>NC_061157.1:63046831-63424331 GCF_022113875.1 Hydra vulgaris
ACACTAGCCATAGACTCTTTACCTCTGTATAAACATGTTAGACAGAGAACTGGGACCAGACCAGAATATAATTCTTCTGGATTCAACATGTCTGAGGAAAAAAAAAATTATTAGAAAAATAATTGAAGCTCAAAAATTAGTAGAAAAATGCAATTGGAGTTGGTAATATTCCATAAAGTAAAGACTTTCACACCCCTTGTTTATGGAAGCCAAAATAATGATGATGCTGTATTTATATTTGTCAAAAATCAAAATAAAGATTTAATTTTTATTTCTGGTATTTGTATATTATTGAAATTTAGAAGAACTTTACAAGAAAACTTTTTTCAGAAACTTGCAGATGAAGATGTTGCAAGATCATTGCATTGAAAAACCTTTTGCTTTTGTTTTATTAAAAATTTTTCTAGATATGTTTCATCATTGGATCCGCAAATTAAGTTTGGTGACTTTACTCCAGAAGAAGATAAAAAGATTATAGAATTAGTTGAAAAATATGGTGTTGGTAAGCATTTTTCATTTAATATAATTTTTTTTATTGTAACTGTGTGTATATATATATATATATATATATATATATATATATATATATATATATATATATATATATATATATATATATATATATATATATATCTGTGTGTGTGTGTGTGTGTGTGTGTATTAGATTTAGGTAAAAATTACTTTTTTGAAAACTTCTCCTGTTATATCCTTAGCTTTTTTTTATATAACAAAATAACACTGGATTGAAAAAATTTCGGAATAAAAATATTTTTAGTTGTCCCAACTGACCCTTGAATATTTAACAGATCCTTAATATTATTTTTTAAAAATTTTTTCAAAAATACATCTACCTGTTACTCAAAAGAAATTTTATAAAACTTTTGAAAATAGTAATCATTTTATAAATGTTGTTATTTTTGATTTTACTGCATAAAAACTATCATTTTTTAACATTTAAAAAAAGTTTTTATAATTATTTTTAAAAAATATTTTCTAAATTTTTAATGAGTTTTTATACATTTATAAAGATATTTTTTATAAAAAAATTTTTATGAAATATGATTACTATTTTTGAAACATTAAAAAAAAAAATTGCATCTTTTGAGTACAACGTTGAAATACTTTTTAAGAAATTATTTTTAAATAACATTAAGTTTTTTTTATGCTATAAAAACATCAAATATTGATTAAAGAATACAATGTATTAATTTAACAAGATTTTTTTTTTTTTTTGGTAATTTTTTTATGAATACTTTTTTTCTTTTCCAATTATTCTGGAATGTTTCCATAAATTTTACAAGTTAGAATTTTAATGATAAAATCTTAATTTTAAAAAATAAAAAAATAAATCTGGTGTTGTTTTTTGTAAAGGCTGAGTGTCAACTTTTTTCTAGAATTTTTTTTTTTAACTTTTGGTGGTGGTAAAGTCTAATCTGGTGTCAATGAAGGGTGTATTGTTTTAAAAGACAACATTTTGCTGTTGAAATTAAGATACATGTTGATAGTCAAATAATGTTGTGCTGTTGTTGTTACTCAGGGTTGACAATCTTTGGCAGGTGTTTTTACTGGTATTGCAGATCAAGAGTTCTATCAGCATCATTTAAAAATGTAGAGTTTATGCAATAATGAATAAAGATATAATTGGCTTCAATCAAGATTAATTTCTTTGCTGACTTAGAGAAAAGATATCTTAAATCACTAAAATTTTTTAGACTAAAAGTCTTATCACTAAAATTTTTTAGACTAAAAGTCTTACATCACTAAAAATTCCACTGTTATTACTAAACACTCACTACTTGGAATTAGAATTTAGAGTGCACTCTTTTCTAACTGTGTTAATGGTGGTGATATGTAAGTTTCTTCAATTATTACAATGCATCAACTGGTTTTTCTTGGACATGAGGCTAAGCATGCTAAATTTTTTTAAATTACCAGGACATTTTGATTATTGTCATGGTAGACTTTGTACATCATATTCGCACCAGCTGGCACTTCAACCTATATTTCTTTTAGAGTTCCTCTTTTGATTGATCAAAAATGTTTTTGTTGACATTTTTTTGTGAACACATTTAAGATGCTGTATTGTCTGAGCATATATTCTAAAATCAAAATTGATTCTTATATTTGATAATTATGGTTAACTACTTCAAATTATTGGTCAAATAATCGACAATTTAAAGCAATTAAAACTAGATTTTAAAGAAAAAATGCAAAAATATACATCAAAGGACTAGACCACTAGTTAAATTTCAAAAAAAAAAATTATTAAGGAGGCTCAAATTATTGCTCAAAGAAATGATTAAACAAATTAAAATAATAAAACTTTTTTGGACAGTTTTTTAAATTGAGAAGTCTTTTAACAAGTTATGTAGTTCTTCAACAAGAATTGTTATTGCTGGAATGCTGGTGAAGAAATTTTCTTAAGACATTTTTTTAACTAGCAATTTAATATTGTGATATGCAGCTCTGGCTTAGCTTCCTTGGATACACTGAAGCTCTCTAAGTTGAGCGCATATTTCTTTATTTCAAGTCTGGTTTAGTGATGAATTAGAAAATGTAGATCATATACTACAGAGATCCCACCATTATTAGTAAAGAACGCCTGTTGCCAACTGTCAACTTTTTTTTCAATTAGCTTCTGCACAGTGTTTTTTACACTATTATAAAGCAATGGCAGCTTGCACCTTAAAAAAATGTTACACATTCATTCTAGGATGTTCCACCTTTTCCTTAAAGCAAAGCTTATCTACAATAAGAGTGAATGTTCTGCTAAACCTGACAAAAAAAGACATGATGACCATGTCTGTCTCCAAATGTCTTACTGCTTGACAAGATTCCCAGCATTTGCCATACTAACACTATTGGAGACACTTTTTTGTGATGCAAACTTTGTTTGTTGAACTAAAAAACTGAAATAAAAATCAACACTTTACAAAAAAAATTTTTTTTTTGTTAAATGTAAAACTATAAGAACTTATGGTTTGTATCACCCAGTTTTTTTTTTTTTTTTTTTTTCAGTTTTTAGTGCTCAAGGACAGTCTGGACTTATCTTAGTGTAGTCAATGAAATGCTTAGTTTTCAGGTGGTACCTGATACTACTAGTGAATCCATAAGTTGACTTGATTTGGATTAGACATTTAACATTCACCAACTTAACACCTGACAAAGTAACCTTGTTGTAGTAGTAATCTAGTTGTAGTAGTAACCTTGTTGTAATAGTAACCTTGTTGTAGTAGTAACCTTGTTGTAGTAGTAACCTTGTTGTAGTAGTAACCTTGTTAACGCAGTAACCTTGTTGGCGTAGTAAGCTTGTTGTAGTAGTTACATAAAAATAAGAAATCTTTTGTACAACTGGAAGTTAAATCATTTTTAGAGTTTAATCAGTTTCAAAAAAGATTTAATCAAGCAGATGAAAAGTAGATATTTTTAGACTTTTAGTAAGTTTTTAAAAAAGAATTTGTACAAGAAAAAGTTTGTTAAAAGATAAAATTAATTAGTTGCTGCTAAAAGAAATCTTTGCTGCTAATATATTGATGATTTGCAATCTATTTTTACAAGAATTTATTTTATATAGTTCTTGTTTCTTAACAAGAAACCTGTTCTTTTTGATACAAAATAAAATAAGTTGTTTCTTAAAAACAGTATGAAACAATAATAAGCTAGGAATCCAAAAGAATACGATACAGTAATTATTTTGCACTGTGTCTTTTTAGAGGAGTAACAATTTAACAAGTGCTTATCACAATTTAACAAGTGCTTATCTTTTTAGAGGAGTAACAATTTAACAAGTGCTTATCAGAATCTTATTTTCCAGCAGACTGGAAAATAAGATTCTGATAAGCATTCGTTAAATCGTTAAGTATATGCGACAGCTCTGGAGAACGCTTTTGCAAGACTATAACAGGTAAGTTGTCTGGACCACAAGCTGTAGAAGAGTCCTAGCAGAAAATCACTTTAGATAGTAAAACTTAAGTGATATGAAATTCAGGCAATGGCTTAATCGGTTTGTTGGCCATATCAGGTAGGATGTGATTAGTGGATTCAAGAGATGAGATGAAAAGCTCTTAGCAAACAATCAAGCTTTGTCTTTATGTCAGGTAACAAAATGGAATAATAGTTTTGCCCTTATTATAGATGTAGATGTAAAAAAAAATTTAGATTAATAAAAAAAAAATTCAACTTGGTTGTTATTTTTGTTGTTGTTGTTATTTGTTAACTTTTCTTTCACAAATGCTCCGTGCATAAAAATCTAAAGGATTTGCATGTGGTGAAATTAGGCAGGCTAATTTCGTATGATCAAAGTTCAAAAATATTAGTACTAAGGAAATTTTGCACTTTTTTGTGCTGGTGCACCATCTTATTAGAAAAGATGATATCCTTTTGATACTTGCTTCTCTCACCATACAACTATTTCTCACCATACAGCTATTTCTCTCAAATAGTCAAAGCAAACGTTATCAATTACCTTAAAAATCTTATCAAAAAAAATATGGGGTCAATGATATCTTCTTCATTGCAGGTAGATTATCTCTTGAAGCTCATACTGTTGCTTATCTTGCCTATCCACGCATAAAATTTTTTGTTTTGACCACGACTGTTTGCATTTTTTGACATATTAAGAGTTTCAAGCTAAACTATAGAAGAATAAAAAGTGGAAGAATAAAAATGTAATTAGAGAAAGTAAAATAAAGCCTAGTGAAACAAAAAATTGAAATAAATTAACTGAAAAATTTAAAACAATTTTTTAAGCGAAACTATAAAATTTTCAAGTTTTATAGTTTTGCTTCATATGAAAACTTTACAAAAAAAGATTTATTTTTATATTTTGACAATATACAAATACCTTACAATGTTCTTATAAAAATTAAAACTATATTTATATATTTTTATATTTATCAGGAGCATGTAGAAGGTAATAGGTCTTATCATCATTCTTTTTTGTTTGTGAAAAGATTTCTACAAAAATTTTACATGTTAAACACATTAAAATGTGTAGAATTGAATAAATATATTCAAAAATACACAAATAAATATAAGCGATTTGAATATTAAAAAATACACAATACCCATTTTAAAAATACAAAAGAATGTTTATATTTGTTAAATTTAATTAATGATGTTTAACTTATCTTGTAAATGATTCAATTGGAGATTTCTCAACATGTAATTGAGTAATCTGATATTATTTTTGTTTAATTCTAGTGTTTTTCATTCACCTAAATCTTTTTTTTTTTTTTTTTTTTTCCCTTTAACCAACAATTTTTTCATTTTTTAAGATAATGATTAATGAATTAGCTCTCCTTCAGTCTGAAAATTTTAATTTTATGAATTATTTAATTGAATTGTTTTTTAAAAATTAAAAACTTAAAACTTGAAGCATACTAGATAGCAAATAGATAATGTTCAAAAAATACATAATTTCTCCATAGCTTAAATATTTTATTTAAAACACATTAAGGTTCTTTATAAAACACATCGAACAATAATTTAAAATAACTTAAAAAGTTTTTCAAAATAAAACCTATGAAAGCAAACACGTTTTAAAAAAGTTTCAAAGTCTTTGGAAAAAGTTTAAAAAGTAGTTAGTCTTCTATTGTTTTATTAAAAAATATTCTTTAGGTAAGTGGTCAACTATTGCTAAAGAAATGGCACCAAGACTTGATTGTCAAATTGCCAGAAGATATAGGCAAATCAAACGTGGCGAGGTATAGAAGTATAAGGTTTTTTTTTTTTTTTATATTTAAAAAAATAAAAAGTAGTAAGTTGCTATGGCTTCCTTAATAATCTTTTGTTAGTTTTTTTAATTTTATAATAGTTTTGATTATAATAATTTCTTATAATTATATAATTATTTATAGCTGAGCGTTTACTTATTGCCTATGTACCTACTTATTCATTATTCTGGCAAAACACAGTAACTGTGGGTAAACCTATGTATTTATTTATTATTTACTTTTAGTATCATGAGTATCGTAAAAGTGTTTTATGGAAAAAAAATTCTGTACTTGGCTACTTTCTTCATCGAGATGACGAAAAGAGAGATTACAGTATTGAGGTATAAATTGTTCCTACTAAACTATAGTAACTAAATTTATAAGATCTATAAATATATCTTATAAAAAGTTTATTTTATTAAGGAACTAGATGTCAACTTTTCTCCATCATTAAATCCTCAAGAAAAAAAGGTTTGTTGTTGAGGCAATATATGTTTTATATATATATATATATATATATATATATATATATATATATATATATATATATATATATATATATATATATATATATGTATATATATATATATGTATATATATATATATATATATATATATATATATATATATATATATATATATATATATATATATATATATATATATATATATATATATGTATGTATATATATATATATGTATATATATATATATATATATATATATATATATATATATATATATATATATATATATATATGTATATATATATATATATATATATATTTATATATATTATTATATATATTTTATATGTCTATGTGTTTGTAAAATTTTATATTTGTTTATATATATATATATATATATATATATTTATATATATATATATATATATATTTTATATGTCTATGTGTTTGTAAAATTTTATATTTGTTTATATATATATATATATATATATATATATATATATATATATATATATATATATATATATATATATACATACATACGTATGCACACACACGCAATGTTTTTTAGCGACTGATGCGTAAAAAAGCATTATTGATCGAGGAAGGTTATTCTGAAGAAGAATTAACTCGAAAGCTCGCTCAAATGCATTACAAAGGAGAGTTTGCTGTTCCTATCAGTCTTGGAAGACCTAAAAATACTAGTAATAGCTATAAACCTAAAAATGAAGATGGACTAAAGTCACCTAAATATGAGTTACGTTCAAAAACATTTTCGCACAATGAGCTTAATGAAGATTCTTGTGTCAATGATTTTAATAAACCAGCTATGTCTGAACAAAAATATAACGCAAATGAATGTCAAGGTGTTTCAGTGACTGTAAATATGTCTAATAGAAGAGAATTTTCTTCTGAAAAAATTTTAAACAGATCTTCAGAAAGTGGATATTCAGAAGAATTATCTGCAGATGATGCTAACGATGCTGACTATAAAAGTCCTTCAAAAAATGTTCAAAATAAATTGAATGTAAAAAAATCTCCTACCTCATCTGATTCTGAATTACTTATTGATAAAGTTACTGAGGTAATTGCTGGATCTAATGAAAGTTCTGAGTTGGTATATAACAAGAATGAAATAGATCTAATTAATCGCTTGCAAGAAAAATACAACGAAGCTAGAAGAAGAGCTAAAATTAAAAAAACTGAAAAGTTAACTGGTGTACAAAAACACGAAAATAATGAAGAACCAATATTCAAAAGTAATGATGATAAAAGAATTTTTAAGTGTGAGGTATTTTCTAATATTATTATTATTATTTTTTTGCTTTGTTTATGAAAGTCAGTTTCAATTGAGTTTTATGCATTCTAAATTAATTAAATTGAGTTTAATATAATTAAAATGGTTTCTAATCTTTTCAATTTAATTTAATAAATTGCATTTGATTAGGTTTAATCTTGTTCAATTTATTTTAATTTGATTTAATATGTTTTAGTTATATAAATACATTAAATATTACTAATGACAAGTTTAAAATAAAAACGTTATTTTTAAAAATTGGTTATTTTTGAAAATTTTAAAAAATTTGTTTTAAAATAACATTTGATAATTTATATTAAACTAGCTTACTGGTTATAGTGTTTTTTCTGTTGTATTTGTTTGGTACCCAGAACTGACTACTTTTTGAGGAGTCTGACAACATGTTAACCAATTTAGATGACAACTATAATCTTTAGGCTATTTCTTTAAATTGGTAGTAGACTAATGGTATAACACTAGGTTCACAATCGATAGGTGCAAGCTCACCCTATGCCAGTGGAAAAACTTGGAAAAACTATGTCACTTTATATACTTTTATCAAAATAAAAAAACAAAAATTTGTCATTGTCCAATGAGTGGAAAATGTTTATCAAAAAATGTGTATTAAAATGAGTTGTTTCCTCTAAGAATGTACTTGATAAACAATATATTGGTTTTACAGATTGTGAATGAAAAAAATACATTTTGTCAATCAAACACATAGTAAAATGAAAAAAGTTTGATAATTGATTTTCTACTAACTTATATATATATATATATATATATATATATATATATATATATATATATATATATATATATATATATATATATATATATATATATACACACACACACACACACACACTTACTAAAGCGTATTTTTATAAGCATTTGCTCACTTTTTTTGCTTACTTTAACCCATACGGCTTTTTTAGAAAAAGAAGAAAAAAAACAAAGAATGATGAATGAAACGATTGCTGCCCCATCCCAAACCCTCGGTCAATGTAGCAGCATTCCACTGCAAGTCAGGTTATTTGTCAGTCGATGTATGTACTGAAGCCCCCAGCAGCAGGCTATTTCAGTATGATGTCAGATTGCTTACTTTAGTACGTAATACTATTTGTGTGTATATATATATATATATATATATATATATATATATATATATATATATATATACACATTTTAATGTAAACTTGCCTCCCTAGAGCTGAGATGGCCACTACAGATAAGGAGGCTTATTAATTGTGGTTACAACCCTTTCTCAACTCTATAACTTCGAAACACAAACCTTAACGAACAAGGCCACTACACGGATAAACAAGTCGAGCATGTTACTATCAGGAACTTGGTGATGATCGAACTTGGAAGCTCATGAACCTCAATAAAGCATTTTTTAAAAAAGTTAATGCCATTCAAATAATTATAAACAGTAGTGTACATATATACATATATAGGCAGGCCAACAAACATAAATTTGTTGCTATTTCATTTTATATTATTTCATGCTATTTTATTTTATAAAAGAGGGTTATAAAAGCAGTTGTTACTTATATTGTGCAAAATCAGCGAATAACTGCTACATATTGTGATTTTTGACCACAGAAGTTTGTTTTGCATAGCCTTGCCCTAACAGTTTCATTTTAAATAAATTACTTTTATGTTCCATTTCTACGAATATATTTTAAAACATTTTCTATCTTCTAAATTATAAAAATACATAACTGCCTCTAGGAAAATTGGCATTTCTGCTGCATCTTGTAAATCTCATATGCGTGATACTTTAAATTGAACTTTTTTAAAGTAAATGCAATTATCATTTGTATTTTTTTAAGAAAGATATCAAGAAAGATATCAAGGAGCCTAATAGAAATTGTAAAATGCATAATGTAGATCTCGAATTAAGCTTTTTATGATCACAAATCGTGATTGCTTTTCACACCTTTACAATAGGTTTCTTAAAAAATTATTTTTGCAATTAGCTTTTTTTTTTTGTTAATTTTTTTTTTTTTCTTTACTAATTTAGCATTCTTTTAGCCGTTTTTAATTATTTCAACAAAAATATAAAATAATAAAGACCCACAGGCCAAAAATGCACATTTTTTAGTCAAATTTTTATAGTCAATTTAAAAATCACGTATTTTTTAAAAAAAATTGATAAAACCCTCAAGTTGTTATATGTTTACTTACATAACTTTTGTAAAGCATCAAAAGTAGATGTTTTAACATATATATAGCTTTAACTTCTCTCAACTAGGATGTAAAATATTCATAAAAAATACAATGAATAAAGAATTAAAAAAATACAAAAAATAATTTTTAGATAAATTTTATTGCATATTATTATATTTTGTAGAGTGTTTAAAAGAAACAAAGACTTTTTATGTGTACATATTGCATACAAAGGCAATTTTAGGGGGAGGGGATGTTTTAATGCTGCGTTTTGTTTTAAATGCACTTATTTAGACAGCAGTGGACTTATGACCTCAAAATCATTATTTCTTTATTTTTATTGCGAACTTTATTTTTAAATAGTTTAAATTTAGCAAAAAAAATTTCCTTACTTTTTGCCTTTCATTAATTAATAGCGTCTTTAAATCAAGAAAAAATTGTAAAGTACTGCAAATATTTATATCAAATCTTTTTATATATAGTTTTATAGTTTTCAGTAATTTGTCGGTCAATTTAATAGATATTGACAAATACGTCAATGAACATCAATAACAGGATGAAACAGTTTTTAAAAATTTTAAAACAAATGATCATAGTTGCTACTTATAGTTATAATAAAAAACTCAAAAAATGTTTTTTAAAGGGGGCGTTCTAAAATTTGTATGATCTGCTTCACAACATTTTACCATAAAATTCTCCATAACAACTGCCTAACTAAGACATAAAATTTTACTCATTAATTATAAAATAACTTATCTTTTTTTAAAAATTTTTGGAAAGTTTTTAGAGATGAAAATTTCCAGAAATTTTGCAACTCTAGGTGCAAGAGACGTTAGCTTTTTAGAGCAGTACCCAATATAGTTTTTATAGAAAAGAGAAAGAGAAGCAACATCTCTCATTCAAATAATTTTGCAATTAAAATTGTAATTAAAAAAAATTAATTTGAAAAGTTTAAAAGAATTTTAACGATTGCCTACAATAGTTATAAATTTAATTGCAGCGACGTCTGTAATACCCTGTGGCATATTTTTTTTTTCAATTTAATGAAAAAAGTAATTTAATAGCAGCTACAGTAACAATATCAGATTTAGAACATTTATTTAAGTTGTAAACATTTTGAATAGTTAAGTATTTTTAGTAAAGTTGTCATTATTTTTTTTTTTAAAATAGTTTTAAAAGTTGAAACATTCTATTGCTAAAATTAAACCGGTGCTTATTGCAGACATTAAACCAAAAATTAAATTATAAAAAATTTAAATTAAAACAAATAATTTTACTTCTGTTAGAAAAAAAAAATTTTCCAAAAAATATTATTTAAGCATAAACTTAAGCAAATATAACATTCGATTTATTATTTTCTTTTTTTTATTAATTTATTTTTTTCAATTATTATTGCAAAGCAATTTAATCAAAAAAGTTGAATGAAAACATCAAATTGAAAATCATTTGAATTAAAAAATTAATTATACTTAAATTTTTAATTGTACGCAAGATTAAGTAGTAATAAATTTCTCATGTTTTTTTTGCTTTGATCTTACTCGTTTGGTCTATAGATATAGCATGTTTGAAGCAAATATGATATATCTATAAACCATTTAAATTAAAACTAATTAAAATGTTTTAAATATTGTAATATTTGCATTTGCAATTATACTTTTTTAAGTACTATGTTAATGAAAACAATTACCAAAAGTAATATTATAATAATATTAAATACGTTACTTGCTCATTAGATTGAAATTGAAATACTTATTTAGTAGAACAACTTAAAAGACAATGCTGATAAAGTAGTATGCTAAATTATCTAAAAGTCACCTAATAATAATTATTTTTAAAAAAACAGCATCTCCAAGCTTATTAAATTATATTACTTTTAATTAGTAACATTTAAAACAAAAATATTGAATGAAGGCAAGTTGATTGCAGAAAAAATTATTCAAATGAGAAGGCAACTCAAATTGTGTACCACATTTGTCTACAATGAATGGCTATGCAGTTGTTTATACAAACATAAAACTTTCTTGTTTTATAGAATTTACAGTTATAAAGTTGTTTATACAAACAGATCTGTAATCATTCTGTGTTATACAATCAATCAATCAATATATATTTTCAATAAAAGATCTTACAATCGAGGTCATTTACAAATGGTTAAAAACTAATCTTAAGTAAATACCATGAAATAGGATTGATAATACTAATAATCATGATGATAAATTACAAGTTATAAGAATAATAAGAGAATTATATGATAATAAACCAATATCAATTTTAAAACAACAAATTGAATATAATGCACAAACAGAAAAGTTACAAACAGTTATGTTCTGACAAAGCGTACCACCTACCATGTAACCAAAACAATTACTGCAAATAAAAGTAGCAAGGATTTAATAAATATAATAATCTTAATATCAATAATCATAATAGAAACAATAAAAGAAAAATAAATACTCCATTAAAAAATAACAATAAATAAACAGAACAAATATTATTCAATAAGACTCACGAATAAAACGTGTCACACACACAAAAATTTAGTCACGAAAGTATAGAGTTTTCAAAATAAATAACAATATTAAAATAAAAAAATAAATCATAGTAAGCAAACACATATTGTCACTCAAAAATAATAAAATTTAAAAAATATTCTTTTTTCTTTCTTCAAAAACGGAGCAATTTTTATATTTTATTTTAGTTCCTTTCTATTTTCGAATATTTTTTTTTCTTTTAACTTTGGTTTTTTGTCTTTCCTTTTTATTTTCTCGTTTCTTTTTTCTTTTGTTAATTTGTTTGACTTGTTTTTTAATTTTTTTAGATCTCAAATAGTAATTATTTTGTGCTATACAAGGTTTTTTTTTATAAATAACTTTGATTTGCATTTTCTTATAATATATTTATATTTAAGCATAATAAATTATATTTATAATATAATTATTTATAATATAATTACAACTTTATTTAACCATCAAGCATTACAAAATACTTACACAAGTATCAATGGAATTTTTGAAGCACAAAAGTTTATAGTTACTTCAGCACAACAGATTTCACAAACTTTAGCAAAAATGTGCACATGGTTGCTTACCTGTGCCTTTGTTCACCCTTCTATAAGGCTGTACCTTTGTTCACCTATACCTTTGTTCACCCTTCTATAAGGCAGTTGACACATATAATAGCCTCTGCAAAGTCAATAAATATTTAAATACTTTGATGCCGACCTAAATCAACAGTATTTGATACAATTATTTATAACATTTTCAGCTTAGATTATGTCCGGTTTTGGTGATTTAATTTTTGTTCTAAATCTTGTTATTTTAAAATATTTTTTTTGTAGTTTTATATTTATTCAACTTATAAATATTTTGACATCAATTAAATAACTAAATTTTTTTTTATTTAGTTTTTTTAATTATTTAGTTTTTTAAATTATTATTATTGTTGATAGATTGTTAGTTTTTGCGTTAAAATACAATGACCATTTTTACACTAGTATAGCTTTTTATTAGTGTTATACCAGTAGTTTAAATTCCAGCCGGAATTTGTGTATTTTAGATCAATTCATTTCTGGTTGAAATAAAAAAAAGTAAAAAAAAAAATTCATTCCAGCCCGAAGCAATTTGATATAAAAGACACAAGTTCCCGCATGAATTCCAGTACATCCCTAATTTTTAAGTTTTTTGAAAGTTGATTAAAATTCTATTTTAATCAAATTTCAAAAAATGATATGTGTGGAAACAAGTTTGTGTTTTTTCTGGGAATTACTTCAGCAATATGTGTGGAAACAAGTTTGTGTTTTTTCTAGGAATTACTTCAACAATATGTTTTTTCTAGGAATTACTTCAACAGTGTGAGTTAAAACAAAAAGAATTTAGAGTTGTTAACAAAATCATTCAAGTTCATATTAAAAAGCTAGAAAAAAATGATTTGAATATGTCTTCAATAGAGAACATAAAAAGTAAATTAAATATGCTCAAGGAACTTCAGGTTAGAGATATAATTTTTAATATTTTATCTGGTTGAAATTTATTCTATTTTATTATTCAAAATTTTGATTACTTTACTACGAAAGTCATTTTGCATATATATATATATATATATATATATATATATATATATATATATATATATATATATATATATATATATATATATATATATATATATATATATATATTTTTTTTTATTTTAATTCACCTCCTCAAGGCCGAGAAGGCCACTATAGACGAGGAGGCTACTTATTTGTGGTTATAACCCTCTCTCAACTCTATAACTCCGAAACACGAACCTTGACAAGCAAGGCCGCTGCGCGGAGAAACGAGTTGAGCGCGGTACTACCAGGGACGTGGTGGGGATCGAACTCGGAACCACTCGTTTATGAAGCGAGCGCTCTACCACTACACCACTACCGCATAATATATATATATATATATATATATATATATATATATATATATATATATATATATATATATATATATATATATATATATATATATATATGCTGTTGTGGTGAAGCATTTTCTGCAAGCTGCACTACAACTGAATTGTTTTATTCATGTTCTGTAAAAGATTTCCACTCACCATTTTAATAATACTGCCCCCCCCCTCCTCCTCCTCCCTTTTTTTTTTTAATCAAGTCTGGATTATGTGAGAGTACTATCAATAGCATATATTTGCTATAGAGAATATGTATTTGATAAGATTTGATATAGATTTCTAAACAATAAATTAGACTTATATCTACTATCATAATATCTTTAACTGTTGATCGCTTAGCCAAATTTGTCAGGTTAATCCAATGCCTGACCTTCATATCACTTAAGTTTTACTATCTAAAGTGATTTTCTGCTAGGACTCTTCTACAGCTTGTGGTTCAGACAACTTTCCTGTTATAGTCTTGCAGAAGTGTTTTCCAGAGTTGTCGCATATACTTAACAATTTAACAAGTGCTCAGAATCTTATTTTCCAGTCTGCTGGAAAGCAGCATCTGTTATTCCTATTTTTAAAAATTCTGGAGAGTGATCTGATTCGCCTATAACTACTGTTCCATTAATCTTCTTCCTATCATAAGCAAGGTTTTTGAGTCTTTAATTAACAAACACTGAATCATTTTGAATATAATAACTTACTGATCATCAATAGGGATTTTGATCTTCTCATTCTACTGCTGATTTGTTATTGGTAATAACTGATAAGTTTTTTTGTGCATTAGATAAATGTGGAGAGGCTAAGACTATCGCTCTTGACATTTCTAAAGCCTTTGATAAAGTTTGGCATCCTGGTCTCCTCCATAAGCTCTTTTCTTATGGTATATCAGGTCACAACTTTAAGATTATTGAATCCTTTCATACCAATCGTAGTATAAAAGATGTCCTCAGACACTTTTATACTACTATAAACAATGGGAGCATTTTTCTTCATATCCTATAACTTTAGGGATTCCTAAAGGAATGATCTAATTATGGATCATTCCATTTTCCCTGGATCCTCAAATAGGAATAGGATTCCTATAAGGAATCCCTAATCCTATTTGAGGATAAAGGAAGGAATCCCTAATCCATTTGAGCTTGCAAAGGATTTCAGTTCTGCTACAGCATGGGGCTTACAATGGCTGGTGAACTTTAATTAAGATAAAACCTAATTTTTATTTATAAATAAAAATGTATAGATGAAAAACAATTTTTAAAATATATAGATAAATTTTTAAAAAAGGTAAAAATAAAATTTTAAAAAATATATAGATAAAAAATAATTTTTCAGCCAATCGTTATCACAATTATCTATATTTTTGAATGGTAATGTCTTTGATGGGTCATCTACCCTTCATCTTCTAGGATTAACTCTTACTTCCGATCTTTATTGGAAACCATATATCAAATCAATTGCAAAATTAGGATCTGCTATGGCTGCATCTCTTTATCATACTCGCCACTTTCTTACTAAAATATTCTATTCTCTGTAAATCTCAAATCTGTTTTTCTATGGAATAATGTTGCCATATCTGGTGTAGATCTTTGAATTATACCTTTTTTCTTTTATACAAGGTGCAAAAAAGCATTGTAAACATAGTTGAACCTGCTCTTGCAGCCAACCTTTAACTATTGTCACATTGTTGTAATGTTGTGTAATGTTGCGTTATGTTGCTTCTCTTTTTCTTTTCTATAAAAACTATAATAAACACTGCTAGCTCTCCTGCTGTATCTACTAAAATTCATTTTCGTGTTACTTGTCATTCAATTAATTCTCATCCTTTTACTGTAACTATTACTAAGTACTCCAAAAATTCTTATTCATCTAGTTTGTTTCCTTGAGCATCAGTTCTTTGGAATTGCTTCCTTTATCTTGTTTTCCTGATTTATATAATTTGCAATCTTTTACGTTGTCTGTCAATTGTTATCTTGCTCTATAAACTTCATCTTTTCTCTTCCAGTAACTTTCATCTTTAAAGTGAAGTGAAAATGTCAAAAATAAATAAAAAAAACCTCAAAAATGTAATTTTTTTGGTTCTATTTTCTCATGGGCAAGCACATTAATGGTAATCACTTGACAGATGGCATTATTTCAAGTTGACTTCACATTTTATCCCAAAATCTTATTTTCAATAAGTGAAAAAGACTCATCAATCTGACTAAATACTATTCTAAAAAAATGTTTAACAGATATTTTAAAAAATTTCCAAATTTCAAATAAGCATGAGTCACTTGCTTCTAATAATCAAGAACATGATACATTTTTTTGTGAAAATTTGGTTAACTTGCATTTTTGATCTCCCAATACTACATTCTTACAATAAGTGTTTGTTTGTTTTTTTTTGCATGTTTTTTTTTGCATGTTTTTTTTTTTTTGACATATTACCTGAAAAACTGTTTTTCTACATCATATTTATCATTTTTGAGTAAATTGTATTGTTTCAGTACAACAAAATTTATTTTTATAAGAAAATGAGTACCTAGTTTTGCTAAATTTTTAAAACTTTAAAGGTTGGCTGCTACCAAAATTAAAAAAAGGAAAATATATATATACATACATACATACATACATACATACATACATACATACATACATACATACATACATACATACATACATACATACATACATACATACATACATACATACAAGCCCTCTCAGGAGATGCTTATATAACCTCACATAAAATATTTTGTTTTGACAACTGGTCATGGCTCCTTGCATGTTTAAAGTTAGCGCATTTAAAAAAAGCGCTGAATAAACAAATGTAAACTAAAATTAAAACTAAACAAAGTAAAACTGGAGAGAGAAATAAAAACTAAAAAAAAAAGTACAAAACTAAATTAAAAAAGTAAAATTCTCAATAAATGATTGAAAAAAAAGTAAAGCAGAAAAAATAAAAGCATTAATTTAATATGTTTTTATTTTAATTTAATCAAATCAAATGTATTCTGAAATAGCTTTTACATTTCATGAAATATTTACATAGAGTACAAGTACTATTTTAAGTAAACTTAATGAAAAACTGAAAACATAAACAGCACAATACTTAAACAGAAAACTTTATGTAGGGGAGAGAGTGTATGAAAGAGCCAGGTTTTGAAAGAGCCGATGCCATTATATCTAACTTACTGGCACCCGACCATAATTGTATTATACTTTTTGTGTGGCAATGCTGGATACCTGTCACTTACAAAAAATTTAGAGTTCTACTAAAATAAATAGCGTTGCACGGATGCACTAAAAACTTTGAAAATAACAAGTAATTATTGGGGGGTTTATTTATTTATTTTTAAGATAAAGAATATTGCATTATTTGATAAAACATATATGCTGCATTGTTATTTATATATGTGTCCTTCTTTTCCACAAATAATATTAAATTAAAGTTTTGGTAAAAAATGTTTAATTTCAGGTTGTTTTTTTACCACACAATTTTTTGAAAAAGCCACTTTTTTATGCTATGAAAAAAGCCGGCTTTTTCTAATTAGCTTTTTTTTAAAACTAAATAACTGTTTTGCTCTTTAACGACTTCATTGTTTTTAGTAATGCTTCATTGATCATATTCTATTGAAATTAATTGATTCATAAATAACATTTATCGTCAAGATGAAGTCAAAAGAATTTATTCTTTTGATTAGTGTATATTAACTTTTTTGTAAACATTTGACTAGTGCATATTGATACTTTTGTTTTTCTTATTCTCATTTAATATTTTTTATCTTTAAAAAAAAACATGTCTTCACAAGTATTAACTACAAAAAACGAAGTTGACGTTATACAAGGATATTTTTTTAATAATAAAGTGAAACTATTATTAAAGCTGTTTTATCATTGATTATCACAGAATTATAAAACTTACAATCTGATTTTATAACTTGATTATGATTATATAACGTACAATCGAATTTTTAGAAGTCTAGTTAATAAATTATTACTCTTAAAAGACTTGTTAGTTTTAGAAAAAATGTTACGGCTCATTCATAGCACGGAGCGGATCTTTCATTGACAAGATGTTATGAAAGAGCTTTTTTTTTAAATAGGTGTATGACAGATTTTTAGCATGGTTATCCAATTTATTTTATTTTTATAGTATTACCCAATAAAGTAACTATTTAAATAAAAAATAAAAAAAATTTTAAATTAATCAAAACTGACTTTTTTTCATACCTTTTTAAAACTGGCTCTATCATACACACTCTCCCCTAATAATAATAATGTAAGAAGTTTGATATATTTAAAACAAAATATACTTATTCAATTTACTTTTATACATCTAACACATTTAAAAGTTCACTTCAAAGAATTTAGAAAAAATCAAAGTTTTTTAAATTGAAGTTTTTATGCTTTTTTTCATTAAGTTCATTTTTCTTTTCAGTGTGTGTATATATATATATATATATATATATATATATATATATATATAATATATATATATATATATATATATATATATATATATATATATATATATATATATATATATATATATATATATATATATATATTCACACACACACACATATACACATATTATTATTAGAAAAGGCCAAAATATAAAAGACAATACAAATGTACAAGGTCTTGTATCAACATGTGTATCTAGAGGTGATGCTCCAACACAAAGGGCAATTTCTGATTTTGTGAGCAAGGAATTTTAAAACAAATGTGAAAAATGCATTTTACATTTTCATTTTATTTATATTGATTTCAAGATTATACATTTTCTTTACATATGTAAGTTGTTTTGAGGAATTCATTTTAAAAAGAAATATATTTGAACAAGAGAATTTCCATCTTCTAAAATTCTCTTATTCAAATAATCTTAAATTTGAAAAATAAAATTTTGGAAAGTTCAAAAGAATATTTTGAATTTTTAACGTTTGCTTACAATACTTATATGTTAAATTCAATGGAAACTGCAGCGACGCATATTTTACTATTTTAACATTTAAGTTAGTATAATACAAAAATAAATTGTATTTTTGCGTATTTATAGCACAATTACATTGCATAAAAATCATTAAATGAGTAAAATCAAGAATTTACTCATTTTATTTTTAAAAAATTTTTAGATATATAAATCATTTTGAAAACTTTTTTCACATATAAATAAGAAAACATAATTTTAATCCAATTTGTTGCGTTTATTTTGAAACTCTTGAGCCTCTTCCAAATATTGGACAATATTTAGAAGATTTCTAGTTTATTGTAGATTTTGAGTTTATTCAAATTGATTTTATGACATAAGTTTATGCATTCTAGAACAATTTCCAAGTGCACTCCTGTTAATAATTCCTAAGTGCACTCCTGTTAATAATTCCCAAGTGCACTCCTGTTATGTTAGCTGTTTTAGCAGCATTCCTAAAAAATTTATGAGCAGATTTTCTATAGTTTGTATTATCAGTTTGCTGTCTGGGTGCATCAATTAAAAGACCCAAATCATCTCTAGACCTATCCTGGATTTCTTTCTTTTTTCTTTCCATCCATTTCTCGTTTCTCCGCGCAGTGACCTTGTTCGTCAAGGTTCGTGTTTCGGAGTTATAGAGTTGAGAGAGGGTTATATAACCACAAATAAGTAGCCTCCTCGTCTGTAGTGGCCTTCTCGGCCTTGAGGAGGTTAATTAACAAAAAAAAAAAAAAAAACTTTTCATTTGCTTTTGAAATAAAAAGCTGTAATTTAAATTCAGGCATGATGAGGTGATAATTCAAATAAAAGATAACGTTTGTTCACCTCTTTTTTTGATAATATATTTTTATTATTCATTTTAGTAGGTTGTGCCCCACATAACTAACAGGATTATGCCGAAGAACGTAATGACAGCGCATTGCAAACTTTTCCTTTTATCATGCAAAGTACCATGATTGACATTATTGTTATTTCAAGATCTACGAGAGATACTTTAGTGGGAAAAAGCATTTTAATTTGTTCTTTTATATCATTAGTTTGTTTAGTTACTAAATCTGTTGGTTCCATCTTGAAAACACATTTGATGGGTCAACAATAGGCAGTAGACAATGTGATAGGGTTTTTCTAAATGATGGTTTTGGTATTGACTATATCACAGAAAGTTTGTAACATCTAATTTTGTTTTGGAACATAGAAATACTAAACAAACTTTCATCATTTGAATTCTTCTTTGTAACCCTCTGCTTATATTACTTCTGGTCTGACCCGTTGCATCCCCAGTTCATTACAATACCATGTTTTTTTAGATTTATGCATATGTAATTTCTCCCTCACTTCTTGAATTTGACAAAAGTGAAATATCATGTGATCAATGAGAGCTTTTAGAGATGTTTCTGCTAAGTTTCTGTTATTATAACTCCTTAAGCAACAACACAACAACTTAGCCTCTTCATCTCTGTGGTACAAAGGATATAGCTTGCAATTCAAGCTATTAGATTGCTAGCGAATTTGTTTGTACTGTCTAGTGGAGAGATTAGCATCAACTATTAGTACAAGCGCTTTTTCTGCCAACAATGATGCTTTTTGCTTTAGAAATGATTTTTGTATCTTTTTGAAGTTGTACTTTGCTTAGGAAATAAAATGGAAATTTCTTTAACAATGGAAGCTGTATCTCTTTTTCTTCTTTCCTCAGTTCCATTGTTGTGACCATACTTA
Source organism: Hydra vulgaris (assembly GCF_022113875.1). NCBI lineage: Eukaryota > Metazoa > Cnidaria > Hydrozoa > Anthoathecata > Hydridae > Hydra > Hydra vulgaris. Next base: position 63,067,583 of record NC_061157.1, read on the forward strand.
GCTTTAAAATTGCAAGCGCATTGAAAGTTTTTGTTGACCTGCCAGGTCTGATTTTTTTGATATTATATTGGGAGTTGTCATTTTAATTTTTAAACACTTTATAGCAGCATCAGACAATCTAACATTTCCTATTTTTTCAATAACATAACTTGTAATTTTATTGAACATAAAATTTTGGGAGGTTTGCAACCATATATCAAAAAAAGCCATATAGGAAATCAAAGGAGCCATTCTGTAAAAAAAAAGAAATATAATTGTTGCGCAAATATAGGCAAAACTTTTTTTTGATTTTTTAAAACTTATTGGTATAAGGTTTAATTTCTTTATAATCTTGCAACAATATTGGGTAATATTTTATGTTATTTTATGTTAAAATTTTATGTTATTTTATATTGGGTAATATTTTATGTTAAAATTTTATGTCATTTTATATTGGGTAATATTTTATGTTAAAATTTTATGTTATTTTATATTGGGTAATATTTTATGTTAAAATTAACTCATTAAACCAAGATTTTTTTCTCTCTTTATGTCATTGCAAAACAATTTGAAAGTAAAATTTTGAATGAAAAAATCATTTATATTTAAACAACTTTTTACCAACTTCGATCATTTAAAAATAAATAATAAAAATGAATGCATATTTCATTTTTTATAAACTTTTTTTTTCTACAAAAATATTCGTTATCGCTTTATGCAAAAGAATCATAAAAAAATGATTTTTAATTGAAATCAGTTGAAATAATTTATTTGCAAAACAAGAGTTTCGGGAATATGCATGCTGTTGAAATATAAAATAATTTTATTATAAAATAACATTAAAAATTAAATTCAAACATAAAAATTAGTGAAAACTTGTTTTCACTATTTTTTATGTTTAGTTTGTGATATTGGAATATGTTATTGTGATGTGTTATTTGGATGTTAAATTTGTGATATTGTGATGTGTTCTTGGGAAGTTAAACTTGTAATACTGTGATGTTTTAACCAAACTGTGATCACCAAAAGTGACCAAACTTAAAAGAGGTAGTGAAAGTTTGGTCAAACTGTTCTCATTTGAAACAAAATATTGAATGCTAGTTTTTTTTTATTCTATTTTTATAATATAAATAATATATATAAAGTATATATAAGTATATATATGTATATAAATTATAATATAAATAATATATATAAAGTATATATAAGTATATATATGTGTATATATATATATATATATATATATATATATATATATATATATATATATATATATATATATATATATATATATATATATATATATATATATAAGTATATATATAAGTATATATATATATATGTATATATATATATATATATATATATATATATATATATATATATATATATATATATATATATATATATATATATATATATATATATATATAATAGGAATTATTGTAAACTAATCTACTTTCATAAAAAGCACATGTTGACATGTGTTTTCAAAAACACTCTTTTTACAAGCAGTATATCAATTTTAAATAATTGCTTTTTGTATTTCAATAGTTGTAAGATAGAAATTTCTTTTTTGCATGCAAATAAATCTAGTGATTTTCTTATGGCTTCTTGTGAAAATATTAGTTAATCTTGTGATCAGTATTAGTTCATTTCCTAAATGAACTATTACTGATCACATTTAATAATAATATTGAAACTATTTACTAAATTCACAGTTTCAATATTATTTATAATATACATGCTGTTACAGATGTAATTTACAGACATTCATACCTTTCAAGCACATTTCCTTTCTTTGAGTTTCACTATATGAAGTCAATGTAAAGGTCGATGTTCTATTGTTTTTCTTTAAATCTTTTAAAATAATTTGAATAAAAATAAAATAGCTTAGTGTAACATTACAGTCATCCAGTGGTACAGGATGGCTTGTCTTTGCAAAGGGCAACTAAAATTTAGGAAAAAGTAACATTCAGTAACCTGGCATCTTGACAGTTATTACCTACAAAAAAGTGGTTAATAATAAAACATATTTTGAATTATGAAAATTTTATTGATTGTGATTATTTTAAAGAAATCTTTAACAAGCATTTAAAGTAGTTATACACTATGTTGCAATATAATTTTACTAAGCATAATAAAAAAAACCAACTTGAATTAAATTAGACATGCACATGATTTAGAATTTTTGAAACTGGGATTTTCATGTTTAAAATGTTGTAGTTGCATTCAAAGCATATTTTCTTTTTAATTCGTAATAAGTTTCAAAATCACATTTTCTTTTATTTTGAAAAGCAAATGCATTATTTTTTTTAAATTATAGTCACATTTTGAATCATGTAAATGTAATCATGAATAATTATTTATGTTTTTGTTATCATAGTTAAAATACATATCCTTGTTAAAATACATTTAATGTATGTATTTTAGCCCCTGTAAATGACTATTTCAGTATGACATTGTCAATGGCGTGTCATGCAAGGTTTAGTACACAAACATGTATATTTTTGTATAAATTTGTATATTTTTTTGAAATAAATACTGTATTTTTAAAATTAAAGTGACTAGAATATGTTTTTACTATTCCAGTTTTAATCCTAATGACTTAGGAAAGGCTACAGACATTTTTTATTTCTTTATAGAATAAAATGTGTTTTTACTTCAAAATAAACTTTTTTAATTAATTGGACATAATTGGTTCAATTAATAGAAATTAAATTTTTATGTTTTTAATACTTTTGTCAAATTTGAATTTAATTTATATAAAATAAAATCATTTATTTATTTTTAACTATTTGTTTTCAATCTTAATTTTAGGTTGGTGGTGACAGTGACAATAAAGTTGACACTGCAAATAAAAAAAAAAGAAGAAAAAGAGTCAGTAAAACAAAATGTAATGATGCAAAAAGATTAAAAATTATTACTCATATAAAAACTGAACATGATGAAGAATTAACTGCTATTAATGAAGAAGCTAATTTTGAACAGAATTCTGTTATACCTGAAAATAATTTTGCTGGTAACATCATTTCTACAAAAAATAGAACAACAAATGAAACCTCTCAGATAATTCAAGACGATACACCAAAAGTTTTGCCAGAAGCGAATAATCCACTGCAAATATTCACAAGACTTCTCTCGGTAAGTTTTTTTATTTTTATTATTGCAACACAACATGTTTAAGTCATCAAACAAGTTGTTTATTTTTATTAGAAAGTTTAAGGATGCAATTATAACACCACCTGGAAATAAGCAATTATTTCCAGGTAGTGTTAGTACAAACGCTAGCAAGTTGCTATCACTGCAAATTTAAAAAATGTTAAGCATAAAAAACTTTCAGCGTAGGCATTTCAAGTCATTAATTATTCATGACTTATTTTAAGTTGAAAGTGTTTTCAAAAACATTTCCAAGAATAATTAAAAAAAAAATCTGCGCTATAAACAATCAAAGTTTCTTATTATAATTATTTTACAAAGTTAGTTTACTAGAAAATCTGCATCAAAGTTTAAATTTAAAGATTACATTGGGAGTTAGAGAAACGTTAACCTCAAAATTATTTAGGCAAATCATTCAAAACAAAAGGATGAGTTTTAAACTCATTAATTATTCATGTTAAGTACCTTTTTAAGCTGTGGTAAGAAATAAGATTTCTAGCGTACGTTTTAAATGTGATGCATTAGAAAGGAAATTTTTCTATGACTTATTATTTATTTACCAGATAATCTTTTGTATTCCTGCCACTGCCTAAACATAACGCTTAAACTCTCTATTTGTATGGTTTTAAAGTTATTATGATGCTTTTTTAATTTTAAAGTTATTATGTTGCTTTTTTAATTTTAAAGTTATTATGATGCTTTTAGAAGGTTTTTATAGTGATTAAGTTAGTATGATGTTTTTTAAGTTTTATTTATATAGTTATAAAGTTGGTATATATAAAAATACTTTTTATATATACCAACTTTATAACCATATAAATACTTTTTGATAAATTTATAAAATTTATCACTTTTGTTGTTGTTGATCTAATTGTTTTAGGGGTGAGGGTGGTAGAGATCAAGTTAGTTTTACTATGAATTTTTTTTTAATTTTAGGGATTTCATATTGATACTTCTGGAGTGATGCAATCTCTTCCTCATAATGAAAGTAAAATATTTCTTCAATCAGATGAATATATTTCTGACTGTTATCCATTATCACCAAGTCTACCATCTTTGAGAGGAATAAGAACATTGTTGTTAAACAGACGTATTTTAAGCAATAAAGTTAATTCAGCATTTCCAAAGGATTCACCTTTTCATGAGGATAAATCTTATCGTCAAACACGAACATACGATGCTTTAAAAAAACGTTTTAAAAGTATGTTTATATGGCCCACCTTTTTAGCAACATTTATTCCAAAGTATACTGAATATTCTATTCAACCAGATCTTACTGTTCCTATTTGTTTTGTCTCACTTTCGCCTACTATAAGTATTAAAACTGCAACACAACTTAGCGAAAACCAAGAGTTAATTCCCAGTTGTCACAATCAAAACATAACACCATTAAAAGACATTCAAGGAACCAAAAAGATAATTTTAACTATGTCTAGCTCAACTGCTGTACCATGTTTTTCTTTTAATAAAAAGTCAAGGGATTTTTGTGAGAGATCTATTGCTAGTTCACCAAAAAAGTTAGATAAAGTTACAGTGCCATCTGTAGAGAAAGATGTGAATCAAAAACTGAGTCCTTTAAAAAGTATAAAAGTGGAAGAAGTATATGATAGTTAAAAAACCTTATATTAGATTATTAACCTTTTATTAAAAAATCTTTTATATTGGTATTGACAATATAATAATTAAAGAAATATGAAACTTTGTGGTTAGTTTAACATATTTGTAATTGAAATTTTATAACTCTTTGTATAAAAAAAAGTGTATAAGCAAATGTTTTTTTGTTTTTTTAAAGTGTGTGTGTGTTTATCTTTTTTTATTTTTTTTTGTTTATCGTTGTTTAAAATAGTTATATAGTTTCAAAGAATATTTTTATTTTTATTCATTTTTGTAAATTTAATACTTGATTCCTTGTTGCTGATAGTTTTTAGAGTTTAAAATAGAACAATATATAACAAAGAAAAACAAGCAACAAAAACAAAGAAAAGTTACTTTAGATGATAAAGAAATGAAATGCTGAAAAATATCAATTTTAAAGTATGCTTTTCAGGTGTACTTTTTTTTTTTTTTTTTTTTTTGCAATTTTGATTGATTTTCAAAAAATCCGTATATCAAGTAAAATCTAACATAATATATTTATTTGTATATAAATTATTTTATTATTATATATTCAATTTTGTGCAGTAACAATTTTTATTTAAATAATTAATATGTATGTATGCATAGTGTTTTTTAAACAAAAAAAAATTTTTTTTTATAATTATAGTTTTTGTAATATTACAATCATTGGTTGTTGGATAAATTATTTTCTTGATTTGTTGCATAAAATATTTTGTATAAACATTAATTAAATTAATGTATCTTATATAGTTTGTTCGCTTCTGTTCAAGTAAGTTTGACATAAAAGAAATTCTTAAAAATGTCACTAAAGGTTAGTTTTAAAAAATATAAAAACATATTTTTTATATTTATATATAGATATAGAAGTTACAATTATATGTTTGCAGTTTCATTCTCTGTTTTTTAATTTGTTTTTTTATCATAATATATATAATATATAAAAAATGTTTAGTTTACTTAAATTTTTTTAATTGTATTATTTAACTATTATTCTAATAAATTTGTATTTTTTAAAGATAAATTTTCAATCCGAATGGTGAAAAGCTCTGGACCTGGAGGACAACATGTAAATAAAAGTATGTATTTTTATAAATAATAATTGTTATATTTACATTTAATTTTCTATAACTATAAGCAATGTAATATTTACTACAAACTTACTGATGTGCATCAATTTGTTTTTGCTAAATATGATTTAAAAAAATTTAAACCATATTTAGCGTAATGACTACTATTAGGAAATACATTTTTTAAATTTAATTCATATATTTTTCTTAATTAGCTGGTTGATCAAGATCAGAAATCCATGGAAAATTACCATGCTATTCCAAAGGTTAAGCAAAAAAAAAACAGTTGCAAGTCATCATTAAAAAGAATGACTTTCCAATATTTAAAAAAAAAAAAAAAAAGAAAACGAAAATATAAATTGCTATCTGTAAAATATATTTGTATAATTTTAATGTAACAAGTATATATTGTCCTTATATGGATCTGTCTACATAATGCATGCATATACATTTATTTATAACTTTTTTAATTATATAATTACATTTATTTGTTAATAAGTATGTGCATGTTTAGCTTATTTGGATAAAGTGCTTACTTCATACACTGAATTTTCATGGTTTGAATCCTGCCACAATCTATTTTTTAAATTATTTTTCTTTTAAATATCTATTTTTTGCATACCCTTAATTATTTCATATTACTTTTAGTGATATGTCATTTTGGATGCCTGTTCCTTTTTAACATTTGGCTCTGTGTAATTAGTTATACCCGCCCATTTTCTTTTGGTCTGCTATGTTATTGGTGAACAATTATTGATAAGAGTTATTAATAATTGTTATGCAATTATTAATAATTGTTACGTATATTTCACCAATAACATAGTAGACCAAAAGACAAAATAACACTTTCCAAGTTTTTTTTTAATTTTCTTACTCGTCCTCAAAAGTAAGAAAATTAAAAAAAGAGTAAGAGTAAGAAAATTAAAAAAAAAACTTGGAAAGTGTTATTTTGTTAATTTTGTTTTCTTTGTTTTTGAAACTTAGTGTTTCTGTAACGTTTATTTAAATAAAATTTAAATAAATTTTTCCATTGCAATGTAATGATTTAATTGTTTTATTTATTTATTTTTTTCGTTTTTTTGTTTGTTTTTTTTGTTTCTAGTTTTTTTTTAAGTTGTTTAAAAGTTTAAAAAAGACTTATTTTTTTAAATAATCTTTTGCTTTTTGGAAAAATGTTTTTGCAATTTAAAAATATTTTTTTATTTTCAATACTTTAAATAAAAATTATTCATTTATTAAATAATCATAGAAGTAATTAGTAAAAACGTTTTGCATAATAAAACATTTTTGCATATAATGTTTTAAAAGGTGAGCTTTAATAAGATAAGCAATTAAAAATATAACAAATAGTAATTTTTGCTTTGAGTTTAAGTTTTTTAATGTTTTATTTTGATGCTTATATATATTTTATTTTTTGTATAGAACTTTTTTTTTTTTTTTTTTTTTTTTTTTTTTCGTTTATTTTTTTTATTAGTTTTTCTTAAATTTTTTGAAGTTTAAGTTCAGCTTAGTGCTTCTTTATTTAGCGCATTTCTGAAGTGTTTAAATTATCAAAACATCTAAACAGTCTTGGTCAAGTTATCAACAAAAAAAATCATTTGTATGGTCATGAGTGGTATTCGATCACATGCCGTTCCTGTCCTGCATAGCAGTGTGGTGTTTTCAAAACATGGTTATATCTTAAGGAATATCTTGCACTTGCACTTGCACTTGGCGTGCACTTATCATGTGCTGTGATTACCAAATTTGGTTTGCAACCTCTGCTCTGGGAACTTGAAGAGTGGCCTTCTGGTATTAATATAGCTTCTATCAATTATCTTTCCACTTGTACCAATATGTAAACAAAAATTTTTGTTATTACTAATTGATGCAGTAGTGATGTAGTGGTAGAGCGCTCACTTCATAAGAAAGAAGTTCTGAGTTCAATCCCTGCCACAACCTTGCTAGTAATGCCTTTCTCTGCACATCTCTCTTGTTTCTCCGCGAAGCGGACTTCTTTGTCAAGATTTGTGTTTTAGTGTTATAGAGTTAAGAATAGAAACCACAATTAAATGTAGCCTCCTCGAATATAGTGGCCTCTCGGCCTTTGAAAGGTGATTTAACTTACACAAAAAAAATCCAAATTGTTATGGCATAGAAAAGGCCATTTTATGTTCAAAAGGCAATCAATTTATGGATCCAAAGAACCAATCTACAAGTATCATGGAATAGGGAAGCCATTTATGTTCACACGGATTATATGCACTGTAACCTCTTGTAGTAATAACAACTATGTACATATCAAGATCATATTTCAAGAAAACAATCACCTCATCAATAACTTGGATACTGTGCATTCTTATTTGTCCCTCCAACTAATCACGACATTTCCTGAAGGTGTTTTAGCAAAATTTTCAAACCATTTATTATCAACTATGTGGCGTATGTCTGTGCCATGACTGTTACCATTTAATGAATCATGTTTTCCTAAACTGATTGCTGTATATGTTGCTCATTGTATTCCAGTAACATTTTTGCCAACATTGACATTGACAGTTAAGAAAACTGAAAGTATCAATTTATGTTTCAAGGCTACCATCCAATCATAATCTGACAATTTTACTTGGTATTCTGTACTCATCTTAATTGGGTGTTCTTTACATGCTGCAGCGATTCCAAGAGCTATTCTAGCTTTATTGTCAGGGAAAAAAAACTTAGTGTTATATGGACCGATAATTATGAATAGTTCTATAACAATCTCAAACTAAACTGGATATCTTTATTTTCCTTCCAAGTATTGAATTTTGTTTTGACAAGTTTCAACAAAACCATTTGTAAATAAATATTGTCAGGTCAGGTTATCCTGCTACTGGTAACATGTAACTCAGTACAATCTGCTTCATGTCCTGCTGCCTTTTAGGATACGCTTTTTTAGGCAAATGCTAGGAGGTGCCAACTCCCACTTAAAACACCCCCTGCCTTTGGGCTCTTGGTGGAGTAAAGGCTAGAGATGGTGTCTCGATAAAAATACTCATCTTGGGCAGATGTTAAATGCATCCAGCTACTGTCTTGTAGAAGGCCTCCTAGGCAAAGACTTAAGGGGTAAACAGATTCTATCTGTTGACCAGCCTCACACCCCTTCTATCTATCAGGCTGTTTATTCTATCTATTAGGCTTCTATCTATTAGGCTATTCATCTATTAGGCTAGTGCAAATAAATTTTAATACATTGTTTCCAGTTTAGGATGTTGAATGCTGGATCTTCCCAACTCAATGCATGGGTTTTGCTTGTGTCTCTGTTGTGCATTGCCAAGGCCACATTTGAAGCCCTTTGTTACGACTTAGGGTTTATTTATAGTAACAAGGTAATTGCTTGGGCTATTAAACAGTGTACTGAGTGCTATGTATGCTTTGAGTAAAGTTCTTTAACAAATTTAAAAATAAATACGGTGCCAAAAACTATAAAACACAAAAAACCATTGTCATCACCAAGTTCTATAAACCTATCATTCACTAATATTCGTGGTCTTCAAAGTTTAACTTTGCGATCTTCCAGATATTCTCACATTTAATTTGGCTTTGTTTTTTGATACTACCATTTATTCTTGTCATGATAAGAAGCCAACACTCTCTGATTGCTTGTAGGGGGCATTTGAGCTTGAAAAGAGCTCACTTCTGCAGCAGCATGGTGCTCAGAGTGGCTGGTGAACTTTAATTCTTTATCGAGCTCGACACTTTCTCACTCTGAATTCTATTCTCTATCTCTATAAATCTTAAATCCGGCCTTGTATGGAATACTGTTGTCATATCTGGGGCGGATCTTCTAATGATGCCCTTTCTCTTTTAGACAAGGTGCAAAAACGCATTGTAAGCATAGCTTCAACCATTATCACATTGTCGTAATGTTGCTTCTCTTTTTCTTTTCTACAAATACTATAATAGGTACTTCTCTAAAGAGCTAGCGTCTCTTGTGCCATTTACTAAAATTCATTCTTGTGTTACTTGTCATTCAATCAAGTCTCATCCTTTTTCTGTGACTGTTCCTAAGTGCTCCAAAAACTCTTATTCTTCTAGTTTTTTTTCTCGAAAACATCAGTTCTTTGGAATTTGCTTCCTTCATCTTGCTTTCCTGATTCATATAATTTGCAATCTTTTAAGTCGTCTGTCAATCTTTATCTTGCTCTACAATTTTTTATCTTTTCTCTCCAGTAACTTCCAACTCTAATTAGTGGTTGCTTGCAGCCTTGTTGGAAGCAAAGATGTTTAAAAAAAAAATTATTTTTATTTGTATTCCTTCAACATGGTATCAGATGTCTGTATACAGCAGTTTTTTCAATTTTGTAACATTTTTCATTGAGCATTAGTGTCAGATCATCTAAAGTTTTTGAACATTGCAATAATTAAGATTGATGGCAAGGATTACAGCTTTTTTGGAACAAGCAAGTTCTCAAATTACATTAAAAAAGTCTAAATAGTTCTTTTCTGGGATGCTCAAGATTTTCATGTAATAAAGCTGCAGAATTTTTTTTTCTAATTTTACCTGCAGCTGCAGATAATTTTTTGCGTTTTTTTTTTTTTTTTTAAACAACATTTCTGTGCTGGAGAATGGTTCAATCAAAGGTTTGAATGAATGAATGAAATTAATGAGTAGCTTGTTGAATTTCCATTAGCTTTATAGGTTATAGTTTTCTTGTTGAATTTCCATTTTGCTAATCTTTAAGTTCTGCATTTCTTTTTCTGAATTTGTACATAACTGTCATTAATAATGTTTTACCAACAAATACATTAATATTCACAGATGGAACCTCATGCAATAAGGTTTTTTTGTTAGAATGTTTGTCCAATAACACAGGTTCTATGCGGTTTTATTATTTTGAATAAAAAATAAAACCGCAAAAAAATTTCATCACTTATGTTTTTATGCAGACTACCTTCTGGCTAAATAAAACAATTTGAAAATCATATAACAAATTTAATCAATAAGAAAATCAATGAAACATAATATAATAATAACAGGATGGTCAGCCAACTGGTAATCAGGGAAAAGTCAGGGAATTTTTTTCTAATCAGGAAAAAGTCAGGGATTTTTAATTTTTTTTCCAAAAGTCAGGGGAATAAAATCTCTTTCAAAATTCGATTTTTTTTTTAAAATATTTTTTTTACTTACTCCCAAACAACAATCAAGTAAAAGAAAATTATATTCATTTTTCATTCATAAAATTGTATGGAAAAATAAAATATGAATGCCTTATATACTTAAAGTTTGTGACATATCTTTGAAATATATAAATCTATTGAAACATATGAATTTTTTTTAACTATATTAATACAATGTTAGTTTTTTTACAGGTAAATATTATAGAAATAATAAAAATGTCTAAAACAACTTACTTTGATAATGACTGGATCAATCTTGAATGTCATCCATCATGGGGAAGGCTTAAGAGAGCTAATGATAAAACAAAGGGTATGTGTAGTGTGTGCGTAAAGGCATTTTCCCTAAGTAATATGGGTATAATGGCAGTCAAAAGTCATGAAAAAAGTGCAAAGCATTTAAAAATATATCTTTAAAAATCCAACCAACAGTATTAGATTATTTTACTAACAAGTCGCAGAAAAATGCACTATCACAAGCAACTGTTTTATTAACATCAGCTTTAATAGCTTCTGAATCATTGCCATTTAGCTTTCTGTGTAGTCAAATCTTCTCAACCAATCACAATCGTCTCAACAAGTTCTTTCAGTAAAACAGTACCACCTTTCTCTTTATTTGTGGCTCAAAATGATGTAATACATTCTGAAATACTTTGGGCACTATACGTTACCCATCAGCGTTTCTCTTACATGTTCGAAAATCGATGGACCAAATGTGAATTGGAAGTTTTTTGATATTCACAATGATGAATTTTGTAATAAGTTTGAAACATCTATTCTTGAAGTGGGATTATGTGGTCTACATGTTGTACATGGTGCATTTCAAGCCGGTCATAAAAAAGTCAAATGGAATGTAAATGCAATACTCAGAAATTTTTACAAACTGTTTCATGATAGCCCTGCTTGTAAGGCAGATTATCAAACAATTTGTGGAAGTGATAAGTTTCCACCAAAATTTTGTTCAACAAGATGGGTTGAAAATGTATCTGTATGTCAAAGAGCATTAGATATTTATGATAATGTGAAGTTGTATCTCATGCAGTCTAAACCTCCTAGTAATTATACTGTAAACATTATAACTGATGCTGTCAATGATCTTCTAAGGCCTGCTAAAATTGTTTTTTTTCTTTCAATATTTGGGTTCAATTGTAGAGCCATTCCTAAGACTTTTTTAGTCAGATTCTCCATTAGCACCATTAGATTCTCCATTAGCACCATTAGATTCTCCATTAGCACCATTGGATTCTCCATTAGCACCTTTAGATTTTCCATTAGCACCATTAAATTCTCCATGAGCACCATCAGATTCTCCATTAGCACCATTCTTATATCAAGAATTTGAAATGCTAATGAGATTTCTCTTGTAAAATTTTATTTAAAAAGATGTATTAGAGGGAATAAAATTTGTTATAAAGCTAATGGAAATAGACTTAACGATGCACAAGTGTCACCAAAAAGAAGTAAAAATTGGTATCGCAACTTGTTTCTACTTGGTAAAATAAAATTAAGTGAATGTCAGAAGTTACAGTTTTGAAGTGATTGTATTCAGTTTTACATTAGAGTTGTTGATAAACTGAGAGAAAAAAGTCCTTTAAAATATAAACTTACAAGAGCGACCTCAGCTTTAAACCCCATTATTAACTGTTCTAATTTCAACTCAGAAAAAAAACAGAATGACTCATTTACTCACAATTTCTTATGAATCTAAATGGATTATGCTACAATAGCTGATAAGGTCAATAATCAGTATCAAGATTTGTGTGATCTTGCGAAAGGCATCAATAGATTAAAATTCACAAGTTACAATGTTTGTAAGGATAGGTTGGATGTTTTTTTTAACTCTTTTTATAAGCCAGAATTTTAATAACTTATGTGAAGTATCCAAAATTGTCTTTACTTTGTCACATGGTAATGCATAGGTTGAAAGTGGGTTTTCTATCAATTCAAATGTTCTTTTGAAAATTTGCATGAAAGCTCTATGGTTACCCAAAGACAAGTTTATGATGGGACTCGCCATGTTGGAGGAATTTGCAATTTGAAAATAACAAAATCAATGATCAAAAGTGTAAACATGTCCCATTCAGACTACAAAGATTCATTAAAACAAAAAAGAGAAGAAAAATTGCAAGAAAAACAAGACTATTGATAAAAAATTACCTCTGCAGAAAAATAAGGAATTAAATTCTAAAAAAAGTTAAATCAACATCACCAGGAAGATATATGTGAGATTGAACTAGAATGAAAAATGCTATCACACAAAATAGAATGAATAGATTTAAATTATTTTTGTTTAAAAAGTTTTAAACTATTTTCTTGAATTTTTGTTTTGAAGTATTTAAGTTAAAAAACTAAAAAAAAATTTTATCAAAACATTTATGTTTATTTTTTAACTCTTAATAACTGAAATATTTGTTATATTTTTGCTCTTACTTTAGATTATATCTTAGATTATATTTTAGTTAGAATTTATATATTTGCTCTTTTGTTAATTTTCAAGAAAATTTATTCATTTGCTATCACAATTTCCAAAAGAACTTAAGGCAAACTGGACCAAATATAATGTATATATATTGGCGTATGCATATTTCTTTTATACTATTGTTAGACAGCTGTTTTATTTTTAACCTTTTTGTTGTTAATTTTATAAATTTTGAAGCTTAATCTGCTCCGGTGTTTTAATTTATTTCCATTTTAAAATACTAGTAAAAACTTTACTTCACTTCATAGTAATAATATAAAAAAAGTCTGAAGTAAAAATATAAAAAGTCAGAGATAAGTCAGGGAATTTAATTGTACAAAGTGGCTGGCTACCCTGAATAAGCATTTACTTTTTAGGTGATTTTATCTCTGCATGAATATGAGTCATTCAAATGAAGTTTTATCAGAAAGGCTACATTCCAATAATTACTAAACCCACAAGAATGACTAAAGAAAGCGCAATAGCCATTGATCAGTTAATCACAAACAAATTCTCTTCAATAATAAATACAAAAATATTTCAACACCACATTCCAACCACTTCCCCATATTTCTTATCTCACAAAAGTGCAATAAAATTTATACACACAAAATTAAAAACATGAAACAATTATAATCCTTATCCTTAAACTAACATATTCAGTACTATTATTTTTTATTTGGCAGTTTTTGTTTTTGTTGTTGTTTTTGTTTATATTGGTTATGAAATGATGCTTAATATTTAAGCTAATATTTTAATGCTAAAGCTTAATGCTTAAGCTATTGTTTAAATATTAAAGTTTAATATTTAAGCTAATTCGAAAGTGGAACTTCGTTTTAAGATTTCTGATGCTACATGGTTATCTGAAGATCTACGAACAAAATTGATTGCACAGGTTGGTATAATTTTTTATTATTTAAGACTTGAATAGGTTGGTCTGTAATGTTTATATTATATATTCATTGTTGTGAAATTCTAATTTATTGATTTTTTTTAATTTATATATAATATACAAGTATATATATATATATATATATATATATATATATATATATATATATATATATATATATATATATATATATATATATATATATATCATAGATGAGTATTTGACTTTATGAAAATCCGGAAATTTTTTTTTATGAAAATCTCGGAAAATTATTTTATTAAAAATTGATTGTATTAAGTGAAAACAAAAACATTCGTAAATTTTTAAAACGGAGTTTAGATTTTTTAATTTTTTACAAAAACAAATTTCTAATATTTGAAAAAGTTAATTTGAATAAATTAAAAAAAAAAAAAAAATGAAATTGTTACGAAAATTGATCTCGTGAAAATTTTAACTATTGAAAACATATTATCTTTATATAACTTGTTAGAAGCAAAGATGTTAAAAAAAAACTTATGTTTCAATTCACCTATTTGTCGTAAAATCTGGTTTGAATCCACTGTTTCAATCTTTAAAGAACTTGTAGATTGCTCTGACTTTTCTAAATATTGTTTAATCAGTTCTCTTGTTATTATTAGCAATTAATCAGTTCTCTCGTTATTATTAGCAATTAATCAGTTCTCTTGTTATTATTAGCAATTAATCAGTTCTCTCGTTATTATTAGCAATTAATCAGTTCTCTTGTTATTATTAGCAATTAATCAGTTCTCTTGTTATTATTAGCAATTAATCAGTTCTCTTGTTATTATTAGCAATTAATCAGTTCTCTTGTTATTATTAGCAATTAATCAGTTCTCTTGTTATTATTAGCAATTAATCAGTTCTCTTGTTATTATTAGCAATTAATCAGTTCTCTTGTTACTATTAGCAATTAATCAGTTCTCTTGTTATTATTAGCAATTAATCAGTTCTCTTGTTATTATTAGCAATTAATCAGTTCTCTTGTTATTATTAGCAATTAATCAGTTCTCTTATTATTATTAGCAATTAATCAGTTCTCTTGCTATTGTTAGCAATTAATCAGTTCTCTTGCTATTATTAGCAAGGTCTTTGAGTTACAATTTAAATTTGAGTTACAATTTGAATTTAAAAACTTCTAATATACATCTAAAAACTTTTAATATACCATCTTAAGTCTAACAAAATAATCTCTGACAATCAATAAAGGTTTAAATCCTTTTGTTCTACTGCTGATTTGCTATTCATTTTAATAGTTACGTTTTATTGTAAATTAGGGTGTTAAGGTGGTCATCTCCATAAGCTCTCTTTGTATGATATATCTGAAAAAGTTTTGTCCATAATGGACGACACTATTTGTTGTTTCCAGTTACTTCTGGGGTTCAGTTACTTCATACAAAGCTCCATATTTTGTCCTGCGTTGTTCCTTATCTATACTAATAATCTTCCTGAATAAAGTTAACTTATAAAGTTGCTCTATTTGCTGATATCATAATCATATACTTCAGTCTTAATAAAAAGTCATAACTTTTAGATCTTAGAAAATCATAAATGTGGTCTCTTTTTTGTGACAGCACGAGGCTTACAATGGTTGGTGAAAAAAACAAACAAAACTCAGTTGTTTATATATTATTAATTGTTACAATGTTTTCTATACTTCTAAATTAATGAATGACATCACTGAGTTTTTTACTTTAAATCTTTTTTCACTGTTAAACTCTTATAGAAACCACAGTTAAACTCTTATGGAAACCACAGTTAAACTCTTATGGAAATCATTTCTTATGGAAATCCATAGCAAAGTTAGCACCTTTTAAGGTTATTTATATTGTGCTCAATATTTGCTTATTATTGATTCCATCCTCTAACTATATTTTCTTATTTGTCCTTGAATAGAATTTTGTTATCATATTTAGGCTGGTTCTTCTATTGATGCCCGTTCTTATGTAGACAAGGTCTAAAAATGTAAATGTAGAGCTGTTACCTAAAATAGCCTCAGTCAAGTATAGAGTTTGGCTTATATAAAATATTATCAATTTTATAATGCAGGACAAAAAATTAAAAAAAAATTCATTGTTAGCACAAAAGTGTGACCACGTATATACTAGTATATACTATAGATAAAAATAATTTTGCAATGGTGAAACCGAAATTTATAATTAAAGTGTGGAAAACAGCTTTTATTACTAGAAACTCAAATTTAAAAACAGAAGCAAAAGTCCGGAGGAAAAAAGAAAAGAACTTTAGGTTCAACAGGCTGTGTCTTGATGCAAAAATTGCAACAAAAGAGGATTTTTTGCAAACTGTTACGTTTTCTTTAATTAAAGATCAAAGCATCATTGATTGTCAGTGGAAAATTGCAACAATCAAGGACCATGGTCCTTTAAACATAAAAGCTAAATAATTATTTAAAAAAAGTTATTTGTATAAAAGTTTAAATATAAAAATATTTGTATAAAAGATAAAATTGTAAAGTAGAAAATCCACAGAAAATAAATAACGCTTCATATATGTGACATTTTTATATCAATTTTATACCCCATTTTAATAAGCCTAATGCACTTATAAAATATAAATGAAATGTTTAGTGCACTTTAAAATATAAACACAAACTATTAAAAATCGAAATAATAAACTGTGAGCCTCTTTTAGAATTTGTTTCTATGAACAACTCTCCAAATAAGAAAAATACTAATACTTACACATAAACTATTGGGAAATTATTTTTCTTAACTTCTCTTATGGTTAAAATGTATCCAAATTGCATGCTGGATAATCAGATTTACTCAGAATATTTTATAAATAAGCTTATATTGTCCCCTCTCCTATAAGATAGGTGGGAGCGATGAGCGTATATTGTCCCCTCCTATAAGATAGGTAGGAGCAATCAGCGTATATTGTCCCCTCTCCTAGAAGAGGGTAGGTGTTAAGAAATCTTACCAATCTGGTTGATTAGAAATACTTTCCAGGGAATCCTATAGTTCAAAAAGTATACTTAGTTTGAATTACATAGTTCAATAAAATTAAAAGAAAGAACAATCAAAATACCCATAGACCAAAGAGAACAATAAAATTCATGATAAATTAATATACACCTGAGAACCATCAACAAATAATTTTTGGTGTTTATCAGCACAAAAGATAGGTAGGAGCGATCAGCGTATATTGTCCCCTCTCCTAGAAGAGGGTAGGTGTTAAGAAATCTTACCAATCTGGTTGATTAGAAATACTTTCCAGGGAATCCTATAGTTCAAAAAGTATACTTAGTTTGAATTACATAGTTCAATAAAATTAAAAGAAAGAACAATCAAAATACCCATAGACCAAAGAGAACAATAAAATTCATGATAAATTAATATACACCTGAGAACCATCAACAAATAATTTTTGGTGTTTATCAGCACAAAACTAGTACAAAATTCTATTAGACTTCTTTAGCACTGTGAATAAAATTATTATTTTATCCATTAAATATCTGTATTATAAAGCGATTGAATCAGTCGACAAAAAAACAAAATCGTCACACTTATGACTAGGTTAGAATACTTACTTTATGATTTTTTGTAATAACTTAATACAAAAATGTGAATAAACTTTAATATATTATAAGATATATATATATTGTTAAGGAGAACAAGCCACCAAGTAAAGCAGAGACTTTTCCTGGATGTACTAAAAACTTAACAGAAGTAGAGTTTAGAATATTTAATTATATCTTTATTGTACATTATATCTTCACTGATGTAAACAATTATTGTGATCAATCATTTCTGTTGCGCAACTAAGATAAAAACTCTCAACTTACTCACACCTTGTCCATACAAACTATTTACCTTGTCCATACAAACTAGTTCTCCTATTATATATTGTAGAAACAAGTGGCATACAAGAAAGGTGAGTGACAACATAAAGTTCATACCACTATACACGAATACTCAACAAAAATAGCCAACTATAAATGAGCAAAACAAAATATAATTAGGTATTAATGGGTGAGATTTCTATATAGAATTCTATATAGAAAAACTAATTTGGTTCAAGGCTAGTTTTACTAGCCTCCATAGCTACTTTAGTGTGATGTTATTTGAATTATGTGAAAAACGGATTAAGTGTTTTAGGAAGAGTCAAACCCCACTAAAAATTTATTATCCCTTAAATAAATATTTTATAAAATATTTATTTAAGTAGAAAAAGCCAAACCTAAACACGTCATGAAAACATTTTTTATATAATGATTAAATCTTTTTTTGTCTCACTTGTTTATCTCCTATGCATCCCTCTAACTTCCCACAGCAGAATAATTCAGACCATCTTTGAGAACAGCACTTTGGAATTATAACCTATTAGGAAAATAGACTACTGATTTAACATTCAAACATTGGGTAATAATCGTGACAAGATCTTTCAAAAGCGATAAAATCCTCCAAAAAGTATTAAATCAAAAACTTATAAGAACAAAAAAAACAAAGTCCATTAAAGATACTTTTATACACACAAATTCAGAGAGAAGTTTCACAGGATCTTGTTAGCAGAAGATAAACACCTAATACTAACACTTGTACATTTATAGTAAACACTTGTAGATATAAAAAGAAATGGTTATTGTAACCTGAATTAAATCTCCTTACCTTGCAATTTAAACTAATTTATATTTGTTGTATTATTTATATTTGTTAAAAAATCGTCTTATTATTTATATTTGTTGTATCTATGTGTGTGCTTGTGGGTATCTGTGTATATACATGTATATTTATGTATGAGTATGTGTATATATATATGTACATATGTATGTATGTATGTGTGTATATATGTATATGTTTGTGAATGTGTGTGTGTGTATTTCTCTCTATCTCTCTCTCTTTATATATATATATATATATATATATATATATATATATATATATATATATATATATATATATATATATATATATATATATATATATATATATATATATATATATGTACATATATATATATATATATATATATATATATATATATATATATATATATATATATATATATATATATGTATATATATATATATATATATGTACATATATATATATATATATATATATATATATATATATATATATATATATATATATATATATATATATATATATATATATATATATATATATAGTGTGTGTGTGTGTGTGTATATATATATATATGTATATATATATATATATATATATATATATATATATATATATATATATATATATATATATATATATATATATATATATATATATATATATATATATATATATATATATATATATAATCCAACTCCTGACCCAATTTGTCTAGATCAGTGGTCGCCTTCTTTTCTAGAGAAAGAACCCTCTAAATTTTACACGAAACTTTTACCAAACTGGTGATTTTTATTTTTCACTGCGCCTTATTTATTACTTTGTAAGTAGATATTTACTGTTGGTGCAACTTCATTACGTAGATAGGTATACACCTGGTAGATATTTGGTAAACTTTGTAAAAAAAAATATAAATATATAAATAAAGTATTTATTTCATGGCATTCCATGTTTGTACAAAACGTTACAATATTTTTTTGAGGAACATAAAGTTGGCTTTGTGGACCCCATATTAGTGACCACTGGTCTAGATCACGTTTCAGGTAACTTGTTATATTTGGTTAAAATTTATAGGGTAAAATTGTAAAAAAATTAAATACTGGTTTAAAAATGTTTCCTTTTTTTTGTGCAAATAGAACAACGTTAATAAAAATGGAGAAATAGTAGTATCTTCAGACGTTGATCGCTCCCAGCATTATAATCTAGAAGATGCTATCAATAAAATAAAAAAGAAGATTATTAAGGCTTCGTTTGTTCCAGAAGGTCCGACGGAAGAAACTAAAGATCGTGTAAATAGTTATAAGATAAAGGAAAACGAAAGTCGTATCCAAAATAAAAAAATCCATTCTATGAAAAAATTTGAAAGGAAAGATGTCGAATGATAAATAACAAAAGGCAATTTTTGTTTCATGTTTTTTTATAGATTCAGGTATTTTTCGTCTCACCTTATAAAACCTTGTTTGCTTAACAACAATAGCCTTTTAATTCAATGTATTTTCTTAAAGATTGCTTTGTTTGCGAATCAAATAAAAGTTGTTGTAAATTAATTAATGTTAAAAAGATATTTTTCAATTCAAAAATTTTGTTTTGTTGAATAACATTTAGATATTTATTTTATGCTATTTTTTGTCAACAATTTTATGATCGTAAATAGAAGCATTAAATCTTATTTGTCAGAGCAAGAAAAATACGAAATTTATCAAATGTCATATTTGTTTTGTTCCTCTCTCGTTTTTCGCTAGCAAGAGAGAGAAACAAGACAAATATGGGGGGGGGGGGGTACTTTGACATGTGGGTAACATTGACGTTGTTAGATTAAATGTTTTAACCCCTCGCCCGTTGACTATTGTTTAAATTATTTTAACATATGCTGAAGCCAGATGTTAAATGAACATATGCTGAAGCCAGATGTTAAATGAACATATGCTGAAGCCAGATGCTAAATGAACATAAGCTGAAGCCAGATGTTAAATGAACATATGCTGAAGCCAGATGTTAAATGAACAAATATTTTATTTTGTATAATAGTAAGTATAAATAACAACACAATAGGGCGTGCCTAAATAAAACTTAGTTCTAGTTTTTTTGTTGCAGAAAAACTTTAATTATAAAATAAGTAAAACCATACTATAATATCATTTTACAGGTGTTTTTATGATGTTGTTTCTAAATACTAAGAATTTAAGATTTTTTGGAACATTTTTTTTTTTTAACGCATACATCAGTTTTGGGGTAACATTGACAGGAATTCTTAGTCACACCATGGGCCAATAACCAAGCAAAAGTTGGCGGAATGCTTACATCTAATGAATTTTTCACAATTATATGAAATGAAATCAAACAAAGCAATCATTAAATTAAAAGAGTTAATCTTAAAAAAAAAATGTACCAAGACATTAAGTCAACAGATCTTAAAAACCGACACTCGCAGAAAATAAAACTTAAACCTAATAATGTTGCATAATACTGGTAAGAACAAAACATCAGAAACTGAAGGTGTAAAAAATTATCTAATTGTTTCAGAAATTAAAACTAACACCAAAAAGTCTTTCACGAAGAAATTCAGCAAAAAATTTGCTGAATTTCTTCGTGAAAAAACGCTGCAAGATTTCTGTTGCACGCTAACAACAAAATCAATTATCTGTCAATAATATTACATGACTAATTAGTTTTTTAATCAGTTTTTGGCAGCAATATCATTGGTAAACACGTAAAAATATTTATCTTTAACATTTTTGTCACAACAAGAGAAAATATATATATTTTAAAGAAGTGTGAATGTTACATCACTTTACCTTATATAGGTCTAATGCTAATTTTTAAAATCAAAGTTTATATTGGTCCTAATATATATTTTAAATGTTTTCTCTATTTTGTTTGTCAAAATTCCAATGAAAATGTTACCCTCATAATGTCACTTTAACATTTACAGCATAAAACATAATACTGCCTATGTTACCCTATATAGAGGATAACATTGACAGTTGAACCCTAACAACAAAATTAATTATCTATCAATAACATTAGATAACTAATTAAATTCTTTAATTATCAAGATATATATGAAAACGTACTCTTACAGACAATTCTTTGTGGATTTTGTAAATGCATGAAACCCTCTTTTCATCAACTTTTATTGACGTATTATATTATTCTTGAGTCATGAGATTCATAAAAAGGTAGGGGGTGTTTATTGAGGTATCAAATAAAAAATTTTATATAAGTATTATTTACAAGTATTCAAATGTTTGTTTTCTGGATGTAAGACTTTCTTTGTTCCAAAAATTTTGCGTTATGATAAATTATTTTAATATATCATAACCCAAAACTTTACTTTCGTAATAATTTGCAACAACCCAAAACTTTTCTTTCGTAATAATTTGCAACAACATGATTGTTTTTCTAAAAAATTTCAAGTGTTTTTTTAATCTCTAAATAAACTCTAATTACTTCTAGCTACACTGTTTCAAAAAAAAATTTGTCCACCTATTTTGTACATTTTTCAAGTGTGATAACTTTTTATTTAGCAAAGATAAGCATAATTTCAAATAATTTATACCAACTAAACATTTAAGAAATATTGTAAAAAAAGATTTTTTTAAAGTTATAAATATACAGAATTTATAAATAATAAATAAAAAATGCAAGTTTTTGTGCCAAAAAAGGTTTTATCTACCCTACTCTTAGGATGTTTTGTTTTAATGATTTTAAGTTTTCGCGAAGCATCTTTATTTAACATAAATACAAACAATTTTCAGTTTATACTCAGAAAATTTCTGCCAATAGAATCCTATTTATTTAGTCTAGATCCGCGCCCACAACTATCGTGCGTGAAATATCATATTTCAAACCAAGAAGGAATACCACGCATAAACACGATATTTTTAAAAAGTGGAAAGCAAATTTTGGAAATCTAAATAAAAAGCGTTCAAACGAAAATTAAATTAAAAGGTAAAATTTAATTTTTAATAAACCTAGAGTTTACATGGGATAATAAACATTCTATTTTTAAATCACTTAGTTGTTTAAATGTCGAGAAAAGAATTTCAAACTTTTGAGCTGTTATGCAAACTCTATTTCAGTCTAAAATCCAGTTTTCTCACCCAAGTTTCATTCAGTGACGGATCAAGGAGGAGGGAGAGGGGGGATGGGGTATGCACCCCCTCTCCACTAGAATCTGAAAGTCCTAAAATATCTTTTTTTTTTAAATTTCGCATACATTAAAATGTCTCATTACAATTATATATCGTATTACAATTAAAAAAGTACCATTATCAATATCATTAAAATAAGAAAAACACTCACATATATACATAAATATAAGCATATCCACTTGTGGATATGCTTATATTTATGTATATATTTGAGTGTTTGTTGGCAACGTTTGTTGATAAAAATCGCTTTTTTGTATACGAATGGAATAGATTCCATTTGGTTTTATTATTATTTAAAGTTAGCTTATTACATTTAAACCAGTTTGATATATGTTTTAATTCTTTATTCATCGTGGTAAAGAGTTTATTTATATTACTGCTTGAGAGGAACAGATTGGTATCATCTTCGTACATAATACTTATATGGTTAAAAGCTTAATTCAAACCTTTTATATATATATATATATATATATATATATATATATATATATATATATATATATATATATATATATATATATATATATATATATATATATATATATATATATATATATATATATATAGATATATATATATATCAAGATAATTATTTTGATAACCATCGTTGCTAATTACAAATTGTTTTCTTTTTGTTAAGTACCTTCTAAAACATTTTAAAGCAGTACCTTTAATTCCATAATATTTAAGTTTTTGTAGTAAAATATAATGATCTGATGTGTCGAAAGCTTTTGATAGGTCATTTTTTGTTTGTTTGTCTGTTTATCAAAATTAATGGGTGCTTTTTTATATTTTATTTAAGTTCTATGTTTAATTTTGTTCCTTTGTTGTATTTACTAACTTATTTTCACTGTAATTTGTATTTATTTTTTTTGCGCTTGAAACGTACGTCAGAAAAATTATTTCTTATCACCACTCAAAAATATGAATAATTAATAATTTTATAATTACAGATGCAGATTATCTACAGAAAATCAATGGCAGCATACTGAAATAATTGTATGCATACTAAACACTTTGTAAGCTCTACGAAAGGTATGAATGCAGAAACATAAGAGATCACACCGTTTCTTGACTATGCTTGGGTCAAATCAACTGGAATTAAAACTGCTGTTGATGAACTTAAAACAGATTTTAAAAATCATTTTCATAAATACAGAGATAATGTTCGTCTGAAAATTGCAATGATGCTTAAACACCGTTTCAATCGAATTTTTTTTAAAGAAACAGACCATAGTATGTTTAAGGAAATTTTATACTAAGGGTGCTACCGCTTTTCTTTGGAGTATCGATACTCTAAATGAAAGCGGTAATACTCTTGATTTAAAATTTGCTTGCTTGTTGTAAATGATCGTTTACAACAAGCAAAAGAAGTTGGTTCTGTTAAAGACTCTGATCGTGATGGTCAAATCAAAAAAGAAAATAATTAAGCATATACAACTTCTTAGACCAAATGGGTATAAATAAAAATGCTTCGCAGAAATATGAAAACACTGATTATATTATATTTATATTATGGAAAGATTACTGCAAGCAGACACAAATTTTATACAGGCAGGCCGTCCCTTCCTGTAATTACGGGTCCGGTTGCATTTAATATTTTTAATTTTCCATGCATAACATAATTATTTATCAACTATAAATGTTTATTCTTTATTATTTATAAGTTGAATATGAGTATTCTTTTTTCCTTACTTGATGAAAGATTTAAAATATTAGTTTGAACTTTAAATTGATTCATAGTTTTGATTCAACATGGATGACTTTTACTTTAGTCTATCAACATTACCAAAAAATGAATGTCCTTATAAGTGGTGGGGTGTTTACAATTACACCTGCTCCGATAAAGACACTAACAAGTGGGATTTGGCAAAGTTCACAATAAAAATTTTGTGCGCACCTCCTTCATCCGTTAAGATTGAACCTCTGTTCAGCACAACAGGAAACATATTTTAAGCCAAAAGAAATAAGTTGTTGCCTGAGCATGGAAAACAACCAATTACCGTAGAACGGGCTGACTTTGTTAGGATTTTGAGCATTTTTGCAAAATAAATCTTGTTCATTACAATTTTTTCTGATTTTTTTTTTCCCGTTATAACATTATACCTTTCCTTTATATAATTCCATTAAATATTTTTAATTTTTTTTTGTCTTAATATATATATTTTTAATCCAAAATGTTATCAATCTCACCCCGTCGTTTGGGGTGACTTTGATAGTCTATTATTTCTTAATGGCTTATTGATTTAACCCTCTTTACAGTGTCGCTAATACTTTCTTTTTGACTTTTACTAAATTAGAACACAACATATTAATAAACTTATAAGATTTACTGGTAAAATTATAAATTTAGACAACAAGTTTGGTTATCGAATATATCTACAGAATGGACAAAGAAAAAACAAAAATAAATTTGATGTTAATATGCTAAACACAGAAAAATAATATATCAATAACATTGTTATAGTAATTAGCAGTTATAAAATAACACTAACAAAAAAATAATACTAATTGCATATAAATATTAAGTACTTATAATATCCTTTAGTTGTTAACTCAATTCAAAATTAAAAAGATATCCAAAAAAAAAAAAAACATATATATGTGGTATATTCCATAAAATACCACTTGAACATCTAAGTATAGATTTTTAGAAAAAAAAAATTTCAAAAAAATTAAAATCACAAGATTTTTTGGCATTTTTTGGTACGTGTAAAAATCGTTATTTTTTTGTTATAGTCATGTTATTCCTAACACATTTGCACAATTTAGAATCTCTTCACAATCATTAAAATTTCAAAAATATTAGCAGAATATAATTATGTACAAGAATAAAAAAAAAAATAGTCTCTAATTGTGCAATTTCACATTCAAATCATTATTTTTGTAACTAACAGACAAAATTAGTCACCCCGCGTATCACCCTATCACCCCGTATCACCCTACGGTACGTTTTTAAATTATAATTTGCCTGATTTCTAACAATAGATAGTTAATTTAAACGCAATAAACTAATAAGTATAATAAAAACAACTTCCTTCATTTGTAATTAGTAATTGCTAAATAGTAATTTTATTATACTTCAAAGTACAAACTAATGTATACTAAACATTGTTTATAAATATAATTTTAAAGTTTAGATTTGATTAAGTTGACAAAAAGCCAAATTAGTTTTATAATTCACACCCTAATTCAACTACTAATTTGTAATTAGTAATTGCTAATTTGCTAGTCATCTTTTTTCCATATAACGTTAAACTTGTTAAAACAAGGCATAGCTACATCCTAAAATCCTATGACATTGCGTAATTAAAAAAAATAGCTTTGATAGTTAATGACGGACTTTCATAAGGGGTGGTTTAGGCATTTGAGATTTTAACCCCATCTTTATAGGGGATAAATGCATATAAACAAAACCAATCTCAGTTGTTAAGAGAATGTTTTTTTCAATTAAGAAGATAAAATGGATAATTTTAAATAAAAAACAATTTTATAAAATGATTTTTAGATCATTGCTCATCTACAAAATCTTGTGTAAGGTATTATACGAGTTGCGGATCAGAATATTTAAATTTGAACAGTATCCTTTCCGTGCATAAAAACCAAAATAAAAGGCATAATGACGTTTTGTAGTTGAAGTTTTCTTGGATCCTACAAGCATCCCGCCTTCAACTATCTGTTTAATCAAAAAAGACTCAATGTATCATTCTATAACTTCATCTATTTTTAAAAATTATACTTTGATTATAAGAGAAAGCAGTTTAGGACAGCCAGAAAAAATGTGACTTTTAAAACGGATTTTAGTTCACCTGATTTTCACATTGCTTGTTAGCTATAAAAATCATAAGGAAAAAAAATTTTCCTTCTGTAGTTTTATTTTAAAAAAAAGATTCCACCAATGTTTTATTTTAAATTGCTGGTTTCAATAATGTTATTTCTGAATTATTGGTTTCAAAAAATGTTGTTATGTCCTTTTATTGTTATTATTTATAAAAAACATTCATGAAGCAAAGGAAAAAATATCATGAGTTCAAAAATGATATTGTCAAAGTAAAAGGCTTATTTTTTATGACCCTGTTTAACCAAATCAAACATATATCAGTAAGCCTTGCTTTTAAAAAAAATGAATACAAAACAGTTATTGTCATAAACCTAGAAAATTAGAAATTCCAGAGAGATCTTATAAAAATAAAATATCAAGCCAAAAATGAAGGAAACTAACTTTTGAATTGTATTGTCACAACGTTTTTCTTGACGTGTAAAATCTACATCACTATCTCTACTATCCCTTTATAAAAATGCCTTCTTTTCGATGCTTTTTTTTTTTATAAAAATGCGTTATTATATTAAAGAAAACTCAACTTATAATACTAACTTCTTCAGATCACAAAAAGTTTGTGAGAAGTGATATTATTTGCATAATGAAAAAAAAAAATTATACTGCTACAAAATCTACTAAAAACATTATTTTACTAAAATTGTTATATAAATAATAACAAGAAATGTGTTCAAGCAAAGAAAACAATTTTCTATCCTTTCAACTTATTTACAATGACATTCAGCAACATATACAAAGAAATTTAACAGAAATAAATACTACCATTGAGAAAATATACATAACCATTGGCGGACGGGGACTAAAAATCGGCCCGGGCATTTCATATTGGACCGGCCCACATTAGAGGAAAATTAATTAACTATTTTTTTTATAATTTAAATATGAAATTTTTAAACAAATTTTTTAAGAACAAATGTGTTTATTTTAAATATACAACTAATTAAGAATTTTCAAACAACTAAAAGATTTTTAAACAGATCGCTTGTTTCAGCTAGCTCGTCAATTATTGTTTCGGGATCAAGATTGCTTAGAATTTCCTTTTCAGTATTCATGAGCATGAATGATTGTATTGTAATGATTTTTGATGAACTTTAAAATTGAAAAACTTCTTTCACATGCAACTTGCGTAAATAAAAGTGACAAAGTATATTTATAAGCTAATTTTTGCGTATGCTTCACTTATTAAATTATATTGAATCAAAACAAGGTAGCAACAAACTGTGCAGTTTTTACAGGCAGTACATGACTTTCAACAATTATATTTAAGTTCCTCAACACTTTCTTTGTTTATAACCATTATGTCATATGTACTCAAAAATGACTCTTTGATATTATTCCAGTTTGAAGCAAAACTAGTAAGCTCAGTACGTAAATTTTCTGCTGTAGCTTCTTCATCAAACGCCAATAGATGTTCACTCAATTTATTTAAAGCAGATGTTGGTACACTATGAGCTTTCAACTGTTCAAAATTTGAAGGACTTAGAATAGCAAAATCAGCATAAAATTCTCGACTTTTTTTAAAACGTTTGCTCATGCTTTCTATTATGCTTTTAAATATTACATCATTTGAACTTTAACTTTATAAGAGTTATGTACATCAGAATGAATTTCAAATTCACTTGGACGAGTTTCGCCTGATAATACTTTTTTCTTTCGAATTCTTTTTTCTGGTAGAGTATTCTCTGTTTCTAATTCATGTTGTTCAACTTTACAGACAAAATTATTCGTAGCTTCCAGTACTATATCAAATTCCTCTAAATACTTTTTCAATGTGTCTATCGTTTGCGTAACCATGTTGTATCCCAGTGAACACGCTTTAGTTGGTCCAACTGTAGGGCCAGTATTGGCTATACTTGGCTAATAGTTGGCTTGTCGTGCCAACCATTAGCCGACTATTTACCGCTAGTTTTTGAATTTCCCGTAAAGTAAGTTTTATAAAGATATTTTAAGGTTTAGTAGCGTGGTCTAAGTGTATAGTGTGACGCAATTTATCATTAAGTTTCTTTCAATTTTTTTTTACCTTGTAATAAAACCGTTTAACTAAAACTTTCTTTTACCTTTTAATAAAACCGTTACGTTGGTAAGTACAGAAATTTTTGCATTTGTCCATTAATTACACATCCAGATATAATTCTTGACATTTGTTAAAGTTATATATATATATATATATATATATATATATATATATATATATATATATATATATATATATATATATATATATATATATATATATATATATATATATATATATATATATATATATATATAGTATATAGTTAAATATAGTTAAAATAGTTAAAATACAACTAAAATGTTCAAATGTTCATTTCTGTATGCATATGTTACATATGCATACAGAAATGAATATATATATATATATTTGTATATATATATACATATATATATATATATATATATATATATATATATATATATATATATATATATATATATATATATATATATATATATATATATATATATATATATATATATATATATATATATATATATATATGTTTATATATATATATATATATATATATATATATATATATATATATATATATATATATATATATATATATATATATATATATATATACTTGAATATATATATATATATATATGAATATATATATATATATGAATATATATATATATATATATATATATATATATATATATATATATATATATATATATATATATATATATATGTATATACATATACATTGTCTAAAAAACTATTACTGTTCAGATGTTTATAATCAAGATCTTTAGGACTGATATCTTTTTTATCCATGGTATTGTGCAAATTATTGGGTTCCAAAGCACCTTAAAAATATATATTTCAACAAAACACATTTTTTATATATAACATATTGCAAATACAAGGGATATATACATAAACTCATATGCAAAATATATTCATGCTTAAATTCTCTATGGTATTGGGGAAAATAATATGTATTATCTAAAAAAATAGCAAGGTTATAAGAATATATAAAAAATAAGTATACTTTTAGGACGTTTAGAAATTCGTCTTGCAGCTCTGCCACCATTTTTATCCATAGCATTGTGCAAAAATCTTTTAATGCGCAATTCTATAAGATTTCGAGTTTCATTTGGATATTTAGTTAATACACAGTCCTTAACAAATTGCTCTAACTTAACTGGAAGTTTTAATTTTCCATTTTTACCACTTCGATTGAGCTGTTTTGCCAAATCGACAGATAAAAGAAGATTTAATAAACGATCACAAAGATCATTGGCATCACGGCCACCCTCTTATAGCATCTATTGAAATATATTTTCAGATAAAGCAGTATCTACATTTGCTAAATCATCAATTGTACAAAACAAAGGAATTTTTCGGTGACCTTCAAATAACGGTGGTACTTTAGCTGTTGTATCTGTCAAGCTGTCCAGTCGTTGCGAAATAAGTGCTAATTTTTGCAAAATGACTACCTGACCATATCGAACAGCTTGAACTGTGTCAGAATCAATGCCTGCCTCCATGCAAAGAGCATTAAGCTTGCCAAGCACTGCACGAGTACTATTTGCTCGCTTTGTTTTTGGACCAACTGAGGCAGAAGCTGAGACTTTACATTCCAAAGGTTTAGAAAAATTTAAAACGTTAGGAGGTAGGATTTGTGATATATGCATTGGGACTAAAGGTGGAGAACAAAGCGGTGATAACGGCTCGCTAATTTTAGCATTCAGTGGTTTAATAAACAGTGGTATCGAGGCATCAGAGTCAGTTTCATTAGTGATGTTTTCTAATGGCTGTAAAGTTGTTCTTTTATTAGGTCGCACTCTAAACAAATTATAAATGAACTAAATTTATTACTAAACTTTCATGAAAAAAACAATGACCAATAAGTCTTTATAAATACCTGAACTTGAGGTATTTCATCAATCTCTGTGCACCAAATTTTTTAATTTGAACTGCATGTCTCAAACTATTTATAGTTTGTTGACAATTATCATCATTCGGGACAACTTGCAGAAGACATGCATCGTATGGTTCATCTTTCCACAAGGCTTGAATGCGAACAACATGTTTAATGGATAATCCATTCCAATCATCAATAGAATAATCCTCATAATCCATGAGCATAATGGATAATCCATTCCAATCATCAATAGAATAATCCTCATAATCCATGAGCATAATGGATAATCCATTCCAATCATCAATAGAATAATCCTCATAATCCATAAGCATATACTTCATATTTATGTTACAATATATTGTAACATAAATATGAAGTATAAAACCACTTTATATTGTTAATATCTTTGTAATAATAGTTATTTCAACAAAAAACACCCAAATTTTGACTACAATGCGAAGATTAAGAACATGGTTGAGAGCCAGTATGACTGCAGATAGACTTGGTTCATTAGCCATCGTGAATATCCACTACAATGAAATTGTTGATTATAAAATTCTCAAAATTATTTTTTACTTTACATCCTAGAAAATTGTATGAAAAAAGTTTAGTTTTTGAATAAAAATTTAAACCATTTATCAAAGTATTATTATTTCATGTATCGATACCCATTTTTTTACAAGGTGCTTATACGCCTATGCAGTAGAAAAATAGAAAAAATATTTGGACAACAATAAATTCGTTTATGTAAACATTGGTTACACAAATATAGCCATGTTTCACAAAAATTTTATTAAGTAAATTTAGTAAGATAATGGTTTGGTGTTTTAAAACTGCCTCTTTTTTTTTCAAAAACAACCCCCTTCCCTTAAAAATTTCACGTTACGGCCCTGCAAATACTCTTACAGGACCTTTCATACTGATCTGATGCAAACTTCTTAGTTGGGAGTTTGTACGTAGAAGGGGGTTGAAAGGGATAAAGGACCAGGGCAGTACCTGTTACTGCCGGTACAGCAGGTTTGCTTTACTCAAACTTGACAGAGAAAGTGAATGTGGTAGACACAAATGACTGTGTTGATGGGTCAGAATCATACTGTGATAGCGGTTTCACAAGCACAATCACCAATTTCAGTTTGGCCCGTGTCTAAAAGGATTTGGATATGGATATTACATACAGTCGTGTGCAGTAAAATAGTAGTGCGTATTTTATTTTTTTATCAACAAACTTTGAACATCAAAATATATTTTTCTATTGTTTGTTTTTTATTGTTATTGTTCATAAACTAAATGTTGTGATTATAATAGTATAAAAGAAAGATAATTGCAACACTGTATGGTTTTAAATTTCAATATTTTCGATTGAAGGTCATTCGTATTTTTTTTTTAAACTGTGCAATAAAATAGTAGTGAAAATCATTTTTTATGAAAATATCAAAAAATAATTAAATTTTATTACAAAAAACATTTGTATTTTGTGGCATTACCTTTATTTGTAATAACCGCCGAGCATCTTCGTTGTATGGAATTAATAAGATTCTGACATCGTTCGACAGATATATTTTGCCATGCTGACTGTACTACGTCCCGCAATTGATTACAACCTCTTGGATTATTTTCAGCAACTGCTTGTTTAACATCAATTTACAAGTTTTCAATCGGATTGAAGTCGGGGGATTGTGCTGGCCACTCCATCACATCGATTTTGTTCTCATTAAACCACGATTTGATATTTCAAGTATTTTAACATATACAAACCGATCCATGATACCTTCTATGCGATGTATGGGCCCAAGACTATTGTAAGAAAAACAACCCCATATCATTATTTTTGAACCTCTATGTTTGACGATTTTTAATGTAAATTGTGGCTTATATGCTGCATCCGTTGGTCTTCTAACATACTGTTTACGAACATAGGAACCAAAATTTAACTTTGCTTTCATCAGTCGACAAAGCATTTCGCCATTTTTTCTTTAGGCCAAGAAGCATGCACGCGTACAAATTTTAAACGATTTTTAATATGTCTTTTACTCAAAAGTGGCACTTTTCTAAATGTTCTTGCATTTAAATTAAAAGTGTTAATCGTCGTCGAATAGTTGAGGTATTAACATTTAATTCTAGCCTTTTTTTAATTTTTCTAGAAGTAATAAATGACTCCTTTTTCACTAACGATACAATTCGACGATCTTCTATAACGGTAGTTGATCTTTTATTTCCACATTTTTTTGGTTTGGGTATCCATTTGAAAGCATTACAAATGATTGTTGGTAAGCATCCAACTGGTTCTTATATTTGTTTGTAGGCTTTACCATGATTTTTAAGACTTATAATTAAATTACGAACTTCTTCAGTACAATGCTTAGAGCGCCCCATGTTTCTCTAAATTTTCAAAATTTTAGTAAGTGTATAAATTTATCTAATATCAAAATTAATTACTTACTTATTGCTTATTATTAAGAACTAATAATAATTAGAATTTAATAAGTACAGCAAATATTACACAAAAATTAATTTTTCACTACTATTTTATTGCACAGTCTAAAAAAAAAATACGAATGTCCTTCAATCGATAATATTGAAATTTAAAACCATACAGTGCTGCAATTATCTTTCTTAAATTATTTTTTTTTACTATTATAATCACAACATATTATTTATGAACAATAACAATAAACAACAAACAATAGAAAAATAAATTTTGATGTTCAACGTTTGTTGATAGAAAAATAAAATGCGCACTACTATTTTACTGCACACGACTGTACATTTCACCTTTAAGTATTTGTTAAAAAAAATATTTTCAGTAGTCTTGCAATTATGGAATGCTGCCGTAAAATGATCACACTGCGTATGCTAGCTAACCTATGCAACTATTTAGTACAATCATCTGTTCCATGATTTAAATTTAATATATTAAATGCTTATTAAACATTAAAACGAATTTTGCTTTTTTTAATTTGATTTCATTTTCATGGAGTTTGTACTCTATACTCTGTACAATGAGATTTTTTTACTAATTAAATTTTATTGAAAAATTCTTAATTTAATCTCTTTTTTGTCATGGATAATGACTTTGAAACAATAGACTTTCAAAAGTTGCGTTTTGACGTTTTCAAAACTGAAAATATTTTTTTTGTGACTGATTTATATCAGGGTGATATTTTCTTTTATAACAGAAAAGTATTTGACTCTACATATTTTAAAACTTTTAAAGCTGAACTCCAAACTAACATAGGAAAGTTCATGGTAATACACATCAACATCAGGAACTTAAATATAAATATCGATTAGCTAAAATATTTTCTTATCGAATGCAAAAGTTCTTTCAAAAAAAAAAAAGAACTTTTGCATTCTTTTGAATGCAAAAGTTTTTTCTCTTTGGAGTGCATAAAATTATCGCTATTTTGAATCGCGGATAGTGACATCTTGGAAGGGGGGGGGGGCAGAAGATATCCTCTGCCCTCGGTGCAGAAATGTTGGGTGGGCAGTTGCCTATGGTCATTGCAATATTTTTTTTATTTTCGTAATCTTTCAAGTATATTTATTTTACGAATTTTTTTTTAATATTTAAGTTTAATTTTTTAGGCATGCGAGTCCTTTAGAACACGAGTTACTGTTCTTATAAATTTAAATCAAATTAAATTGATTTAAATATTTGTAACAACAACAAAAATTTATACTTCATGGGACAGTTATGATGAGAGTAAAACGTGCTGCAAGTTGTACTAGATTACTAAAAGTTTTATCTGACTACTAGATTATGTTTTATCTGACTACTAGATTATGTTTTATCTGACTACTAGAGTATTCAGTTATATTAGGTAGACAACTTTAAAAATCAATTCCTTGGCTGAAAATTAATAAACAGACTTTCTCCACCTACTCCATATTAGGGATAAGATCTAAAATTGATAACCAGACAGGTTTTCCCCACTTCCCTCATATAAATAACAAGATTTGAGGTTTTTTTATTTTTCTTAAATAAATATTGTTATAAAATGTTTATTTACTATTTATTTATATCACATATTAATTTTCTATAAATACTTCTTTAAAAACAATTTGGACGGTCTATTAAAACATTTTCTTCACACCATACATAAATGCGAAAATCAAAAAACGAATGTCAAATTATTAGATACATATGTTCATTGGGCATTCATTGATTTCTTTTGGTACGTGGAGCAGATTTTTAAAATTAGATGGTTACCTCCCAATATCATCTATATTTCAATCTAATAAAAATACTTAGATATACTCTATTCGAGAACCGTTTTTAATATATTTTTCACATTTAAAAATAATTTCCGGTTTTATGGATTTTTGGATTTACTGTTTATCAACAATCTTTGGGATCAACCTTGATGGTGGTTGTGATTTATTTTACTTCTTTTGTGCAAAATTTCCATTCTTTTTCGACGTTTTTGTTGACAGCATTCTGGCGGACATGCAGGGGTACACACCTGTTGACATTGTTGGGCGCAATACGAAGGGAAAGTCACAATAACGGAAGTAACAGGCGACACAACTAAACAAAATACACTGAAATTAATATTCTTTTAATAAAAGACAAAATCTTACTATTCAAAGAAAAAAAAATTCATTTAAGTTTTCTAAAAGAATTAAAACATTCAACAAAAAATATTTTAATTTTAGAAATTAAAAAGTAAAAGCTTCTTTGAAATTTTCTTAATTTAGAAAACCGTTTTAAAAGTAATAAAACAAATTAAAATAAATTAAAATTAAAAAAAATACGTCGTTATTCATTATTTTACCTCCTACATTTATCATAAATATTTGAAGAAGTTTTAAGTAATAACCTTATTTCGATCTTTTAAATAACGAGTGTCAAAAACAATATTTCAATTATTATTACCCATTTAAAATCATGTTTCATATAAGAAATTTCTTCTTTTACTTTTTTTTATTATAGCAAACTATATTAAATAAGATTTAAAATCGTTTGATGTTTATGTAAAAATGTTAAAATTGATAAATTAAAGATTGTCTAACTTTAAATATGATATAAAACTACTTTATAAACTAAGTTTTGTTTTTAACTAAGTTTATTTGTAAACTAAGTTTATGCACGATTTTGTTGTAGAACATCAAATAATGCAAATCGCTAAGTTTTAACCCTTATATAAAACAAAATTATTTTTATTTACACTTTTGAATACTATAAAAATTTATTACTTGGTGGTGGAGGAGGAGGAGGTGGCGGTGGTGGTGGAGGTGGTGGTGGTGCTGCAGTTTGCTGTCCAGCTGGTACTTGAACAACTTCATATGTGTAGTAAGTAGGTAAAGTTTGTGGTGAACAGCAAGCTGGAGCGCAGTTTGGTGTACAACTAGTGTAACAATTTGCCGAACACGTTCCATTGTATGTAACATTAATTGCTAAAAAAATTATTTTAAGAATTTCAATAAACATTTTTTATATTTATTTTTGTAAATAAAAATAAATAAATAAATTTTATTTAAATTTTCACCTAAAAAAAACTAGAAACAAACCTGGAACAATCTGGACATCAGTCAAATCACAAATATAACCATCGCAATCTTCAGTATAGGTGACATTTTTTAAAGGAGCAACAGGATCAATTGGTGAAGCTGGGGAGAATCGTAATTCCATGTCAATAAAAACACTGACATGACCCCTATCATATAAAAATCTTGAGTAATGGAATCAAACAAATAAAGAACAAGGAAATAAGCGCAACAATAATAATACCTAAATGCTTTGATGGTATAACTAAGAAACCACTCTCGAGAGCCATATATACTCATGATCTGAAAATTTAATATAAACATGGATTCAAAAAAGAATATAGATACAAGAAATGTATATCTTTGATTAAAGTATGAAGCTATTTGACAAAATATGCGACTATGTCAACAAAATGCAACTTTGTAAAAATAAAAACAAAAAGTAGTAATATAAAATGAATTTTTACAAGTCTTTCAACACGTTGAATAAGTTCAATAGCTGCTGGTGTAGTTCCATACACAAGATCTTGGCTCCATGCTTGTGTTGGATAATGTATTGTTACCATAAAAATGAGGTCTCCTTTAAATAAATAATTCGTAAATTTCAAAAAAAATTTTCAGGTAATAATTTTTTATACAGTTGTTATTTGTATATATTTTTTTAAACAAAAAGTTATTATAAGTCAACATGCAACAAACCTGGTCGTATTGTTTTACAAATAAATGGATTTTGTATATCACACTGTTCAGTTTGCCATCCTACATCAGTTGTAAGTTGCACGCAACTTTTCTGATTTCCAATTATTGGTGGATTAGTCCAACCATTAAAAGAAAGTGGAGCACCATCCACCCATGTAAACGACCCTTCTAACATCCTACAATAAAGAAAAGTATATAAAATAAAATAAAAATTAATATACATATTGATGATAAATTAACTTGAGGATATTAATTTATTAAAAGGTTTATTTATTCAAGCCAAAATCTTTTATATAAAAGTAGCTCTAGCTGTTCTATTGAAGTCAGAAGAAGTCAACTTTGTGTGCTGTTGTGTTATTGAAGTCAGCAGAAACAGTGATTGCAGAGATAAGTTTTAAGCATTAAGCATAAGGTTTTTAAGCATTGTATCTTGAGCTCTAAGATAACTCTCAAAAAAGCTGATTTTATGTGCAATATTGTGCACATGTAATTTCATATCAATGACCACCTTTTGATAAAATTTAAACTTTAGAAGTTCAGATGTTGCTTACAAGTTCGTTGCAACATGTCGTTGCAACATGTTATTTTAAGTTTCGTCTATATTTTGGTCAATTCCTTTTTTAGGGCCTTCACATTTTGATGAACATTTTGTTCCAGAAGGGATAAAAATCAACTTAAGATTCTAAATATAACAACAACATTCATATAAATGTTAACATCAATAATAACCTGTCATTCAATCCAAGCCAGGTAGACTTAACTGTATGCGCATGTAAAATATTAAATATAAAATAATGTTCTTCATCTTTTGTAATAGATGTTAGCGCACCCTTTTGAGCGCTGCAAGTTGCTACAGCCTCTTCCCATGTCACTGGTTCAGAATATAGCTTATAGCAGTACTCTAAATTCGGTTGGTATCCAGTAGGACAATATCCTGATTTGACACCAGTCACTGCTGAACCTGAAGTTAAATAATTATAACTAAATAGCATTTTAAAAGAAATAATTTTAAAATTTTTAATCAGTAATATAAAAGAAAATTATTTATAATAATTTAGTTGAACTAGATAAATTATTGAATTTTAATATTGATAAAATCATGACATCATTATTATTTTATAAGAACTATAATAAAACAACTAACTAGTCATGGCAAGAATATTAAAACTCAATCCATCATCACTATTTCCAATTGGATTATAAAATGCAACAACATATGTTTTTCCTGATGCTGACTGATACTTTCCAACCCCCACATCGGTTGCTGAGCGCCAAACCAACTGCACAAAATAACTATTTAGTTCACTTATTCTTGGCTTTTGAAAATCATAATAGATTATTTGATTGTACCATGCACGGACAGCAATCTGTGCAGATATCGGGCCAGGCTTTGGAGAAATATATAAAGTTTGACCATAGTGAACTTTTGGTTTTGTTAGAAGTCTAAACATTGAATTAAAAACAAAAAACCCAAAATTAAGCTAAAAAAAAAACCTTAAATCTTTAAAAAAAGAAAGTTAATCTAATAATAATAATAATAATAATAATAATAATAATAATCAAAACCGAGTAAAATTAAAAAAAAAATTCATACTTGTCCTCATTAGCAAGATACTCAGCCCACTGTTGAGCCTTCATGCTAAGTTCAACAGACCAAGTTAATGGTATTGCACTATGCATACGGCGATATTTATTAATTTCTGTCATAAAGTAATTAATAAACTCCTGACCAACAGCTAAAAAAATTTATATTGAAAACATAAATACCGGATAATTTACAAATTTTTTTAATTTAATTTAATGCAAAGTAACTCACCGCCTTTAATTGGGTTATTGTTAACTTGATCAGTGGTATCAACTAATGAAGCCTCTGTTGCAGCTAAAAAAAAAAAAGTAACAAAATTATATGCACTCCAAAAATAAAAAATCTATAAAAAAACAATCTTTACCTTCACATGCTTTTTTGACAATAAGTTGTACTGATTCAATAAGTCGGTCATAACCAAACACAAAGGTGTATTGATCTTTAGGATCAGAAGACAAACTTTCAAGAGTATACCGCATTAGTTGTGTTTCAGGGCCATACCCAATGCCCATCATAATTACTCCTAAGTCTCGCAGTTCAACACCTGACAATGTAACATCATCTGAAGCATAACCATCACTTATCACCATCATTAACTTAGCACTTTGTTTACAGAGAATTCTAGAAAATACATCAGTTCTTGCTAATTCCAATGCTTTACCTAAATAGCAATATTATTTATAGTAATATAATTATAAAATATCTAAAAAAATTTGTAGCTCACATAAAAAATTAATTCTTACCAATAAAAGATCGCTCTTTCTTATAATTAAGATTGTTTATATATTGGTCAAACACAACTTTATCTTTGACATCTCCAAATTTAGCAATTATTCTAGCATCTGATGAAGCTTCAATAATAGCAACATTAGCATCTGTACCTACTCTGAAAAGCTTCATTAAATTTTTGATAAACATTTTAATTTGTTCAAAATAACCTTCACGACCTCGTGCTTCAATAGAACCTGAATTGTCGATGAGCAACACAAGATCAAGCTTTGCTGTACAAATTGCACTTGTTTTGCCTAAAACCAAAATAAAATATTTAAATGGGTTAATTTTATGGGTTTAACCTTTTTTATAGTAAAAAAAATTTTGATATAGTAAAAAGAATAAAAAAAAAGAAACTTTTTTATTGCACTATTAAACTCTTTTTTTTGTTGTGTAAAAGTTGAAACCATAAATTGAGGCACATTAAATTTAATCTTTTTTTTTTTGTTGTTTAAAAGTTAAAACCATCAATTGAGGAAATTAGATTTAATATTCTTTTAAAAATAACCTATTCTCCTCACTTTTATAGAAATATAATTATTTATAGAAAGATAAATATTTTATGTTTATTTATTATCTTTAATTTTCAGTTTGTGTTCTTATATCAATAGAACAAATCCAAAAACTATTTCTAAACTGTTAAAAAATAAACTAGGGTTCATTTATCAACTGAATTATTTAGAGATAAGCACAGTGAGGGCACATACATTGATTTTGGTACATACATCGATTGAGGGTTTTGTTTCAAGTAGTTTCACTCTTCTTTCTGTCATTAAAGCATTATCAAAATAAAAAAAACCATTATACAAATTCATAAAATTAAAATGAAAACCTACTCTATGAAACTTTCTTTTAAGTATAATATTTAGTTTTGGTATCCACAGTAGCATTTTACCGGCTGGTATTTTGTATTTTTATGCATATTTTTATGTTTATTATTTTTGGCAATATCTGAAAATTGTTTGTATGCATGTCCATTTTGGGATAATACATTAACAAGAAACTTTTTTATTAACAAGAAATTTTGTTCTGAATATTCTGTTCTAAACATGTTTAATGTTTTCAAAACACGTTGTATGCTCTTGAAAGAAAACATTAAAAATACTTATTGCTATATTTGATTAAATTGAAGGTTTAATTAATTATTAATGCAGGATTAATTTGTTTTTATTTTTTATCTAAGACTAAAGAATGGGTTATCGAATAAAACAAAACTCAGGTTTCATTTGATGTTATTAATTTGTATCTACCTGTTCTACTAGATAAAGCAACAATTGCTATAATTGATGTTTTAAACAAAGATAAAGACAATTTCAATATACAAACTAAGATGTCATTAGTAGATATTCACAAGCTTATTGAACTTTGTGTAAGTAAATGATATTTTTTATGGGACGAAAAAATACATATCTTAAATAATTGGTTTGTCCATTATGGTTGTTATGTCAGAAGCCTTTCTACAATTTAGCTTTCCAGCAAGCTTTAAGCTTTAATACTGAGCCAATAACTTACATAAGGTAGATTGATGATAGTTACACTTGATTTTATAACAACACAAATTCTTTTTTATGACAACACAAATTCTTTTTAAGATATTTTGAATTCACAAGATACAGCTACTCATATACTATTGAATACCAAAATTGTCAAAATCAACTAAATTTTGGTTGCTTTTGAGAATTTTGAAAGGGTTGGCAAAAACCCAACCCAACTGGGTTCTTGGGTGGGTTTTTGGATTTTTTCCAAAGTTTTTTTTAGTAACAAAGTTTGATTAATTTATAGTTATTACGCTATTCTTCATTTTTTAAAGGTATATTGTCTCATACAATAGCTTAATTAATAGTAAGATTGCATTTTTTCTATTATAAAGCTATTTTGAAATAAAGTTATCATTTTAAAATTTTTAGTTATATTTAAAATGTAAGTAGAGTACATGTTCTTAAACATGACGTACCATTAAGGGGAAAGAAGTAAGGCTTGTAATTGCTCATGACTGTCTTAAATTGTAACAATGGTAATTTAGTGATGAAACACTATTGTAGATCATTTATTATTAAACTAAACAAGTCTAAAACTGTTATGTTGCAATGACATCATTTTTGTTTTAAATTTATGAATTTGCATAATGGTTTTTTTTACTATATATATGTATGTATATATATATATATATATATATATATATATATATATATATATATATATATATATATATATATATATATATATATATATATATATACATATATATATATATATATATATATATATATATATATATATATATATATATATATATATATATATATATATATATATATATAAAACATTTACACAAAAAACACATACAACATTATTATCCACAAAAACACATACAACATTATTATCAAATATAAATTTTACCTGTAGGAGAAGTTGGTGTTGGTGGCTGAGAAGCAGGTTTAATAGTAGTACCACGAGGAACAGTTGGATTAATTTCTCCACTATCAATAAGAGATGGGGATACTGTGGCAAATGGTCCGGTTACTTTAGTAACAAAAGTAGGAAAAGGATTAGTATAAAAGTTGTGGAAACTTAGTAATGTGGGTGCATTAAGTGAATGCAAAGACGGTGCCTTCATTGGTTGCAATAGATATGTATTAAGTGAATGCAGTAAATCTAATAAAATGTGTTAGTTTGATGTTAGTTTGATGATTAGCTTGAAAATCAGCATACAAAAAAAAGGTTTATTATTGTTAAATAAGTAAAAAATGAAATAAATAATAAAAATTTACTTCTAACAAATGTAACAATAATAAATAACAAAAAATTACTTCTAACAAATGAAACAGTAATAAAAAAATTATAAATTATTGGTAAAAAATAATATTGCAAGAAAAAATATTTAAAAAAGCTTTTAATAAATTATAACAATACAAAAATTAAAAAATTACTACTATAAACAAACATAAGTAATAAATGTTAACTTAATGTTAAAATTGCAATATGCAAAAACTTCAATGCTTAAAACACTTTACTGAATTTTCTCATTAAAAAATTTGTTTTGCTAAAAAGAATATTACACAAAAATATCACTTTCTGTGTCAAATACCACTCTCAGCATTTCACATCATTGTTAGTATCACACATTCTCAGTCTCATATACTGTGTCATATATCGCGCTATTTTAACATATTTGTCATATGTTTTAATTTTTTTTAACTTAGAGTTCATGATTCTGTTTCTTTAAGCTATTCGCTAGGTATTTATAAGTGTTTCTGATTTAAATTATGGTGTGCTTCACAAGAACGAGTTTTACCAGAACATAAGAGAACCAAAAGGAAAATTTTCTCATTTTTTATAATAGAAACTTATATACAAAATCAGTTCCGGGAAAACGCTTCATATTCCAGATAATCATTAGGTAAAAGCTCCATAGTGACATAAAAGGATGAATAAGGATTTAAGTTTGAAAAGAAATAAATACAAACCTTTTTAACTCACTTAAATATATGTTTAAATCATTTAACAAAACTTGTTGAACAAAGCTAGAAAAATGAAAGCAGAAAGAAATCATTTAAGGCAACTTATTGCAGCTAGTCTCGAATCTTTATTGCATTTCTGCAGGTTTGCAACACTCACTTTTTTACAAATGTTATGTTTGTTCTAAAGTCATATGTAACTAGAGTCATTCTATTGAACAGTCTTTCTATTAAATAGTCCAACTTATCTACAAATATATATCTGTTTAAAACATTTTATTTGTCTTGTGAAGAATAATGAGAAGAAAAATTTTATTTCAAAAGTAATCTATAATAATAATAAAATAAAAAATTATTAATAATTAAATAAGTAAAATTCTAATTAATATCATCATTAATGATAAAATAAGTACTTAGACCCCTTACTTGTAGCTGCATTGTTCACAATTTCACCAATTTGTGTTGATGATAATTGATAATAAAAGATACTAAGCAAATCCATTTTGAATCTTCCAAAATGTTTATCAATGTGATTTGGCTTACCAACTGTCAATTTAGTGTGTGTATCTAACTCAAATGTTTTTTCTTGCTTTTCTCTCGCATCTTTTATTACTCCATTTATGTAAAGCACAAGCTGACCTGGAAAATAAATTTATATGTGTCAATTGACAGAAAATTTATGTTTCACTGAAATAAAAAACAATATTTTGAAGTTAAAAATTATAATAATTATGAAAATTTTACCAGTTCACAAATT
The DNA here is from genome assembly GCF_022113875.1 of Hydra vulgaris. Taxonomy (NCBI): domain Eukaryota; kingdom Metazoa; phylum Cnidaria; class Hydrozoa; order Anthoathecata; family Hydridae; genus Hydra; species Hydra vulgaris. The sequence goes on from NC_061157.1 coordinate 63,111,164, forward strand.
TTATTAACTTCTAATTTTTATCTACCTTATGCAAGTTTTTTCTTACCTACTTATCTGCTACATATTACACATCTTGTAATATGTTACTTTTTACCTACATTATCTATTTGTTACTTTTTATCTATCTTACTTATCTACTACTTTTAACCTAAATACTTATCTGTAATGTTTTAAGTACCTTCTTTTTTCCATGTAAAAGCAATATGACACCATGTTTCTTGTAAATTGCTAAACTCAATCATGTATACATAATATCTTGTTTGCAACTGAAGTTTAAATTTTTGTTCCTCTGCTGCATACAAAAATGAAAAACCCCTCGAGTTGCTCACTTGCCCCCCACTAGAAATGATGTACTGATGTTGTTGCTGCTGGTCATTTAATGGAACTGCAAGATCAGATGCTGTAATTTTAAGCCAAAATGATACTGTTAATCCTGGGGTCATACCAAGTGGGGCACTTCCAGCTTGTTGACTACATTTTTCTGGATCACTAACACAAGTACCTGAATTAAATGAATAAGGAAATTAATTCAAAAAAAAATTGCAATAACTATTTTTTTAAACAAAAATATTCATGTTAAAAAAAATTCTTTATTTTTAAAACAAAATTTTATTTTTAATTTATTTAAATAAAAAGTTCTTTCTTTATTTAAATACACAAAATTACACTTGTCTCAATATAAAAATAAGGTTAAAATGATTAAAATTTTAAAAAGCATATATAAAATTTTTAAAAGCATATATACATAAATATTTTGAACTTTATTTTGATTACGAATTCCTAAAAATCTCTAACTTGACAGAATATTTCAAGTTAGTTAGATTTTAGAGTTTATGAAAAACTAAGTGAAGTTCAATATAGGATCATTTATAGTTTTTGAATCATACGTGGTTTAGTAAACCATGTATGATTCAATAATTATAAAAAAAAGATTTTTAAATCCTTATACAGTCCTTATGTTGGCTCTACAATTCTTATGTCAGCCCTGCAAACTGTAAGCAATTTTTAAGGAAAAAAAGTTTTTAAATTGCATGAACAATTTTTTTAATTTTTTCAACAAATTTTATACTTTTAAAAAAATACTTTACAAAAGGAATATATTTTTCAACAAAAATACTAATTTCAGCACATTCTGCATTTCTGTACATACATTAGCATTTCTGTGCATACATTAGCATTTCTGTGCATACATTAGCATTTAAAATATCCTCTATATTTTACTTTGTCAGATTTTATAAAATAAAATACTTTTGCTTTGTTCTTCAATTATTTGGTCAGACCCTATCCAAATTCTTTTAAAGTAATCTAAATTGGTTTAATTTTCTTAATAGCTTAACCCTGAATAACAAAGAAACTTATTATTAATGTTCATAATGTTAAATCATTAGTTTCAATTAAGTTCCAGCTGTTGGAGTTATGTTTTTATACAATAAAATTCTCCTGACACACTTGTTTATATAATTGATTATCTGTTTTTTCTTGCATAAGTTGCACATAGTTGCATCATAAGTTGCACAACTTTAGGTTGTGCAACTTACGCAAGAAAATGTTTACATTATAACCCATTATTGTTGTACAACATCTCTACAACTACTGGAAACCATGGAAACCAAGCTTTAGAATTATTGTATAATCTTAAGATTTACCAACTACTGGGAACATGTAATCCAATACAACCCACCCCATGTTTTGCTGCCTAATAGGATTCGATTAGTAAAATGAGAACATAATTATCTTGTCCTTGTAACTTGATTTAACTTAGACAAGTCAATTCTATCATAAAATATTCCTTGTTATAGAGCTCTTTATTGAGTAAAGACTAATGATGATGTATCAAAAAAAAAACACTCATTTTGGCAGGTTTTACCTACTGTCTCATAGAAGGTCTATGAGGCAAAAACTATAAGGACTAGCAGAAAAATTCTTCATCTATTAGACTAGTAAAGATGTAAACCTGTGCTACATTGTTTCCTGAATTGTTTTTTAGCCTCTAGCTCCAAGAAGATGCTAAAATATGACCATTTTACTTTTAGCAGATATTGGTATGTTTTCATTTCAGAATTGTAATGTTTTCATTAGAGGTTTTAAGTCACATAAATTTAAAAAAATTTGATCTTTTAACTTTAAAATTTGTACCTGGCTATTTTCAGGGGTGACAAATCCAATAATATGATCAGAAATATATGAAAAAAATATTAACTACATGTATTTATCAATTTAAATAAATTTAGACAATTTTTATATAACTGTTTTTAATGCCCAAGATACTTACGTTGTCTTGATGATATCTAATAAAAAATTACACATAATTCTACATTCAGAAAATATAAGCATTTTATCTTCAAGTTTATAGATTTCTATATATGGGGAACGGGACAAGGGCCCCACTTTTTTGTAGCAGAATATTGTAATTGATTTTTCTCTACTTACTAGACTAGCTGGAGCTCTGAAACTTTTGGCATTTCTGAAGCGCTGATAAATGCACATATTAAACACCAGACACCAGAAGGGGGCTGGGTCATGTGTCCCAATTTTTTTAATGAAATCTTGCAATAGATTTTTTACTACTATCCGAACTTAAGAAAAATTTGTTATAAACGCCATGCAGGTTCACAAACCATAATATCTTTAACAGATGACAAACTTTTTTCTGTCACCATCATGAAAAGATTTCAATACGATTAATAAAATTTATCGTACCAATCTAATGAAACGCATCAACAAAGTATTTACACAGAACAGTCACCAAATTTCAATGTATCAATGTTAGTTTGTTAATTAGTTTAAGAACTATAAATACCATAAATAGAAAAAATGCCTGTTATATTAACATCTTCACTTGTTCGTTTAAGGCTAATAATATTTATAGATTCTGGATTAAATTGATGATAGCTCCTAATTTTAGGAACTGTAATAACTTGGTGTTAACATTTTAGAATTAAATATCAGTTAAAATAATGATTCTAAAAGGTGATAATTTTCTTTTTCATTGATGTAACTTTATGGTAGGGATGTTGTTGTTTTTTGTTTTTTTTTATAGTTGGATTTTAGTTAACTAAAAAACTTGTTGTTAACATTTTAACATTAAAAAGTATTAACTTTTTTCAATTCAAAAAGTTTAGAATTTTACAAATAAATGTTATGTAAAACTCTGTTAAAATATTATTTTAGATGGATGAATGTTTTTAGTCTGTATACTTGCAAATAAAAATTATTATAAACATATGAACTTTCTTAAAATGTTTTTAAAAAGATCATTGAATATAGAATGATTAAAATCTGAATGAAATATAAACCAAAAAAATTGTTGAAGACAATATTTTTAAATTTATCTTTAATTTGTTAAAGTTAGAAAAAAATTCTGAAATTTTTTTGTCTGGAAAGTAGTGAAAAATCAATTGTAATATTCTGCTACAAAAAAGTGGGGATCTTGCCATATATGGTAATCTATAAACTTGCAGAACAAAATCCTTATGTTATCTGAAAGATCAATATGTATAGATGTATAAATTTTTTTTTTTTTGATATCATTGAGGCCATAAGGGTTTCAAAACCAGGTATATAAAAAATTATCTAAATTTATTTAAATTGATAAATACAGGTACTTAATAATAATTACTTATATTTCCTATTATACTTTGATTCTTTATACTTGGAAATAGCCAGGTACAAATTTTTAAGTAAAAAAGATCAAATATTTTTAAAGTTATGTAAACCTCTAAATAAATGTTGCAATTCTTAAGGGACAAGAGGGACCTGGTCAATATCTAGTAAAAGTAAAATGGTCATATTTTAGGATCTTTTTGAAGTTAGAGGCTAAAATTTTCAAGGAATTCTTATTTTACTAAGTACTCTCAACTGTATAAAAATCTCAAAATTTGATATTTTTTGAAAATTTAGTAATTTTTCATGACATTAAGTTAATAATTTATAAGAATTGATACTAAAAAAAGAACACAAAAATTTATACAAACATAAGTAGTTCGAATATGATTAGACAAGTAGAACTTTATGATGGGATAAAAGACAAAATGTAATGTTCACAATTTTTTTATTGGGGCAACAATGATTACCAAAATAAAAGTTAATATTTTAATATTTTTAACCGCAGAATAATAGATTTAAATTACCAGCAAAATCTCCCAATACTGCAAAAGCCCCGAAATTCTCTAACCACAAAACTTGTCCTCTCACTGAACTAAGATACAATTTTGCTCCTCCCTAAAAAAACAAAGATAAAGTTTAGCTCAGCCCTAAAAAATAAAATTAAATATGATAAATGTTTCTAAAATATTGAATACAAAAAATGATTCCAACCACCAAAAAAATATTAACCACTGAAACTCAAATGAAGCCAATCCACCAAAATATAAAAATAACTACAAAAAACCAGTTCCCAAAATACAAAACTAAACTCCACCCCACCCAATGATAAAACTTACCCCTAAAACTGCATAATGATTTGAATCACTCTGTTGAAGTGGAGATATCGATTGTCCAGCATCAGAAATTCGTACTGATTTAAATGGCCAAAACCATCGTGCATATTCATACATTTTTACACTTGTTTGATATGCTAAATTCAATTAACAACTCTTCTAAATTTTGCTTCAATATATAGGTTAAAAGAAAGAATAAAATTTTTCTGATATTTTGATATCTTTTATAAATCATTAAAACTTAAAATATTTAGCTACTTTGTAGTTTTTATTTATTTTTTCTTAAGATTTTTAATTTTTTTTTAAACTAAAAAAAAATACATACTCAAAGATAAGCTTGCATCTCCATTTCCATTGATTACTCCAGTTACACTTCCTGATACACTCCCTGATATGCTTCCTGACAAACTTTCTGTCACACTGATTGATGCACCTATGATATGAATATTATAAATTATAATAAATTATTGGGACAAAATCTAATTTTAATAATTAGCACGAGATTTCCTCATCAAAAAAATCATTTTCATGAACTTTCAAATTTCCATGAATGTTTTCAAATATTTTCATTTTCAAATTTTCAAAAGTTTTTTCAAGTCTTAAAAGTGTGTTTTTCAAAATTTTCAAATCTAAAGATCATTTTTAAAAATGTAAGATCATTTTCAAATTCATCTTTAAAACTTCAAGATTATTGTCAAAACTTCTAGATTACTTTGAATTTTTAAAAAATTATTTTGAATTTTTCGAAAATTAGTTAAAAGCTAAAATTTCTTTAATATAATTTTAATACCAACAATGACATTCATTGAAATAAACAAATTTGAAAGGTGATCAAATTCTAAACTATATTTTTTTTTCATTTAAATATAAATTTATAACTATATAAATTGCAAATCAAAAATAAAGAAAAAAAACTTTTAGTAAAGAAAAAACTGAATTTAAACTTTATCTTTTAATTATAATAATTATTATAATGTATTATGTTTAATATTCCATTATAATACTATTTATTATTGTATAATACAATTTTTTTTGTTAAGATATATAAATTACTAAGTAAAATAGTTTTACTTGTAGCAAATTTCAGAATAGCATTGACAGGATGAACTTGATAATATATAATGAAGCTATCCATCAAAAATCTCCCATAAAATTTATCTCCATAGTTTGGTTTACCAATTGTAAGTCGAGTCTGCTTATCAAAAGGATAACTTCCTGCAACAGCTGTACCTAATGGTCCTACCTGAATTCCATTCTGATAGTAAATCAATCCAGCACGAGTCCCAGGCAATAAAATTTCTAAGTTAATTGTTTATAATAAATAAATATAAATATATACATATATGTAATATTTATATAACATATAACAATTTATGCTGCATATAAATGCACAGCAAAACACTTAATGAAAAAAAGTCATCTCACCCCCTTCTTTATGCCAAGTAAATGCAACATGAAACCATTCATTAGGAATGCTATTCATCTCAATCACATAATCACTATCACTTGCTTGAAGTTGAAGTTTGAATCCATTAAAATTTGAATCTTGTTGGTACAGAAAAGCAAACCCCCTAGACATTATTGTTAAATAACATGTTTTCAATCAAAAGCTAAAACTTAGTTCCTAATAATTTAAAAACTAAAATATGTTAAAATATGCTAAAAAATGCTAAAATAAGCTAAAATATGTAAGCATAGTTAGCATAAACTATTTAAAATATAATGAAAATACAGGTTTATGTGGAAATTAATGTTAATACTATTTTTAAAAAATTACTGATAATACATGTAAAAACAGTATTTAAGACATTGTTACCTTGAATCACTTTTTTGGCCGCCACTTGATATAATATATTGATGAGTATAGCTTGCTTCAAACATTCTTGAAATATCATCTTGAGTCATTTTTAACCAAAACATTACAGTTAAACCATTGGTGCACAAATTGGGATCAGAAACACATGTTCCTAAAAGTTATGTTTATAACACTTTGTATAAGTTGATTTTTACCATATAAATATTTTCAGTTATTTATTTATTATATATTAATTTATATTTTACCAAAAATAACAAAAGTTTTTTTAACTGCATTGAATAAAAATATAAATGACATAAATTTATTTTTAATGCTTATTAAATCGTAATACTATTACATCTCATAAATTTTATTTTTAACCAAATAATAATAACTATTTAACAAAATATTTACACATATACTATATATAGTACATTTTATACTATATATAATATACTTTATATGCAATACAAAATACTTATGTATTAGGGGTAAGATTTTGTTACATTTTTTTCTTAAAATCAATTTGCCCTAATACTACTGTTGGAGAAATAGTATAAAAAGTATTTTAAAAATAATTTTAACCGTAACAGATTTAAAATACCCTCTGCACAAACTCGTTTTTTTGAAATGATAAAATTTTTCAAAAACAAATTTTTGCGACAGATTGAAAAGTCTTGTTTTTAAAAGACCTTTATAAACTAAAATATTAGTTAAATAAAACAAAGTAACAAACTCACATAGGGCTGAAAATATCTTATGAACAGTGTTATGGCTAGAGGTTCAGACCCCCCAACCTGTCATTAGGGCATTAAAATTTTAAAAACCTCATATTGCTAGGTGTATTACTAAAAAAAAAATTCTTTAATTTGGAAAAGAACCCCTAAATTTGAAAAACAGCCCAAAATTCTCAGGCCCTGCAAATTGTTTAGCGTGGCTAACCTCTATGCTTACTAACTACGCATAAAATCTATGTAACTTGGGGTAAAGATTTTTTAAAAAGAAGAGGTAAAGACTTTTTGTTGAGTTTTAAATTTTTAGTTATATGTCTTTGAAAATTGTATCATGGAAATAAATATATTTTAAACACTAAATTATTTTATTACAATACCTATAGGTAGATCAAAGTTTATTACAGTGTCTCAAAAATTCAGCTCCTAATAATCAATCCTGACATATTTTTTACTTTTAATAACTGGCTCATTAAGCTTGTATTTTTCAATTAAACCATGGTAGTTACTAATTAAATCATCGTAGTTACTAATTAACTTATTAATGAACCAGTAATTAATATTAGACAATGTTGATAAGGAATCAAACTTTGAGTTCATAAAATGCTTAAGAATCACATCGAGAAAATGAAGTCAACAAGAATGATAAAATAAACCTGGAACAATTTTTGTCAATTGCTTTATTACTTTATTTTTAGAACTTGTATTTACTGCAGTCTCAGATATTATTACAACGGAAATATTATTTAATAAATTAAACTCCAAAATAATATTGTGTATAATGTTATAAATAGTTGCTTTTCTCTAATTTTTTTAAATATATAACCAAAGATTTAAACTTTCTTGAAATGTGCTATAATAATGTTGTTTGTCTATGCTCTTACCATCAAAATGCACCATATTTCTTCAGAAGAGTTAATATAAGACCGAATCAAGCTTAATTCATGCACTAGTGTTGTAGATGCTTTTTGGACTGCAGATCTGCAAATTGATGTATCACCAACTGCATTGAGTACAGCCTCTGCAATCTTTGCTGTACAACTTACTGGATACCATTTATTTTCAGATATCTTACCTACCATTTTACCAGTGATCTTTGCATGTTTCAATGGAATTGTGTAACCATCACTTCTACTATTACAAATGACTATAATTTGTTGTCACAATACTGCACTGACCTTTGCACCCATAGGAAGATTTCTGAAGTTTACAAAAGAGTTTGTTTTCCAGATTTTTAAATTTAGCATTTTTGGGCAATAAGTCAAATAGTTTATCTCAAGTATTTATAATACTTGTCTTTTATTTTTACTTTGTGTTGATTTAATAACAAATTTATAATTTTCAATAGCAGACTTTCACACTAACCGTGTGAAACACGGTTAGCAGAACTTACTTTTCTTCACAGGTTTCTCTGGAAAACATAGTATTGTCATTTTATTCCATATATTTGATAAACTTCAATTGAAATTTTTTTAATAATATCACTTGATTTAGGAATATTACCCAATTCTAAAAGGAAATGATATCTTTCTTATATCTGCTTTATCTTACATAAATCAATTTTCCATATGTTATAATTGAAACTTTGATTTATGTGGGACATAAATCAAATATTATATATACAAATCGCATATATTATATACAATTTCTTGGCTATAAAATATCGGAAGTGCGATCAATTTTGTCCAGCTAAATTATTCTCTGATATCTTATACATCTAAAATACAGTTTATATTTAAATATATACAATACATAATAGTTAAACAATATGAGTTATTTAAGCAAAGTTTCAAACTTTTGATGATACTTTAAAATGGAGTTGCGCAGAGAGTTTTTTGCATTTACAAAGTTTACTTTTATGCTTTTGTGAGTTTTAGGTAATAACTCCACCAATAGTTATAAGGCCATCACTTAAAAAAAAATTCTTACCCCTATTATGCATATATTATATCAAATTTATTTTTAAAAAAACTATCAAATAACAAAAAGTTATATCAACCTGTTCGAAAAGGTAATGATAAAAAAAAGTTAAATAAACATTTAAAGTGCTTTTAAACCTGCAAAATCTCCCATATCTACATATGGATACTCAGCTTCGTTAGCATTTTGTAAACTTAAATAGTGAGGATGATCAATTGATGATCCAATAGTAGCACCCTAAAAACAAGCAAAAAAATTTAACAACCATAAAAAATTTTAACAAAAAAGATCCAGCATAAGTTTTTAACTTTACAAATCTCTCACATTGTACAAAGTTGCTTCTCTTTTGCTCACAGGATCAATAACCTTGTTTTGATTTACAATTTCATGAAATAACCAGCAAAACTGACTGCCTACGTATAAACCTTTACAAATAGCAGCTGAAGCTAAATCTAAATCAAATCAATATATATTTTTATATTTATGCAAAAGTAGACTAGTGTTTATCTGTTTGTGTGTGTGTGCGTGTGTCTGTGCAATAACAGAGTATATCTGTATGTGTGTTTGTGTGTGTCATAACAGAATATATCTGTTTGTGTGTTTGTGTGCCATAATATGCAATAGCAATAAATAAATAGTGAAAATAAGTTGTTAAATTTAAAATTTATTTTAACATAAAAAGACAAATGTTTTTTTAAAAATCAATTGTTTTCTTTAAGTAAAACAAAAAGAAAATTGTAAAATAAAATAATAAATAAAAAATTGAGTTTATTTATTCATTGAGCCATTTAAAGCAAAAACTTTTTTTTCTTACATTGTTTTTAGATATTACTTTTTTTAATTTTTTTATAGAATGTGTTGCATAATGATAAATAATACACATAATAAAATAAAAATTGTAATTAATTTATTACATACATTAATTTACTACATACATTTACACATTGTTACACAATGGTTACACACTATTGCTATGCTTTAACTTTAAAACAATTTTTTTTTAAACTGTTTGTCAACATTTTTACTGCTATTTTAATTAGAATAAAAAATTTTCAAAAATCTTCACATATTAAAGTTGTCATAACATAAATATATGTGAAGAATAAACATATGCACATACTTTAAAATGAGTTGTGATGCATTCATCAACTATTATATTTTACTATGCAATAAACTATTTAGTTCCTTTATTTTCAAACATTATAAAAAAGTAACCATATTTCCATAAACACTAACTTATTTATAAATATTTTTTTGAATGCCAGGAAAATTACTTTTTTACATATGTCAATAACAAGCTCACTTTATTTACTTTTTTATTAATTTAATCTTTTCAAGGAAATACAAAAAACATACCAGAAAATGTTATAAAAAAAAGGTCAACAGACTTTTTTATTGATTTCCATTTTTTCTTTTCAAGTCAACTGTTATTCAAAAATATTTTATCAATTACATATGTTAGTTTAGCAATTTCCTATAAAAGCATGAAATTGTCTATGATGATAACTTTAGTCCCAAATAAATCATTGTAACGGAGATATAGCAAGAACATTAAAAATTTTAAAACAACAGGTGGTATCCAACATCATTCAGGATCTTGCTGGTTAAAAAAAAACTATAAAGTTCAAAAACATTTATCAAGTAAGAAACTTTAGAAGAACTAAGAAGGTTAAGTTATCATAAAATTACCAACACATGTAATGAAAACTGTAAAAAATGTCTTTCTTCAAATACAGCAACAAACATATTATTTTAAAAAAATATACACCATGACAAATATATTTTGGTACAAACAAAAATATGTATATCTTTTATATAAAACAATATTTCAAAAAACTTTATTTAGAATTTAAAAGATGACATAATACTAAATAAACTATAATAAATGTTTTGGAATAACATCTGCTTTAACTTTGATGACCAGCTTCAATCAGAAGATTGAAAAATCATTGCATGCAACATGCACAACATGCACAAAAATCATTGCATGCAGCATGCACAAAAGATTCAAAATCATTGCATGCAGCATGCACAGTTTCCAACGGTATTTTGTCCCAAATTTTGCTAATAACTTTCTTAAATTGCTCCAAATTTGAAAACTTATAATCGTTAAGATTAGCTAACATGTAAGACCATACAAAATAATCAAGTGGATTGCAGTCTGGTGAACTTAGAGGCCATTTTTCTTTGGTTAAAAAATCAGTCAAATTTTCCTTGCACCAAACCTGAGTAATGTTAGCCGCATGAGAAGGGGCTCCATCTTGTTGGAAGCAGTAGTAATCTCCTCCATACAATTTTTTTAATGTTCGGAAACACATTTTTCTCCATCAATTCTTCCACATAGTATTTTGTGTTAATTTTTGCACCTTTTTCAATGAAAATCAAGGGCAATTTACCTCTTGGATAGATTGCGCACCAAACCATTACAGAGGTTGCATTTTGAAATCTTGGAACATGTTTTTTTTCGTCTGGGATGTCCTCAATTGAAATAGACCAGTTTCTGTCATTTTAGGAGTTGTAAGATTTTTGCAAAACGAAAAGTTTTTCATCAGAAAATATAATTTCATCACCTCCGCACCAGGTCAAATGTTTTTTGCTCTTTTGACGCGTTTACGTTTTGATGGTTTGGAAACTCCATGAACTTTACATTTTTTGAAAGGCTTTAACTTCAAATCCTTTTTTAAAATAATTCACACTGTTTCACGGTTTATTCCGAGATCTTTTGCTACTTTCCTGGCAGATCAAGCAGAATTTCATCGAATTCGTTTTCTTATTACTTTGATGGCTGCTGGAGTACTTAAAAAACGTTTACGTCCCAATCTTGGATGGTTAGTGGTAGTACCTGTTTCCAGGAAGCGTTCAATGGTACAATAAACCATATTTATGATGACTTTTTTAAACTTTTTGATAATTATTTCTCTATACACTTTCATAGCTAGAAATATTATTTCTATTAATTTAAATTACAAAATAGATTTGAATTTTACAATTAGATAACATACCCGTACTTTTAAATATTTTTTTGATGAAAATAAATTAATGAAATAACGGGAAATTGTTAACACAGGTTTGTACCGGAATATATTTGTCATGATATATGTTAGCAAACCCATTTTGACAGCCAGGTACCAAGGATACAAGGTGAAAGTCGGGGTGTTGATATTTAATTTAAGTGAATAAGGTGTGTGTAAAATTTATAAAACCAAAATCAACTAACATACCTATATAGAATTGCTATACAACTGCATGTTTTCAACAATAGACATGCTGATTAATTGAAACAAATGGCAGTTTCAATAAGATATGGTGCCATCCTCACAGCTCATACAGTCATAACATTAATGAAAGAAAACAAAGTAGTAAGAAAACAAACTCTACAGTCAAAGTATCTATGAAAGAAAACCATATTTAGCAAGCAAGCAACAAGTCCGTATAGCCAAAGACTATTTTGTTAAAATATTTCTTATAAAAAAAGGCTAACTTTATCAAAACGATGATGATGACGCAAAAAAAAAAATTCAGCATCATACAAAACAATGTTTAAGTTTTTTTTTTTTTTTTTTTGGATTATCAGTTAGCTTATTTTTTATTTATTATTTTATACTTTCATAATTATTATTATTTTCATTATTTTAAATACAGTAAACTTACTTTGAGGATTTAAAGATTTTTATTTATTAAAAAAAATCTGAAACTTTAAAAAAGTGAATATTTAAAACTAATATATTCATACTAAAACTTTTAATGCATGAATGCATATTTTAATTTTTGTAAAAAGCTGTATAAAAACAACAATATTGTATTAACATGGGTTAGTGAAATGATGTAAATGAAAACACATTTTGTTTTCAAACTAAATGTATTTTTAACTATAAAATTCTTCAATACTCACATGTAAGTATAAGGTGAGCATCTCTTATTAGTACTAAACCACTCATGATATCTGTTACACACACTAAAACTTTTCTGCACCAGCTTCTAATTTTTCATTTGTACATGTAGAACATAAAGATTCATGGTATCTTTCAACACAAATACTTGGTGTATGTGTACAAATTTTCAGATGTAAATAGGACAATTTAGGACTAAAATTCTATTTACTTTGGTACATTTAAAGGTAATAAACAAGATATCTTTAAATTATATATACTATTGTAATTTTAAAACTTTTATTATCAAATATAAACTCATATCTTGATCTTGTTGTTAACACCAAAATGTATTTAAAAAAAAGCTTCTGATTCAAATGCAATACGTAGTACAAAACCAATTTTCTGTTGATTTTAGGTTATTTTTTCCACAACAAAATATGATGGATTAAAAAATAATAACATACTATAACTAGTTTATAACTATCATTACTAACTGAATGTTATTATTAAAATAATGCAAATAATGCAACTTCTTTCAAAGATAAAATGATTAAAAAATATTTACTCAAATATTTATTTGAAATTTCAATTAATTAAATGTCTAAAACCCCTAAAATTGTTTATATAATTGTTACATTTTCAAAATATATATTTTAAATTTGAATGGGCAACTAAAGTGGCATGTATATTTTAATATTATTTCTTTATAATAATATAAACTACTTATTTCTTTTCATAACTTTTTCTACCTTAATAAGAATGACTATAACAATTTTAATGTCTAGTAAATGTAACTTATTTTATGGGCAATTGATTTTGTTTTTCTATATATATATATTAAAAACCACCTTTTCTAACTATTTAAATATAATAGTTTAATATAATAGTAAATATAATAGTTTTCTATAAAATAGTTTTTTAGAGACACTTTTTAAAGGTTTGGGTAAAACTAAGCAAGGTGAATGCTAACACAGAAAAAAATTAAAAATAAGGATTGCAGTGCTTGTCAAATATTCTCCCCCCCCCTCCTTTTCTTTCTGTGACCCAAGAAAAAATAATATCACTAAATAAACACTGGGTTCGTCACTGCTTAATATGTAAACTTTTACTAATCTAATTTTGTTTAAATTTTTTGCTTAAAATAATATAATTAATTTTAAGTATAAAAATGAATAAAACAGGCACTACAGTGGGGCAGAAACAAATCTTTAGTTTTGCATTAATAGCTATTGGAATCTCTTTCTGAATAAGCTAATCATTTAGTATGTTTTAACTAAAATAGGAAGTATCAAGTATATTAATAGATAATGAATTATCAAGAATTACAGCAAATTAAAAAAAAATAGTAGCAACTACAGATTGTTTTAAAGGTAGGTATGATGAATAAAGCAATTTAAGGTACAACAACAGTTTAATAAAGTAAAAGTTGTTCATGCAATTGAAGCTATAACATAATTAATAAACAGATAACATTTATTTTTATGCTTTTTGTTCTCTACAAGGATGAAGTTAACTTAAACATTAACTTTGTATTGACATCGCTTTTTTTTATTAGGCATTTTGTGGAAGACATTGCCTGCAGATAAAATCCTAGTACTAGAATTGTATACAGCATATGTATTTATTTTACAGTAACTCTTATATTTTAAAAAAATATGCATATTATGTTATAATTAACTTCGTTATTTAATGTATAACATACAATCCTAGAAACCATTACAGTAATTAGAAATAATGTAACAGTAATTAAGTATAACAGAGTTTGTTATACTTAATTATAGAGTAAATTATATATAGCACACACTGTAAATATTTTACAGAAACATCAAGCCAATTTGATGAGTACATGGCAGATTAAATAAAAAAAGTTTTAGAAGAAACTGATCTTCACAAAGTATTGGTCATTGTGATTTAAAAATTGTTGTTACCAATAGCAGATGCAATAAAGAAAACTGAATCCCATGTTATCTACTGCAGTGTATTAGCCAATTAACTTTGATTCAATTGAAAATATTTTATCTTTATAAAGATTTATTATAATATTTTTAATTTATAGTATTTTAGTTGACCTAAAATTCTAAAACAGATTTTAAAAAAAATCATGCGATAAAACTTTATATAACAATAGAAAATTAGGAGAACTCTTAGCATTTTTATGGTATAAACATAAATGTCAATTTTTTAATTAAATTTTGTGATGTATTTTCTACATAAAAATCAGAACATTGATCATCTTAATCATGTTCCCAGCACTAACTCTTGCAAACCGCTTTTTAGAAAACACTAGGTTTGCAGGACTGGCTATGTGCTCTACTGCAGTTGCTTCCCCTATTTTTATGATTGATTATAATAATTTTTATGATAATTCAGAAAAATGTAAAAACAAAAGTTTCAAAATCAGTAGATAGTTTTTAACACTTTATGTAACATAACATGTATTAACTATCTTTACAAATGTGAACCTGTTTTAAGAGTGCAAACTAATTAATAAATATCTTGAACCCCACCACTGCATATAGTAAATAATGAAACAAGTTAATAACTTTATATATATATAAATATATATATATATATATATATATATATATATATATATATATATATATATATATATATATATATATATATATACATATATATATATATATATATATATATATATATATATATATATTTGTATATATATGTATATATATATATATACATATTTATATATGTATATATATATATATATGTATATACATAAATACATATATATATACATATATATATATATATATATATATATATATATATATATATATATATATATATATATATATATATATATATATATATATATATATATATATATATATATATATATATATATATATAGTTAGTTAGTTAGTAGTTAGTAGTAAACGCTGTAACTGGCAGAGCCAGCGAGTGTGTTATCAGGCACACTTTGACAGCCGAAATGATCGATTGCTGCTCATCCAGCAATCAATTGCTGCTTTAAAGTTATTGATTGAAAGCGATTTAACAATTTCTTCTGGCAGAGAGTTCCATAAATTCGCTACTCGATTAAAGAAGAAGTTTTCTCTGTGCTTATGTTTGGTCATTTCCTTAGAAATTTTAAAGCAGTGACCTCGTGTACGATTGTTAACTATTGGAAAACGAATGCCTTTTTCTAGTTTATCAATATTATTCATAATTTTATACATTTGTATCAGATCTCCTCTTTGTCTCCTTTCCACTAGAGTAGTTAAGTTTAACTCTTCGATTCAATTTGTATAGGAAAGATTTCTAATTGATGATACTAGTTTAGTAGCTTTGTGCTGGATTCTTTCGATATAGTCACAATCTGATTTAAGAAATGGAGACCATACCGGAACTGCAAACTCCAGTAATGGACGAACAAAAGTAATATAAAGCATACGAAGTAACTTATAATCGAAACAAACAAATGATTTTTTGATATGACCAAGCATTTGATTTGCTTTGTTAGAAGCATTAATCACTTGATTTTTCCATTTTAGGTTTGTATTAAAAAGTACTCCCAGATCTCTTTCTGTATCTGACTCCGTTAATTGAATACTGTTTAAATTATATAAATACTTTTTGTTATTGTGGCCATAATGCATAACTACACATTTTGATATGTTAAACAGAAGAAGCCAAGTTTGAGACCATTTGTAGACAGTATCTAGATCATTTTGAAGATTAGTAGCGCATAGCTCTGATGATAATTGAGACAGCAGTTTTGTATCATCAGCATATAGTTTGGTTACATTAAGCAATTCTTTTGGAAGGTCGTTAATGTATAAAACAAACAAAAGTGCTGCAATTACCGAACCTTATGGTACACCACTAAAAATCTTAACCCAGTCAGAAATGATATTACCTTGAACAACTCTTTGTCTTCTGTTTTCTAAGAAAGCTGCAATCCATTTAAGTAGCAGACCATCAAAGCCGTATGCTTTTAGTTTGGCTAACAGTCTCCTGTGCGGAACTGTATCAAAGGCTTTAGCAAAATCTAACAAAACTACATCAACTGGAATACCAACATCTAAGCTTGATGAAATGTAGTCAATGCTTTCTAAAAGATTAGTGGTACAAGATTTGTTTCTAACGAAACCATGTTGCTCTTTTGCTAGCAGATTATTTTTATACAGGTACTCTTCTATTTTAGCTCTAATAATACTTTCCATAATTTTACATGGAACAGAAGTCAATGAAACTGGACGATAATTGCAGGGAAGAGTCTTATCACCTTTTTTAAATAGGGGCGTTACGTTTGCTGATTTAAATTGAACTGGAAGTTGACTATTAGTTAAAGATGCCCTAAAAATTAATGTTAGAGGAATTGCAAATGCTTCAGCACAGTTTTTGAGCAGAAATGTATGCATATTATCAGGACCACATGCTTTATTTTGATTAAGATTTTTTAATTTATCTAATATCATTTCGTAGCTGATATCATTTGGATGTAGATCAACAAACTTTGAGTGATTTTCATTAAATTCAACTGTAAAATGTGGAAGATCCCCTTCCTTTTCATTTACGAAAACATCTTGGAAACATTTATTGAGAAGATTAGCTATCTCTCTAGGTTCCTGAGTTAGATTACCATTAGTTGTTTTTAAGGCTCTGATTGATTCTTTGACTAGTTATTGGCTGTTTAGGTATTTATACAGAAGTTTCGGATTCGATTTGGATCTTTTAACTAAATCATTTTCATATGCAAGACGAGCTATTTTAATTTCTTTTTTAACTAACTTGCAAGTCAATTTGTACTCTTTACACAAAGTAAGATCTTTCCATTTACAAGCACAGTTCAGGTATCTTAGATTTTGCTTTTTTTTAATTAGAGTTTTAAGATCATTTTTTATCCATGGAGCGATTTGTTTTTTTATTCGAGATACATCAAGCACTGGAATGAATTGATTACATGCTACATTTGAAAAGTGAATTAGTATATATATATTTTTATATAAATATATATATATATATATATATATATATATATATATATATATATATATATATATATATATATATATATATATATATATATATAAATATATATATATATATATATATATATATATATATATATATATATATATACATATTTATATATGTATATATATAAATACATAAATACATATATATAAATATATATATATATATATATATATATATATATAAATATATATATATATATATATATATATATATATATATATAAATATATATACATATATATATATATATATATATATATATATATACATATTTATATATGTATATATATAAATACATAAATACATATATATAAATACATATATATATATATATATATATATATATATATATATATATATATATATATATATATATATATATACATATTTATATATGTATATATATACATATATAAGTACATATATATATATATACATATATATATATATACATACATATATATATACATATATATATATATATATATATATATATATATATATATATATATATATATATATATATATATATATATATATATATACATATATATATACATATATATATACATATTTATATATGTATATATATACATATATAAATACATATATATATATACATATATATATATATATATATATATATATGTATATATATATATATGTATATATATATATGTATATATATATATACATGTATATATATATGTATATATATGTATGTATATATATATATATATATACATATATATATATATATATATATATATATATATATATATATATATATATATATATATATATATATATATATATATATATATATATATACATAAACATGCATATAATATTTTGTTTTGACAAGATGGTCAAGGCTCCTTGCATGTTTTAAGCTAGAAGGTTTATAAATGTACTGAACAAAGAAATGTAAACTTTAACTAAAATTAAAAATAAACAAACTATAAAATGGAAAGAGAAATAAAAAATTAAAAAAATAAAAAAAAAAATACAAAACTAAATTAAAAAAATAAAAATCTTAACGAATGATAAAATGAATAAAAAATAAACCATAAAAAACAAAAGCTTAAATAATATATGTTTTTATTTTAATTTAAAAGTGTTTCACTACATAGAGTCTAGAAAAAAATAAAGTTTTAAAGTTATTTAATCCAAGCTTAACTACTTCGAAACTTAATTATTTAAAAACTTGAAAATTGGATATTTTCTAATGTCTTCAAAGCAAATTAAACAAATGGTTGTGGGTTCAAATCCTACTAATGGTAGGATGCTGGTATAATGCTGATATAACAATCCCACCTCATAAATGAGAATAAAAATTAATCAACCTATGTGTTATATCAACGTGGTAAAAAATTATTACTCTGAAAATTATTGCTTATAATCTGTTACTTCTAAATAAAAAAATATATTCTTTTTATGCTTTTTTTTTTTTCTATAGTTTATTTATTTCATTATCCTTTATTTATATATTCTATGAATACTACTATATTCAGTGCATTTTTTAAAACATGCAAACTATCAGTATATGCAAAAGACCATGGACAAATTATCAAAAAAAAAATCGCATGCGTGGTTATATAAAGTGTACAACCATACATATCTCCTGAAAAGGCTTGTCTTATTGGGTGAAATGTTATAATGAATTCGCAGTATATAAGTTTTTTTCAAAAAAATACTTTTATCTGAATTGATACACATTTTTTTAATAAAAACTTAAACTAAAAAAAAAAATTATAAACACTAAACTCGTTTAAAAACTTGAAAAAGAATTTTTACCAGTTAAGATATCCTTTGCCACACCTTTAGTTGATGAAGATGACTGCTTAACATTGTTATTAGCACCTGTAAATAAAAAAAGTGACATGCTAACATTTACAATATATACCTTTAAAAAAAGTATAATTTGCATCACTCGATTTAATTAAAAATTATAAAATTAATTTTTAAATTTAAATAAACTATTTGCATACAAATAAATTTTTGTCAATTGCAAAGTCCCTATATAGGAACTGCAATATAGCAAGAGCTTATCTAAAAATCCTTAACTTTGAGATATTTTTACAAAATTAAAACTATATATTGCAATCAAACAATATAAATTTTGTTTGAATTGTATAATAAAAAAATAGCCTGAGTATTTACTTTTTAAAATTTATAAAGAATATTAAATTTTTTAAATTCAATTCATAAATACAATTCTTGATTTAGACAAACTATTAGAGATTATAGCACCAATAAACCTTTACAAAGATTTGCAAATGCATTTGTAGCAAATTTAAAAAAAGTTGTAGTACAAACATGTTTGTTTGAAATGATCTGTTTTAACTATTTTCACCCTCTATTTTTGCAATCAAAGTAACGAGTTGCTGTGGAACTGCTTATACTACTAATGACATGAACTGGATAGTGTGCCCTTGCTTTTTAATAGTTTCCAACCGTATTAACTATACTATTGAGTTGACAAAAAAGAAAAATATTATTTTCCTACACATTACTACTAGTCTCACCCATTTTTTTTAACCTTTAGATTTATCAGCTAAAAATCAGATTTAAAAAGCAAATGAAAAACTTGCTTTTGAAATATGCAAAAAAACACAACAGAATTGAATCAAAAAAACATTTTCGAGGGCTACTATGCACATTATTACAGAGTTCCTTCACTATGAATCAAGCAAAAAATAGTTTTATAAGAACAGTTACATTCCATCTAAGCAATGATGTTATTTAATCAGTGTTTTCAGTTACTAATAGCACCAGCAAAAAGATCCATTACTTAATTAACCATAAATATGTAAGAGATACATTCCCCACTACTTAACTACCAAAATTAAGAAAAAAGAGTTCGTGCAACAAAAAAAAAGAGTGATGATGATGATGATGATGATGATGATGATGATGATGATGATGATGATGATGATAATGATGATGATGATGATGATGATGATGATGATGATGATGATGATGATGATGATGATGATGATGATGATGATGATGATGATGATGGTGATGGTGATGATGATGATGATGATGATGATGATGATGATGATGATGATGATGATGATGATGATGATGATGATGATGATGGTGGTGGTGACTGTATGTCTTAAGTGTGATGTCCATAGTTAGAGGGAATCAACGAGTATGCTGCAATACTTTCAACCTTTAGTATCATGTAAAATGTATTTTGATAACTGAATTTGATGAGGTTAAGGCAATGAAGGAAATGTGGGACTATATTTTTTAGCCTCTGTAAAATAATTGCTTAAATTTTTTGCCACTTATTGCCTTTTTATATTTGCTTGTTAGATCTAATACTTGTCTTACCAAAATATGGCTTTTTTAAATAACAATTGAATATAAAATTCTTCACCTCTATAAAAAAAATGTGTTCTCTTTATTTAAAGAAAATTTCCTTTTAAATTTCAACTAATAATTTAATCTTAAGCAAATAACTGAAATTATAAGAAAAAATGCCTGTCTTAGGCGAAGATAGTGATAAATATGTGTGTTATGACATGTTTAACATTCTATACAATGTCAACCACACTTTAGTTACAAAAACAGACAAAATTTAAATTAAAAAAAAATTAATAATTGTTCTCATTGCCCTTCTTTTTTTTTTTTTTTTCCTAACCTTTTAATCCTAAGTTTTGACAATTTTTCTTTCATGAATAAGTTTTTTTAATCTTGTATAAAAATATGCCTGTCACTAGGAATAAAAGATTTTTTTTTTAGTGACGGACACGAAAAATTTGTTACAATAGAGGTATATGAAAAAGTGGTATTTATGCTGCAATAATCATTATTAGATTGATCCTCTAACTATTTTATATAGGGTAAAAGACCATTATTAAATATTAGTATATGATTTTTTTTATAAGCATATATTTAAAGAATATTTTCAGAACTCTTTTAGTGTTTTAAGATTCTGTCTATAATTTTAGATTAGTTTTCAACGGGAATTCCCGGAAAATCCTTTAAGTTTGCGGAAATTCTGTATGTTTTTTGCTGTTTCTTCCCGACGGGCATTTCTTTTTAAAAGTTACGATCTAAATGTATCTTAAACGTCTTTTAAACGTCTTTTAAACATTAATGTTTAAAAGACACAAATGCCCGTCGGGTTAGTGAAAAAATTATATAAAAATTTGCTTTTAAACAAAAATGTTTTCTATGACTAAATTATTATATTATAATTTATAATTTTCTATAATTTTTACGAGATTAATTTTTGCAATAATATTTTTCTTTTTAATTCATTCAAGTTAACTTTTTCGAATATTAGTAATTCCGTTTTGTAAGAGCTTATTTCAGGGGTGGCGCCAGCATTTTTTGGTCTTCGAGATATCTAATGTTTTTTTCGAGATATCTAATGTTTTTTCGAGATATCTAATGTTTTTTCGATATATCTAATGTTTTTTCGATATATCTAATGTTTTTTGGTCTTCGAAATATCTTATGTCAAATAAGGATGTTTTGGAAAAAAATGCGATGATTTGAGTCTGGGAACAAAAAAGTCCTAAAATTTTAGTCCCACTGCCCAAAACGTGAGAGCATGAAATATTTTTTGTACTATTTTTAACTAGACTTATGTTCATCGAGAAATTTTAAGTTTCATAGTATAATTTCTCAGCGTTCAAAAATTATGACCATATAAAATTTGCAACCCCCTAAAATTGAGAGGGGGGGGGGTTAAACTTTATATGGTAATACTTTTTTAAATGCTAAAATATTTTGCTATGAAATTTAAAATTTATTGATAAATACAAGTCTAGTTGGAAATAGTTTTTTTTTTTTTTTTTTTAACTTGATTAAGGTGCCCCAAGAAGTCCTTACGGTCTTATCACAGAGCACCGCGGAAATGGTTCAAAAAATATTTCATCAACTTGTTGCTCTCACGTTTGGGGCAGGAAGGAGGGGGGCTAAAATTTTAAAGCTTTTTTGTTTCCAGGCTTCAATCGTCGCAATTTTTTCCAAAGCATCCTTATTTGACATAACTATAAACATATAAATGTTTGGAGTTTGCTCCATGTTTGGAAATTTGATATCTCGAAGACCAAAAAATGCTGGCACTACCCCTCCCTTAATTGATGTAAATTCCGTTTTAAAAGTTTACAAAAGTTTTTGTTGTCAATTATAACAATCAAGAAGAAAAAATTATAAAATAAAAGTTATAAATGTTTATCTGACATTTCTGAGACAAAAATATTAAAAATATGTTTCGCTAGAATTGGCTTCAAGAGAAAGATAACAATGAAGAGTTTTCTGCCACTGCCATCGATAATATTTTTACTAACAATTGCCTAGAAACGTCATTCGAGGCAGGTATACTTAAGATCGATATAAGTGATCATTTCCTGATATATATTAACATAAAAGATGTTACAGCTATTTCGGAGGATCAACCTAAAATTTTAAGCTTAAAAAAAACGTAACCTTTCAACTATTAATACAAACAATCTACCTCACAAATTATATAGAGAAAATAGGAGTGACGTTTATAAAAGTCAAAATGCAAATGAAGCGCGTAATTTATTTTTAAATAAATTTCAAAAGATTTTCAATGAAGCGTACCCAAATGAAGTAATAGAAATAAAAACAAAAACACTTGCTTATCCATGGATGGATAAAACTCTGATAAAATGCTCTAAAACCAAACAAAAATTATACAATAAATTTCTAAAAAATAAAAACACAGTTAATGAAAAAAATTATAAAGCATACAAATACTTTTATACCAAGCTTCTTAAAAAAACTAAAAATATATTACAGCAAACAAATTACTAATTGTAAATTAGATACTAAAAAATAAGGCGAGTAATGATTTAATAGGGAAAAATAAAAATAAAACTTCTTTGCTACCGAAAAGAATCAATATCAAAAATGCTGATATACTATGTCCTAAACAAATATCTGAGGAGTTTAACAAATATTTTACATATGTAGGACTTGATCTTGCTAACAAAACTATACCAAACTCGTCACCAACCTATAATACTTTTAAAAAATAATCTAAAACCATCAGACGACAAAACATTGTATGATTTTGCCTTACCATTAAAAGAATTTGGAACGTCTTTTTTCTCGTTAAAAAAAAATAAATCGCCGGGACTTGACGATATACCCAGTCATATACTTATTGCAAATAAAAAAAGTATTAGTAAACCGTTGTTTTATATAGTAAAACTTTCTTTAGATCAAGGAGTATTTCCTGATGTACTAAAATTAGCAAAAGTATTTCCATTTTATAAAAATGATAATCATTCTAAAGTTTCCAACTACAGGCCTATATTAGTGCTTTCTGTATTTTCGAAAATATTCAAACGTGTAATTTAAAATAGAATCTTTGATTATTTTACTAAAACCAATTTCTTATATTCAAAACAATTTGGATTTCAGAAATATCATTCAACTGAACATGCTTGTATTGAATTAGTTGATCAAATAAATAATGGCTTTAACGAAAACAAATTTACTTTAGGTATATTTATCGATCTCTCAAAAGCTTTTGATACTGTTGATCATTGTATATTGTTAGAAAAGTTAAAACATTATTGAGTAACTAATAAGGTCTACTATTAGATTAAAAGTTTCTTCACGGATAAAAAACAATATGTTATAAATCAGGAATATGGAATACTTAAAATCCCGTGTGGAGTACCGCAAGGATCGATACTTGGTCCTCTCTTATTCTTAGTTTAGGTAAATGACTTGAATAATGCATCAGTAAAGTTAAACCCAATTATGTTTGCTGATGATACAAACCTATTTCTTTCCAACAATAGTATCAAACAGCTTTATGCAGAAAGGAATCTTGAACTAAATAAGATAAATGACTGCTTTATGGCGAATAAACTCTCATCAAACGTTGAAAAAACAAAGTATACCTTATTTCATAAAAAAATGCAAGAAGAACAACTTTCCCTTAAATTACCAGACAAATTTTTAAATAACATACAAATAAAAAAGCAAGACTATATAAAGTTTTTAGGAATACTTGTTGATAATAATTTATCTTGGCTTCCCCATATTAAATATTTACAATCAAAAGTTAATAAAATGTCTGATGTACCAAGTTCGTCCATATTTAAATACAGTTTGTCTAAAGTTAATATACTTTTCTTTAATTCATTGTTTCATTAACTATGCTAATACTACATGGGCGACACGACCATCAAAACTTAAAAAAATACATAGTTTTTATTAAGTTTGTTGTAAAAAATAATAGTATATTTTTACGACAAAGTTAATAAAGTTGTATTAATACACTATGCATCATTATTGCCTGTTACGGTAAACGCAGAAAGTCTTTTTAACGCTGTTAATCATTTATTCATCATAGACACAATTTCATTAATTAATCTAGTTTCCAATTTATCAGATTCTACCAATTTTATGAAGGGAAAAATTAGTGGGTTTGAAATAAGATTAAGAAAAGCGGTTTTTAACTTAATCAATATTGATGGTGATATTTGTCATCATATGCACTATGTCTTCAAAAAAATTTACTTTTTTTTCGGCAGGGTGTTGAAATTTACTGGATGATATCTACATTGACAATAAGTTTAGTCCAGATCTTCGTACATATTTGAAAAGGTTTTGTCAAATTACAGGTGTCATAGACAACACTCCAAAGCTTTGGTTTCTTATCGGTGATTGTCTGTTTTAGATTGCGCTCTTCCAATGCTTGAGATAATGCCTGGTTTCACCTTAATTTATTCTTTTTGGTTATCAAAACAGAACATCTCTCTGAACAAAGTTGAAATTTCAAAGAGGCTATCAAATGAAAGTAAAAAACTAATAGAAAAATAAAATGTAAAATACAGCCCCAAAAAAGCTAACAAAACATGGTGCAGAAAGAAAAGCTATAATTTTTAATTATTTTTTTTTCGACGTAATGAAAAATTACTTTATATTCATTTATTTTAACTTTTGAACAAAAAGAACCGTTAGTCTATCGAATTTAAGAAAAGCAAATTGAACTGGTAAAAACAATTTGATTTTGTTTTATGAAGCCAAAGATTAAGTTAAAGAAAGTTAAAAAATCAATTATTGATTATCCAAAAAAGTGCAGAAAAAGAAAAGCTGATGAATGAATCGCAACAGAAAACTATAAGAATAAAAAATATTTATTTTTAAATTAATGTCTGGCATTTTACATTTGAAAAATAAATAAATTTTTTCGCTTTGCAGATTGTTTACGGTTATAGAAATATTATAATTTTAAAGAAACATAATTATTCAGTAATCTTTAGTTACTTTATTTATCCCTTTACCAACCTTTAAAGAATTTACCTACATACCTTCGTCAATTTGTTGACCGTATAATTTTCCGGGATTTTCTGGATTTTTTATAAAAATAAATTTCCAGGATTTTGATTAAAAAAAAACTCCGGAATTTTCATTAAGTCATTCTCCGGAATTTTCATTAAGTCATCAAACTCATCTATTATATTTATGGTAGCTCCTTATTAATTTTTTAACATTCTAAAATCGAAAAAATTTAGATTCTAAAATTTCAACTGACATTTTCATATTTACATTAACTAAAAGAGACAGTAGTCGGAAATGCTTTAAAATGAGAACATGATAACTTCAAGTTACTTTATTTTTACATTATTAAAGTTTTATTTCTTTTTTTTTTATTACGTATTATAATTATTACTTAACTATAATATAAATCAGTTTTTTTGCTTGAAATACTTAATTTTCAAAATATACTTAACATATTTCCATTCCTTAACAATTTTTAAAACTCCAAGAAGGTATGCACAGTATTTTTTTCTCTCTAAGCCTCTGAGTTGATACAATTTGTCACTTTAAAGTAACCAGAATAGAGAAAAACTTAAATAGTATAAAAATTATTTTTTACTGTTTAAGACATATATACTCAACATATTACTTCCATTTGATAACTTTGGAGTTAATTAGTTTCAAGAATTATCATTCGAGAATTCACGTGAAGAGAAAAAAATCAAGTAAAAGTAATGAATATCAGATTGATTTCAAAAGTTTCTTGAAAATTAAGTTAAGAAAATTTAGTTTTCTGCCTTCTGTTCAACTCCGTTTAATTCAATATAAACTTTTAAATATTGGATGGGAATCTGTTTACATTTTTGCATTCCATTTTTAACCCCATGGGTACCAGGGGTTAAAAAAGGAAATGCAAAAAATGTAAACAGATCCATAGGAAGAGGGGTAATTCCCCCTCCCCGCCTTCCTTAGATTTGATCATTTAACACAGCGTACTGTTTGAAAAAGAAAAAAGTTAATTGAAATAGGGTGCTTGAAAATGATATAAAATTCTAATAAAATTGGAAAATGCAAATTTTTGCCCCTTAAAATCATCTTCCCCCTCTCCCACACTTTTACCAGATGGTCAACATCTACCAAAACAAAAACACTTAAAAACTGCTGCTACGGGTTCAGACTATCTGGTAAGGAGGGGCCTTTCCATATAGTCTGATAGGTACCCATTTTGATATTAAATTTATTAAAAATGAAATGATACTTGACTATAGCCAGCGTAAAGGATCAAATCAATTCAATGTCAAAGGGATATAATATATCATATATTACACGTTGTTAAAATGGTATATTATAAATGTTAAAAGGATATATTATATCCTTTTGACATTGGTATATCATAGATCCTAAAATGCGTGGCGAATGCGTGTAAAAATGTGCATGGTATTTATTTTTATTACAAAAATGTTATAACATTTTCAGTTTTAAAGAGCAAATAAAACTTTTTTTAATATAAAATATTTTTCGCTTAAAAAGTTTCTTTTTTGCAAATTATAGAAATAATAGTTAAAGAAAAAAGCTTGTTCATTATTTCAAGCATTTCTAACCTTTGTGCCAAATTTCGTCTAAACCCAAATAAAGCTAAAAACTTAGGAACAATTTTTTTTTATTAATAAAAACAAATCTCGCCAAAACCAAATTTTTCAGTCAATTTGAATACACTTCGTCTTCAAACCAAGCTGGGACCTTTTCAGATGCACTGTGGGAAATTCATAAAGTTGTTTAAAAGAAATATCACAGTTGTTTGTATTGTGCGATTAAATGCATTAGCTATAAATCCGTTTTTTTTATTTCTAAGTACCTAATTGAATTTTAGTAAATAATAAATTAATGTTAATTAGTAAGTAACTCATAAATTAAAATTTTTAAAGCATTATTGAAAGGATATTTTTGTGATACCATCATATTATATGTATATAATGCATATATAATC
This sequence comes from Hydra vulgaris, assembly GCF_022113875.1. Lineage (NCBI taxonomy): Eukaryota > Metazoa > Cnidaria > Hydrozoa > Anthoathecata > Hydridae > Hydra > Hydra vulgaris. Next base: position 63,139,188 of record NC_061157.1, read on the forward strand.
CATCATATCATATGTATATAATGCATGTTTATAAGCATGTTGAAATTTAGCAATTTCTTAATGGATTAATAGCCACTTCTTCACCAATCTTTCTTAATTCTTTTATAACCACTTTTTTACGTGATACAATCTTTTTGTCTCTAATACAGCTAACCTTACTATTTTCTCGCATAACCTGACTGAACAACAAATATTTGTATATAAATATATAAATTTTTAATCCAAAAAAAATGACTTAAATATTAGTACATATTTATTCATTGATATGAAAATTATATCATTTTTTTGGCACGTCCTTATAATGATTTTCTTATACCTAATAAGCAAAAATTGTTTAAGGATTTTCTCTTATTCAACAAGACTGCCAATGCGATGACGTCATAGCAACTTAGTATATAAGTAGTACTGAGTTTTGTTGTTAAGACAATTTATCTTAAGAAAAATTTAGGACAATTTATCTTAAGGTAAGTTTGTTTTTTACATTTAAGTCCATTTCAAAAATGTCGTTCTTTTTTTTATCTATTTTATATACTTTTTTGGTATTCTTTTTGTTTAGCAATGTCTCTACCTTCTTCTGTTTCAGCCGCTATTGCTTGTTTTTGATATTATATTTTTTTAGCAAGGCGTCTACTCCCAGTGGACGTAAAAAAGACGTCTTTTAAACGTTTTATACACGTTTTATACGTCTTTTGAACGTTTTGGACGTCTTTTGAACGTCCAAAAGACGTCTTTTTTTGATCCGGTGCCCACTGGGCTCCTACTTTCTTCTGTTTCTGCAACACTTGCCTTAACATCTTGTTCTCTTTGCTTTTCTTGCCAAGAAGCTCGTTTTTCAGCTAATTTGTTTGCTCTAGCTTAGGATCTTGGATTACCAAGACTTGGAAATCTTAGAAATCTGATTTCTGGTCTTTTTCTCGAGCAAGGCAAACACATCGATCAAGTTATGTTTGAATATACTTGATCCATTGTACATTCCTACGCTGTTTATTTCAGTCGGATGTATCAGTCGGATGTATATGAATATGCATTTATGAATATCTATATATATATACATTATATGCGAAGTCGGATGTATAAATCATATATATATATATATATATATATATATATATATATATATATATATATATATATATATATATATATATATATATATATATATATATATATATATATATATATATATATATATATATATATATATATATATATATATACATATAAAGAAAATAGAATTTAATGAAAATTTAATTCCGAATACAACGTTTTGCCAATTAAAGTTCAACGTTGAATCAACGTAAATAAAACGTTGGGCCAACGTATAAAATAAAACGTTGATTCAACGTAGAAAATATAACCAATTTCTGACTTTAAATAAACGTTTTATCAACATTGGTGTTTAGTTGTTGGCGACCTCGCATTTGTAACCACAATGATATAAAAACAACGTTGGCAGTCGATGTTGGGCCAACGTAACGCGCGACTTTGTTCTAATGTTTTAACAACGTTTGTGTACTAGCTGGGCTACTATATATATATATATATATATATATATATATATATATATATATATATATATATATATATATATATATATATATATATATATATATATATATATATATATATATATATATATATATATATATATATATATATATATATATATATATATATATATATATATATATATATATATATATATATATATATATATATATATATATATATATATATATATATATTTGAAAATTTTGTAAGTTTTTTGACATCGGATTTTTATCGAAGTTATAAGTATTTTTTTAATCTATATTTCTCAATTTTCATATGTATTTTCTAAATACCTATGAAGTTTCATTTTAATTATAATTTGTAAAATGCTTCAAAAGCGTCAATCGTTTCACTTTTCTATTCAAAACTTTATTCCCTTTCGAATCGAAAATAAATTTGGGAATTATAAATTATTATTTTACAAGTATTCTAATTTCCTAATTATTATTTTACAAGTATTCTAATTTCCTTACAAGTATTCTAATTTCCATCTTTACATAAATAATATTTATATTTAAAAATATATTTACTTCATTTAAGAAAAGTATTTTAAAAAAAATATTTGTTTAAAAATTTAATCCACCATTTGTAAAAAAGGCAAAAGCGGCTTCACTTTTCGGATCGAAATTAGAAATCTAGTTTATACAATGTTGTTCTATTACTGTATATATATCTAGTTTATATAATATTATATAATATATCATTGATACAATCAGTAACTATTGCTACCGAAATGCCGTTGACCGAACGGAGTATTTCGAAGTTGTTCACAGTTTTCTGAAGGATTCCTTGTTGCATTTTTTAATGATATACAATAATGTAATGTTTAAACAATTAAAAACTTTTACACACATAACCAGGGGCGGACTGATAATCTTGCAGTATTTAATTGAAAATTTTCGTTTAAAACCTGACAAATGCTGTGAAACCATACAATTTCAAATATTTCAAAACCGTTTTTTGAAAGTGGAAACACTTACTACATTCAAATTCTTTAGTTTAAATTTTTAATGAATGAATGAGTTTGATGCTTTGATAATTGCATAAATCGCTTTTAAGTCAAGTTTTTTGAAAATCTTTAAACAATAAATTGTGTCGTTGTAAATTTAATATAGAAAATACATTTTTTATTAATGCAACATAAAAATTAAAATCTATTTAATAGTTTTAGTTTAAATTATTCTGCACAACGTAAAGTGAAATGCAGAACTAAGTTATAATTTGGAACTTATAAAACTTGCTGAATATTTTTTATATCACCTTAAGTAAATATTTGCGGAACCTCTAAGCTCTTATTATCATTATTTTATTTAACTAGATTTTTTTAATATTAATAATATAATAGTAATATTCAAAATACCTAATTTAAATAAGCTAACAAACTACTTAAAATCAAACATAATTTGCATCCGTACAAGATATAATAAACAATGTAAATCATTTTATTATGAAAAAAATTGCATGCAATTTAGTTAATATCCTGTTTTATCAAATATCAGCAATTATTTACACAAATATTAACGCTTACCAGATGTAAAGTTGCATTCAACATTTTCAAAATACAAGGAAAATAAACAAAGAGCCAAAATGGCTGTCCATGCCATATTATTAAGTTTTTCCAGATTTAAGTTAAATAATGATCACAAATATATTTATTTTAAGAAAGCATATCTATAAAACCCAGCTTATTTTGTGCAAGCTTACATTTTTTTTCTCTCGGTTGGATGTCGCAGCACCGCAGCGGCATTACAGCGTATCGGTATGCTTTATGGAAGCAGAAAGCAAATTCAAACAAACCTTAAAAGCTAAAATTATTTAAAAATACAAGGCAATCGATTTAAAGAAATACTTCTAGCTTGCAACTTTTTATTAGTAAAAAAAATAAATTATTCTTGTTCATTTTTTTAGGAAAAAAGCAACAGGAGTAGTATAAATTTAGTTTCAGTATGAAGAAAGTGCGTTATAAGGACGGTTGAGTAGGCAGAAAGCATATTAGCGCCGAGCCATTGTTATTATTTATTCGTTTAGTGAGTATACTTGAAAAAGCAGCGGCGAACGACTTGAAGATAAACAAATGCTATATTTAACTTTTCGAAATAATTTGACTTGCATTTTTTTAAGGACAACTACATAGAGAGATGTTTGACTGGTGGCGCACTATGAATCACTGATAATAAAATATTATTATTGTATTATTAAATTAATAAATACTTTAACTTTGTCTAAGCAATTGAAACTACTCCTCTCCATTGAGGAGGTTTTAATTTTTACATGGTCACCACTTTAAAAAAAGATATTTTTTAAATTTCATTGATGAATTTTGATTAAATACAACATTAAAAAAAATACTTTTTTAAATAATATTCTCTCTTGCATAGATTTGCTGATTAACCAACCTTTTTTGATATTTTATGCCCAACTTCAATTAGTGTGATTATTTTTTTAAATTTTGCATCCGTAATCATCCGTAATCATCCGTAATCATCCGTATAAACAATCTAAAACTTAAAATTTCTTTTAACACTATAACAAAAAAAAATCCTTGATCTGCTTGTTCAGCTTTGTTCTAAATATAAAAGCTAAAACTATAAAGTGATAAATTTTATTATCTTTTCATAAACACATGTTTCAAATCACATTTATAATCAGAAATGTACAGATGTATTCCAGTTATGTATCGAAGATTAGGTGTTACGTTATTTGCATTATCAAACAGGGCCAGAAAAAAAAACGGGAGGAGCAAATTCTTAAAATCACCGACTGCATTCTAAAATAATAATAATAATAATAATAATAATAATAATAATAATAATAATAATAATAATAGCAATAATAATAATAGCAATAATAACAATAATAATAGTAAAAAGGTACTCAAAACTACAAATTTGCTGACTCAAATATGTCAGAAGCCGTCTATATTCCTTAAAAACCGACTAGAAGTTGGAAATAGCCTACTTTGGAAGATGTAATTTTCCCCCTCCCTTCTTCTGGTATCAAAATTCCTTTTTACGAAAATTCACTCAAATTAGAACATCAAATGAAACGTGTGATTTGTTGTGAGGGGAAAACAGTATGTATCTGAATTAATAAGAAATTTTTTAGACTAAATGACATATTTATATATGTGAAAGTATAAATAATCAAAACAACAATGTTTTATGTTCAAAAATCTATATCAAAACTTTATAGAGTGAACTCCCGATATCTCAAACTTCCAAGGGACCTAGAAAATAGTTCGAGTTAACGAATGTTCGAGTTATCAGGACATTCTATAACACGAACTTTGGCCGATAAGTAAAAATAATTCCAGTTATTAAAAGTTTTGATCTCATAAGTAAAAATAATCCATTATAAATTGAAAAATGTTCTAATGTCACTCTGTTTTAGTTTTGAAGATACGTCTTTATCGAATATAATCGAGACAGCATTGAGCTTTTGTTGCAAATCTTTATCCATAAGACTGAATGGCATATAGCCATACAACATCTTAAGTGCCTTCCAAATATCACTAACTTTTGGGCAAACTGGATTGATTGCATTATCATCATCATTATCTTCCTCGTCATTACCATCATGTTCATTTGCTGCATTTTTAACTTCTTCTACCAACTGTTTATCTGTAAGTAAAGGTTCTGTGCTAATTAAGCATTCATCTGCAAAAACAACATCTTCAGCTGTTGTACCTGGAGGGTAAAAATTATCAAGTTTTTCTATCTGATTTTGTACCTCTTTAAAGAGGTTGTTGTCTTCATCCGAATATGCAGATTTCTGCTTTTGCAAAACAATTAATGATGGTGGAGGTTTTCACTTTTTGCCATGCAACATCAAGGATTTTGATTGCATCTAAAATTGAGAAAACAGGAAGATCTTTTTTTTATCAATAGCTACGACCGGTATTCGGTGGTAAAAAAATGAGCTCAATAGATTTTAGATTATCAACCGTCGGGTGTGCTGGGCAGTTATCTATTATGAACACTACTTTCTTCTTTTCTTTTGTAAACTTTTTATCCATTTCTTGTATCCACTCTTCAAACAGTACGCTATCCATCCAGCTTTTATTTTGATTTCTGTATTTGCAAGGTAAGTGCTTAATTCCTTTGAAGCAGCGAGGTGATTTTGATTTTCCAAATTTTTTTATAATATTGATATTTTGCAACGTACGTAATTATAACTTAAACAATAAACTTAATCAAACTATTATTATAGTTAACATTGCAACAACGCAAAGACTTCATTGCAGTTTTTTTTCATATTTTTGCTCTAAAGTTCGAGTTACTAGCTACGGGAACAGAAAAAATAGTTCGACTTAACGGGTGTTCGAGTTATCGAGCTGTTTTTATGTGAAAGTATTAGTGAGGGTTCAAGGGGAACTCAAAAGTAATTCGAATTACTGAAAGTTCGAGTTAACCGGTGTTCGAGATATCGGGATTTCAATGTATGTTCAACAACTTGTTTGAAAATAATGTTTTTAAACATGTATAGATATGTAAAGTAGTCCTATAAAAAATGTTGTTATTATTTTTAAACTATGACGTTTTTACATCATACTGCATATGTGATGCAATATCTTCACTTGGGTAAAAAATTAAACTTAAAAATCAAAGTGTAGCGTGACTATGAAAAAAATTAAACACCCTCAATTAAAAGTTTCAATCACAAATATTTGGCTTTTAAATTTTTTATTTATTTTACAATCAAATTAAAAGATTTTAAAATTTGGGACACTTTCCTTTTTTTCTCCAAAGGTATTTGTAGGGAATTGTCACAAACATAAAACTAGACTTCCTAGCCATGAAATTTTACTTTTATGGCCGGCTAAAATGGTTTCATGGCTGGCTAACCAGTTAAAAATGGCTAACCGATATTTTTTTAGCTGGCTAATTTTCATGGCTGGCTAGCTCACTTAAATCATGTTATATTAAGAAACGTTAGTTAGGTTTTAGCTTTTGTTAATACAATTTAGGAAAATGAGAGAAATTTCTAATACAGTATTTTTAATACACTATTTTTAATACACTATTTTTAAATATTACTTGATCAAAACTTAAAATAATGTAAAAAATGAAGTAAAATGTGTGCTAATGCAAAAAGCAAGAATTGTCTCAATAAAAATGTAAATTTATATCTTAATGTCTATTTAAAAAACGTCCCAGTTATAAGCTAATGTTGGGATAGTTATCATAGATGAAACAAAATGCATAGATTTGCTATGGTAACATTGATGATCTCTTTCCATTCATTATAATGCCAATTACACTAAAAAGGCATACCATGCAGGTACACCTTCAATGCTCAATGCAAGATAAACCTAGAAAAATTGAAAATAATTCAAAAAACGAACATTCAATTTTATGAAAATTTATCTCTTATTTATAAGTATTGGAAATTAATCAGTTATCATACTAATATAATTTTTTTTTAAATTTAAAAAGACTTATTCATAATTAGAATCATCTATACTTTATGTAATCTTACCGATAGTTCATAGTTCTTTATGTAATCTTACCGATAGTTCATAGTTCTTTATGTAATCTTACCGATAGTTCATAGTTCTTTATGTAATCTTACCGATAGTTCATAGTTCTTTATGTAATCTTACCGATAGTTCATAGTTCTTTATGTAATCTTACCGATAGTTCATAGTTCTTTTTCTTCTTCAATTAAAATTTAGGATAAAAATAGCTTTTACTTTTGTCATGGATGCTTTCAAAATTTTTAAGGAATTTGTCTCATTTAGTCAACTTTTTCAAAAATCTTGTGCACTTTTGATATTCAGACTAATCTCCAAAGCCTATTCACTTCGCGAAACTCCTGTTAATTGACCGAAATTGCATTCTGGGATGTCATGCCGGACCTCTTCCGCAACTAACACAAATAGTTTTTTTTCAAAATAAACTTTGTATCTTCGTTTTATGCGATTTTTGTAAATATCTCAATTTTGTATTCAAGATGTCTCAATTTTGTAACAATAAGATACATCAATTTTGTTAAGATTACCATTAGAATGTTTCAATAAGAATAAAATAATGGGGAAAGAAACGTTTTGTAGAACAAAAAAAGTTTTATAGAACATAAAGTTAGTGTAACTTTTTTATAACATAAATACAAAATCTTTTTTGTCTAAATCTTTCCTACAACAGTTGATGACCCACTGTTTACATCTAAAAATTAAACAATAAAAGAATGTTTTAAAATACTACAATAAAAATTTGATCAACTTTTTATGAAAGAAAAGTTATTATAAATAATATATGAATTAGCTTGCCTTTTTTCGTCTTTAGGAAAACAAAAAAATGAAATATCTTTACAGTTTTTTCCACTCTTATTTCCAAAGTTTATAGCATCACAAAATGATGGCATTGTTATAACTAAGATAAAAATTCTTTTGAGTACATACAAAAATAACTATTCGCTACTTGATATTATAAAACTATGAGGTCCGGCAGGACATCCCAGACTGCTTTGCGATAAAATTACAACGAGTTATATGAAATTATACCTGACTGAATAGGCTTTGCTAACCTCAACAGATTATGCAGACTCTATATATTCATGGATTTTGCTAAATGCATTTTAGGTGAAATGTTTGAACCAAACATTAAAGTTTTTATTTGATTGTAGCTGTTTTTTAACAAAGTTTCAAAATTTTTGCGTATTTGCGTACCAGTTTCTGATTATTATTTTTTTACTATTTTGTGTGAATAATTTGGTTACAAATCAACTTTAAGTAGTTTATTTGAAAGTTTAGATTTTACTCAAAAGTATTTCTTATTCTATAATTTAACCTAATTCTATAACACCATGTAACAACATTTTTGTTTATGTTAATTTTTTAATGTTTCTTACATAATTTTTGTATGCTGATTTCAGTGGTACCATTGGTTTTTCTCTATCATCAAGATTTCCTGAGAAAAAGCATAAAGTATATTTCGGAGTTTTCGTATATGTGTAATGCAATTAAAACATTATATATATATGCTGATTTTAACTATATTTGTGTGTTTATTTTCAGTTTAACTAATTACAACTGTTACATGAAGTAGTGAATATGTCTAGTAGATCCTGCAAGCTTTGTCCTGACTCATTCTGTTATGTTTGTGGTTACTATATTAGTCCAACACAAGCTAAACATAAGATTGTCAGTGGTACAAAATTCTTTACTGCATATCATGCTTATTTTGGCATGGCTATGGGAGATCAGGACAAATCGTGGGCACCACACTACAGTTGTGGTAGCTGCAGATCAACTCTGGAAGGATGGCTGCGTGGAATCCGAAAGTCAATGCCCTTTGCGATTCCGAGAATATGGAGAGAACCGACGAACCATCATGATGACTGCGTTTTCTGCATTGTTGACATTTCAAAGTATAAAAAACCGAAAGGTAGGCTGACTCTAGTTTATCCAAGTATACCATCTTCTATTGGACCAGTTCCACACAGTGATGAATTGCCTGTTCCTACTCCACCTCAATCCGAAGAAGCAGCTGCATATCATTCTGAAGTAGACTCACCGGATGAACTCAATGATGACTGTGATTTCAGGGAACCGAATGATTCACCTCATTTCCCTAACCAACAAGAACTTGATGACTTAGTATGAGATTTAGGTCTTACTAAATCAAATGCAGAACTTCTGACATCACGTTTGAAAGAATGGAATTTATTAGATCCAAGCTGCAGAACCTCGTTCGTGGTCTTTTCAATGACATTGGCATTGTTCACAATCCTGAAGAGTGGAAATTATTCATTGACAGCTCAACAAGAAGTCTAAAGGCAGTTTTGCTCCATAACGGAAACCGATTTCCTTCGATTCCAGTAGCTCATTCCGTTCATCTAAAGGAAGACTATAAGAACGTGAAGTTGTTGCTTGAGAAAATCAACTACGACAGTTACAAGTGGGATGTATGTGGAGACTTTAAGATGCTAGCATTTCTTCTCGGTCTGCAAGGAGGATACACAAAGTACTCGTGTTTTCTTTGTTTATGGGATAGCAGGGCTGCAAACCAGCACTTCACAAGGCGTGAGTGGCCAGTGAGAGAACATTTACAGCCTGGTTCGCACAATGTTATTAATCAATCTCTGATACCTGTTGAAAAGATCTTACTACCACCCCTTCACATTAAACTTGGTCTTATCAAACAATTTGTCAAAGCATTAAACCCAGATAGTGCAGCATTCCAGCATATTCGACAGATGTTTCCAAAGGTGTCAGATGCAAAAATTTCAGCAGGTATATTCGTTGGTCCACAGATTAAAGTTATGTTGGCATGTAAGGAGCTTGAGGACAAAATGTCTGCTGTTGAAAAAGAAACATGGACTGCATTTAGACATGTTGTTCATAGCTTTTTAGGCAACAATAAGAGTGATAACTGCAAAGAGATAGTGGAAAACTTAATTGTACGGTACGCAGATATGAAATGCAGAATGTCAATAAAGCTGCATTACCTGCATTCACACTTGGAATTTTTCAGACCAAATTTGGGTGATGTGAGTGAAGAGCACGGGGAACGTTTCCATCAGGATATTCTTGCAATGGAGAAAAGATACCAGGGCAGATGAGATGCAGCTATGATGGGTGACTACATCTGGTGTTTGATACGCAATGACGAGAAACTTCATAAAATAAAACCTCGTTAACATAACATAACACTTTTGAATTAGTAAATGTTTTATATTGACTAAAGTAGAATCTAATGCAAAACGATTTATATTAATTATATGTTTAATTGATTTTTTGGTTTTACGACCAAACGATTGATGCAATAAAAAATCCAATGTCATATTCAGACTCAGCATACTCAAATTAATTAAGAAACATCAAAAAATTTTGATAAACAGAAATTTTTTTTTTTTTTGTTACATTGTGTAATTTAATGAAAAATACAACATTTTTTTTAATTAAAAATTGAAGCAGCAAAAAAAAGAAAATCAAAGTATGGAAATTTTCATAACAATGTTATGAAAAGTTTTTATGAAAGAGTTGATGAAATTTTTTTCCGGTCATCTTTTTTAATATTATTCATGTTTTTTGAACAACAACATTTTTTTATAAAATATATATTATAAAAAAAGTAAGCGATATAGGATAGATTCGGGTAATATGAGTACTTTAGGCGAAAATTGGAATATTTTTATAAATAATTATGCTGGATCCAAAAAATTGTTGTGAATAAACAATTTTAAGGGATCCCTGAACCATGTATTCACTTAGATATTCGAAAATTCGAAAACGCATTTATAATGAAGCTAACTATAATTTGTTCAAAAATCAACTTTCATTACTGCACTGGAATAACATAAATTTTAATGATAATGCTAACAATATCTATGAGTCTTTTTTCAAAACATTTTTTTCTGTATACGATGCTAATTTCCCAATCATTGAAAACAAAATAACTACTAAGAGCTGCAATACACCCTGGATCACTAAGGGCTTTAAAAAATTGTCCAAAATTAAACAAAAACTAGGGGAGAGCGGGGTTGGTTGTCACACTTTTTACATTTTTTGTCACACTTTTTACATTTTTACATTGCTCAGCTTTTAATTTTCATCCAATCAATGCCAAACTTTGCACAAAGCTAGTTTAACTATTTCCAGTAACTATTATAATACTTTTATGACATTGAGTGAAATATTTATTGCTGTAAAATCATTTTTCAAAGACCACTTCTGTGTGACAACTAGCCCCGCTCACGGGGTAGGTTGTCACATGGTGCGGGGTTGATTGTCACATTTGGATTTTGACAAGTTTAGATAAGAATTTAATGTAAAACGAGTACAAATTAATTTCGTTTATGTTTTACTAAAAAAAAATAAAAATAAAATACTATAAACTGAAATATATATATTTTAAATATAACACAATTAACAAATTTAGTTTATCACTATAAATGTTTTTAGGTTTGGTTTTTTAAAAATTATTGGATAAAGAACACAATTCACAAATAAACTGTTGTAAGCCTGGTGTGCATTCTTCATGAGCCCATTTTTGGCAAACCTGACATTGAATCCACTGTTCTCTTGATCGGCTGTTGGAAAATGATTCAAAACAATAGATGCACAGATACTCTTTATCTTCAGATGAATTTAAGACTATAGAAGGTTTTTTCGTAGCAAGATTTGATTTTATTAATTCTTTTTTTTTTCCATTAGTAATTTTTTTTTATTAGTAATTTTTTTATTAGTTTTCTTCTTTTTATAATTAGCAAGCCATGCTTTGACAGGCGTGTTAGTAAGAATCATAGTTGACCGCTTTTTCCTACCTCTTTTTAATGCTAACCTCGGGCCTGCTTTAGGCAGAGGCCTAATACTCTCAGGTGGTATGATTGAATTGTTAAAACCTAATGTTGTGATTGGGTTCTGATTAGAGGTTTTATTTGATACAACTGGATCTTCTATTGTTATGTCTACCTGATTATCTGGTTTCTGAATAGATTCTTTAAATCTTTTATTTGATGGTTCTGGTTGCATTGAATGAAAATTGAAAAGACTGTGAATCTTTCACAGTCTTTTTTATTTGAATCAGTCTGTGAACAAGGTGGGTCAGGGCGATCAGTTACATAGTTAGGACAGTAATCATTTTCAGTAAACACATCAGGATTTAACGGGTAAATACCTGTTGCAGAAAAACCACTTAAAATATTGTGGGGAGATACAGCCTTAGGAAATGCAATGTTTACTATTTTTGGAATATCATATATTGTAACAGTTTTTCCAGGATTCATTACTAACCATGATGTCATAGCATTATTTATGTAGTTTTTGAGAGGACCATAAACTGCCTTATCCAAGGGCTGCAACTTATGTGTGCAATGTGGTGGGAAGGTAAGCATTACTATTCCATTATTTTTTGCCAAATCTAATCCTTCAATACTAAGATGAGTTTCGTGATTGTCAAGCAACAATAAACAAGGCTTTTCTTTAGTACATTTTGTATTGCCTACAAAATGTTTTAGATATTTTACAAAGTTTTCTTCTTTCATCTAACCACTTGGATTTGCATCTCCTGCACTTCCTGTTGGTGCACTGATTAGGAAACGATCTTTAAAGTTTTTACGAGGAAAAATAAAAAAGGGTGGAATACTATTTCCAATAGCATTTATTGTGCATGCTAATGTTACAAGAGTTCCTCTTTCAGCTGACGTGATGGCTCCTACTTGTTTTAATCCTTTTTTCGCAATAACCTTTTTAGGTTGCTGTACAGTAGTTACAGCAGTTTCGTCCATGTTTCAAATGTCATTTGGTGAGAACAAGTATTTTTGCATACAGTGCTGCAAATTGCTAAAAAATGATGCAACATTCTGCTTATTGAAACTTGTCGCTCAACTTTAACTAGTAGCTTCAGGTTGCCTAATGGAAATATTTGAATGGCGCTTTATAAATCCTGTAAACCAATCCTTACCAGCTTGTTCCTTTACAACCCAAGAATTGGGAACCTTCATATTATTTTTAATTGCTAGCTGGAAAGCAAGCTTTTTTACTTCGGTAGGAGTTAAACCAAAATATATATCTGCTGCTCGCAACAGGTAGGTGACCAGTTCTTTTTCTACTTTTTCTGGCAATATCAATCAACTTTTGTATCCTATAACATTCAGGAAGGTGGAGTTTTCAATTTTGTCAATTAGATCTGCTATAGAACCATGTGATGGGTTAGTAATAATAACTTTTTTACAATAACGTGCTAATGTTCTGTAACTAATGCCATGGTTTTTTGCTGATGATCTAATAGAAATGTTATTAATCTTTACATCTTTAACAGCACACATTATGACATCTCCAGAAATATAACCTCTATTAGCTTTTCTTTTAAAATTTCGTACCATGTTTATTACTAAGCAAATAAAAATATTTGCAAATAATGTAAACAAAACATTAATATATATATATATATATATATATATATATATATATATATATATATATATATATATATATATATATATATATATATATATATATATATATATATATATATATATATATATATATATATATATATATATATATATATATATAAACCCACTAAATATAAACAATGCACAAACAAAACAACAGACAGTTTTACAAACTAAACAACAGCTAGTTGTTTAGTTTGTAAACAAAACAATAAACAGTTGAACTTCTGCAATCCTTTTTCTATAATTATACTAAACATTGGATCGGAATCTAAAGTTATGCACGTTGAAATAAAAATAATTTAGATTACAGATATTTAGTTAAACAAATATAACACTTTGACTTTAGATTTTTAAATAATATCTTTAACATTAGAATATTCCTCAATAATGCGGAAAATAAACAAAGCCAGCAAGCGGCGTTTAATTTGCAGCGCATGGAGTCGAGGCAAGTGTGACAACCAACCCCATATATTTTGTGACAAGCAACCCCTTCTGAGTAAGTTGCTGGACACCTGTACATTTACCTAAAAGCGTGAGAATTTCATGATAATTTTTTACGGATTAAGTTACTCAAATGAATAAAGTACTTTATAAATCTACATTCAAAACACAATAAAATAATTTTCGTTTGGTAAAAGAAAATTTCTGAGTAGGCGAAATTTTACTTTTTCATATCAAAAACCTATAAAAACGAATAACTTTTCTTCTGCACGCTAAAAAAAGATAAAAATTACTGTAAAAATGTTTTTTTTATATAACATTTCCATTGTATAATTTGAAATTTCTATATCTTATTTACATTTCCTGTAATAAACTTTGTGACAACCAACCCGCGTGACAACCAACCCCGCTCTCCCCTAGGGGAGAGCGGGGTTGGTTGTCACGCGGGTTACAATGGAAATGTTATACAATGGAAATGTTATATAAAAAAAACATTTTTACAGTAATTTTTATCTTTTTTTAGCGTTTTTGTTTTCAAAAAATTTGTTTTTGTTTTCAAAAAATTTATATATAGGGCCCTATATATAAATTTTTTGAAAACAAAAACACCTAAAAACGAAAAAATTTACAAGGACTACAAAAATCTATTTGAAAAAATTCGCAAAAATCTAAAAAAAATTATTACTCCCAATTACTCAATACATTTAAAAATGACACAAAACGCACATGGCAAATAATGAATGAAATTATTGGAAAACAAAAATCATGCTCAGGTTTTCTGCCACAAATGGTTAGAGTCGATAACAAAAGTTAAATAAAGCCTCTAAACCAACAAGTATTATGTTTGCAGATGATACTAACTTATTTCTTTCTAACAGTGATATCTTTGAACTTTTTAAAACAATGAACAAAGAGCTTATACATGTATCGAGTTGGTTTAAATGCAATAAGTTAACTCTAAACTCTAATAAAACAAAGTGGACCTTATTCCATTTGCTTTCCAAAAAACGGTATTTGCCATTAAACTTACCTAAAGCTTTTATTGATCAAAATGAAATAAAAAGGGATTCCGTAACAAAATTTTTAGGTGTTTATCTTGATGAAAACATCACTTGGAATCATCATATCAACATAAGCACTAAAATTTCAAAAAACATAGGAGTTTTATATAAAGAACGAATCTACCTCAATAAGAAAATTTTAATCAAACTTTATTATTCATTTATACACAGTTATTTAAATTACGCTAATATCGCCTGGGGTGGTACAGAAAAAAGTAAGTTACAACGTCTTTATCGCCGTCAGAAACATGCTATCCGTTTAATCTGCTTTGCAAATCGCTTTTCTCACGCAAAACATTATTTTATTGAAATAAGAATTTTAAATATATACGAGCTAAATATATATAATGTTTTATGCTTTGTATACATGTGGAAAAATGACTTGTCTCAATCTGTCTTCAAATATATTTTTACTCCGAAACCCATCAACAATACAATTTGAGAAATACTGATTTTTTAAATGAACCTTTCTGTCAAACGAACTTTAATCAATTTTGTATTGCCTATCGGGCACCACACCTTTGGAATAAAAATTGTTTTGCCCAATTTTGATTTCGAACTACCCATTACTTTTCGTTTTTTTAAAAGTAAATTAAAAACCCTAATTTTTTCATTAGAAGACGTATTATGTTATTATTAATAATATAAATTAATAACTTTGTCTTTTCTTATTTATATTTGTAAAAAGTTTATTCTTACTTATTTTGTTGATTTTATATTCTTTACTTAACGTAAACGTTTATATAAAATATTGGTGAGTAGATCCGCGTGATCTCTCTTTGGATTATATAATATATATTTGGATTATATATATGAAATTTGTAAAAATTTGATACTGTTAATGCTTGTTTGAACTTATTTAAGGTTCTGACGACAAGATCCTTTGATCTTCTTTCAGATACCTTATTTTGTATTTGTGAATGTTTATTATTATTATCATTATTATTATTTTTTTTTTTGGCAATATATAGTTGTAATATGACCAACAAATGTAAAATTAAAAAAAAAAAAAAAAAAAAAAAAAAGAAAGATATTCACAGGACAAATGATAAGTATTCTGTCGTTATTTATGATAAATTAGTAGTTAAAGATTTTAAAAAATCACTTAAAAAAGCCTAAAGCTTATATATTTTTTATATTTTGTATTTTAAATATTAATCTTAGTTAATATTGCTAAAATGGCGGAAGCTATCAATAATATTGTTTTTGACATACTATGAAGGAAAAATACACTTAACCGAATTAATGACGATGATAAAAACAATAACTTTTTTGACGAAATTTTAGTAGAAACGGCTTATTACAATGTTGACGATGTTAAAGATATTTTTAATTCTTCATCATCTAATTTTTCATTATTACATTTAAACATCAGAAGCATAAATAAAAACTTTGAAAATTTAAAATTAATGTTAAATAATATAAAAAACAAGTTCAGTATTATCTGTCTGACAGAAACTTGGTGTCATCAAGACACGATTAATTCTAACTTTCAATTATCAGGATATAAATCCATCCATCAACCGAGAGAAAACGGCATTGGCGGGGGCGTATCTATTTTTGTCCAAAACTCATTGACCTTTAAGCATGTAGATAACCTCAAAGTAAATGACGCTGATCTGAGTCATTTTTTTATTGAAATAATTAATAAAGCAATTAAAAATACATTTATAACAGCATTATTTAGACCGCCTAATGGTAATTACAATCAGTTTGAAAACTACATAAATTACTTGCTACCAAAGCTCATAAAAAAACACGTGTATTTACTGGGTGATTTTAATTTAAATTTTCTGAATAATAAAACAGATAACCATGTTGTGCGTTTTATAAATACACATTTGCAATACAGCGTTTTTCCCATAATCAACAAGCCAACACGCGTGACTAAAACAACTGTATCTATTATCGATAATATCATTACTAATAATTACACAAGGGCTAAAATGCAAAGTGGTATTATTAAAACAGATATCACTAATCATTTTCCAGTTTTTCTGATCACAGATTCGGCAACCCCTGAGAAAAAAATAGAAACAAAAACTATTTATGTAAGAAACATAAATAATAAATCAATCGTCACTTTTCGCGACCTCCTACAGGAAATAAACTGGGAACTATTGACTGATTGCAATGATGTAAATAATGGCTATGATTTTTTTATTCGCGTGTTTACTAAGCAATACGAAAAAGCCTTTCCAAAAGTTAAAAAAATTATTAATTCTAAAAATTTGCTTAGTCCGTGGATAACGAAATGACTCATTAAGTCATCAAAAAAGAAACAAAAACTTTACCAAAAATTTTAAAAAAAAAAGAACTACAAAAATGAAATAAAATACAAAAAATATAAAAATTCTTTCGAAAAGTTAAAAAAGCAATCTAAAAAAAATTACTATTCCTTATAAAAATAAAACTTAATAAAACATTTGGAAATGCAAGAAAAACATGGAATGTAATTAAAGAAATAACAGGCGTAGAAAATGTAAAAATTGATAATTTCCCAAAAAGATTGCAAAGAGATGGTAATATAGGAGATGCTTTTGTAAATAAAGAAATTGCAGAAACATTTAATGACTTTTTTATAAATATAGGGAAAAAACTAGCCAGTGGATAATGGATGAGTCGGAGCTTCTGGTTGATGAACTTCGGCTAGCAATTAGTATGTTGAAAACAAATAAGAGTGCGGGTCTAGATGAAATTAACCCCGATGTTGTAAAAGCGGTCTCTGATATTATTGAGAAACCTCTTTTTATAATTTTTAATCTTTTCCTAAGAAACGACATTTTTCCTGACCAACTAAAACTAGCAAAAATAATTCCAATATACAAAAGCGGCGATGATTCGATAAAACCTAACTATAGACCAATTTCCATACTTTCCTGTTTTTCTAAAATACTAGAGCGTATTATGCACAACAGGCTGTACAATTATCTTGAAACTAATAACATTCTTTATCATAAACAGTTTGGTTTTTGTAAAAACCATTCCACAGAGCATGCAGTAATTGATCTTGCGAACCAAATTCTAAATGGTTTTGAAAACAATAGTTACACTCTCGGAATATTTCTAGATCTATCCAAAGCCTTTGATACTGTCAACCATAAGATTCTTATCAACAAACTATGTAATTACGGAGTAGCTCACTCTAACTTAAAGTGGCTGCAATGTTATTTAGAAAATCGTAAACAAGTAGTACCATTTGATTTAACATGCTCCCCATTTGAGTCAATAAGTTGTGGAGTTCCACAAGGATCAATACTTGGACCTTTAATGTTTTAAAATTATATTAGTGATATTTATTTGTCATCAAAAATACTTAACTATATTATTTTTGCTGACGACACTAATGTTTTCTATTCTGATTTAAATTTAAAAAATACTTTTTGTAATGTGAACACTGAACTAACATATCTCAATGAGTGGTTTATAGCAAATAAACTTTCATTCAATATTGAAAAAACAAAATATATTTTGTTTGCTAAACCATCTAAATCCGAGAATCTTCCACTTACACTACCAGAACTAACTATTAACAATATTAAAATAAAAAGAGTGTTTTCAATGAAAATACTTGGAATAATTTTTGACGAACATTTAAATTGGAAAAGCCAAATAAAGCTAGTCGAGAACAAAGTCTCAAAGACTTTAGGGATAATGTATTAGACTAAACCTCTTTTGAACAAAATACGTTTAAAAAAATTATATTCTTCGTTTATACATAGTCATATTAACTATTGTAATATTGCCTGGGCAAACAGTCACTCATCTTTCCTAAAAACTATTTACACAAAACAAAAGCAAGCAAGTTGATTAGTTTCGGGCATGGATAGATACGAAAGTGCCGAGCCGTTACTCAAGGAAATAAATGCCCTAAATGTATACAAATTAAACAACTACCATAACTTGTTATTTATGTTTAAACTTCAAAACGAATTAATTCCAAAATATTTTTATAAAAACTTCTCTCTTATTAATCATAAATATAAAACAAGACACTCAATAAATAATTACTACATCCCACTAACATTACTCAAAAAGTCTGACTTCTCAAATACATGTCGGGGACCACACTTGTGGAACTCGGTTCTTGACGAAAATATGAAAAAAATAAAATCTATTGATATATTTAAAAGAGCTATAAAAAAACACTTACTAAAATTAAACAATACGTACATTCTTTCATTTTTTTAATTAAAAAAATATATATATTTATATGTATTTTGCGTGTGTATGTATATATATGTGTGTGTATGTGTATGTGTATGTGTGTATGTATATATATATATATATGTATATGTATATATATATATATGTATATGTATATGTGTATATGTATATGTGTGTATGTGTATATGTGTATGTGTATATGTATGTGTGTATATGTATATATATATATATACATATATCCTTCTTATATATATTCTTCTCTTTTCTTTTTGTTTGTCTGTTTTAATTTTGTTTAAAAAAAAATATGGGTAGATGAACTTAAATCTATAAAATGTTAGGAATCTTTTTTAATTCAAAATATCTTTTGTATATTTAAATATATATAATGTTTATTGGATATGTATACGCATATGTACGGATTTGTAAATTATTTTTTCAAACTTTTTTTTTTATTATTATTTTCAAACTTTTTAGTTTTGTCAAACTTAAAAATTATTTTTTCAACTTTTTGATTTTTTCAAACTTTTTAATTTGTTTTTTTTTTTAACTTTTTTAATTTCACTCTTTTATATATTATTGGAAATTGTAAAATTTTTTATTTATTTTTATTTTTACGAAGGGGCTTGATGATAAGACATTTTGTCTTCTACTTGCCCCAGTCAGCTTGCATTTGTATAAATTTATTTGAATGTAAGGTTAAGATTGTAAAATGTGTCAAATGACGAAAAAAAAATAATAAAATATTTGGACAACCGAAATCTTTTCTTAAAAACACAGAGGTTTTAAAAAAGTAGCAAAAGTGCTCATATTACCCAGACCGCTCGGTTATATGAGCACTTTAAAAAAATGTTAAAATGTTTTGTTTTTATTCAAAAATCAATTAAAACCACTGCAATATTAGGACTATAAATTACGTAATTTTAATCAAAAACACTGGGTAATTTGAGCATGCTCATTAGGGTGACACAAAATAAAAAAAAAAAAAAAGCCGCAGTACATTTTCCTGTTCTACCAAACTTCGGAAATCTACAAAAAAAATTTTAGATCCCTAAGTGATCAGGAAGAGCTACATGTAAATTTAAAAATTTTACGTTCCTAGCCTTTTTTTTTTCACATTATTTTATTATTTTCACATCATTCAGCAAGTTTTCAAAACATGTGTCAAAAACTCAAGATGTTTTTAAAACATTTGTGGTCATTCACAACTATTTTTTAAAAACTTTAACTGCACCATAAACTTAGTGGATTGCGTTTAATCACTTGGCAACTTTTGGTTTATTAATTATCTTACTTTAAACTTCGATTTTTTTTTACTGTTTACATATCCATACAAAATGTTGAAAATCAAAAAGAGGAAAACAAAAGAAATTAGCTATAACGCTCGGAGGTCTGTTTACCTGCTTAACTCGCCTTTAAGCTATCTACCTACAAACCAACTTCCATCAAATAGAAGTGTTCTTCGATATTACTTGTTCCTAACTTTAGCTAGAGATAAGCGATTCAAACCTATTAAAATAAACTTTTCATGTTCTCGAGCACGAGAGGATGTTATATGTAAAGGGAAAGACGAGTTTTGTAATTCAAATACCGAAAAATACTGTTTACTCCGACAAATTGTAAATATTTGGAAGTCTGCTGGTTTCAGTAATTACTTAATTTCTGAGAGAAGTATAGTGGAAAAGTTTAAATCTCTATACAGTAAATACAAAACTTTGTGCAACAGTAAAACCTTTCAAATCAAAAAGCAAATTTCCGAACACCACAAAAATGACTTTTACAATATGGTAGAGCAATTGTTTGACATCAGTGCGAAGGACTTTGAGATGAAGTTGAGACGCGATGAATCAATGCCTCGTGATACTTCTGCTTTACAAGAGGATTTGGCCTTCTTAGATGATCAAAGTTATTTTTTGCTCAAATTTTTTTGCGAAGATTTAACCTATTTTTCAATTATGATATATCTACTAATTTTTCCCTTTTATAAAAAAATCATTTTTTTGAGAAATTTTATTTTTTTATTCAAATTTATCTTACGCTAAGTGTTTTAACAACTTTTTGCACAGAACTAACAGAAATATGATCATATCTTCAAAAATTGACACAGAGCTTGAAGCAAGGTTTCAGAGAAAGATTGCTAGATGCAAGAGGAAAGAAGAATATAAAGATCGAGTACAGAAGAGCAACGATTCGATAATTCGTGACAACAAAGAAAAAATTGGGGAAAAAAGGCAATGGAATCACAACTTTTTTCCTAACAATGATATAAATTTCAATTTCGCAAGTGAGGAACCTACAGGTATGGAACCTACAGAACCTAAAAAAACAAGAGCTGAATCACAATTAGGTAATATTTAAGTATAATTTGTTAAACACATAAAAATATTTGTTTCAACTTATGACTAAATAAAAAGAGAGAACATAAACAATTTTTTCTAATAATGCACGGATATTTTAGGCAAAACTAGTAATTTTTTGAAGTAAATGTATAGCTAAGTAAGAATCTTTATATTAATTTAGATGCTGGAAGTGTAATTGCTAAGTCGGAAGACTTTTTCCCAAATAAAAATGTTAATTTTCAAGAAGCAAGCTCAAAAAGTAGGCATCAGTTTAGACCATCATATTTCAGAAGAGAAAAAGGAGATAACCAGTGAAGGTCTCATTGCAGCAACATCGGTGTTGTGCCAACTGATAGTGGTAAGGGAATTGATATGGCTATAAATATTATGAATCTCCTAGAATATTTTGAAATTTGTGACTATATTGTAGGATTCTGTTCTGACACCACAGTAAGTAACACTGGATGGAAATCTGGTGCAATAACTATTATGGCAAGATTTCTTGGTAAACCATTTCTTTGGTTATTGTGTAGACACCATATTGCCAAAATAAATATTACTTGGGCTTTAAAGGCAATTTCAATGGAAATGTCTAAAACCCCTGCGAATAAGTTACTAAAAGATTTTCAGCAGAAATGGATAACAGAATTTTTTCCTAAAGTTTCAGCTAGTGGTGCTGTAGAAAAGTTCAAACGATTTCCTGAGCAAGAACTTATTGTTGGCAGTGATCTCTGCAAACTCTATTTGAAGTCTAAAAAGTTTGTTACTAAAGCACTAGAACATGAAATCTTCCCCAGGTATGTAAAAATAATATAAAATGAATTAGTTTTTTCATAAATATACTTTTTTTTTTAAAGCTATTAAATAAAATTAGGAATATTTTAGGAATGGTTACAGGCATCTTGTTGAATACTTGGCGTATTACATGAATGTTAAGTCTGAGAAATTAAATAATTTTCATATCTATCAGCCTGGCGCCTGTCACAATGCAAGATTTATGGCCTATGCAATATATTTTCTAATGCTCGATATGACATCCACAGTCGTTGAATATCTGACTCCTGAAAAAAAACATATGGTCTGAAGCATTTATTGTTGCTATTTATTTTGGACCTGCCTTTCTTAACTCAGGCAAAGCAGAGCATGCTGTTCTGAATGATTTTAATGCATTCAAAATTGCTGAAACAATTAAAACAGAATGGGATTATGAAGTTGGAAACTCACTTCAAAAAAGCATGAGTAACCACACATAGTATTTGTCTCCTAAAGTTGTCGTACTATCGTTAGGTGATCCTTATATGAAAGCAGATGCTAAGCGTTTAATCATTCAGAAACTTTTAAAATTTCCAATTCCTGAGTTATCAGAGATTTCTGTTACAGCTTCTTCTGCTGTTAAGGTTACCAGTGATAGTCGATTAGAGGATTTAATTACGAAGGAGAGTTGGCTATTTTTTATACTTACAGGTCACACCGAATCTGTTCGAGAGTGGCATACTTCAAGTAATTTCTTAGCGCTAGATTCATACAAAAATTTTGCTCAGTTAGTTTGCAATCTTAGTGTGACCAACGATTGCGCAGAAAGAAATATTAGTTTAATTGAAAACTTTGTTCACAGTTCCCACTATGAGGATCAGAGACAGAACATTCTTTTGGTAGTCAGAGAGCACAGAAAGCTTATAACAAAAGATATGTCGCTTAAGGAACTGGTAAAGCTAAAACCTAGAGTTGAAAAATTATTGTAAAATAATAGCTAACTGTATGAAACTATAAACAGTATTTTTTTTCTTGTAAGATCAAACAAAAGTTTAGATATAAACATATTTTAACCCGTAAAAAATGACATAAAGTTCAGCCAATCCTCAATATATAAAAAATTACATGTAGCACTTCCAACGAATAAAAATAAGTGATATTTTGTTTTTAGACTAACTGAATGTTGTAGAACAGGATAAGCAACTGCGGTTATTGATTTTTGAAAAATTTTATTTTTCGACCCTACTTTGTGTCACCCTAATGCTTATATTATTACAACGTTTTTCTAAACTTGATTTCTTGTGTGTTTGCCCATCCGGTTAGAATCTTTGAAGCTATATTTAACCCACTTCCCGACTAGCTAGAGCTCTGAAACTTTCAGGATAGCTCAAAACCCGATGACAACGCAATTTAAAACCATTTTCAAGCTTCAGCAGTCAATATTTCTCTCAATTTCAACAAAATAAAATTTTATGCGCAGAAAAAATAAATAGCGACTTTAGTGAGCACTTAAAGAAAAAACCAGTTTTTAAAAATTTTCTTTGTTAATTATTTTTAACGAATGAGTTTTCGATGACATGAATTTTATGGAAAAATTTATGTCATCGAAAACATATTTGATTGGGTGAAATCACCCTTTGATTTGAATCACCAACAATTTAAATTTATTCATTAATGATGTTTTGAAACCTATAAAGATAACAGTTGTTTTTTTTTTAATTTTTGATTGCTTAAAAATATTTTATCACCCACAACCTATACTTTAAAGGTACCAAACAAACATTCTTGCCAGTTTGTTGATTTTAAAAATTTCCTGTTTGTGAGCAAAAGCGTTTAGATCAACTGCACACATCTTTCAAGAAGTCTTTTTTGTTTTATTTTTTGTAAATGATTTTTTAAATGATTGCAAAATAATACACTTCACTTTTACCTTGATGTTCAGAGTTTAAAATTTTCAAACGCTAAATTGATTGCTTGCATTTTTATTAGCTGAAATACTTTTCAAAAATTTATAATCTCCAGTTTTTTCAAGCTTAATAGTTTATCATATTTATCAAAAAAATTACCCTAGATAAGATGATGCAATTTTGTTACGTGACATTTTTTATATTTAAGAAACAATAACTATGTTCTGATACACAAAAAATTTTCGTATTTATATTAGATTGAGCACAAATGTGCTTTCCTCGCGGTAATTATTCTCCTACTTTAATTGCGATACAACAACATAGATGGAGGTGTAAAAAACATAGGTTAAGTATGTAAAAAATCTGACATTAAAATTTTTAAGCAAAATTTCCAGACTGGAAATAGTCAAAACAATTGCTTTGACTATTGTAAGCAAATTGTTTTGAATATTGCAAGAAAATCCGAAAGTTGTGCGTTATCATTAAAATTTTCACTATTCCTAAATAACTAATAACCGTAACCAAGCATGTGTGGTGTTATAAACGATTTATAAAACTTTTTAAACGATTACTATGAGATGCAAATAAACGAGCCTGCCCTTTTTATTTGGAACGAAAAACCTACAACAATTTTACCAAGCCAATTAAAACTTATTACGTTTTTATTGTTAAATTTAAATCTCTTTTACTAATTTTAAGTTCCTTTGGTAAAAAGACCTTTAACGTTTCCAAAAAGAAAATTGCAATTACATCTTTTTTAAAGGCAAGTATTCTTCCTCTCCCCAACTGTCATTTCATAATGACGGTCATGGTTCTTTATTTTTTTAAAAATTATTTATTTATTATTATATTCAAAATAATCTAGTTATTTATTAAAAAACCTCAAGTTATAGTTAAGTATTTGTTAGTGGTGATAAGTTAAACAAGCATTAAATAAAAATTACTTTTTTAAATTAGCGCGTACGTACTTTTATATTCAACCCCTCCACCTTCTCCCCACCCCATACGCTTTCGTACGCTTTTTGAAGAAGTCCCCCCTATGAGCGTACGTACTTTATGGATGACCCCTAACGGACAAAAATATTTCAAATAACTCAGCACGCGTATTGAATAAAAATTTAGTAAATAAATAATAAATAGTGTAAGTGTTAAAAATAATATTTGCAATAAAAACTGAGTTTAAGAGATCGCATTGTGAATAAATATAATTAAATTTAATATAAAAAGTGTTAAGGATATTAATATCGAAGGTAGAATTGAATGAAATTTAGAAATAAGTGAAATAATTTGAATTTTTTTTCGCAAACAAAATAATTTAATGTGTGCGACTTTTGCAAAATTGTAAATTTCACTTAAATACATGATAATAGTTGATTTCGGAAATTGATAGAGATAAAGAATAAGGTATTGAATGTTGATAGAGATAAAGAATAAGGTATTGAATGTTGATAGAGATAAAGAATAAGGTATTGAATGTTGATAGAGATAAAGAATAAGGTATTGAATGTTGATAGAGATAAAGAATAAGGTATTGAATGTTGATAGAGATAAAGAATAAGGTATTGAATGTTGATAGAGATAAAGAATAAGGTATTGAATGTTGATAGAGATAAAGAATAAGGTATTGAATGTTGATAGAGATAAAGAATAAGGTATTGAATGTTGATAGAGATAAAGAATAAGGTATTGAATGTTGATAGAGATAAAGAATAAGGTATTGAATGTTGATAGAGATAAAGAATAAGGTATTGAATGTTGATAGAGATAAAGAATAAGGTATTGAATGTTGATAGAGATAAAGAATAAGGTATTGAATGTTGATAGAGATAAAGAATAAGGTATTGATTGTTAATAGAGGAGAGTAGCAATGTAATTCGCAGTAAAAAAAATTTTTGTAATTTCTCCAAATAAATTTCTTTCTCATCAAATTTCGCATTTTTGTTCTTGAGTAATGCCCTTTTCTTTTATTAATCGCTGCTGTTAAGCTAAAACAGAAATTAAAAGTAATCTACAATAAAAAAAAATCTACAATAAAAAATGAATTTTTAGTTCGTTTGAAAAACAACGTTTTTCAAACGAACTAAAAAGTAGAAAATATTATTTCTTTGAGCTTGTCAGAATGTCTGATTATATTCCTCTTATAATGATGACAGATTTTATAACAAATTTGATACACGTAAAACGAAAAACGTTTGACGCAAGTGGTTATGATATTATGCAGTTTAACATTTGATTTAATGCTTTGTTTGTGTGGATGTATTTAAGTGTATCTATTATAATTTAAATATAGTTGGCCATTTTAATGATCAGTGTAGATATATTTCACTGATATATGATTAACGAAACCATTAAGTGTTGGTCGATCACCAATCTTTTATCTTATAACATGCGCTTAACGTTTTTCGTTTTACGTATATCAAATTTTATTATAAAATCTGTCATCATTATCTAACTAGCTGTCATGACCCGTAAAATACGGGTCTTTAGGATATTGATGCACACTTTATCCGCGTGCTTACAGTTCATAAGAACTATTATCCGGTTTATAACGCAAGAAAATCTCAATCAAATGAAAACATCTAAATGATAACTTTTATTGTCCTAGATACGAAGATTAAACTTATTGATTGCGTAAACACTAACTTTAACATAAATGGCATTTGCGAGACACTTCTTGCAACTTATGCCAAAATTTAATGGTGACTCTAAAATCCTAAAGGATAGGGGGGAGACGCTTTTTTTGAGAAAATATTTATACCCACTCCAAACTTACTAAGCCACACCAACCCTCGTTTATTAATCTTTACTTATCAAGTCTCCTTAAAAATAACAAAAAAAAGAGGTCAATAAGCAATTTAAAAAAAAATTAACTAAAGAAAAAATAAAAAAACAAATGCTACCTGACATGATTTTATTTTTATTTTCAAATTTATAAATCTAAAAAAAATATCAAACAATGTAATAATCTAAAAATAATAATATGATAATGTTACTATCAATGTAATAAATCTAAATCTAAAAGTCAAGGATCAAAGAGATGTAAGAAAAAATTTGTAAAAAATTCTTTTTTTAAGCCTTAAATTTTATCTTTTTTTAAGTATTTAACTAAGCATTTAACTAAGCCTCGTGGTGATTAAAACCGCGTGGAAGTAAAACTCGATTGGCATTTTGTTTAAAAACCTAGGTTGGCACTTTGTACCACAGCGATATTTATCATATACAAAAAAGCTGAATTTCTGTTTTTGTATATTTGATCAACAAAGTTTTTTCTCAAAAAGACTTGGAATATGTCAAGAAAGTTGGAAACTAAGTGTTAAAAGACACAAAATTTTAAAATTTGTGAACGATTTTTTTTCTCCAGTTAGCGAAGTTGGTTCTGTGTCAAAATGCGAGGATCAAACTTTTGATTAATATCTTTACATATGTTGTCTATATACAATATCTATAAAACTTTATAAGTATTTGAATTTGTATTTAAAAAAATCTAAAAAAAAAAATTAAAACAGTAGTCGCCAACGGTAGGACGCGACCAACGGCAGCGATGTTCCGAAGCCCAGCGCGCTAACCACTCGACTACGCTGACGCATTAAGAAATAAAAGATTCAAAATTATATAAAAATTGCTTTTAACGGATATAAATGCAAAAGATTAGAAACCGGTATTATGCTAATATTAAATAGTTTAACTTTTAATTATTTTTAGAAACAATAAATTTTATAATATAATTTAGTGTACATATAAAATTAAAATCTTTAATTATGTTCTAAATAAAAATATACTTTTTAAGCCCCCTTACCATTTTGAAAAAAAGTTATGGTCGCCGCGTGGCAAGTTCATCAGCTTGGCACGCGGTTTTGTTGTTTAAAATGCAAATCAAAAGTTGTATAGATTTTATATTCTATATATAAACATGTTTTTTACTAATTTTCCTTGCTCAATTTAGTTGTAAATAAACTTGAAAAGTTTAACTAAAATAACATGAGTATGTCAATAATGACACATGCGCAAAAAAAATAAAAAAGAGGGTCGCCGATGGTAGGACTCGAACCACGGCTAACTTGGTCAGAAGCCCAGCGCGTTAACCACTCAACTACTCTGTCACGTGGTGTGTATACGATTTCAAATTATATAAAAATTGTTCTTTAACGGATAAAAACACAAAAGATTAGAAATTAAGCAAAGGTTGACGAAATGCAGTTCTTAAGTGAAAATCAAACTGTTGTGTTTAAGCATGTTTTAACATTACATAACATGAAGTTTATGTACGTACAATATGAGTTTCACGCTTGCTCGCGTTTTCTTGTAAAGCAAAGGTAAGACTCTTTCTCGTCACTACTTCGGATGCAATGGTTGCCAAGAGTATCATGTCAAACAGGCTCGAAAGCGCACTACTACTACTACTACTACTACTATTAAGTCCAGTATTATTATTATCTAATAATAATTTATAATAATTTATAATAACTTATAATAATTTATAATAATTTTTCTTTGAGCTTTTAGAAAAATTCATTTTTTATTGTAAATTATATTACACAAATTTGGCATCTTTAAATAAAGTCAAAACTAAATGTTTCTATGCATTGTTTTTTAAACAAAAATGGAAATGATTTCTAGCTAACATTTTTTGTTTGGAAAAAGTAAGTTTCATTTTTTTAGCACGAAAATTTTGCGCCACAGATTTATTCATGCGTGATGATATTATTTTAACAACGCAAAAAATTTAATAGCGTTTTAATTAAATGATACCCGCTAATCACTGCATATAAATTTACGCTAATTATACTGATTTCTGTTATCACCACATGAAGTTGATTCAAAAAATACAAACCAACTTTAACTTCACTGTTTACATCTTTGAAATCTTTAAATATGCTCATATTACCCTAATCTACCCAGTAGAAATTTAAAAATAGTTAACCTTTTCGTAAAAATTCCGAAAAAACCGTCCTTAACTACATCGAGTTATACAGTCAGTATAAAATAAAGCATCTCAAATGATATTTAAAACTTTTTTAAGTAAAGTTTTTTTGCATAGAGTTTTTTTGTCATATATTAAAATTTACAATGAAATAAATGGTGTTAATAAATAAGAGAGCTGGAGCAAGCAGAAGACATAAACTGTCTTATCACCAAGCCCTATCATAAGATTTACATTAAAAAATCGTCAGTTAATATGCAAAAATGAAAAGTAGCAAGGTACATAATAAGAGTTTTAAACACGTTAGTTGCAATATAACTAATATAATATAAGATAAATATTATTGTTGAAATAAAACGCATTATAATCAAAGATTAACAAATTAAAAGTATTAAAGTTTTTCAACAAATTAAATTAAATTAAAATTGCAACAAAAGAGAAGTAATGTCAATAACTATTTTTTAGATAATTTATATTATTTAATGTATTTATTTTAGAAGAGATATTTTAGATCAAAGTCTTTTAGTAATAAGAGATTCTTAGATTCTTTCCTGAATTTTTCTAAAGAGATGTTTTGAAAATTTTTAATTTTTGTAATACATTTTGAAAAATGTTTCTGTAGAAACGGTCCGCGGTATTGGATTTTGTAAGAATTTAGTTTTGAATTAGTTTTTGGAACAATAAAGTTATTAATTGAGAATTTAGTAGGATACTTGTGTAATATTTCACTAAAATAAGACTGAAATACAATTAGAGAGCGCCCATGTTTAGTTTTAGACATGAATTGTAGAACTTGGCGTATATTAAGTTTATAGACACTTAGGGCATTGAGCTTCCTTAAAAGAGGTTCGCAATAAAAAGTTCTGTGTGCACCAAATATAATCCTGCATGCATGTTTTTGCTTACTATGAAGTTTTTTCAATTTACCTAAATTAGTACTATCCCATACAATATTGCAGTAAGAGATAAAACTATGAATAAATGAAAAGTATATTTTTTTAAGGAAGAAGTGTTAAGATATGGTTTAGTTTTATATAATATATAAATATTTCTTAATATTTTATTTTTGATATGCTTTATAAGTGGTTTCCATGACAAATTTTCATCTATTATTACTCCTAGAAAATTAACGATTGATTCCCTTTTAATAAATGTTTTATTGATTAGGAAATTGGGTAATTTTAGAGGAGCATCATTACCTTTACTAATTTTGGAAAATAAGTTTTTTCTACATTTAACGAAAGCCTATTA
This sequence comes from Hydra vulgaris, assembly GCF_022113875.1. Lineage (NCBI taxonomy): Eukaryota > Metazoa > Cnidaria > Hydrozoa > Anthoathecata > Hydridae > Hydra > Hydra vulgaris. Next base: position 63,169,477 of record NC_061157.1, read on the forward strand.
CTTGTAAACCACTCGTTTATTTTGAGTAGTTCTTCATTAAATATATTAAAGAGAACTTTTATGTCTTTGTTGGAATAAAAAAGATTGGAGTCGTCTGCAAACAATATAACATTTAAAATATTTGATGCCAAATATAAATCATTTATATACAATAAAAATGATAATGGTCCTAAGATTGAACCTTTGGGCACACCACATGTAATATGTTTTTCTTTTTCTTTTTTTTTTATAAATAATTCATTGTGACCTGTTTGCTAGGTAGTCTTCAAACCAAAGTAAATTTTTATTTTTTACTCCATAGAGTTCTAGTTTTTTTATAAGTATCTTATGGTTAACAGTGTCAAAGGCTTTCAACAGATCAATAAAAACTCCTAGAGTAAAATAGTCATTATTTAATACATCCGATACATGACTAATTAGTTCAATTACAGCATGGTTATTTTTTTGAAATCCAAGTTGTTTATTGTACAGCAAACTGTTTAACATGAAGTAGTTGTAAAGTCTGTTGTACATAATTCGTTCCAATAATGTTGAGAAGCAGGGTAAAACGGAAATTGGTCTGCTGTTGTTAATGCTAGTTTCGTCACCATATTTAAAATTCGAAGTGATTATGGCAACTTAATAAAAAGTCACACCTCATCTTTAATCTGTTTTCTGCACAACACTTAGTTTTAATAAAAGATCACAAACATGAAATAATGACGGAGATAATGACCGTTCAATGATATCGAAGACTGATTTAACAACATTCACACTAATTTTGTCAATGCCCGCACTTTTATTGTTTTTAAGACTGTTAAAAGCATTCCTTATCGCGCTTAGATTTAAATTAGATTCTTCCATAATAGAATTACATGATTTAATATAAGATTCAAACTTTGTGGTATTTGACGGAATTTTACTATCCAGCATGAGGATTAAATACAGCAAAAAGCAAGAAAGTTATCACGATTGTTAGCCTTAAAGGGTTTGAAATTGATTCTAGATTTGGATACAAACTGTAGATCTACGGTTGGTTTTCTAATATTCAATGATTTTTCTAAAGAAGATTTCCTTCTCTTAGTAAACTAGTGAAGAAGATCTTGTGCATCCCTGCATCGTCAACTACCTCTAAACGAGTGTTTTCAAATGCTGGTAATGTTATATCCGAACGTAGAACTAGTCTTTTAAAATTTAAATAAAATTTAAAAACCGCATTTTTAGAATATCCTTGCATTATTAGGCTTTTAGGATAGCCTTGCATTATTAAGCCCTTAGGATAGTCAGTGCAGTTTATCCAAACCTAGAAAGTTTACAAAATTTTGTTAACTTAATTACTAATATCATAAAACCTTTTTATAAATAAAATAGCTACTTTTATTAGGAAATTTACCTAATAAAACTATTTTACTAGATAAAACCCATCATTTTAGGAAAAAATATGATAATTTTATTGGATATTTTTTATAAGCAGACATATTTTTTCCCGCAAGTTTTTGAAATAGCCGTTCTGAGCAGCCGTGGCGCAGTGGTTAGAGTTCTAGCTCAGAACCCAGAGGTCCGAGGTTCGACGCCAGCTCCAGCCCAACAAGTGACATTGGTACGGAAGGAGGCGTGAACTTCCTGTTAAATGCTCTCCCGCGGTGCTCTATGATAAGACCGTAAGGACTTCTGGGAGCACTTAAATACATACAAAAAAAATAAATAAATAAATAAATAAGTGTAAACCCGTCTGTTCGTTTAAAAAACATTCGTTAAACAAATAATTTGTAACCAAATACTATTCGTAGAGTGTTTGTTCAACAAATAAATTGAAATAGAACGAATATTCATTAAAACACTCGTTTCTTGAACATTCTTCAGTCTCCAGTAAAATCTATGATTTAAAATATGAATTAAAATTATAGTAAAACAATTTATTTCTGAAATTCTTTATTTTGTTCAAGCAATATTATATTGATTTTAATTCAGAACACTGATTATCTTCATTGGAACAAATCAGCAAACAAATAAAACCGACTTCCAAGTTCTATTATCTCTAACAATACTGCAGGCGTGATAAAAACAAACTAGTGTTGTGTTCCTATATTAATTAACTAGAAAAGACGTTTTTATTTAAGTAATTCTTAGATATAATTTTTTTTTTCTGAAATAGCTGCAATTATGGTAGTATATTTAATTACAGTCAAAAAACAATTTAAAAAAAACTTGACTTTAAGAGTTTTAATTTTTTTTATATAAACCCTTTTTATATCGAATTATCTTAATCAACTAAGTTACATATCGATGGTTCACAAAGGAAATCCCATAAGTCTTAAAACATCATTTTGAGATAATGATCTTGCGTAATACTATTACGTAATACCATTACGCAAAAACCTTTCTCAAAAAGATGTTTTTAGACTTTAACTGTTTAACTATTACTAATAGTTAAAATCAGGGCCGACAATACCGGGAAGGGGCAGGGAGGGAGCAGGGGCACATGCTCCCTGGGCCCCATTTTTTCACAAAAATGGGTTAATTCCATGGGTTACATGAGATATTACATAAGCTGTTGTCATCCTATTTAAATTATGATAGTACTTGGCGAAGTTGCTTAAGATGATACGTTTTTAGACGCTTAAGATGAGATGTGAGTTTTTATTAAGGAAAACGCGTTTTTTTAAAGTTGTTTTCCGCGGAGCTTTATTTTGGTATTTCAAGAGCGAAATTTTTTTCAAAAAATAGTATCGTTAACTTTTTTAGAGATAGAAAAGATTTATTATTGTTTTTTTTTATGGTTGAGATGAATTTTTTTTTTGTGTGATTATTTTTTGTTATTTTGAGTTTTTTTTGAGTTCCATTAGAAAAAGCAAAATAATTGGGTGTGTTGAAAAAAACGCAATTTTCGGTATAAAGATTTTTTTTTTAATGAACAATTTATTTTTTTTTAATTTATTCTTTAAGAGGAAAGATTAAATTATGATAATCTGCTAAATTACATATAAACATTATAATATTTCGGCTGCAAAAAAACGCTGTTAACATGCTCAACATACGCAACCTTCCTCTAATTTACGGGTTTTGAAGTGTATCTTGTTTCGTTCTGACGTAATAACAAAATATTGAATAATAAAAAATTATAACGGGGATCATAAATTTTTTTAAAATTAAAATAATTAAAGAATATTAACTATGCAACCAAAAAATTAAAATAAATAACACCGTCAAACTTGTATGAATATCCTTAACCAAAAAAGCTTGCGAAAAAATCACTAGTCTACCCGTAAAAGAGGTTATAGCATCTTAGGAACCTGCTCATTTTACGCAACCTTTCCTAGTTGAAATAAAAAATCTTAATTATTCATTAATAATTAATTTATTAAATTTGTGTGGTATATCAAACGATAGATAATTTAAAATACTAAATAGTGGTATGCCAAAAATGGACCTAGTGCATTTTCCTTGTATATTTCGACGATACAATTCCATATTACGTTTGGAAAATAATTATCAATCATGTTGTTAAGAAATTTTTAGTAAGATAAAATTTCAATAAAAAATAGTTGTTTTTTTTATAAACAGTTAAATTTCAGGCGGCTTTTTTTCATTTTTTCAAAAATAGACTCTCAGAAATGAAATTTACAATCAGTGAATATTAAACCTGTATAACTTACTATACTGGTTAGAATTTCTTTTTTCTGAATTAAGTTTGCTATATCCGGTAAAAAGTTTCAAAAAAAGCAAATAGTTACTGTATTTTAAAAGTTTGTTTCCGCATCAATAATCGACATCAATAAAACTAGTCAAAATTATAAACTTTAAATACGTTTGAACCATCTACATCTCAACCTGAGCCTTTATTGTCTCAATCACCATAACTTATGCTAATACCGCCACTATCACCAGCACCAGTAACAACACCGTTTCAACTTTTGATTTCAAATTTCTCACCAACAGCATGTAGCATCAGCATACCTCTTATAACTGCTACAAAATTTCAAATTCAACTTGCTGAAGCTTCATCATTATAATTTAAAATTTATAATTTAACTTTTCTAAAGGACAATTGGAATTAACTTAATTATTTGCACCAGCTTTACAAAAAGTGTCTCGCATTCTACAGATTGACACAAAAAAGCAAAAAAACGTAGATGTGCGAAAGTTCAAAGGGAATTGCCTTAACACACCTTGTAATGTTATAAGATTCTGACAGCACAAAAGCAGCTAAACAAGCTAAAAAAACAACGTAGGCTTAACTTAAATGATGAGCAGCAAATAAATGGTTTCAACATCAACAAAAAAGACATTTAAAAGACATCAAGTTTTAAGATTAGTTTTAAACAACACTAACTTTGAATGTTGGTTTTAAAAGACACTAAGTTTTGAAATCGGAACTCAAAAACTTTGTGTTTCTTGTTGAATTTTCACACTGGTACCATTCACTACTAGCATTTTTTAACACTTGACTTTTTTTAGTGCTGGTGTTATTGTTGAAATCAATTCATCCACATATTGACAAAAGTGTGGATGAAAACACACTCACTGGCTTTGCCAGATAACTGTTTTAAGTATTAGAAGGTCTTTGTAATACTTAAAACAGTTACCTCAAAATTTGTTATTTACAAATAAAAAACTTATATTTTCAATGCCATGAACAAATTAATATAATTGAAACCTCTTTTTCTTCTTACATTTAAAGTGGTTAAGTCTAAAGAAACAAGTCAATCTTCATATGTAAGGTTACTTATTGAAGGTAAAAGTTTGTTGCTCAACGTTGCACTCTTTCAATAGCATCACAATTTCCTTTCAGATATGGAGACCAAACTGGAATAGCAAACTCTAAAAGAGGACGAGACAAAAGAAACATAAAAGTTTACAGTCGAATCTCGCAAATAGTTTTTTTACACGACCAAGCATCTGATTTGTATTGAAAGTAATACCAAGATCTCTTTCTGATTTTGATTCCAGCAGTTAGACACCATTTATAAATAGGGAACTCTTTTTGTTACTTGAACCATAATGCATGACAACACATTTATTTACGTTAAATCTTAATAGCCAATTCTATATCCATTTAAAGGCTTTATCTAAGTCATTTTGAATTTCTCTCACACACAGATCAGAATCCACACTTGCTAAAATCTTAGTATCTGCATCTAACTTTGTGATGTTTTTCATTATAATAGGTAAGTTAATATAAATAACAAAAAGGAATTGGCCAATAACGGAACCTTGCGGCACACCACTTAAAATGTTGACCCAGCTATATACAACTTTACCTTTAACTATTCTTTGTCGTCTATTTGTTAGGGTTAGGGTTAGGGTTAGGGTTAAGGTTAGGACAGGACCAGATGTTTAGGTTAGGACAGGACCTGGGTTAAAGTTAGGACAGGACCAGGTTAAGACAGGACCAGTGATTCTAAATGCTTTTAACTTTAATATCAGTCTTTTATGCTCAACAGTATCAAAACTTTTGCAAAATCTAGCAAAACAACATCAACTGGTGTATAGTTTTCTATGCATAATATTACAAAATTAATAGTTTCTAATAAGTTTGTTGTACACAACTTTTTCTTCACAAACCCATGTTGCTGCTGCGCCAACAAGTTGTTATCATAAAAAAAATTTTCAATTTTATTTCGAACTATTCCTTCAAGTATTTTATCAACTGAAGTGAAGGAAACTGGAAGGTAATTTGTTTCTTCTGTTTTATCGCCTTTTTTGTAAAGTAGAATTACGTTTGCATATCTAAATTGGATCGGCAGTTAACTAGTAACTAAAGATTCCCTAAAAATTAAAGTAAGTGGTAGAGCAAAAGCATTTGATGAATTTTTGAGCAGTGTCGGATAAAGATTGTCTTGACCAAATGCTTTGCTTTGATCAAGTTTCTGAAGTCAATTTTAAGCATTATTGCGTGTTATTTCTTCAGAAGAAAGATCAGTAGATCTGCTAGTGCAATTTTGTACTTTTGATTCAAAGAATGGTTGTTCCCCTTGGTCTTCAATTACAAAAACATTCTGAAAGCATCTATTTAAAATCTTTGAAATTTCCAGTTGATCTTGAGGTAACTCTCTATCAGTTTTTTTATTTTTTTATTTTTATTTATTTGAATTTTCGTGCTTTATTTTGCTATACAATGTTATATCCGAAGATATTATTAGCTTAGCATAGAAACAGCCACAAATATTCATTAAGGTTAATCCAAAGTAGCGTCCGTTATTGAACAACATTTCTGCGTACAGAAGTACTACTCATGCGCTGAGTTGGCGGTGGCAGGATTTGAACCCGTATCGTATAACAGTCCGGGTTTCCTTTTTTTTTTTAAAGTTGGTTAGAGCGTTCAACGAAACGTTTGAAACGTTTTCAAACGTTTCGTTTGACGCTCTAACCAATTGATCTATCCAGCCACTTTTTCTCAAAGTCTTTATTGACTCTTTTACATTTAACTGATTGTTAATGTATTTATAGAGCAATTTGGGATTTTTCTTAGATTTCAATACTAAACCTCTTTCGTAAGCGAGACGGGAATTTTTCACTTCTGATTTTAAAAGACAACATAATTTTTTGTACTCATCACCCAAATTCACATCTTTCCATTTACCAGCACAGTTTGTATAACGTAGATTTTTTTTTCTGATAAGATCTTTTAATTCTTTACTTATCCACGGAGTTGCTTTATTTTTAAGAAGTAAAACATCAACAACTGGAATGAATAAATTACTTGCTACGCTGGTATAATAAATCAACTCATCATACATCTCCTGGACCTGTTTATTCTTAAATAAATTGACATAGTTAACATTTGAAATGAATTGTGATATTTTATTAAATTTTGCTTTTTAATAAAAGAATTTTCATCTGCCTTTTGGAAGCACTTTGTCAATACTTTCCAACAAGAAATTTTGTTTCTACTGCACATGTGAAGGGAGAATAAAATTATTATTTTTTTAAATTAATTAAGTTTCTTAAAAATCTTTTTTTTAGTTTTTATTTTGTTTTAATTTTTATGAATTTAAATTCAGCTCAAAATCCTCTCAAATAAAAAAAAAAAAAAAAATTAAAACTCTTAACTATTTTTTTTGACCCCATTTTACTCTATATTTTTTGTTTAATTTTTTTTTATATATATGAAATAAAAAAATAGTTGTTAATCATATGTATATATGATTAACAGCTATTTTTATTAAGTATTGTTTTAAAGATTTATATATATATATATATATATATATATATATATATATATATATATATATATATATATATATATATATATATATATATATATATATATATATATATATATATATATATATATATATATATATATATATATATATGTATATATATATATATATATATATATATATATATATATATATATATATATATATATATATATATATATATATATATATATATATATATATATATATATATATATATATATATATATATATATACATATATATTAAAATTATCATCTACAACGACTACAAAAAATTAGGCACGTATTTATTTGCTTAAAAAATCTTTTATTGTAATGCCAAACGGTTTGCGCACCTGTATTTATCCTAAGTAAAGATTTTTGTGAAATGTTCCATTGTTCGACATTAAATTTTAAATATTGACACGACTTTAGGTTAAACGGATTCTAATGAATGAATGTACTGAATGAATGTAATGTTACAGTAAATTAACATTTTAACAGTTTGTTAACAGATTTCTTTTATTTTGTTCTTTTGTTATACTTAATCTATTTATATATACATACATACATACATACTTACATACATACATACATACATACATACATACATACATACATACATACATACATACATACATACATACATACATACATACATACATACATACATACATACATACATACATACATACATACATACATACATACATACATATATATGTATATATATATATATATATATATATATATACATATATATATATATATATATATATATATATATATATATATATATATATATATATATATATATATATATATATATATATATATATATATATATATATATATATATATATATATATATATATATTAAGTGGGAATCCTTATAATGATAGAGAAACAAACGTTGAGCGTAAAAAATCAAATAAAGAAGATGAAGAAAGTATTAGATATGAAATTTAATATAAATTTTGGATTTAAAACTTGGCTAAAGTTCATTTAAAAAACAATTCGTTTTATTTTATGTAAAAAGTAAAAAAAAAAAAATGCTGCAAAAAAAATAAGTAAAAAAAAAAATGCTGCAAACTCTAGTTTGATTTTATTTTAATTTTTTTTTATGTTTACAAAATTCGAAATTCAAAATTTCGTTCAAGTTATACAAAATATTTATAAAAATTTTTCTTTTTAAAGAAAGTTAATTTTCTACGTCAATGTCATTTGTTTCTTCATTCAGTTTCTTTTCGTATAAGTTTGTTTTTTTATCAACTTTTGAAGATTTTTCTAAAATATCTTGAAGAAGCTTAATGTAGTTAATGGCTCCTCGGAGTGTCTCAACTTTTGAAAGTCTTTTTTCGTTTGGTTCAAGGGGCAAATGGTCTCTAAGACGAGCATAACCTTCATTAACATTCCGAACTCTCATTCTTTCTCGTTCATTTCTTTTGCGAATGAAACCTGGCTCGCCATAATCATGTAAGTACGGATATGTCAAAACACTAAAGTTAATTCCGTTGTTGTACGAGTTTGGGTTAATGTTTGTTATAACCCAGTTATCAATTGGTGTTCTCTGAACAACTGGTTGATCGTAGTCTAATAAACCAGCATCAATACAAAAGTTGTCTGTAGGAGATGAAACACAATTGTATACGTCATAAGGCAGATACGACAAACCATTGCCGTCTGTGGTATATGTGTATGTGCTTGTCATCTCCTAATGTAAAAAGTTTAAATTTAACAAAAAAATATTGAATCAATATGGTATCTCAAAAGTTATAAAAACCCATGCCTATTTATGCTGGTAAAATGGAGACTGGTATTGAAATTTTGTTCATTATATAGCAACCATTGTCAGCTTAAGAGCATTTGCGCAGCTTGTTACATAATTTAGCAAACAATTTTTTTAAACTACATACATTTTAATTTATTTGTTTAAATGCTACAAAAGAATTGTTTGTGTGTTTACTGGGACGATCCGGAAAATTTGTTCATAAAACTTATAAAGTAACTAAACAAGAAGACTAAAAAAATTTTTTTTTTTTTTTTGGCACTAGTTTTTCTTAACCAAAGTAAAACAAACTATTTTTTCAAAGTAGATTTATCTTTATAATTAAGTCTATTAAATAATACAATATTAAGAGTCCAACCAGGATTCATAATAGGAGCTTTATCTTTTTTAACTTAAAGCATCAAATATATTGACAGTTATGCTTGCTAATGACATTATAGGGAGTTTATTGCCGTGACTTTTCTTTGCAAGTAAAAAAAACATCGTATATTTTTGAAAAAGTTCGCTCAAAAATCCCAAGAAATAATTTTATGTAAAAAAAGCTATCTATAAAAATCAGAAATATATATTAGGGTTTCTCAAACGGGATCCCGGGATCCCGTTTTCCCGGGATCCCGGGGATAAAAGTGGCAGCGGGATTTCCCGGGATATCACTCTTATATCCCGGAATATAATTTTTTTTAAAATAATTTTACATATGATAACTTTGAACTAATTCGACCAAAAATAAGAAAAATATTATTGCATTTAGTTGTGTTTTATGTGTTCATACCTTATATTAAAACCTAGCACAACAAGAAATGCTATTGAAACTATCTTAAACTAAAAAGAAATGCATTGCAATGCAATGTTTTCTTTTTTCTCATTATTATAAAATATGAGTAAAAAATAAAAAAGATTTCTTGCGACGAAAACAGTAAGTTTAATTTTTAAACTTCTAAATTATTGAAAAGTTAAACTTTTTCTGTATCAAATTATTGAAATATTTAATAATTTTTGTATTTAAAAAACGGCAAACAAACACATAAAAGTCATACGTAAGATAACATACATATGTAAGAAATATTTGTAACTTTACTTTTAGTTGTTCTGCGATTCAATTTAGTTATACTATGTCAATTGTAAATGGATCCAAAGCATGGCAGTATTTTTGTAAAGAAAAATCTGGCGAATCTGCAATTTGCAAAAAGTGCAATGTAAAGATAATGTGCAAAGGATTTTCGACCAGTGGGCTCCTACGTCATTTAAAAAACACACATAAAGATTTGGATCTAAATATGAAGCGTCTACTTGAAGATACTGGTTCGGAAAATAAAATTGTTCAAAAGAAAATAACATTGTTTGTTAAACAGCAGACTATCGAGGAAATTGTGTCAAAGCTAGCAACGGTAGATGGCTTCTCAATAAATGCCATAACAAAAAGTTAATTCATTAGAAAATCATTGTCTGAAAAAGGCATGTTATTACCAAAAAATCCATCCCATGTTATGGGTATGATAAAAAAACAATATGAATTAGCTAGACAAACTGTGGTTTTAGAGATAACAAAAGAAATTTCTAGCGGGTCGCGATTTTCTTTATCGTTAGACGAATATACGTCTTTAAAAAATCGACGTTATTTAAATGTAAATTTACACTTATCAACAAAGTTTTGGAACCTGGGAATGACTCCGATAGCTGGATCACTTCCTGCAGAAAAAATTGTTGATCTAGTTGAAAATAAACTGTCAGATTTCAGTTTATCAATTAAAAAGCACATCATAGCTAGTGTCACTGAGGGAGCATCCGTAATGAAAAAATTTGGACGGCTAAGTGGTATTGAACATCAGCTGTGTTATGCCCACGGACTTCATTTGGCAGTATGTGATGTTCTTTACAAAAAGTCAGACTCTTCAGCAAAATATATTGAATTTGAATCGCAGTTTCAAGATTCCGATGAAAATTTGAGTGATTACGACGAGTTTGATGATGTATTTGACTGTAATGATGAGTCACACAGCTCAACAGGCGTTACGTTTATTGATGATTTACAAAATAGCGTAAATATAGCCTTAACAATTCGAAAAGTGGTTCGAATGTTCCGTAAATCACCTCTTAAAAATGAAGTTTTACAAATGTACGTAAAATCTATGTTTAATAAAGAGCTTAAGCTGATATTAGATGTCAAAACGAGGTGGAATAGTCTTGTTGCAATGCTAGAAAGATTCCTTAAAGTAAAAACATGTATACTAAAAGCAATGATCGATTTAAAAGAAGTTCTGAATATCTCCGAAGATGAATATGCGATTATGAACAACATAACATTTTCTCTGCAACCAATAAAAGTTGGAATAGAAAGACTTGGTAGAAGTAATGCTACTCTACTTGACGCAGAAGGTGTAATGATATTCATTTTAGACGATTTGACGGAGAAAAAAAATTTTATAGCTAATAAACTGCTTCAATCTGTGCAGCAGAGAATTGAAGAACGCAGAAATGCCAATTTAATTGGATTACTAAAATTTTTAAACAACCCAATTAGTTATAATCAGGAATCAAATATCAACTCCAAACTACTCTTACCGCCCAAACATGCATTAAAAGCAACAGCAAAAAAAATTTATACCAGGTTGTACATAGAGGATGCTAGCCTTAGTTCATCAAATAATGAAATAGTTGAAGTGAGTCGTGATAATGAAAGCATGGTTTCTGACCCGTCAATACCTCAACCTGTTGCTCCATATTTATTAGGCAAAAGTATTTTGACGCTTGAACAAAAATTGGATGCGACTATTTGTAATGTCAAACAAGTAGAAAAAGCAGCTCTAGAAAACATTAGCAATTTAAAAAACCTCACAAAAGAAATCAAACTTTTTGAGGCAACTGGAAAGCGTAGCGAAAGTTTAGAAAGAATATACTCAACATTAATGACCATCAAGCCGACATCAATTGAATCAGAAAGGGCTTTTTCTGCCGCGGGTCTATTTATGGGAAAAATTCGTTCACGATTAAGTGACAAATCAATTGATTGTTTATGTTTTTTAAAACAATATTTCATTTTAAATAGTAATATAGATTAGCGTGCTAAGATAAATTTGTGTCAGAAACCGCTTGTTATTATATTAAAAATTATGCCGGGAAATCCCGGGAAATCCCGGGATAAATAAGTTACACACCGGGAATCCCGGGATGCTAAATTTACGGGAAATGAGAAACCCTAATATATATATCAGAAATGACTAAAAAAAAAAAGGTTCTCTAAAGTTTTTAGGGGTCCTGATATTTGCGGGGCCCGGGGTTATAGCCCCCTAGCTTATAATTAGTTTTTTGGGTTAAATAGGTTAGTTTCTTGAGGGTAGGTTTTTTATTCTCTGAGCGAAAATTTCAACTGTTAAAGAAAATGCTGCTATTATCATTTAAATAGATTTAAATAAACATTCTTTTACATTTTTGTACATTTTTTAAAATAGGTGAAACTTTATTAAAATATTTTCTTGCAACACTATAATAAAAACTACAGAATTAGTTTAATATTTTATTTATACCATTTATTTAGTAATTATTTAAAAAGTTTGTATATTTGCGTGAAATGATTTCTGGAAAATTCTATGTTTGTGAGATAAAAATATTTTATTCAAATAAACATCGAACACTGAAACTTACTACCTATGATGTAATGTATTGAAGATATTATGTATGATGTAATGTATTGAAGATATGTAGATTTAAATTTTTGTTCTGCTTGAAGCTTTAGCCAAAAACTATAAATATTTAATAATATCAGAAAGTAAAAGAAGCATCGAAAAAGTAAAAGCATTGTTTTTGGGCTTTTTTTCGTAATGTAGCAAAGTTTGTTGATGATAGATATTTCATAAAGAACCTATCCTAATCAGCAAAAAAAAAAAAAAGTATAGAAAATTTAAAAAAAGAAAATGTTCAATTTTCTTTATGATAAATTAAAAAATAGAAAATTTTACTCATTTTAGAGATTTTGAAGGTAATCTGCGTGTAATCTGCGTGAGCTGGTTTTAAAAACTCTCAATTCGAAGTTGAACTGAACTTAGTAAAAAACCATGGTATACTTAAAGTATATACTTTAAGGAAGGCCTTGTAAAAAATTTATTTAAAAAAGCGAAAATAAAGTAATTTTTTAGAACATTATTAGAGCTACATAAAGTTTAAATTGTTATTTAATGTTAGAGAATAAATGTAATTATTATTATTAACTAATTCTTTAAAAAAAAGAAGCAAAGTACAAAACATTTTTATACAAATAATACAAAATAAATACAATTATACAAAATAATATATATATATATATATATATATATATATATATATATATATATATATATATATATATATATATATATATATATATATATATATTTTAATAAACTTTTTATTAAATTTTTTGTAATTTTGGTATTTATCGTCAACCTTTGTAAACGGGGTGGGGTTGATCGGAAGGGGGTTCGGGGTGGGTTGGGAAGAGAGATGAATGGGGGGAGAGGTTAAGGCAATCTATTTTTTATGTTTTAGTTAAAACAATAATGCATGATTTCAAGTAAATTTCATCTCAACGTGAGACTAAAAAAACTGAAATTCCATCCCGCAATGTTTTTTTTTAATGAAAAATTATTTTAGACGATTTTTATTATTTAGACGAAACCCTCAAAAATGTTTAAATAAAGAATATAATATAAATATTTACGTATGAATGTTACTTGCAAATGATTGAGTTCAATAGATTCAATATACAACCTTTCGTTGTGGCCTTTTTGCTAAATTCTAACCCACTGTGTGTTGGTGCACTTTAATAAGCAAGGTAGATCAGTATTTATGTCTAATTTATGAACTGAAAAAAGTAAGGCAAGTATGAAGAAATACCTGAAGACAGTACGAAGCGAGTACTGTATGTAAGCTGGAACTACATGTGTTTATGTATTTATTTTGTTTATCATTTAGAGTCTAGCGGTAGCCTCAATACAGTTTAAAATTTTTGAAAAAATTTTAAACTGTATTGAAGCTACCGATATTTATTTTTGAGCAATATTAAAGATCGTTAATCTGCATAGTCATGGAAGTATAAAACAGATAGATGTTCAACCCATAGCGTTCTCTACTACAGGCCTATTCATCGAGCAACCGGATTTTTTTGTGGAGGCCTACTTTTTTACGGCGAAAAAATTATTTTTCCACGTTCAGACCAGATACAATGTCATGTCGTTTATGACAAATATTTAAATAATGGAATATAATACAATGTTAATAAACTTATATAATTTAAACATGGATTTGCAGATATGATTTAAAGCAAATAATATATTTATAAAATTTAGATTAAATCATCATGCCAAATAAATGTTGTGTGTATGCTTGTCACACCAACTATCAAAGTGAAAAAAACAAAATATCTAGTGAAGTTAATAAAATATTAGTGTATCGGTTTCCAAGTGATAACGTTGAGCGTGAAAAATGGATAAAAGCTATTCCAAACTCTAATTTGGTTGTTACCAAGTATACTGTTATCTGTGAGTTACACTGGCCTCCACATTTTGATACAGTTATAGTGCGTGGAGGAAAACGTCGACCAAAAAATCCTCCTTCTGTTTGGCTAGGAATACCTTTATCTCAAATTCCAACTGGTTATCCAACTGAAAGATCTACCAAAAGATCTTTAAGTGGCATTAGAAGTACAATAGATGATGAGCTAGATACATTTCTTAAAAGGGATAAAGCTACTTTTTGTGACATTAAAAACAAGTTTATTGATAGCAGTGATCACCAATATCCAGTTATATCGTTTATGGTTGATGGCTATGTTGTTATACAATCTTTGCAATTTTTTAATGGAATACCTTTTTTTGTACTTAAAATTTATGAAAATCTTACCTTTGAAACATTTCATTATGGGATTAAGTGTCACATTTCTAGCTTAACAGTAAATCGAATCTTAACTGTTGACTCCTGGTCTAAGTTTGATGAGATACTTCGTTTTTTAAGCTCTTTGAAAATTGATAATAAAAAAGAAGTAATTATGCAACATGTTTCAGTTATGGGACCAAAATTAGTTGGAGATTTTGTATATTTCTTAACATCCAAGGGCATTATATAATCGCTTAAGAAATGATTATCAACTTCCATCTATTTCAACACTGACTCGAATTACTTCAAAAATTTATAATATTAATGAAAACAAATTTATTTATTCAATTTTTAACTCTCTTCCGGATAAGCAGAAATTATGTATCCATTGCAAAATGGACTCATTTGGAGCAGCTTTACAATGCAGAATTAGAAGCTTTCTAAAATTATCTGACCTGAATGAAACTTCTATTTCTCCTAAACCTGTTGAACGACAGTGTGTATTAACAGTTTTAAGAGTATTTTCAGAAAAAACTTATGCTGCTCTTTTGCAACATCCTGACATGATACATATTGCTGTTATTGACATATTTATTGCTATATTTATTAATAAAGTTATTATTTGGTGGAAAATTTTAAATGTCAAAGCCATTGGTGCTGATACAAGGCATAATGATCCTTTGCAGGCTGTTATCAACAATCCTGATGACAACCGTTTAAATTTAATACTACAATTTGGTGATATGGCACTTAAAATGGCAGGTCCCAAAGGTAAGTGTATTAAACAGCTTTCTAAAGATACTGCAACTTGTAATTTCTAGTAGATTTATGTAGATATTTACTTAACACTACGCAAAACTATGTACTTCTTGGTCAATTTACTTCAGATCACCTGGAAAAAGAATATAGTATACTTCGTCAAGGTTCTGGTGGTACATATTTTCTTAGTGTTCAACAAGTTATTGAAAAATTACGTATCAAACATGCATCTTTACTTTTGAAGTTAAATGTAGATATTGACAATTTTAATGTGAAGTCTGGTCATCAATGTGCGTTATGTGATTACAAATTGTCTGAAGACTGCTGCGAAATTCTTGATAACTTGCAAGATCTAGAATCTTTTATTGCTGATGATGTTAAAATGTCACTTATTCACATTGCTGGTTATGTTACACTAAATGATAAAGAACGAACTGATTATGAACTTTTAGATCAAACAACGTTCTATTTTCAGAAATATGGTCAGTTTTCTAAATTTTTGGATCGTGGTGGATTAAAATTTCCAACTGATAATTCATGCCAATGGACATTTTTTTGTTTTGTAGTTTTTCAAATAGTTAAAGATCATGTATGCCGAAAATCTTTAAGTAGTATTTTTATGATTATATCAGACTATTATTTATTGGATATGGAAGAACATCATTGTGTAATATTGAGCAACATTTTTTTTTTAAATTTATGTACCACTGTTACTCTGGCAAATCTGGCAAAGAACCTGCACTAAAATTATTAAAAATCTCTTAAAAGTCTACTTAGTTGTCTACTGTTTATAATATATTCAGTATACTTTTTTATAAAAGATTTATAAAAGTTTCATATATTAGTTGGTTTTTTTTTCAGATTTTGTTAACAATTTTAATCAAAATTTATCTAATATTTTTTGTTTGGTTTAATAACATTTCTACTCAATATAAGAAAATATCAATTTTGTATTTAGCTGTTCAAGCCAAAACTAAAGGTGAAATAATATAATTATGTAAATGTGTGAAATTTGAAATAAGAAAAAATTTCTTTGCCTTTTATTTACATTGTTTATTACTTAATAATAATTTTCTTTTTTCATCAAAAAAAATTATTAGGCTATACAGAGAATTAAAATTACTTTTTAGTTTTAAAATTACGAAGTTATTATCTTTTTTGCCGTAAAAAAGTAGGCCTCCACAAAAAAATCCGGTTGCGCGATGAATAGGCCTGTAGTAGAGAACGCTATGGTTCAACCGCATTAAAATGCTTCGGAACTCTGCTTTTAACTTTTTGTTTCGTGAACAAAAAGAAAACGACATTAAGACTGTACTTAAACGCCTAATCTTCATAAGTTGACGCAAATAAGTACGTTCATTATAATTTGATAAAATATAGCAAAGACATTTGCTCAAAAATATAATCTTTATTGTACTGAGAAGAAGAAAATAATATTTTTAATTTAAATTGAATAGTTCAGTAAACAAACGATTGACAGTTCTGCACAAGGTTTATATAGAAACAACCCTGTCATTCTTTAGTTTACTGAACTATTAAATTTAAATTAAAAAGTTAATTTTCTACTTTTTTGCACAAAAAAGGTTATATTTTTGAGCAAATGTTTTTGCTATAATCTATATTTATAATTTGTATTCTACTTTTTAGTCTTTTCAAAGAGTTACGTTATATTAGTATTAAACAAAATTAAAAAAAAAAAAAAAGTATTTTTAAAAGATTTAAAAAAAAAAAATTACAAACCTACAAGCAATCTTAGCAAATTTTTAAAATGAAAAGTTGTATTTATAAAAAGGAAAAAAGTATAACATTAAAAAACAAAAATAACAAACCCATAAGCAATATTAGCAGATGTTAACAATGAAATTAATAACAATTACTTTTGGAAACGAACCCGCAAGCAGTTTAGTAGCTAATTTCTATATAATAGGTGAGTAATGTAATCACTATAGATAACAAAAACATTTAAAAAAAATTCATTTTAATGACTATAAAGAAAGGCGAGGAAGAGTTCATATTAAGTGAATTTTTCAAGTCTTTGACGAATAGCACTAGTGCACCTTATAATAGCGTATGCAATTTTGTCCGCTTTTTCTATGCTATCTTTGCAACACGACTACTTCTGCCTTACACTCTACCATATCTTCGTTATTCCCAAACTTAGCTCCACTTGCGGTCTGTAGAGCGGGTTATGACGTTCCTTTTAGGAGCCGAAACAAGTCTCTGCGGACTAGTTAATGTGGCCTCCACAAGGCAATTAGCTGGCGGAGGATAAACCACAAAGCCTTAAGGACAACAAAGAAAGTTAATGAAAAGTTCATATCACGTGAATTCCAATCAAGTCTTTGACGGCGTACATTAATTAGATGAACTAGTTTAACAATACGTATTGCATCTTCTAACATCGCGTGCAAATATTGTCCGCTTTCTCTACGCTATATTTCTAACACAACTACTTCTGTCTTTCACTCTAAGATCTCTTCGTTTTTCCCAAACTCGTCTTACTCTCGGCCCGTAGAATGAGTTATGACGATCCTTTCGGAGCTGAACTAGTCTTTGCGGACCTTGGTAATGTGGCCTCTATATGGCAATAAACCACAATATTTTTTTCACATCAAATGAACTCTATTGAAACATATTAAATAAAATAAAACGACAAAATTGCTTGAAAAGGAGTTCATATCAAGTTAACTTTTCAAGTCTTTGTTGGCACGACTAACAACACTATTGCGCCTTCTAATATCGTGCGCATCGTGTTCTTCCCAAACTCACATTACTCTTAGTCTGTAGAGCAGGTAATGACGCTACTTAAGAAGCTGAACTTGTCTTTTCGGGCCTTAATTATGTAGCCTCCACAAGGCATATACAATAAAATATACATTTAATAAATTTAATTTCTTTTTTTATATCTAAAAGTATTTTACATAGCATACAAAAATAATAAAAGGTTTAAGTTTTATATTTTTACAACAAAATATTTTTGAACCCATTACAAGTTTTTTTAGCAAACATGTTTCGTTGCAGAGTCAGGTGTTGCAATTCAGATTCTCGCATAACATCATGTTTGAATGTAATTCTTTTCTACATTTTCTGCATTTAATAACATTTCTTTTTCTGGCTGAAGGTGATAAAATTGTTTTTTTATTTTGAGTAAATCTTTTTCGCAAGATTTGGCAATGGCATTACGAGTTAGCAGAGGGTTTTAAATTTTTGAAATTTTTCAGCTATTTAAATTGTTAAACTTCTTCTTTTGAGATGATCTACAATACTAAAGTTACAATACCAAGTTTTGTAATATATTGGTCAGCAGTTTTTAGAATATTGAAGCCGTGGCGCAGTGGTTAGAGTTCTGACATAGAACAAAGAGGTCCGAGGTTTGGTGCCGGCTTTAGATCAATAAGCAACATTGAGGAGGGAAGGAGGCTTCCTAGTTAAATGCTCTTCTGCGGTGGTGATAAGGCTTAAAGGACTTTTTGGAGCACCTAATAACAATTCCAAAAAAAATACTTGATTGCCTAGATTTTTTTCTTTTTTTTCTCTTGAAAAAAACTTTTTTTATCTCATTTTCCTTTTCGTTTGTCATTCTCCCACGTAGTACTTTTACTTATTAAACCTCAAGGCTGGTTTAGCTGGTTCAGAAGATAATGTCGAAAGCCTTAATGTTGACAATGGCATCGAAGGCATTTGTTGATTAAACATTTCTGAGATGGTTAATGCCTGTTGATCAATTTTGTTAAGTGTAAATAACCCAATAAGTTGAAAACAACCAATAGCGTGCAAACCTGGAAAACATTTGCGTTCTCATATACCTTTTTGAGTAACGGAGGAAAATGTTCTTTAGGTAAGACCACCTAAAGCCCACTCAGCTCAATGTTTCGTTTTGCTTTGTATATCACAAATGCAGATATAAATCCATCAGCATTAAAGATAAGCACATTACATTTTTACTGTATAAAGGATTTTTGTTGTTGTTATCAGGGAGTTTCAAAACACATTTTGCACCTTTTTAAAGTACTCCGGTTAGATGCTTTGATTATCACAGAAATCCTTTTAATTGCAATTCCAAATATTACAACCAGAAGTTACACCAGACAATTTATATTGTTTGTGATATCTTCAAAATAGTTGTCAACTATTTCTTGCGTAAAAAGAAACAGCTCCAACAGATTCTAAATTGCGGGTTTTTCTTGTAAAATTTCTTTGGAATATTAGTTTATAAATCCATAAAAACAGTCAATTTGCCTGGCCTGCTGTTTTTAAATAGGTCTGATTTGTAAAACGAACTTGTTGCCCCTCAGAATGGGGGGAGGGGGTAATGAAGTCAAAGGGCTTTTTCATTCCCAGCCTCATATCATCGCATTTTTTGCAAAGCCTCATTATTTGACATAAGTATAAATATAGAAATGTTTGGAGTTGGCTCCATTTCTGGAAGTTAGCTATCTTCAACACTAAAAAATCTTGGATCCATCACTGGCGACCTATTAGAATTGATAATGCTTAAAGTGAATAATTAATAAATGTTATTTAGTCATTGTTGTTAAATAATTTTGTATAGGAAGAAACCGTAACTAACAATTTAGAAAATCCAACCATTTCATTTACATAGGTACTTTATTTAGTTTGCATAGATACTTATTTAATTTAAAGTAAATATGTAAATGATTGTTTTTTTTTAGAAAAAATGAATACTAGTTTTATTTTATTCTGATATTATTAATACGCTAATTTAATAGTAGTTAATAGTCGACTTACGTCATTTTCTAGGCTTTTCTATTTTAAAATAGTTTCTAGGCTTTTCTATATGCAGTTTTTTTTTTTAATTTAATTTACTAACAACCCGTATTATGGATTGCTTACTGCTAGTTTTTAATAATAAAACAAAAAAAATTATGTAATTGGTATAAAAATTTAGTTTTCTTCAAGATAAGAGTCTAATTATTTTTTATAAAAACTTTATTAAATTTTAATTATTTTTTATTAATTATTAAACGAGTTTTGGTTCCCGTAATAATTTACGATAGCAAAGGGAAAAGTAAATATTTAAGACTCTCTTTTAAACTTATGTAAAAATAAAATGACTGGAAAATGACTTAGAACTTAGATTCTCTTACATCTGGTTGTTTAAATATTCTAATCCGTTCCGGTTTTATTTAAATTTTTCGATCAATGATTGAAAAAATAGGGTTACCCGTTCTTACTCTATACATTTACTACAAAAATACTTAATTCTTAACGGTAACTTACATTACACAAGCCAAAAAGCGAAAATAGCCCAGAAGAAAAAAAAATGTTCACAGCATACTTGATAAAATGTGAGCTTACTATTACTCAAAAGACAATCAAAGAATAAATTATTATTTTGTTAATGTTTTTTTAATGTGCTTTTTATTTTTTTTAATATCATTTTTATTAAAAAAAATTAGAAAAATTTTTGTATGTATTTTTTCTTCTACACGATTGAGTGTCATATGAACGTGTACTCGGATACGTAAACTTTATAGTTTTTTTAAATTTTAAAAACAAGCACGTTATATTGATACATTAATCTACTTGATATTTTTATAAAAATGGTTTTTAAATGATGTTGATATATAGAGGAAAAAAACGGTATTTTATTACATTTATTTTATCATTTATATTACAATTAATTTAATAACCTCATCTAGTAACGGCTTTCCTCGATAACTCTTATGTTCTCTAAAAGATATGCTTGATACTTTTGGATCTGATCTTACTAAAAGGTAGTACATCTAATTAATCATAGTATTTGACCATGATATTTTTGCCGTGTTTCTTATCTGTTTATTTAAATTCTCCAGTGCATCTTCCGAATATACCCAGATTGACAAAAGTAGTTTATGTGATATAGAAGAACTATGCAGATAACTGCGCAAAGATATGGTTATAAGAATATTATGCAATCTTTTAATTATATCATAATCAACTTTAGTAATTTCAGAAAATACTTCATTATTTTTAAATGCTCTTCTGGAATCCATTGGTATTACCGAACCAAGCTTTAAGCATGTCAACATATAGGCTTAACTTTTCTCTGAAGAGTACCTGAATCTCTTTCCTTTTTAAGTTTACAAATAATTTTTTCTCAATTAATTTTGGCTTATTCTTTTTAATTTCCATTTTATGAAGAATAAACTCCAAGCACTTTATCCAGCAGTGCAAAGGCGGAATTCCAAGCGCCAAGGCTGACTTGCGTTCAGTTTTTGCATTTTACTAAACCAATATTATTTATTTTGTTTGGTTTAACATTGCACACATAGCAGGATTGAGTGGATTTTGTAAGTACGTTAACTACTTTATTATCAAACATTGTAAGATCAACCCTATAGCTGATATTAAAGGCCACAATTATTCCTGCATTATTAAAAACTTTTCAAAACTTCTTTAAGGTGTCTTTTTGATTTTTTAGATCTGATTCTTCTTCTCTGGATAAAATTAGACTCTCTTTTTTATATTGTAGATAAAGAGGTCTACAAAAGTGACAACTTGAACGATTTGCATTTTTTCAAATTTTGTCTCCTACTTTGAGTAATAAAGTCACAAAAGCTGTACTTAATTGTAAGATTTGTAAAATCTTACAGTTAAGTACAGCTTTTATATAAAAAATTGTAAGAAAAAGATTTTCTTCATCCTTAAGTTCAATAATTATGTTGCTTATTTCGTATTTTTGTTTTTAAATACTTTGGCTTGATATTTCATCAAAACCAATTTTTCCATATAAAACTCCAAATATTTTGTTACCTTGATCACATTCCGTCATACCAATCATTTCAGTTATTCTACTAACAGTGTGATCTAACATGCTTTGAAGAGTACCCTTTGCAGAAATTTCAGAAAAATGTATATTTTTAGAAAAGTATTTCAATTTTTCCACTAAAATATCGTGCAAGGTAGGATATATATATACATTGTGTACTAAAGCTGACTTTCTGATCGTTTGATATTGTTTATCGCTGAGATAAGTGTTTATTTTTAATGCAAGAGCTTTCTCTACGCTCAAATTAATGGGAAAGGTTTTATGCAAAGTTTTATCACCATTTTTGGTCTCTACCATTTTTGGTCATCAACAGCTTTTGCAAGAATTGCAAATGTTGTTGGAGACCAAAAATGGTAGAGATCAAAAATGGTGGAGACCAAAAATGGTAGAGATAAAGATTGATAATGTTCTTTTATCTTTTTTTTTTTTGCTTCGCTCTCCAAGAACACTTCCTTTTTTATGGGGCTTTCCAGAATCAAAATGGCTATTTTTATTGAACATGAGATTTCTTTGAAGCCAATGATATTCTTTTTGTATGAATGTATCATAATTTCGTTCACATTGTTTTAGTTTTTTCTTAACCTTTGAAATAAATATAACTTTAGCAACCTTTACTTTATTTAAGTTTTCTTTGTAAATTTCGTCAGTATTTTTTATTTCATTAGGTAAATTCTTCCAAAACCTTAATTTATCCTCTCCTACTTCACGCAGAGCCGTACTTTTGCAAGTGCAACCGCACTGGGCCCCCGATGTTTAAGGGGCCCCAAACATTAAAAGCACGTTTTGAAACTTATTTATAAGAAACTTGCACAAAAAACCAAATCTTAAGAACCTTTAGTAATAAATTACTTTTCGATAAGAAACTTGTTTTATTAAGGGTTTAAGGATTGTTTCCCAATATTGCACGCGCAATCGAATGAAACTCCATTCAAATGAAAATGGAATTCCGCTCAAAATTTCCCTTTGGAAAAGTTTTAATCTAAAAATCAATCAAATGGAAACAAAAAAAGTTTGATTAATTTGATAACGATTTAATTTGAAAAAAATTATTTTTTAAATATATTTCAAATATACCTAATAGTTCTGTTGTTTTATTGTTTCAAACTAGTTGTTTTTAAACAGTTTTATTAACATTTTTAAACTCACTTGTTGTTTAATATTCATACAATATTTGATTACATCAAATAATTACCTCAATATTTAATTAACTCAAATAATTACCTCATTATATACAATATTTAACTACCTCAAATGTCGGAAAGATGTTATGAAAGTGGCGCACAAAAATAAGCGAAACAGATCCGGAAAGTAGTAGAATTAAATAGCCTTGCTGTGTCATTAGATATTTTTTTTTAAATTGAGGCGAAAGTTCATCAATTTCAAACACTACTTTATTTGAAATGTGCAATTTAAATGGTAAATTTCAATTTGAAAACGATAATGTTGAAGCAAATACAAATGAGCCTTCAAAACAGCGATAACCAAAACAAGAATGTAGATGTTGAATCAGGATCTAATAGCGTCAATATTGAGGATAATATATCTAACAAGACTTCAGAAATTAGTAATAATTTTCAAATGGAGAGCGGCACTTAACCAAAATGCAATTATGATATATTAGATCCTGCAACATAGCCTGTTGAAATCGACAACAAACAACGGATGTTTTTGGTAAAGCAGTCACCAAAAAGTATTAAAGATATCCGTTATAAAGGAAATTCTCAAGGAAGATGTTTTAGTGACACTTTTTTTAGCGACATATAAAAAATGGTAAAAAAGAATTAAGAAATTGGCTTTTATATTCTAACTCGACAGGAAAAAGTTTTTTTTTCTGTTGTCGTTTTTTTTTATTGATAAAGATAAGCTTAACTTCAAGTAGATTTTCTGATTATGCCCATACAGAAATACGGTTATCTGAACATGAATCTTTAAAGAAACATCTTAAATCAGCGTATAAATGGCAAATTCTAGAATTTAACATTAAACACGGAACAGGAATAGATCATCTCAATGAAGATGTGTTCAATTAAGAAAAACGTAGATGGCGAATAATTTTAAAATGTATTGTAAAAGCGGTATTGTTTTTAAGTGAACAAAATATAGCTTTTAGGGGCAGCAACAAAAAACTCTTTGAACCATATAATGGTAATTTTTAGTAGTAATTGAAATACTTTCTGGTTTTGTTCTAGAACTCAAAATGCATTGAAAGTCAATCACTGATACATAAAAAAGAGCATCATCTTTTTCGGCGAAAAGTCAAATCGAAATTATCTTACGTAATGATAGATTCTACACCAGATTTTCGCAAAAAAGACCAGTTTTCCATCATCATTCGGTATGTTATAATAGCGGACCAGAATCAAGATTGCTGATTGCCAAGGTCAGTCGTATGACAATGCAGGCAATATGAAAAGAGAATACAAGGGAGTAAAAATTCGAATTTTAGAAGTCAACAACAATGCATGGTATACGCCGTGTGGTGGACGATCAATTTAGTCATGAATGATAGTGTTAAAAACACTATTAAAAGTCAGAATTATTTAACTAAATTAAATAATTTATATAAGAATTTTGCTGCATCAACAAAGCGATAGGCTTTGATGATGCAGGCTCAAAAAATAATCCGAAGGCGCCAAGCAATACTCGATATATCGCGTATAATAAGATTATTTGATGTATCGCATATATCGAATAATTTTCGATATATGCGATATATCGAAAATTATTCGAACGATCATTTTCAAAACTAATTCAAACTAATTCAATATAAATTGCAAATTCTCTGCGTTCTCCAAAGTCACAGGAAAGACTTTCAGGATTTACAATACTGTCCATAGAAAATGCAACCGCAAAAGGGCTAGGAAAATTGATTTATAAATTCTTTGTATAACTTTTTTTTTAGAAATAAAACCCAATAAAATGAATTCAATAAAATTGAAAATTTTATTGAATTCATTTTGTAGGGCCTCAAAAAAACTACAGCACAGGGCCTCAAAAATGTTACAGCACGGCTCTGACTTCAAGTAGGGGAAAGCGGGGCAACATTGTGAATGGGGCAAGATGGGTTTTCATATAACAACTCAACAAAAAATTTTAAAATTGGGTGAAAACGAAACTGTATTTGCATTTTTTATTTTAAAACACCAATTGGTTTTTTGAAATATTATTAACGCCATTTTATACAAATAAGTTTACTTTTTGCGCTTAAAAAAAAATTCCTCACTTTCGGTTTCTCATAATGGTTGGTGTCCTTCAAGTTTAACTTCTTTAGAAGTAGTTTATTTTTTGTTACTTTAATTAGAGTTATTAGCAGTTTTTAAAATTTTATAAAATTGGAGGTAAAAATTGCATAATAAGTCATCTTGCCCCGGTCACGTGACTAGATGACAAATTTATGAACTTTTTATTTTAATATTTATTTCAAATTGTTATATTTGCAAACTGAAAATGAAAGAATTTAATAGCATAAACATACTGAGAAAGTATTATGGCTTCACGTCTTATAGTTTTTAAATAACTCAGGGCTTTCAAAAGTTGCCCCGCTTTCCCCTATATTTGGAATAAGATCTAATCTTTTCATTGTTATTGTTTTCAAGAGCCATCAATTTAATAAAATCTTTAATATATTTAACATTTTAAACTACTTTATACATTTATTTACTTTAAACTTTTTAAAATTTGTTAATATTGCAAATTTGTTAAATTAACAATTATCACATTAGATTTCCTGTAATAATTTTATATTATTTTAATTATATTAATAATATTATATTATTAAGTTACTTTTATATTACAGAAAATACTAAAGTTGTTGAGCTTTTTCCAACTAAAATACTAAAGTTGTTGAGCTTTTTCCAACTAAAATACTAAAGTTGTTGAGCTTTTTCCAACTAAAATACTAAAGTTGTTGAGCTTTTTCCAACTAAAATACTAAAGTTGTTGAGCTTTTTCCAACTAAAATACTAAAGTTGTTGAGCTTTTTCCAACTAAAATACTAAAGTTGTTGAGCTTTTTTACTTAACGAGTAATAAATCATTCTTCAAAATTGACATTAAATATTTTAACAAACTTCTAAATAGTATATAATGACAAAAGCACGTTTTTTAAAACTATATTTAACATTTATGATTTAAAAATATATTTGAGCAAGTTCTACAAGCAAAAAACTAAAATTTTAGTTTCCCGCCAATTTCATTTGTTTGGATATAATAAATACTTTTAAAAATGGTGGAAAATAAGGTTTTTTTGAATTCATTAACATTTTAATAACTTCCAATACCGCAGGAAATTGCAGTAATCCCTTTATATTATAAATTATTTTTTTAGCTGATATATAAACCAAAATTTAAACAAAAAAAAAAACAGTTTTTTTTTTTTTTTTAGTATATTTGAAAGTTAAAAGATTATCTTAAAATAAATATACACTTGTATTTAAATTTCAAATTTTCTATTTTAGTTAAATAAAAATCTCACATTTTTCAGATTTCTTTTCAATTTTTTTCACTTCTTTTAACTTTAAAATACAAAATTAAAGTTTTATGAAAAAATTATTTTTTCTTTTGAAATTAAAAAACATTGTAACTTAATATTATTTAAAAAAAAGGCACTTAATTAAAAAGTTGTGAGGTTTTTTATAGCCGTTTTGTTGTTGTTTTAAGTAACTGTGCGATGTAGGCCTTACAAACGGGATTTTGACGAAATCGCTATTTTTAAGGAGAAGGTACAGAGTTTTTATAAAAATTAGAAATTGTTGAAAAATAACATAATAAACAATCTCATTAATGAGTCATAAACTACTTGGATGTCTGAATAAGTTAATTAAAACTTTATTATTAAATTCTGAGGAAATTATCATATGCCATCCGAAAAATGTTGACTTATTCTTTGCAAATGAATGCCTCCATTTTCACAGCTTTGTTTTATCACATATCAAAAATGGTGACAAAAAACGAAAACCGACTGATAAATTGATCTAAAAACCCAGAACCGACCTTTCCCAAAATCGATCTTATTTAGCCAATTTTTTTGTGCGCTGCTGCAACTAATTGTACTATATGAAAATAATTTCGATTTTGTAGCGTATCAAGAATTTCATACAGTTTGTAGCACTTTGTAGCGCATCAAGAATTATATACAGTTCGTAGCATTTTGTAGCGCATCAAGAATTTTATACAGTTTATCGAACTAATGCAGGATGATATCATTTATCATTTCTTGTAAGTCTCTGAATTGAAATTGTTGCTTTTGAAAATGTTCCGAATCTGTAACTGAGTAAATTTAGGGGAAGAAAATGCTGACATAAGCTTCCATATCCTTTATAAAATTCACATGTTCAATTTTTATACTTTGAATTTTGTATAATGTTTTAATATTAATGTATAATAAAAAATGAGGAAGCAAGGTGTAATTGAAAATTCCTAGTTCAGGGGCCACGAGGAATTATAGACAACTCTGGTCTTTGATTTAGTGAAATCAGCATCTACATTTTTGAAAAAAATATGAATGTTAAATTTTTTCTTTGTTACTTTTTTTATTATTTATTCAACATCATTTAATTAGAAAATAATGTCTATTTCATTTACTAATGTAATTAACTAATTGAATAATGAGAAATAAATAATAAAAATTAACGCTTTAAATTTTACTTTGTTTTTAGTTTTTTCTTTCATAGAATGAATTAATTCCTGATAAAAATAAGCGTTTATTTATACGCGTAAATACTTTTTTAAATCCGGTTTATTTAAGCCGGCTGAGCAAATTTTCTTGTTTTTTAACTAATGCAAAACAAAATTTTTCTTTTTTTTTGAAAATCTAAGAATGAAAAATTGCAATCATTATTAATACGTATGAGAAGCTTTTAGCGAAATTTTGGGTTTCTAAGTCAACTCCAAGTTAAGATGGTAATTTAAAGCAACCTTTTTTTTTTTTTTTTTTAAATTCCGAATAAAGTTCCTCAGAGGCGATTTATGGTGGGTGAGGTGTGGGGGTGTTCCAACCCCAAAAAGAAGGCGATTTTCAAGTTATAGTCAGGTATTTAACACCATTCAGTCGGGATCCAGTCGGTACTTTTTAAAGATTTTCACCCTTTCCCCCTCATTTTATTTGCGGAATTGCCTTTGAATGAACTATGTTATTTAAAGAGATCTGGAAAATATTTTTAAATTGATTATATTATTTAAAGAGATTCAGAAAACATTTCTAAACGAATTATGTTAATTAAAGTCTTGCATTTAATTAATTTCTTGTTTTGGATGGAAAAAAAATTGTTTTAATTTTCGATGTTTTACTATTCAGAGCAGTAATCACCGGGGGGTCCAGGGGGCCTATAAAAATTTTTAAACTATAATTATTATTTCCCCTGCTATGTTTGGGCCTCTTCCTATCTCTTCGTCCCTAAAATAGGTACCTAAAAAAAAAAAAAAAAAGGTCTTCAATATGTTATATGGGCCCCCTAATAAGAAAATTGTAGTTACGGCTCTGCTATTAACCGCTTGTATTTAGACCACTATCTTGGATTTAAAGTAACTCACTCTTCATTTAAAAACAAAATTTGTTTTTTTCAATTTTTGTAAGGTACAACCGGTGTAGTATGAGATTTTTACTCCCATTATTTTTTTACTCCCCTAAAAAAATTTTATATGAAATTTGTGCCGCGGAGTAAAAAATGCGTATGAAATTTTTACTCCCTTTATGAGATTTTTACTCTCATTAGATATTTTTACCGTTATGTTAATATAGTGCTTAATTAATATATTTTATAAAAGTTAAGCTTTTAATAAACTTTTTTAACTTAATTTATTTTCTACATTTTAGTGGGAGTAAAATTTCTTATATTATTTTAAATAAACGGTGAAAATACAAATTTTACAGATAATCTTTTTTAAACTTAAAGATCATAGAATATGCAAGTACTTGTTTGATCAAAATGTGTACTTGTTTTATTAAAAAATGAAGGGGAATATCCAAAATTGTTTTATTTTACTATTAGGCTATGGTACTTGTTGCAAACTTGTTAGAAAAGGAGTTTTCTAAACAACAAGTTTACCTTGCTAACCTGCAGAATCTGAAAATCGCAACTTTTTATTTCTTTCTGACTTTTTCTATTTAACAATTCACATCTGCAAAAAAAAAAAAAAATTATCGTAGGTTACCCTATGTATCAGATAGGGTTAAGATTTTTTTTTTAATTAAACACATATTGTTATATAGGTTTATTTCTGGATTCTTTGCTTTCGCTTTACTAATGTGGAATCAGTCAGGCATATGAAAAAGTATTGCCACCAAATTTAAAAAGACAAACATTTTTATTCCTTCTCCTACATACCGTTGTAAATTCGCTTATTTTTACGTTTTTAAAACATTTGTTACAGACTTAAAAAAAAATATATTTAAAAAATGTCTAAAAATTATGAAAAGAAGATAATTTATAAATTATTTTTTTTTTTGATAATATTTTACAACAGTACAACATTAAAGTGACTTGCAGTTGAATTGTCAAGGAATATAGCATGTTCACTAAGCTGTGTAAGTGTTAAACTACATGGGTAAGTCAGCCATTTCAACTTCTCTCCATATTTGCTATATACTTTTATATCAATACCCATGAACGAGGCACACCCAATTATTTCTGCATCAGTTGCCCAAGTTGTGTTATCACTCATACCACTTTCATTTAGATACGTTATTATTGATTGATTCATATATAAAGTCATTTCATTATTAATATGAGTACACATATGTTTAACAACTTTTTCTCTTATAATTTCATAACTGCATTCACTGCCTGTAATGATATACGATATTGCCCTAAAAAAGCAATTACCATCGCCTATGGTTTTGTGAATTTGTTTCGGACGTGAAAGTAGATTAATATCTGCAATAAAAATATTTTTGGTAATACCAATTCCAAATTTTTCAGAAATAGAAGTTCTCATTTCAATAGTTGCATATTTTCCGATCTTATCATTAGAAATTTGCATATTAATTTCATCAAATGTGATTTCTTGTTCATCATTAGTTATTTTTTCATTATATAAACATAACTTTGTCAAGTTGTACTTTGTTTTCAAAAATTGACCCTTTAGATTTTTCAAAGTGCAGTTATTTGTGCTAGAAATAGAAGTTACAATGTATGGTCCAGTCCAAGGCTTTAAAAGTTTACCACCTTTTCTATCATCACGTCTGCTATTTCTTAGTAACACTTTTTTATTTATGCTAATTTCATTATTTGGTGCAATTCTCTTGTCGTAATCATGTTTTTGTCTTTTTTGAGATTTTTCAATATTTTTATAAGCATCTTCAAAAATTTTATTCTTCATTTTATTCATTGCATGAAAGGTATCTGAAACTATTTTTTTGTTAGAGAAATCATCATTGCTAAGAGCGTTACTATCATTAAAGTCAATTAAATTGCAATCTATATCAATAGGAAGAACTGCTTCCCTTTGGTAAAGCAATGCAAACGGTGAAAACCCAGTAGATTTGTGCTTTTTAACTCTTAAAGAAAACAAAACACTATCAATAATGTATGGCCATTCCAAAGCAGCCTCATCAAGCACTTTTACTAATATACGTTTAATTGTTTGAATTTGTTTCTCTACTAATCCATTAGCTTGAGGATGATATGCACTTGTAATTCTTTGAATTGTTCCTGTTTTTGAGTAAAGTTCTTTAGAAATTTCATTTACAAACTCACGACCTTGGTCATTTATTTGAATTTCAAAACAGCCATGTCGACAAATCTGTTTATACAAAAAAAAAGCCACAGCTTTAGCAGTTTTATCGGTAAGTGCTTCTGCTTCAACCCATTTACTGAAGTAGTCGATTAATACAACCAGATATTTGCAACCGTTAACTTCTGGTAGCTGTGTTAAATCAATTCCTACCTGCTTCATATTGCCTTTAGGAATTGAAATATTTTGCAGCAATGGTTTCGACTGAAGTTTTCTGTTCTTTGACTTTTGGCATTGGTCACATTTGGAAACATAAGTTGTAATATCTTTTATCATTCCATACCATAAAAATCTACTTTGAATGTGACAGGTTGTGTTATTAATACCTGTATGACCAGATAAAGCTTTAGACTCAACAGAGACATCGTTTCCTTCATGAACAAACTTTATTATGTTTTGTTGTTTATCTCTACTCTAAATAACTTTTTAAAAAAAGAAGCTGTAAATCATCAATATAATGAGAATCAAAACTAAATTAATTTTCATTATTTATTAAATAAATTATTTGTAAATATTCGTGTTTATTTGGTGACTAGATTCTAGTTGCAAAATGGCAAAACTATTAAAACATTTTGAAATAATAGCATACCTTTGCAGCTTTATTTAAATGATATAACTCATTATTATCAACTATAAATGACTTAGTTTGTCTTCTAAAATTGGCTTTATCGCCTTTATTTAAAACTTCTTTTGGATATATTTGGTATTTTAAGTAACTAAAAATGTCTGCAAATCTAGAGTGCATGTTTTATTGATATGCAATTCCGCTAATAACAACTTGAGAGTAAAAATAAAATAGTGAGAGTAAAAATCTCATATGCTTTTTTTTACTCCGCGGTAAAAACTTCATACGATATTTTTACTGGGGAGTAAAAAAAACACGGGTGTAAAAATCTCATACTACACCGGTTATAGGAAAACATGTAAACAAATTATTTGCATACCGTTTTATCAGTTTCTATGTTTTGTAAAAAGTTGTCTGCTTTTAATATTACTAAATTTATCATACTATTTCCGTTATTGTATCTATTATTATAATTAAACATATCATAAACATAATTAAACATATCATTGTTAGGGTCTCAAAAATTATTTTTAAAAATCAAAATGTGGAAGAGTACTATCATTATCAATGCAAACATTTTATGGTAAAACACAATGGTTTTGCGTCATCTACAGGAAGATTTTTTCTCAAGCCATTTTCTGCAATGTGAACATTATTTTTTTTTTAAGAAGAATGAACTCAATTAATAGATGAATTTATCATCAAGATCTTAGAGATGTAACGTAAAAGAATCATCAATTTCATTCAAAATAAATTAGTGAAAAAAAGCCATTTAACAATAGGAAAAAAAATAAAAGTACGAAAATTAGACTTTTTACTTGAGAACGGAATAACACAGAGATTAAACAATGTTTAATTTAAGAAAAAAAAAAACGTCTTAAAATTTTGTTTGTATAAAACCAAAACATTTCTTTGATTTTTTGCTGATCATAATAAATTAACACCTGGTGTGAAATGAGAGGAGAATTTTTAAGTTTTTAGTTTGTCTACGACAACAACTTTTAAGGTATTTATTAATTTCCCACTGTATATAATACAAGGTAAATTATCATAAAGTTACATTTTTGAAAAGAAATAAGTTTTTTTTTTATCTTGGAATATTTGATACATCTTGGATGTAAAACAAGAAATGAATATAATTTTTGCTGTGTTTTGAAACATTGAAAAGTGACTTAAGTGTATTCCTTCCTATTATATCAAGTTTTTGCATTAGCACGTCTTTATAATCGCAAAGTTCAAGTTTTGTTCTAAAAGTATATATTTTTTTCGGTAACGTAAACGGCCGTCATCTTGGCTAACCCAAAATATTTCACGGAACTTATGAGTTTACTAAAAAATTTACTAAATTCTAGTCAAAAGGTTGCATTAAATGATTGAATTATTCGTGAGCTTATGTTTGGCAGCTTTTACTATCTTATAAAGAATTATTTGCTAACTGATTGCCTTTTTCAGTTTATTCTAATTCGGAATACTGAAATAGACATACAGATAGCTGTAATTCAACACAATCCTAGAAGATAATGTCTTTCAGATATTATAAAAGGTTCTTAAGAAAATAAAACCAAATGGTTGTGAATTTTTATCTATATTTAAATAATTAAAAATAAATATATATATTTACAAGTGTGTGTTTATTAGGGCCCTGCGAAGCTTTTAAATTTTGAATCGAATCAAAAAACTGATTCAAAATAAGATTCGAAAATCTGCATATTTTTGAATCAAGGTTTCTCAATATACTTTCAAAATTAGTGGTTGCTAACCATTAAGGTATTTTTTCGTTAAGCAGTTCTATCGGTCGCTATAAGAAAATAGCTTTTTTTTTTATAGTTTATTTGTTTTTAAGGAGTTATACCATAAAGTATATAACGCTATAAATAATTTTTAAATATAGGTAGGATCTTTTGATCTCTAACGCACCAAAATTTCCATTGACATAAAGTGCTATATTACTTTAAAAGAATCAGCGCAAGAGAACCGATAATTTCTTACTTCTATCAAGGAGTTATAAATTAAAACTCCTTGATAGAAGTATTATAATATAACAGCGTAGCTGGAGGGAGAATGAAGTTAAAATACGTCATTTCTCAAAAAACCGTCTTAGTAGTAACATAATTTTCAATTAAACACCGCGGAATTTTATTAATCCATTTTGATTACAACTCTCAAAGCGCACTGATTACATTTCAAAATTTTTCATTTTTTTTGCAAAATTTTTTTTGACTTACTACTGGAATAATTATACCGGTTTTTACAACCATTTAAAACAATCATGACAACCATTTAAAACAACCATGACATTCATTTAAAACACCTCAACAATCAATTAAAACAATGTGATTTTCAATTAAAACAATCGTGATTTTCAATTAAAACAATCGCGATTTTCATTTAAAACATTTAACGCATGCGCAATCTCAACATTCTATATTATTTTTTAAAAAAGGTCTTTTTTTTATTTTTTTATTTATCTAATATTATATAAATTTATTTTTATTAATATTATACTAATTTATTTTAATTTAATGGAATTTATTTTAAATTTGAATGGATGTCACGTTTGTTTTAAATGGATGCAAAACCATATTTTTTTACATATTTTTTATACACATACTGTATTGGCAAAACAACCATGATCTTCAATTAAAACATGCATGATGATAATTAAAACAACCAGGATTTCCTATTAAAATATTTTGCGCATGAGGATATTAGATTTTCAATAAAACATGCAGCGAAATTCTGTTTGCCAAAATAAGCGAAAATTTGTTTTGAGATTGGTCATTGATCAAAGAAAAATTCAATCTGAAACTTCATTGCCACGAAAAACTCAATCTGAATCTTCATGCCGCGAAATTCCGTTTCTCAAAACATGCGAGATCTTGTTGTAAATCTAGTCGTTGATCAAAGAAAAACTCAATCTGAAGCTTCATCGTTAACAGGAGTTAGTCGAAACACAATACAATCAATATTAAGAAGGTACGATCGAACGAATTCAACACTTCCTGGTACTGGAGGTGGCGCTCGTCGAAGAATTGAAGAGCTTATAAACGATAACACAACGACAACTATAATTGAAATTAAATATGCTTTAAGTGTAAATGTATCAATTAAAACTGTCTGGAGATGGGTGAACAATCTTGGATACACATATAAAATTGCTCGACCAATTTATGAAAGAAGAAAGGACAATGGTGTAAAAAATCTTCGTATTGAATATGTTAGGTGGTTTACTTCAATCTCGCCTATTAATCGCTATCGAAATATTGTTTTTATTGATGAAAGTTTATTCATGGGCACGAAGAGGAGTAACACCAAACCCGATCACTCACCCAAGGCAACGTAACGTTTCAATGATATTGGCCGTCAATGGTTTAAATATTATTCACTGCGAAGCTGTCAGTGTGTCAGTCAACACAGTTTTGTTTCAAGAATATATTGATGAAGTTGTGCGAATTTTGGGAACAAAGGAAGAATTCACCCTGGTGATGGATAATGTCAGAATCCATCATAATGTTGAGATGAGGGCTCAAAACATTCAAATGAAATATTTGCCACCATATTCACCATTCTTGAATCCGCGTAAAGAGATTTTTTTTTATCTTAAGAATAACGTGCAAAGAAATACGGCCCCAGCTGGAAGAAATGAACTAATTTCAAGCATGCGTGAGGCATGCTTATCTATACCTAATGTTAACTTATGAAACTATTACACACACTCGACAGTAATTGAAAAATAAACATATTTTAAATAAAATAAAATTTTAAATTTTTTTAAAAAATCGAATAAAAAAATATAAAACCTTTTTTTTAAAATAATATAGAATGTTGAGATTGCGCATGCGTTAAATGTTTTAATTGAAAATCACATTGTTTTAATTGATTGTCGCGGTGTTTTAAATGAATGTCATCGTTGTTTTAAATGGTTGTCATGATTGTTTTAAATGGATGTAAAAACCGGTACTACAAAGACTGTAACGCGATTTAAATCCATTTTCGACTTTGTTCTCCCTCCAGCTAACCTATTATACCTCCTTGCTTCTATTTAAAAGGAAAACTTAGCGTTACACTTTATGAATGACCCCTCAATAGAACTAAAACTCAACTTTCAATTACAAATTATAAAATTGTCGTAATTATTCATTACAACGTTTTTAAAACCATATAATAGTTTATATAGTTTATATATAGCTATAAAAAGAATATACAACTAAGATTTTAATTTTTGTATTTTATTTCAAGGAGAGCATTTAAATTTAAATACATTTTTTATAAATTGTCTTCGTTTAGATAAAGAAATCAAAAATTATTAAAATTTGTCACACATTTATTACTTTACTTGTAAGACAATTATATTAAAAAGCGTTATTTTCAAAATTTACTTTTGATTTCATATATTCTTTTCATTTCACTCTTTCAAATTACTATATTTCAATCAATTTATTATTTGAAATAACTATATTTCAATTAATTTACTATTATTAAAATACTATTTTGAGTTATACATTGAATTTATACAAGAGTTATACATTGTTATACAGAGTTATTCATTTAATTTATTCAATTAGAGTTATTAAGTCGTACTTTGAATTAAAAGATTAGTTTTATTTAGTTAAAACGTGCAAAACCACTTTACATGTCTAAAACACTGGCACAACATCTTATCTCTGGGGTCACTTCGAAAGAAAACACAAAACACTTCACACTCAAGCTGAAGCAAAGCAAAGAAAAAAACGTATTTTGTCAAAACCAGATGTTTTGGAAAGCAGTTGTTTTAAAAAATTGAAACAAAGCGTTATGTCAGATTTCCTTAAGAAGCCAATCTCGATTGAACACAAGAAAATATGTCACCAAGCTGTATTGGAATTTGTTGTTGCAGATGGACGTTCTTTTTAGACTTCGGCTGGTAAGGGTTTTAAAAAATTGTGTTTAACTCTTACTAATAAAAATTGTAAACCTCCCCATCCAACTACCTTTCACGTAAGATAAATGATTTAAACATGGCAGCCATGTGCTGCACATGTTCTTCAAACATGCATTAAGAGTGCTTTAAATGTTCAACAACAAGTTAAAAACCTTATTAGTTTGGTACACAATATTGCAGGTTTTTTTAACAGTTCTTCTGTAGGTCTAAAATGTTTAAAGAAATATCAACTTGAAAAAGGACTTCCAAAATCATGTCTACCACTTGATATTGTTACTAGGTTTAACAGTACATTTAAACTTCTGAATTAATCATGTAAAAATTGTACTGCAATAACAAGGGCTCTTATGGAATATACTTTAAGTGGTAGATGCGCAAAAGTTCCTTCTCAAGCTTTATTGGTGACGATGCAAGATATTCAAAAAAAGTGTATTTCGTTTTTAAAACCAATTTCGGACGCAACAACGCTACTTAGTTTTGATATTACTGTGGTTATCAGTTTAGTTAAAATATATCATTTATACTTTAAAAGTTTAATTGGATTCATTAATTGTAGCTATATGAGCAGCTTTAAAAAAGAGTTGCTTTCACAACTACATGCACGTTTTAATTTAGAAAATGTTACGCTACTTACCTCAACATTATTAAACCCTAGATTTAAAGCCGTAAATCACACTAAAAACAAGCTTTTAATTGTGAAAAACCATCTAATTAAAATTTCCGTTATTTTAAATCATGCGAAAGTACTCCTTGCGTTAGTTCTATCAAGAAGAAAAAGTTGAAAACTTATCTAAGAAATTACTTGACGATGTATTTAAACAAGTTAAGGAAAAAGAATTTTAAAAATATAAACTTTTAAAACTTAATTCTGCAAAAAGACACATTAAAAATTGCGTTCTTACGGAACTATTATATATATATATATATATATATATATATATATATATATATATATATATATATATATATATATATATATATATATATATATATATATATATATATATATATATATATCGTATAAACACAATAATTACGAACGTTTTAAAGTAAAAATTAAATTGTCCTTTGATTTGAAACTTAAGGTTTATTTGCATAAGGCAAAAAACTGATTTAAACCACTCAAAAATTTTCTTAATTGGTTTAAATTAGTTTTTTACCTCATGCAAATAACTTGAACGGTTTAATTGATGTTCATGTTTCACATATTAGTTTAAAATCGCTAAAGTTAGTCTTTGAAAATAGCATTATACTTTGGCGCTTGCATGCCGAAATTTTTGGTTTTATTTTTTCGAAATTCTATATAATAAGCGAATTATTTAATAGTTTTGTTATCAACTTCGACTAAGGGTGGAATGCAAGAAGCGAACTTGAGTCAAGCTCGACTTGAACTTTACATTGCAACCAATAGCGACAGAGTATGGGTTTTACTTCAAAAAATACTCTGCCGCTATTGGTTACAAAGTAAAGTTCAAGTCGAACTTGACTCAAGTTTGCTTCTTGCATTCCACCCTTAATCGATTAAAAGTCGATTAGTCGACTTTGAAAAATTTTTAATCGAATAATGATTTCGAGTAAAAATTTTGAAATCCTTATATCGTTTAATTTGATTTAACTTTTCAATCTTTAATTTTTGTTTGTTCATTTAATAACAATAGTATTTACTATTATAACTACTACCTAGTTTTTTGCTTATTCACTTAAAGTTTTATCTAATTTATAGCATGTTAGCATTACTTATGCACTTTTGCGGTGCTCTGTAATAACACCGTAAAGACTTCTGGGAGAAAAATTATAGAGGAAGTTCGTGTGCTTAGAGCTAGATTTTTTCAATGCCCAAATTCAAGGCTCCAGACTTGTCTAAAAATGGTAAAACTGATTTGATCACATCTCTATATTAATTACTTTGTATTAGTATAAGTATATTGACTTAAATTATAAAAGTCTGTCATGTAGAAAGGTTTAAAAATTAGTTGCCCTAGGTACAATAGGCTTTTTTTTAGTTGTATCTAAGGCCACTAACTGTTGAACCTAGGGGTACTATTATAAAGTTAGGTTTAACTCCATAATAAATCGACAACAAAGATAGACATATAAACTTGAAAATTTATGTATTTATTTAATCTTAGATTGTTTTCAACAAACTTATCTACTTAATAACTTCACTTAAAGAGATAACTACGTTGAATAATAGTGAAAGATTGACAAATAAGGCTACGAGCAAAATAGTAGTCCTAAAACAACCGCGAGCAAAAATAAATTCTGCACCAATCAAAATTCAACAATCTACCTCATTATTAAGCAAATTCTTTACGCATCAGTTATATATTGTATAAACTAGTTGGTCTAACTTCGATCCAAAAAATAAAGCCGCTTTCACCTTTTTAAATTTGTTAACAAATACTATTTAACTTTTCTTGTAGGTATTCACACTTAATATTTAAATATCAGGTTTCATTATAAGTTTAAAAATTTAGATTGAAAAATTTAAGAGGAGCATATAAGTTTTATTGTTAACTATGATATGAATTAATAGCAATAATTACACGAACAAACACGAATTAAAAAAGACGAACTTTTCGGCTTTTAGCCTTGCTGAATCTTTTTAAAATTGTGTCATAACAACACCCGCTGCTATTGCAACTTCAATGGATAAAATGGATAAAGTAGAGAGTCTTTCTTGGCTCATCGTGCTTCTTAAGTAGGTCTTTATCAGTTTTAACTTTGAGAAGCTTCTCTCAGCAGAAGCTGTACTTACTGGAATTGTGAGTATTATTCTGATTGTTATGTAAATGTTTGGGGATATACACTGAGGCATATTCGTTTAGACGCATCAATTTTTTTCTCTTTATCTTCATTTTTTTCTATGAATTGTCAACTGATATGCATGCAAGTTATTATCAAAATAATTGCTGTGTTGTGGGCTTATAAAAATCACAAAAAAATTTTTCTATGTGTCCTTATTAACATGAGAGTATGTTTGATATACAAAAGTACATTTTTTAATTGGAATATATCTATAGACGCAGTCATATTTTTGACTTTAAAAGAAGGAAATTAGTAATCCGTATGTCCCCCATTACACTGGATCACCTCAAAAATTCTGCCTTTCATTGACTCCACTAGTCGTTGAAATGTAGTTTGATCCAACTCGGACCATGCTTCAAGGATTTTACACTTTAATTCCGTAACAGTTTTAAATTGGTGTCCAGCTGCTTTAGCGTCATAAACTTTTCTTGCTAGCATTCCCCACACGTTCTCGATTGGATTTAAGTCCGGGTACAAGCTGGATTTAAGTCCGGCTACAAGCTGGTCATTCGAGAACCGGGATGTTGTGATCTTTAAACCATTTCATAGATGAGTGGTGCCTAGATGTGTGAATTGCAGCATTATCTTGCTGAAATATGGCATTATTGTCCATGTTTTCATCTATATAAGTTATGAGAACATCATCCAACATTTCTGTATACTTTATCGAGTTCATTTTAGGTAAACCACAACACAGAGTCAATTTTCCTGAATAAGAAAATCCACCCCAAACCATTAAACTTCCTCCACCATAATTTCGATTTGTTTGTGGATCATTTATTCCTTTTAGATCATGCCAATAACAACTGTAAGAGTCCGGACCATCTAAATTGAACTTTTTTTCATCTGAAAATATTACATTTTGCCACTCATGAGTCCAATGCATATGGTTTTTAGCAAACTGTAATCTAGCAATTTTATGTTTGGTTTTTGGTGTGGTTTTTGGTTTTTGTTATTGGTTTTTGGTGTGGTTTCTTCCACTTTACGTTTGGTGTTGTACGTAGAATATGTGCAACATGTTTATTGGTGACAGGCAATAATAATTTATCCTTTATTTGTGTTGCATTCAATTTATTTTTGGTTGCTTCGAAGCGAGTTCGATTAATTTGCCGATTTATTAATATTTTGTTGCCGTTTGTTGCTTTTTTTACACCGTAATTGTCAACCTTTTGCAATGTAGTTTCGTATAACATGGTCAGATCTTCCAATTTTTCTTGCTATTTCTCGTATAGAAAGTGCTGGTGAGATTTCTGAGCACGATATAAATTAATTTGTATTTTTTCAGCATCTTTCAAATACTTTCCTTTAGGCATTTTGTAAAATGCAATAAAAATAATACTGGCAGAGCAAAAGATCAAATTACACTAAAATTTATCAATTTATTTGTGTAAAAGTGATTAAAAATCATTAATTACCGTTATTAACCTGATTGCGTCTATAGATATATTCCAATTAAAAAATGTGCTTTTTTATATCAAACATACTCTTATGTTAACAAAGACACATAGAAAAATTTTTTTTGTGGTTTTTATTAGCCCACAACACAACAATTATTTTTATAAAAACTTGCATGCATATCAGTTGACAATTTATAGAAAAAAATTAAGATAAAGAGAAAAAAATTGATGGGTCTAAACGAATATGCCTCAGTGTATTTCTTCAAAATTATTTTCTAAAATATACTGTAATATGTACAGTTGCTTTGCATCATTTATATTTTCTAATAAAGTGGATTTTAAAAATGAAATAAATGAAAAAAAATATAGTTAGGTGCTTGCATGAATTTTAAGTTTTGATTTTAATTATTTTTTTATAGTATTAATTTTAGGTCAAGATTGAGGAACATTTTTAATTGAATTTTTAAATTTACGAGTAATTAATTGAATAATGAGTTAAATTTTATTTATAGTATAGTTTGTAATGTTCACTTATTTCGTTATTGCTTTTATAACAGATTGTAATTGCAAGCAATAATTGCTTAAATAATTGTACTATATTTAATATTTAAATTATAACTTAATAAACTAAGTTAGTTAGGTTAAAATAAAAAAAACTTAAATTTGAATTCGAATTAATTTTCATTTCTCAGATTTTATAATTGTTTTACTAATAATTTTTAAAATCAAATAAAACTAATAATTAATAAAATCAAATAAAAATGGAATAAAAAGAGACGATCAAATTTTTTATAGATCTACAATCGAATATTAACATTCCTTGTTAATTATATAGTTAACTATACGTTACGCCTCAATAAACAATTTTTAAAAATGCTTTTATGTTATCAGAAACAGAATAAGATTGATTCATAGAAAATGATATTCATTTAAAGTTGAAGTAATATAATACCGATAATAAAACCGACAAATAAACATATTTTCGTCCAGGAAAGCAAAATAATATATCTAAAAATATCATTAATTATAATTAAGATATTTAATTTTTTTAAGTATATTTTTGCGAGGTCCCTTCAAGCGCGAGGCCGTCGGCAATCACCGATGTTGCCGACACCTAACACCGTCACTCTAAACTACTATTTATATAAAAGTTTAAAGAGGAAATTTGAATACTTTTAAAATAATAACTTATGATTCCTAAATTTATTTTCGATTAAATTTTGTATTTTATAATTATTAAAATGTGTTTTTGAATTATCTTTAATTTATTGGGAACTTTTGACTTGCATTTTTAACTTTTATTCCACACATCGGCTTCAGCTTTTGCCCTTTTTACAAATGGTGGACTATATTTATAAACAAAAAAAAAAAAAGCGACTTCATTTTTTGTCCAATAAAATCCCGTTAGTTAGACATCTAGTTTATATAATATATTATTGTTACGGACTTATGTCTCTTGGTACAAGCAAACTATATGGCACTTGGTACAAAAATGATAACCCCATAAAAAATACCATCTATTAATGAATCCCGATTGAGAGAAAACTTATTCAACACCGCATTTAATACTTTAGTAACAAACAGTATAATATAAAGAACTTATAGAAAAGCATTTCCTGTAGAATTGTAAAATAATCTACGATACTAGCGGCAAAAACTTACTTTATACTATCAAAAAGCGTTTTCTGATTATAACTTGCCGTAGCAACGCTCTCTAGGAATCAAAATAGGATTATTAAATAAATACTTTTTATAACTATGGAAAACTATTACTTAAAGTGGGGGAGATACAAGGAGACCCTAGGTACACAAACTTCCTCTACCTAACTAAACTTTTGATTATGTACTTCTTCTTTTTTTTCTTTTTTAAACTCGATGCTTATGATTTTTCATAAATACTTTAATACAGGACTGTTCCAATCTGGCTCGAGTACCTGGGGCAAAATTAAGTTGTGAATCTCCAAACTCTAAATATCATCTGTACAATCACATTGTAAATATGATTATAATATATATATATTTGATATATAGCGAGTATTTAAGGTAGGCCATAAATTATTGGGTTCTGTGAATAAATTGTCCCGTTGTCGGAGCGGCCCCTCTCTCATATTGTTTTGCTCCATTAATATTTCAATAACATAAGGTTGAAAAATTGGAAAGCGAATATAAGTTACTTTATTATTTTTGTTACAATTTATTTCAAAAAAATAAATTATTCTCATATTTCGACTAAACCGACTTTTTTCACATATTTTGACTGAACCGACCAACTTGACTTAGTGGATTTCAAAAATGATTTTTTTTTTTGTTAATTTAATTTTGCTAGATTTCAAGTTGAAATCTAACACAATTGTAAAATTTTTTTTTCACCGTTTGGTTTGTCTTGTTTTAAAGTTTACTTATCAAAAAAAAAATGTTTAATTTGATATAATATATAAAACGCGTAACTTTTTATAAAACGTCTGTAATTAGGTTTCATCGCCGTAATTTTGTGTTTATACGGTTTATATATATATATATATATATACATATATATATATATATATATATATATATATATATATATATATATATATATATATATATATATATATATATATATATATATATATATATATATATATATATATATATATATATATATATATATATATATATGCATAAAT
The DNA here is from genome assembly GCF_022113875.1 of Hydra vulgaris. Classification (NCBI taxonomy): domain Eukaryota; kingdom Metazoa; phylum Cnidaria; class Hydrozoa; order Anthoathecata; family Hydridae; genus Hydra; species Hydra vulgaris. Next base: position 63,212,898 of record NC_061157.1, read on the forward strand.
TTTTTAACATGTTTAGTAAATAGTTTGAGTGCAATATTTATTTTGCTTTTAGTTGCTTACATAAAGTTCATAACTTAAACTTAAAAATAAGAAATTTCTGGGTTCACCAAAACTTAATTGTAGTTACTTACCAAAAGTGCTGCAATGTTTGTAGGCATTTAGTTTCATACGAAAAATTGTTGAATACTTTCGTTTAAATTACTTTGTAATAGAGTGTTTTCATTTCCAGTATTCGATTTGCTGTTTTTGCTTAGTTACAACTTAATTCTATATAGTTATTATAAATATTTATTTTACGACCATGATACTGCATTATATGTTGTATTTTATAGTTTATCGCGCTTACATGACTATTCCAACATGCATAATGAGTGATTAAAAAATTACAAACACATTTTCTTTTAAGGGGTACAACTTTTTTTTACAAAGATGCGTTTTAAATAATTAATATACACAGAGTAGTAAAGCTTTGTGTTTTGAACATTCACAATATTATTATACACATGTTCTAAGATATTTTACACAAAGTTGTAAAGTGGATAACCTAATATACAATATATGAAAAATTTTAGTTATGCATAAAAAAGCCCAGTTTTACCTTTTATTTTAAAATTTAATTAGATTGATACACGATTATTTTAAGTTAAAAGTCAGTTTTAACTTGTTAAAGTATCAAAGTTATATTTAATGGCTACTTTAATTGTGCGTAACAAAGTGTAAGCAATTGTTTGTATAAAGATAAATTAATAATTTGTTTAAAAAAAAAACATTACTAAAAAACATGCTCGGTAGCCATGCAACTAAACTATGAAGCTTTAAATTTTCTTCAAAGTATTGTTAATTCCAATATATTATTGAATGTACTTTTAAGGAATGGCTAATTTCAATTTATTATTGCTTTTAACTTTGCTTTCGTGAACTTTTCTTTTTCCTTTGCTTATTTCTTTCCTTTACCTCCAGATGGCAAACAGATCTCATGAACGCCAAAAATTCTAAACAATTATAGGTTTTTTATACACACATAAATACACACAAACATACATACATACATACATACATACATACATACAAACATACATACATACATACATACATACATACATACATACATACATACATACATACATACATACATACATACATACATACATACATACATACATACATACATACATACATACATACATACATACATACATACATACATACATACATATATACATACATACATACATACATACATACATACATACAATAAAATTTTTTTTTGTAACGTTAGAAACAGTTATACAAAAAAATTTTATTGTATAATTTTTACGAGCTGATGATGCTGGAAACCATAATCCAGCGAAAATTTCTAATAATAAATTATTAATTGTATTAAGAGAATTCGTATTAATTGATGTTTTCTGACTAATATAACATATACTCTTATACACGATGTCAACACTAAAGATATATATATATATATATATATATATATATATATATATATATATATATATATATATATATATATATATATATATATATATATGTATATATATATATATATATATATATATATATATATATATATATATATATATATATATATATATATATTCGGCAATCATTAGCCATAAGACACAATTCAAAAAGCGCAACAACAACAATAATTAAACTACAGAAGAGCTAGTTCTGAAAAAACACAAAAATTTTAAAATATGAAAATTATAATAATAGTAATAATAATGATAACAATAATAAAACTATGAAACTACGTAGGCAAAAAATTTGTCCATGAATTAATAGGAGAAGCATTTTCTCCGAGCCTTTATAAGTTCTGAATATCCTTTACCCCGAGGACAAAAAAAAAGATTTAAACTAAATTTCATTAGTCCCAGTGTCATATAAAGAAAGCAAAAAAATTATCAAAATACTGTGACTAGTTGACAATGTTGCTAAATTATTTAATGAAAAAAATAATTTTTTCTACGTTGTTGAATGGTTTTCTTAACTTTTTTTTCTCTTATATTGTATATATTTTATATTGTTCACTTGTTATAGCATAGACGTATTATGCCTCTTAAAAAAAATCGCCCCACCCCTACCAAGCTCAACATTTTTATCTCCTATATTTTTTATGTTAGATAGTCCACAATTTATATAACAACATGCAATGGTTTATATGAATATAACATATCAACTGTTAATAAAAGCACGGAGTGACATAATTAGTTAAAAATAATGTATTTGCTGTGATAGGTGCATATTTTAACATAATTAGTTAAAAATAATGCTGTGATAGATCAAAACGTGTGTGACTAATTATAAGTTGTTGGTGAATTTGTAACAACATTTGTAATTGTATGTTTTACATTGTCGTTAAACATAAAGTAAAGTGTTCAATGTATGAGGATTTATTTTGAAATAAACAGTAATAATAGTAATAATCTTATTATTATTTGTATACGTGATACTTCTGAGAAATGAAAAAAGTTGTCTGCTTATTTAGTTGTTTTAATTAGGTTAGGATAAATTATTTGTCACCTCTTGATGTTTTGTTACTGTATTTTAACAAATTATCTTGCAAGACTTGTTTATTTGCAGGTAACAAAAATAATTATCAAACTTTAATTTTATAAGAATTTTAGTCGAACAAAAATAGTTTTCTTTTTGAAACGAATAAGAAAAAAAAGGAATTATGTTTGGTTCGAACTAATCAAAAAAGGTTAGAAAGTATACAATGATGGCATGGTGGTTTATCATTCTCCGGCTAATTGCCATAATAAGGCCACATACCAAGGCACGCGAAGATGAGTTTAGCTCACTAAAGAGCATCATAACCAGCCAATAGTTAAGCGAGTTTAAGCAAAATAAAGAATGTTAGAGCGAAATACGGAAGAAGTTGATTTAAAAGATAGCATAAAGATAGCGGACAGATTTTGCACTGGATGTTAGAATGTCAAAACTTTACTATTAATCGGTTATAACTAATTAATGTATTTTATTTTTGTAATATAAATAATATACAAAGATTGTTGGCGGTCTTGTTCAAACAAACAAAATCCAATTTTAAACGTAAAAAGTGTAAACATAATATGTTTGTGATTGTGGTTAATGATAAAAATGTAATAAAAAAGCTAAATCTTCTAGTTCATTAAGAAAACGGTGGAAAGATAAATTAAAAATATATTTAAAAAAATTGGAAAAAGACAGCAGAAAACCAGGAACACATGAGTTTATCAACTTAATCACTGTAACTAATGAAGTAGGAGAACATTTGAGGTAAGAAAACAGAGATTTTAAAATAATTTTCAGATATCAATACATGGTAAAACAGGTTGCTATATCACAATTCAAAATAGATGAGGTTCATCCAATTTTGTCCAAACATTTTAGGAATTTTCGGTCTGATGAGTTGACACCGTTTTTAACAACGGTAAAGTTGTGGTTATAATTGTATTAAGCATGCAATTGATGTCATGGAGGATACTTCTATAGTGTAAAAACATTGAAATACTTATTTGAAGTTTTTTTGACAAATACTAAAAATTACTGTTTTTTTTTTTTTTTTTTAATAAAAAAATGTCATTTTGTATATATAAAATATATATAAAAGAGGATGAGGAGGGGATAAAATTTTATAAAAAGTAACACAAGGATAATTTTTTTAAAGTATCCATATACCTATTATAGAAATTTAGCAAGCAATTATAGTTAACATTAATTTTGTTTAAATGTTTTATGTAGTTTGTGATTTGCTGGAATTTTTTAAATAAAATTCTTACCCCACTTGTTTGCAAACTAAACCTTGTTTACAAGGTCCACAAACTGGTTGAACTGTTCCTCCTATATATACTGTTCTAAATTGGTTGTACGGTCCACAAGTTTGATGTTCATCAAGCGCAGGCTTACAAATACTGATGACAGGATTAATAGCAGGTTCACGAACGCAACACAAATCCGGACCAACGCAATCTTTTTGTCTATCGCAAAAAGTACCTTAAATGATATTTCAGAACTAATAGTATTGATTCATAGGTCATAGAACCATTTTTGTTATACAAAAGTATTTTGCAAAACAGTTTTGTATTTTTTATATTTTATTTTGTATTTTTATAGTTATTAAGTTTTGCTAACTTTTGATGCTTTTTTAAACTTAAAAAGTATAAATTTGAATCACTATAAAGTTAAATAAATTACAAATTTAAAATATATTTTACTCAAAAAATATAAAATTTAAAACCTGCAGCTCCTTTAGAGGATCCTTTTTTACATCTTCCATACGTGCATTCTGTTCCAGGGCAACACTGACCATTTTGAGTGCAAGCAACGTTTTCTTTTAAGCAATCGACGCACAAAAACATATGACAATATTTCGTGGGGTCAGGACACGGTTTATGAACGTTGCATTCTTGAGAGTAATATCCGGGGGCAATCATCTACAAATGAGCAAAAAGTTTATAAATTGAAAACATTTTTTTTTTTTTTTTTGCTTTGACTTTTAAAGAGTTAATTTTAAGTATTATTACGGTTAACTGTCGCAGTGTTATGCAAGCAACGAGTACCGCAAAACTTGAACTTTAGGCTCAAGAAACTTTTGTTGTACAAAATTTGTTTAATGCTAAATTTACACATAATTAAATAAAAAATAAAGCAATATATATAAGAAAATTTATACATAAGAAAACTCACATAGTAAATAATTTTTAAGCATTGAGCATTTATGTTTTTATTCATTTACTTAATACAATGTTCTGTACACAAAATAATTGCTTTTGTAGTGGCTATTTTTTCAGCTTTTTAACTCATGTTTTATGGATAAAACTTTAATATAAAAATGAAAACTACTAATATTTAGTATAATATTTTAATAAAAAAGTGTTTTTATTAGTAGATTTTTAAAGACTATTTTCATTGGCCCGCTGTGGTTCGTTAAGAAAATAAATATAATCGCTATGGTCTGTAAAATTTTCTTTTCTGTAGAATAATTTTTACATTTTAGGTGATAAAAGTTTGTTTAAATCTAATGCATTTAATTTATATAAATATATCAATTATCAATTTCAAATATCAATTTCCAACAGTACTAATTAAAGAATTTATTATTATTAATTATTAAATTTAAACGATAAAAACATTTTTTAATGCCCGAAGAAAAAAAAAAGGAAGGAAAAAAGTTGAAATTGTAAACGGTTTAAATTGCACTGCTAAAAAAGACGGACCTTTAAATTAAGTCAAACAATAATGAGAAGAAACAAGAAGCAGCATGGGTTCTAACCTTCTTTACTTTCATACTTCCGGACTCATCTGTATCTTTTTTAAGCGTAAATTCTCCATCAGTAGCTAACCCAGTTTTGACCAGCGCTCCGATCAGGAGCGTGGAGAGTATATAAAACATTATGTGTGTGTGTGGGTCGTACATATATTAATATTAAAAAACAATATACAAATTATGTATATAATTACTAAAAACGAATTTATGTATATCAAACATACAAAGCTCACAAATTTACGGCTGGATGCTTCCTACTAAAGTTACGTATGAATAATTAACGACTGAGTGTAACTTTCTGCATACAACAAATTCATGGTTAGACGCGCTTCATTAATTTCATTTGCCTGCAAATGTAGGGATAAAGTAAATGTAACGCTCGCTGCGTAAAACAGCTGCACATAGTTTCTAGATGTAACAATTAAAATGAGCCTTTGTCGAATTTCAGAAATAAATCAATCATAATAAAGTTTAAATAAATCTCAACAATATTAATAAACATTTTACTCCGTTTGTAATTTAAAAAATAAAAAACTATTGAACTTGGCTGGTTGACAAAGTTTTTGCTGATTTTACTGATTTTGATTTTATAGCTAATTAATTTAAAAGTTTTAATTGTTTGATCTTTGTTATCACGATAACCTACGCTTTCTACGAATTTCCGAAAATGTACAGTTTGATATTTTTAAACTCCCTCTTAACAGTTGTGAGCGCTTTATTCAAGCAAATATTTTCCCGCTTTTGAAATATAAACTAAGCAATCGCTTACTGTTTGTTTTTACTTTTTCAATCAGAAATGCTTGTATAAGATTTTAATTTTTTACAGATGTTAGAACGGAATCTGTTGTTTTAATATTCTTTTTAAACAACCTTAATTTTAAAATACTCGACAGTATTTAAAAAAAACAGTTTTAAATGAAAGTATTTTTATTAACTAGATAAACCTAGATTAGCTATAATTTGAGTTCATTTGTAAAATTTAAAAATAATTTACAAAATGTTTTGAATTAGTTTCGTTATTTTATTTTATTTTTTTTGTTTTCAATCACAGCAGTCTCACAGTCAATTCTTTTTGCCAACGATGTTTCATTTTTCCAAACATACAAACACCTGCCAATTTTTGAAATGCGCGTGCGATTGGATAGAAAACTTATTATGTGTCTTATAAACAAGTTTTATTTTTTGTAACTGTAGTCTTTATCATAAAAATTGATCACGGGTTTTTTCGACTTGTTTTTTATCCAAATCATTTTCTTTAAAGTAATTGAAAGAGTAATTTGTTTTTCATACATTATTAATTTGTTTTTCATAGAATTATCAAGAAATATTGGCATTAATTTTACCACAAAATGGTTATTTTGAATTCTTCTAGATGAAATTTAAAAAATGATTTATGGTCGAAACTTTAATTCGTCAGCAGAAAAATAGTAAGTAACCGAGATTATTTTCTTCTTCATGACAGAATGAACTCTTATATACCCAAAATGTTTGCCTAGTGAAACATCGCTTTACTCTTAGGTTATGGTTTTCTTGCATGTTTTCAAAATGGCTGTTTTGCCTTAATTAAGACTAAAAACTAAAATTTAAACATTCATTAAACATCTAAATATACAAATGTATTCATGTAACCATGGAAATATATTCCAACTGCGATCAAACTTAGTTAAATAACGGATACGAAAAGCTGTATTTATCAACACCTTCTGTGTTGTCGGATGATCAAGTTAGCACCAATAATAAGTCAATTTTTCTTTGCCTTTTGTCACTACACTTCCAACTCCTCTTTTTCGCTTGTTTTTTTTTTTTTTTAATTTCTCACATGCCGTTTCAAAATAGTCTCGGGTGTTTAGTTTTTATAAGCACAATTAATGTGATAAACTATTTTTTCTAGCACTAAATGTCAACATGCACTTTTTCTTAATTTAATAGTTAAGTTACCGCTCAAATTACTCTTTCAATTTCAAATTTTGTGAAACTTTTCTACCAAAAAAAAACTTTTTATTGTTATTATTATATATTAGTTATGGTAACCAAAAATATGCATTTTTTTTTTTTATAAATTTCTTTCCGTAGAGAGTATCATATATGATACAATTTATAATAAAGGATAACGAACTATGATTTCAGCAAAATATTTTAATGGGATTTTTCATTAATAAGATATTTTCATGTTTAACCATAAAAATTTTAAATTATTTTGTTACATTGACAATATTTTATTTCTAAATTATCAAAATGGCGACCAGGTGCGACAAGCGCTGTTCTGGTAAGTTCTTCACCTATAATATGTTCATAGAATCTAGAAAACTAAGATTATAAAATTGAAATGGAAATAATGGATATTTCTCTATTTGTGAAAAAAGTTAATTTAGAGGTTTTTCAAATTTGTAACAATATGTAATTTTGTTATATATAATTGTATTAGATATGATACAACATGCGTTAAAAGTTTATTTCATTTATTATTTACGCGTATTTTAGAAGTAATCTCTTTGTTTTGAGTACTTAAACTTATTAAATAAAGTTATAAACTAAGTAATATTAAGTTATGTATATTCTAATAATATGGTAACCATGGAAATATGGTATTACAATAATATAAATCTTGATAAAAGTTTTTTTTGTATTTTTAGCAATAATTACTGATTCATTTTATGGAAAATCTTCTGCTCGCAAGGTGAGGTCAACAAACCATGTTCCAATACCTGTAGATAGGAGTTCTTGCAAATGGTTATCATCTGATGACGAGTCACAAGTGACGGAATCCAAACCTAGTAACACTGTATCAGTTATGCCTATTAATTCTTTAATGACAAAAAACAAAAGTATTCATCCAATATAGAAACAAAAAAACATGCTTAAAATTAATGTTAAAATTGTTTACTGGAAAATCTGATTATGTGTATGCTCCAATTGAACAAGATGTTGGTGCTAGTGGAAACGTTGTTATATGGCTTGCACGCATTATTCCTCGTAATTTTAACCATAAACTGTATGTTGACAACTGGTTTATCAGTATTTGCATTGCAACATTGCATTGTTTATACGTATGGCCAAGGTATGTTTATGTTAGGAACTGTTTGTCAAAACAAATTTAAAAATTGCCCTTTACTAGCGAAAATTTAAGAAGCAAAAACGTGGGTATCATATTGAGCAATTCACTGTTATTGAAGGAATAAAGATATCTGCTGTGTGTTGGTTTGATAATAAAATGGTAACTTTGTTGTCAAACTATGTTTATGTTGGTTGCCAACCAATAACAGAAGTTCAGAGATTTTCAAAATCAAAACGCAAAAATATCTTGGTTTCCATATGTAGTTCAAATTTATGTCCAAATGTAGTTCAAATTTATAATAAACACATGTGTTGATTTACCTGACTTTCTTTTAGGTTATTATCGAAACAAAGTTTGCTCCAAAAATGGTACCATTGTATCTTCTTTTACTTCATTGACATGACTATTGTTAATGTATGGATACTTTGCAATAAAAAAAATTTTAAAGTTTCTTTAGTAAAATTTAAACTTATTGTAGCTGATTTGTCCTTCCGAGCAATATTCTAGTGTTCCATCAAAAAGAGGACCCAAACATCATATGTCTCATATTTCTTACAAACTGATGCTATTGGGCATTGGTCAATTGTAGGTAGTATTCGTTCTCGCTGTAAATTTCATGGCTACTCAGCGTTAACAGATATAGTAAGTGAAAAATGTAACGTTGGACTTTGCCTAAACAAAGAAAGGATTGTTTTAAAATGTTTCATGTCTTATTATTCATTGCTCTCATGCATAATGTTTTTTTTTTTTTATATAACTATTTTGTAGAGATAAAACATTCCTGCCAGGTTTTGTTTTATAATATTATGATAATGTTGTACTATTTATGCATGCTGTATCATATATGATAAAACATTGAAAATCATAAAAATCCATATTTAGGAGTAAGATTTTTTTTTTATATCAGCAAATTTTGTTTTTGCTCTATAAAATGCACATAAAAAAATTAGCTTTGCTCAAAAAAAATCAAGCAGGGTTAAGATTTATTAAACTAGAGTAAAATATTTGTCATTAGAGGTCATCTATAATGTACCTATGCTTTTATTTCAACCCTTTTTCCTCCCATTCAGGAACGTATTACTCAAAGTACAATATAATTTCGCACAAATTTTGCTAATCATGTGTAAGTTGTTTTAAAATTATGCGTTTAAAAGTTATAAATTAAGTGTAAAAGCGGTAAAAATAATTATTGTTTTAAATAACTGTTTAAAAAAATGGTAAATAGTGTTGGCCAAACCTTCAATAGTATTACGTATACAGTATGTATATATTATGTATACAGTAAGTATGTACTCTATATAATATTATGTATACAGTGTGTATGTACCCTATGAATCTCATTCATCACGGTAATCGAAAACATGCAAATGCTTTACTAAGTCATTCTAAGGTTTTAAAAGATGCTAAAAAAGCTAAAGTGCTAAAATACTAAAATGCTTTTAAATATATTTATTAAGACATATTGCAAAACTTTCATCAGATGAGTTCAAGTCTTTTGCATTTTGATTATTTTTATATATATGAATATCGTCACCTCAAATCAAGAACGCACCATATCGATTTTTTGTCAATTTTAATGTTAGAGCATAAAAACACTCAGTTCAATTATATACTTGAGGAAAGAAAGGCACCAACTGTAGATAGTGCACTGCACAATGTCAAAATTGTGTGCAAAATTAGGTACCATCTAGCTATCTGAAAATTCTTTATTGGCAACAATGCATCATCTGAGATGGTTCAATTTACCATAGTTTCTTGCCAAACTGGTTACTGTGTAAAAGCACCATATGCAGATGGTACTTTATTGCTTGTAAAAGTCTAACAACAATAGCAGCAGCAAAGAGCAACATCTTTATATGGTGAATTATCACTCGAATGCTTTCAAATTGAACCTGTACAATTGATATAGCGTAGAAAAAACACCATTGTAGTAAACCTTTAATTTAATGGCGGCGAAAAAGCAAAAAATAACATTTACGTTGGCAGAAACTGTTAACTTCTTCATGAATGCTGACGGAAATGGTGGAAAGGAAGTTTGCAAAGGTATGTTTTTATCAACGTTATACTTTTTCAGTGAACACTAAAGTAAAACCACCAATTCCTAGCCACTTAAATTTAAACTGAAAGGTTTTTAAATGTTTGAAATAACCAACTTATAAACAACAATTATTCCAAATTTTTTTTACGTTCATTTATATGACAAAAAGATTCTTTAAAAAAAAAATTACTGTGATAGGAGAATGGGAACAAGAAATTCTAAAATATTAGCCTCTCCCCTGCCTCAAACGTGAACATTAAAATGTTTTACTATGAAATTTAAAATTTCTCGATAAATATAAGTCCAGTTGAAAATACGTAGAAGTACGTAGAGCCCTGTCTACAACCAGCATACAAGACGTTACTACCCATTTCGGCTGCAAAAAAGAACAATCTCATTAGCTTGTGTAAAGCAGGCGTCATATCCACTGAATATAAATTGTTTTTTGAGAATCTCCCTGTATCAGTCGCAGTCACTAAAGACTTTATTGATGACGAGTTCGACAGTGAAAAGACTGAATGACAGTGATAGCTCTGATTATAAAAGTTGCAATGCTGTATGAAAATTTCAAATAATAACAAAATAAAGTTGATTATAATTTTAATTATTTATTTTCATTGGGCATTATATATTGTGTGTATTGTTTGTGTAATGATAGCAAGCATGCAGTATAGTAGTTACGTTGGTGCATTATGGGATTCATTCTGGCATTGATACACAATCATTGATTAAGACAAGAAAGCACCATCTGGTACTAGGTTGATTAAATTTTGCTAAAAATGATAGTTGCCTATTAAAATTAAGGGTTTGATAATAATAATTGTATTTTTATTACTTGTGTTATTTTAAAAAACTTTGAAAAATCAATTGTGTATTGACTATAAACATTTTTCATGTGCGTTCAAAGTTAGTTTTCTCACTTTCTCCATCAAGCAAAAAACCGAGATGGTGCGTTCTTGCTTTGAGGTGACGATATGTATATATATATATATATATATATATATATATATATATATATATATATATATATATATATATATATATATATATATATATATATATATATATATATATTATTTACAAAGTTTCTTTTCAGCACAAAATGTGTAAATATTCTAATAAATAAGACAACTTTTTTAATTTTTGTTGAAATTATTTATTTTATAATACATGTTTCGACTATATCATAGCCATCATTTGTTACATTTTTGTAATATTTTTGTATATATATATATATATATATATATATATATATATATATATATATATATATATATATATATATATATATATATATATATATGTATATACATATACAAAAATATTTGTTACATTTGTTACATTTTTGTAATATTTTTGTATATATATATATATATATATATATATATATACATATACAAAAATATTTGTTACATTTGTTACATTTTTGTATATATATATATATATATATATATATATATATATATATATATACATAATTTACATTAATCAAACCACTTTAAATCAAATAAATGTCTTTAACTACAACTATTTTATCAATAAAAATGTCAAAATATGATTCTTAATTATAGCAACTAAGGGGGTATTTTACCATAGAAATAGGTAACAGTTAATTTTGAAAAATGTATTAATGACGTATCTCCGAAAATTTTATGTACGTTAAAGTCAGACCACTCACTGTTGTAAAAAATGACCAAAAACAACTTTGAGCTGACCCGAGAAAACCGCTTTGACAGGGTGAAACTACAATGTTTCCTGACTCCAAAAATGTAAAATTTAAAATCTAACTATTTCGTCCAAGAAAATAATTTTGATTTTTAGTTTTTAGTACTTTGTACAATAGGGCAAAATGACAGCTTTTCAAATTTTGCATTTTTACAGCATTCAAAAACTCTCCAAAATTAGCATTTATTACTCTGAAACATAACAGTCTATATAGCAAGTATAATTTGTATTTATTTTAACTCAGAAGATAAAATTTTACCTACAATTTCATGGTTGAACTATATTATAAACATTTTGTTGCATCAAAATTGTAAACAAGCTAAAAATTCCGGGAATAGGCAGTGAACATGTTTAATTAAGTTTTGCATTAAAATTGTAAACAAGCCGAAAATTCCGGGAATAGGCAGTGAACATGTTTATTTTAAGTTTTGCATCAAAATTGTAAACAAGCCGAAAATTCCGGGAATAGGCAGTGAACATGTTTATTTAAAGTGTTTCACTAATCAGTTGTGTGAGGAAAATTTCAAAATGCCAAATTTTTCAAAAAATCATGAAGATTGTCGGAAATCTGTCTGTGTCTTGTGTCAGAAGAAGTGCTCTCGAGAGTTGACACAGTTCCTTGTTGAAAAGATCCTCAAGCATTACCATACAAGTCTTGATTTGACTGATACCAGAGTGCCAAGAGGCATTTGTGACTCATGTCGAACAATTCTTTGGAGAAAAGATGAAGGAAAAGATGTTAACCTGCCACCTTTGTTTCCTTTCTCATCTATAAAAGTTAGACCACCAACAAGAGATCAAGGTTGCAACTGTCTTATTTGTCAAGTTGGACATTTGAAGTTGAATGAGAAGAGCCCAGTGGACTATTCTAAACCTGTGGAAGATTGTACCCCTCAAAGATGTGGTGATTGTTTGAGTCTAGTTGGAAGAGGTCTGCCACATCAGTGCACTCCATTCACTTTTAGAGAGAATCTCAAGCAGCTAGCTACAGCTGATCCACTCGCTGCAGAACAAATAGTTACTCAAGTCATCTCTACTAAACCTTCCACACCTGGTGGTACTATCAAAATATCGCATCCTAAAGGCGGCCCACCACTTAGAGTTAAAACAGGTGATACTTTTATATATACATATAAAGATGGCAGGCTCAGAGGGAATACCTTTAATTTTAAAACTTAAAACTACAAAAAGTGTTAATATAATTTCATTATTAGGAAGCTCAAGTGCAAGAGCTCTTTTTCCTGAACCCAGCATCAAAACTGAAGATCTTGTACAAGTTCAGCTAAACACAGGACTGTCCAACCTTGGCATGAAGAAATTGGTATCAACCATCAACAGAGTCAGTGACACTAAGATTGTGGAGACTAGTTTTCTTGCTAAGTTTGAAGCCATTGGCAAACAGTTGTCTGAGTTTTTTACTCAAACCAGCATCCATGTTTTATCAGAGAGTAACTCCACTGACATTGTGGTTGTGCATTGCAAGGATCTTGCCGAGCTTTTGAATAAAGTCCTGCTTTCTCGAAGAGTTTTCCAGAATCATATTGTCAAGTTGGAAATTGATGGAGGAGGAGGATTTCTGAAAGTTTCTCTTGGCATCATGGAGTTGAATTCTCACTGTGATTCAAGGTCACCACCACAGAAAAAACTTTTAACTCAGAGGACTGCCAAAGACAGTAGTGTAAAGCGTCAAATGCTTGTGGCTTTATCAGAAGGACTACCAGAAAACTTTGAAAATGTGAGGCAGATCTTGTCTTTAATCAAGTTAGACAAAGTCAACTTTGTTGTCTCATGCGACATGAAACTTGCCAACATCCTTTGTGGCCTTCAGAGCCATGCAAGTACTCACCCTTGCTCTTGGTGCAACACAGAATCAAAGCATCTTTCTCAATCAGGATCTTTGAGGACACTAGGCTCACTTGTTGCCTGTTATTAAGAGTTTGCTAAGTCTGGTGGTGATATCAAAAAGGCAAAATCTTTTGGCAATGTAGTGCATGAGCCTTTGCTATCTGATTCTGAAAACAAACTCATCTTGGAGCTCATAACACCAATGGAACTCCATCTTCTCCTTGGTGTGGTCAATCACATGTACAAAGCTATGACAGAAGTTTGGCCCAATGTTGTCAAGTGGCCCTCAGCTCTCCACATTCAACAAGAACCATACCATAGTGGGCAGTTTGCAGGGAATGCCTGTCACAAGCTTCTCAGCAATCTTGACCTCCTTCAAAAAATTGCAGAGACTGAATCTGCTTTTCAAGTCTTTGGAATCATTGATGCCCTTTGAAAGTTTAAGTCTGTGGTGACAGCATGTTTTGGTATGGTTCTGGAGGATGACTTTTCTGAAAAAATTGATCGCTTCAGAGACTCATATTTGGCAATCATGAACATCAGTGTGACTCGAAAAGTTCATGCTGTTTTCTTCCATGTGAAGCAATTCATTGAGATCAAAAGGGCTCCCTTGGGGATCTTTAGTGAGTAGGCAACAGAATCAATGCATCATAATTTCAGCTCACATTGGCAGAGATACAAAAGAGACCGCAATCATCCTGAGTATGCAAAGAGGCTTCTTTTATGTGTTGTGGACTACAACAGCAAGCATTTGTGAAGAATCAAATATTGAGAAGAATTTATTTTATGTACCATTTGCTCTTTATGTGTTTAGAATCAAGAGGTTGTTTTTGTGTTTTGGCTTAGAATAACTAAAAGAATTATTTAAGAAAGTGTTTATTATTTCTATCTTGTTAATGAAAAACTATATCAGTTGTGTCAGAATAAACTATTATTCAAGTGAATTTTAGACAGTTATGTTTTGGAGTAATAAATGCTTATTTTGAAGAGTTTTTGAATGCTGTAAAAATGCAAAATTTGAAAAGCTGTCATTTCGCCCTATTGTGCAAAGTACTAAAAACTAAAAATAGAAATTATTTTCTCAGACGAAATAGTTAGATTTCAAATTTTACATTTTTGGAGTCAGGAAACATTGTAGTTTCACCCTGTCAAAGCGGTTTTCTCGGGTCAGCTCAAAGTAGTTTTTGGTCATTTTTTACAACAGTGCAAAATTAAAGGCTTCTAAAAAATTGTGGACCTCAGTAAAATATTTATGCCAAAAAGCTAATGCACTTATACCCATTATCTCTGATAAAAGAGGAAAAGAAAGAATCATATATGACTGGAAAAACGCATATATTCTGGCGTTAGGTAGGGGAACATCTAAACAATTTTCTGATCATAAATTGTTCTTAGATAAACTGTTTGACATGACTAAGTGTAAATGTTCAATAAAACCATGTGAAGAATCTGATTGTTATGGCTGCAACCAAGTTTTTCATATTGTTTGCAATTGTTCTCAGGAAAATAATATTCCTATTATTGAACTTAAATTTTTAAGTCACAGAGGGATAAAGCTGGTTCTAAAAGTGGAATGCAAATAGGTTCAGTTGATAGAAAAGAAGTATCCAGACAAAAAATATCATCAAAGAAAGCAGAATAAAACAAAGAGAGTTAGAATCGAGACTAAACAGTATTCTGATGTATTATCTCAAAATGATGTGGAATCAGACAATGCCTAGAATGGTGGTAATGACAATGTTTATTTACCTGAAATAAAAAAAGTTTCTCAGCTATATACCTTAAATGTAAATTATATTGCTTTGTCGGCATTATGATTTGGTACAAGTAACAGAGCAACTGCATCAGTAAGCACTGCAACATTAAAAGCATCCAAAGATGAAGGCTTTTTGAAAGATCATATACTTGATAAACACCTAGTTCTATATGATAAAAAAATTGAGAGGTCAAAGCAAATAGTAATGAAGTTCTGTAAAGAGAGACATAACAATGTAGTAAAGGAAATGGGCATACAATGTATAATGTTCGATGGTAGAAAAGACCTTACAAAAACAGTTGTATATGGCAATGATGGTAAATCTTACCCTAGGGAGATCAAAGAAAATCATTATAGTGTCTGTTCTGAACCTGTTGGAAAATATTTATTCCACTTTGTAATTAATTCAGAGGAGAGAGAAGTTCGAACATCTGTTGAACATATTGCTGAACAACTATATGATTGGATAAAAACACATGGCAATGAAAACCAGATAGTTGCAATTGGAGGAGATTCAACCAACCTTTACACAGGTTTTATTTTTATTTTATTTAAATAGTAGTTTAAAATTTTATGTACTTTTTTTTATTGAAAATAAAATAAGGGTGGAGTTGTTCAATTTAAGAGAAAAAACTAAGATTCAAACTTATCTGCATTATTTCTGTGCTACATACCAACAAATTGCCACTTAGACATTTAATGTTAGCTTTATCTAAAAATAGATCCTCAGTAAACATCTGAAAACTTATTAATATACCAACAAATCTTCCTATTTCGATATTCCGCAGCTTGATTTTGTTGTAGATCTAATTCATCTTGAGAAGGAAGTTGTAGACTCATTGTCTACAGATTAGAAGTATTTAAACAAAATATGTATAATGCAATAGCATCAGGTGTTTTTCCTGATGGCTCAAAGGAGATTTAAATTGGTTCACACAACCACTCAAGATAGTTAAATTTTGCAAATAGGCTTCTTCGAATCTGGTGTGAAATTGTTTACAAAGCTCATCATGGTTGTTTAGTCTATTATGTGATTTGATCTTAAGATAATAAATTTAGATAAAGATATAATACAATACTTTACTTAAATACTATAATTTACTTTAATAATTGTAAAACAATTATGATTATGCTGAATCGAATAGCATAATAGATTTAATCAATTGGGAAACAGAGGAGATCAGTGAACTGGTTCTTACTTGTTGTTTGATAAAAGATGATATTATACAGTTTATTAAAAATCTAATGATTGTACCACACTTTCCTATTAACGGTTAATTTTTTGAACGCATTGTGAAAGAGATCACCAGGGCTTCAATGTCGGTGTGTGGTGCCGAGAGAAGAGACGGGCTCATAAGGGCTACAATCGCTTATAGAGAGCTGATACCTGTGTTCCAATCAAAGAAAGATCAGTATTTTAACTTTTTATAATGAGTAAAAAATTCATTTTAGAAAAATATGCGCAAAATGCTGTTATCAATTTTTTAATGTCTTGTCACGCGTATAAATTAATATACCATAAAATTTAATTTTTGGTGTAACTTTAATATATTATTGATGTAACTAAGTTAACTAAGGCTAAGGAATCTTTTTAGACTTTATTTTATTGAGTAGTAGCAAAGCATTTTTCATAACTTCGCATAAACGATATATTTATGATAAAACTTAAATTTTCAGGCTAAATTACCTGACTAAACATTAAATGCAAATAAAAAGAGAATTGGTTCTTAGTATCATATGGTCGAAGACATAAGAAAAATGCCCAGCCGAACCTAAATTCAAAAATTTTTCATAAGTGACCCACTTAATATATATATATATATATATATATATATATATATATATATATATATATATATATATATATATATATATATATATATATATATATATACAGGGACTACTAAAATACCGAGACGCAACTTTTCTGCGATGCGAAAATTGATGCGAATTTGACGAGAGAGCTGACTTTGGCGGTTAGCAATATTGCATTTTGTTATAACTTAAACAAAAATACTAATAAATCTAGAATTAGATTGGTTCTATAAATTTTTGTATAAATCTGTAGATTATCTTGATTATTTGATATTTTTAGTAGGTCTTTTTTTTCTTTTTCTTCACTAGAATAGGTGCTTATAATAAACATGTATAATAAACACGTCAACTTAAGTGTGTTATGTGTGTAGACTTGATAAAGTTAATCTGCAGCCGCATTTCCATTTTAGCATTGTTAATGGTAAGACTTTAGTTGTGCATATTAAAAAGTTTATGTTTTATAACTTAAATTAGAATAAAATTATAAATAATATTGTTTTATTTTTAATTTTTGTATTATATATATTTTAATAAAATGAAATAAATTTAATTTAGAATATTAACATAAAAGCAAAAGTAAAATTGTAAAATAATTTGAGACATGTCTAGAAAATGTTCAGTGAAAAATTCTCGTGGAAGCTATGATGGTACCGAGGAATGTTTCTAAATATCTAATACAAAAGCACTAAGTTAAAATTTTTTTTGAATAAAAAATATTTTAAGGGGTGCCACATGACCCTCGAATATTTAATGGGTCCCTAATATTTTCAAAAAAAAAGTTTTTCAAAAATATGTCAACCTGGTACTCAAATGAAGCGAAATTATATAAAAATTTCAAAAATAATTTTCATTTCGAAAAAAAATTGTTAATTTTGTTTTATTACATAAAAAATTGCGTTTTTTTACAAAAAATTTAAAAAATGCATTTTTGATGATTTATTTTCCTAATTTTGATAAATAAGTTGAATTGAAAAACTTTTTTTTTGAAAATATTAGGGACCCATTAAATATTCGAGGGTCATGTGGCACCCCTTAAAATATTTTTTATTCAAAAAAAATTTTAACTTAGTGTTTTTGTAATAGATAGAACACATTTAGGGGGTGAGAGCAGATTATTTTTAAAAAAGTTGTTTTCAGAACCACCCTTATATATATATATATATATATATATATATATATATATATATATATATATATATATATATATATATATATATATATATATATATATATATATATATATATATATATATATATATATATATACTCCACATGATATTTCTAAAACATTGGAAGCCAAAGATGCATGAATGTTAACAAATTGTTTACAAATTTTAAAATAGTTTTTCAATAATTTAAAGACTTTGCCAGTGATAACATAACGTTCCAATTTTTTTATGAGAATTTTGTGATCGATAGTATCAAAGGCTACCTTTTGATATACATGTAATTGGTATATATGTAATGGATAGTATCAAAAGATATGTGAAAGTTTAATTTTCACTTATTTTGAGATTCTGCACACCGACTACAAGGACCAGTGCACAAACAGCAAAGAAAGTTTTGCTGGTTGAATTTATTTGATGATTCCGAATAAAATTATTTAATTTAAAAACATATAATTTTGTTTTATATTTGTTTTTTATGTATATTTTAAATGCTTTATTCTTTTTTTTGTAGACCTCTTAAATGTCTTATTACATGTTTAAAGATGGCATATTAACTTACATTAAACAGATTTCCGTAGCTGACTTCATTCAAATGTAAGTACCCAACCACCATAGTTTTTGTCCATACGGAATTGCATCAGACCAACATCAGGTAGCTCGGCTAACTGATGGTTTCAGCAGCTTTAAAACAAGGCAATCTGAAAGAAAATCTCCGAACACGACCTTAATACATGGCAGTCTCAAAGTTTACCTCAGCAACTTTTTCAACAAAGTGTTTGATTAAGAGGACACCCAATCTTTGCTAGCACGTTAACAAACAGTCAAAGACAACATTTTTAGCATAATAATTGTTTAAATCTTATTTCTTTATTTTTTATTATTAAAATATTAAAAAAATCAAAAGAATCAAGTTATTTTTGCGCACGCCCAATAAATTATTTTTGCACACACCCAATACAACCGTGCATGAAAAAACCTGTGTTGAGCAATTCTAAAATGTTAAACATTATAAACGAAAATGATATAAATAAAGGATAAGTAATTACTGACATAAAAATGTAAATAGTGACATAAATATGTTAAGTATGTTCTGACGTCATTAAAATATGCAATGTTTTTTGCTATGACCGGAAAATGCTCAAAAGATTTAATTGATTAGTAACAAAAAAATTTCATAACAGTTTTATATATCAATAATGACTTTTTATAAAATTTATTTTAATCTGTATATGATAATACGCACGCGCACGAACATGTAAATTATTACAACTGTATATACAAGTGGTTCTCAAACAGGATCCGCCCCTAATTTCTGTAGGGCCACAAAAAACGAACAAAAATTTATCTGAAACAATAAAATTTATTTATTTATATATATGTATTTATAAATATAATATAAAAATATAAAATATATTTATAAATATATATAATTATAATAAATGTTTGAGTTGCTTATTTATTTTCAATTACATTTATTTTTAAGAAGCAAAATAAAATAAAGTAAAATAAAAATTGTAATTTTAATGTTATAAAATTTTTTACGTTAGGGTGTAACCAAAAATCGGATTGTTAAGAAAAAAAAAAATCATTTAATAATTAATCTTTGTTTAATCTTATTTAATAACTATTGCATAAAATTTTTTAAAAATAAGTAGTTTATGTAATTACAACGGTAACCGAAAATCTGTTTATTGAAAATACGATCCTATTCAATAGTTTATTATTTCTTATGATTTAAGTATATATAAATATAAGTAAATATGTATAAACACAGAATAGTTTGAATAGAATTGAAAATAAAAAAAAATATGCTATATATGCAGTTTTATAAATGTATATTTATACTCGATGTAAACAAAAGTGCAAATGTCGTTTTGTAACAATTGTAAATGTTAGCTGAAAAGTTATTCCCATTATAATTATAAATAGTCAAGTATAACTGAACTATTGAACTCCATTTAAACACTCTTTACTTTATATGTAATCTTTTTAGGTAAAACTTTAGTTTAGTGGGCCCAAGTAGCTTAACTGTTTTGCTTAGAAAATATTTACAATGACATGTGACATGGACAATCACATTTGAAAACATACTTTTTTTAATTAAATTAGAGGACTTTAAATATTGTATTGTTTGAAACCAATATACTAAATAGATATATTGAATGTCGTGAACATCTAATGGCAATATCCGTTCTCCTTAGAGACAAATTTTAATCAAAACAAATTATTTTTATGAGAAAAAAAAAAGATTAAACAAGAAGCTTTAGTGGTTGCGCAAAGTACTGTATAAGCAAGAAGTTTTAGTGGTTACGTACAGCTCTGCATGCTATTATCATATTTAAAACTAGTAAAATCGTATCCGACTTTTCAATACGATACTGTACGTAACCATGAAAGTCATTTCAAAATTATTTGGTAGTGTTTTAAAATAGTTGCTTAAAATTAATATTTTTAACTAATTTAAATATGTAACCCAATTTAAATAGTTTACCCAATTAAAACTGTTTACCCAATTAAAATTGTTTACCCAATTTAAATATGCAATAGTTTAACCAATTTAAAAATCAACAATTTGCATTATGGGTGACTACTTTTGATGGAATTTAACTGGAATTACTTAAATGGTTTGACCAGCATTTTTTTTTTTTACAAATTTTAACAACCTATGTTTTTCGTACCGTCACTCTGTCTACAATTCCATATTCATTACAATTCTATATCAGAATCATTACAATTCTATATCAGTTTTCTCTTTTTGTCTCCATTCTTCTCACTCTATTATCTCCGTCCTTTTCACTCTATTATCTCCGTCCTTCTTATTCTATTATCTCCAACCTTCTTACTTTATTATCTTCATCATACTCACTCTATTAACTTTTTTGTATTTCTTTTGTTTATACCTTGAGTAAAACAGCATTTTTTATAAAAAATGAATTTTTAGCATAAAAAAGGATAAAAAATAAAAATAAAAAAAAGGAAAGAAAGGACATTGATTTTCTCAAGTTTAAGATTTGTTTGAAAAAATAGTAAAATAATATATTATAGTTAGATATATAGTATAATATAACAGTAAGTTTAACAGTAAAAAAAAAAATTTATCAAAAAATTTATTAGTCATTTTTCAAAAGATTTCATATATAACTAGGAAACTGATCACTGTTTGAAATTTAATTTGCGACAACGGAAAGTGATTTTATAACGCGTTATCCGCATAAAACGGGCAGAATATAGGCCTTTGCAAAGCAATTTTTTGTTACGTAATAAATTATACATATAAATTTGTTATTTGTAAAACTATAACCATTAACCGATAGCAAAAAAGGAATTTAACATATAAAAGATGAAAAAGTATCATTTAGTAGTGATTTTAGTATTTAAAATACATGTTGTTGAAAGTAAGTTTTTTTTTTTCCTATAAATATTTTCTCTATAAGAAATACATATAATTTGCTTTGTAGCTAATTCAACCTCAAGTTAAACATATGTCTTAAAAAGATGTCTTACCAAAAGAGCGTTTGATTTGTAAAAAATTTGTAAAATACTTATTTTACAAACTAAGTATCTGCTGATGCACTAAACCATTTTTTTTTTTTTTGCCAATTTAAGATAAAAGTGTGAACGAAGTTTAACTGCCTTTTTAAGTTTTAAAACGACATTGTTTAATAATTGTTTTAAGTGGAAAAGAAAGATAAAAAATAAAAAGAATGATAAAAGAGCTTTTATTTAGCTGTGTCTTGTTTCGCGTATAAAGCGACTACCAAAACAAAAAAACAAACTAATTTTTAAAAAATTTACATGTGTTTTAATCCTGTTGAACATTTTTTTATCAGGATTCAGTTTAAGAAAGATAAGAAGTATAAAAAAAAGGAATCATGCTCAATATAATATATTTTCTAGCTTGTGGTTATTATAAAATTATAACCACAAGCTAGAAAACCTGTATAAAAGCAAAGTGGCAATCATCATATTAGCAAAATAGACAGAATCTGTAACACGTCAATTTTTGTTCTCTATCTTAGAATTAGAAGCTTAATGGGTTCTTTGCATTTCCTGATGTTTTGAGTTTCAGAATAAAGAATAGTAATTTTATTTAGTCTGCAAGATAAAATGAGGTTAGGTGCAAGATGGGAGGGGTAAGAATGAGCCCCACATGAGGGCGGCAAGTAAATAGGAGCAAAAACTTTATTATTTCACATGTTGAATTTAAATTTATAAAAAATATATGTAAACAAAGCGTTCCTTTTTATTATGTTTGTAAATTAAACAGTTATTGCAATGCATTTTTTTTGAATTTAACATTTTATTACTTTCCATGAAGTTTACCAGCAAATTTAAAAAATGGTAAGTGGCAGTCGGATAAATTTCAAATGAAATTTCAAATCAGTGATATCAAACAAAATCATGCTTTTTCATTATTTGTTAAAAAAATAAAATAAAATATTTTTAAAAATTATTATTGAAATTCTTTATTATATATATCAATTCGTGATCCTTCGGTTTTTTAATTTAATATTTTTAACATTTTGAAATTCTCTACTTATCCATCTACATCTAATTCCTCTGGTTTTCTATCTGCCATTTTAAAACTTTTTTAGTAAACTTTTCATTCTAATATTATTAATATTATTACCAATATTTTGACATTATTTATTTATCTATCTATTTATTTAACTCTTTTCATTCAACCATTCTCTACTTTGTACTAAATCTTTGTCGTTGCTGTCATTATTTACTAAATTTTTGTTGCTGCTGTTACTGTCTTTATTTATGAAATTCTCCTTTTATTATATCTGCTATCATTTTATTACTATTATCATTATTGTTATTGTTGTTATTGTTATTATTATTATAATTAGTATTATTGATATCAGTTATCATTACTATTTTCATCATTGACTATAAGGTTATGTTGTATATTCAGGTATTTACTTTATATTAGTACTTGTACTATTATAAATTTCCTTAAAATGTTTTAACTAATTTCGAAATATATTTGATTTGATTGGATAAAAATATCTTAAAACGTCAAAAAACGTAATAAACGAGCCATGTTTTATGCAAAACATTTGTTGAAAACCTCTGAACTCAAAAATAAAGTTTATTTCTTCAAAGCCATACCCTAACCCAAACCCTGGGCCAAACCCTGAACCTAGTCTTAAAGGTCATGGTTAGGAGTTGGTTAGGGCATGGTTTTCAACAATATTCGTTCGGTATAAGACTTTCTTTACGGATAAAATTTATTATTGAGGTCGATACTTTTTTCAAGCGAGCAAATCCAGGTTTTGCGTTTTTTTTAAAATCAAGACCCGAATTATATAAATTTATTTAAACTATTTATACTCATTTTCTTATAACAATTAGCGATAGATAATTTAATGGGTTTTTTATGGAAAACACTAAATCCAATCTTTTAAAGTGCAATCTAAATTTTACTGACCAATACGATCTCCAACGGAAATATAGTTGTACTTTAAAATAAAAGAAACTCTGAGATTTTTAATAACATTTAATAACATTTGTATTTAATATTTATTATTAATCATGTTATTATTAATAATATTTTCGTTAAATATCAATTTGATAACATTTATATCACATTGTAAATGCCGTAATCGGGTCTAGAATTTTTAAAAACTGTTCAAACAGAACTTTGACGGATTGGATTTAACGTTTCCCGTTTTTTATATTAAACCATTCTTTTTAAGATATTATAGCAAAATTTGTTATAATTTATACACGATTAAAAATGATTTCGATATTCAAGTTCTTATTATATTCGGGCCAGGATTTTATAAAAAACGCGAAGCCTGAATTTGCTCACTGGAAAAAAGTTTCAACCTGTTATTGAGGTAGTCCCTCTTTTCAAACTTTTATTTCTACATTGAGCATCCTTGACGTCCGAAAACCGAGATTTTAGGGAATAGGCAAATGTACATACATCGACTTCGCAATGTACATACATCGACTGATTTATTTAGCCATAGGCACAGTGAGTGTGCATACATCGACTGAGGGTTTGGGTTTAGGCAGGTTGTCTTGAACTAAATGAATCATCTTTTTCATGTTTGCGGACTTAAAGGAGACCGTCGGAATAGAGATTTGATAAGAGAGCTTACCTGTTATTGAGCATTGTAGCTATATTTCCACGTATGTTCTGCAATGCAAGCTTTAAAAAAATATTTTTCTAAAAATGTACGAAATATAAAACATTCAAACCGAAAAAAAATTAAAATTTTAAAATTCTGGTATATAAAAATTAAAATTTTTATTTTTTTTTTCGGAAAACTCTAGTATAACTACATAGAATAGGAAATTAAGGTGGCAAAGTTGTAGCTTTTCCAATCCCTAAAATCGGACCTGCTTAGGGGTTGTCCATTAATTGTCAACAAAATTGGGGGAGGGGGTCAGAACTTTTATGACAATTATTGACAAGGAGAAGGGGGAGGTCAAGAAAAGTTGACGTCAACACTTTACTTTTTTTTTTAAACGATCCTTTTTTTTATAAATTTAATTATTTAAAAAAATGAAAATCAGGCAGCGAAAGATAACAGTCCTGTGCAGGGCCGGCGCGAGTATGTCACATTGCGGAGTGAGGGGGGGGGGGGAGAGTGCCATTACAGTTTGTCAAAAAAAAAATGGTCTAAAATTTTCTGATTGACTGCCTAAATTTGCAGACTGAATAACTCATCCCCTCCCCTACCCATACACACCCCTTCGGGCCGGCCTTGGTCCTGTGTTACATACTTCACCTCCAGTATTTTAATAAAACTGTTTATAATTCCTAATTTATAAATATGGTTTAGCAATTTTATGCTATTTTAAATTATTAAATATAAGATAAAATATACGTTAAATAAATTATGTTACCACATTACTAATAAATATATACACTTATATATAAGTATATATATTATATATTAATATTGTTTATGTTAATATTAAACTAGTTCATTCTTTTTCACGTATAACTTCCATTCCGAATTTCCTCTTATCAAAATTCTTCATCGAAGGGGGCATACTATTATACAGTTTAATTCATTCGCAGAATATTGAATTACGGCCTTATTATCTGGTTGAGGAATATGATAGTCCTTAGATAATCTGGTGTAATGAATATGCATATCCTCATTTTTAACTCACATTTTTTAATACAGCCACATTTTCTAATTTGATATTATTATGTATAAACGTCAGAACTTTTACCGTAAAAATTTGCTTGATAGCCAATTCAATTCATTAAGCATATCAACACTATGTATAAACCAATTACATTTGAGGATAGATCTCATTGCTCTGTTTTGCAGCATATGAAGGCTTGGAGATTACTTTTATTTGTTCCTAATAAGAGTGAGGCACAGTATTGATAGTGGGGTGCAATAATTGTGTTGAAAACCAGTATTTTAGTCCATTTAGTAGTAAATCTAGATATTCTATACAGATAACCTGTTTTTTTAGATATTTTTTTTTGCTATATTATAAATATGTTCTTTAAAATTCAATAGATCATCTAATACCACACCTAGATATTTGTCGTTTTCACAGAACTCAAGTATGGCTCCACCAAATATAATTCTTATGTAGGGAAAGTTTGTGTTAATCGTATTTTTATTTGCTTAGATTGTGTAATTAGCATTGACATTGATTTATTTACGTTTAATTTAAGACTATTTTGATATAACCACTCAGTGAGCTTCTTTAAGTCATTGTTAAGTTTATTCTCCTCAAAACTTTCTCCTTTGATGCACGCTAAGGTGTTGTTTGCAAACAGATTGGTGTCTACAAATTCTGTTATACTGTCAATATCATTCGTATATGTTATAAAAATTAAGGATACAAGAACGCTGCCTTGTGGAACTCCAACATCACACAGTAGTTCATCTGATATATTTTCATCAATTTTGACTACTTGCATTCTGATAATTACATATCCATTTAAGAACTTTACCTCTCACTTTATATTTTCTTAATTTATTAACTAAGGTTAATATTAATTTTAATATACAAATACTATTAATTGTTTCAAAAGTTCTCTTTAGACCTAACATTATGATTATTACAAATTTATTGTTGTTGATCGAAGATCTCCATTTAGAGACAACAGTTTGAATAGCTATTTCTTTTTAGTTACCTTTCCTAAATCCAAACTGTTTTTTAATAGATAGATTATTTATTTCAAAGTAGTTGGATAGTTGAGTGTACTATACCAGTCTGCAATGGTAGATTAATTAATTTCATAAGTTTATTT
Organism: Hydra vulgaris; assembly: GCF_022113875.1. Taxonomy (NCBI): domain Eukaryota; kingdom Metazoa; phylum Cnidaria; class Hydrozoa; order Anthoathecata; family Hydridae; genus Hydra; species Hydra vulgaris. Next base: position 63,239,806 of record NC_061157.1, read on the forward strand.
TTAATGGAAGGATATATTTTTTTAAAAATAAATACACTCATTTCTTCACAAACACAATTTCTTCATTTTTTCCTCATGCATACCTACTACAAGTTGATCAAGTGTTTCTTGAGACATGTTTTTGAACTTATGTAAACCTTTAATAATTTTGTCGATCTGATTGTCAATATGATGTCGATATGATTTTTAACTATTTTTTGTCACTTCATTGTATTTTGGATGTCAATAATACTTTCGATGAGGAGTTCATTGTATTTATTGACTTATCACTTTTGTCTTCTAATTCAATATTTTTCCATACACATTTACTATTATCTGATGTATTAGTTATTTTTATAATACTTTCCACATGGTTTTACTATCTCCTTTCACCACATCCACTTTATTCTTATAAATTTTTTTTTTAATTTTCTTATTAAGGAAGTTTTTAAGTTTCTGCATTTTTTGTATTTTCGGTATTGTGTTTGACACATAGTGTTACCTTCTTTCTTCATTATTAAGAATTTTCTCTATTCATAGTTTACTTGTTTTGATATATTGATAGTACTAGGATTATTTAACCAGTTAGAGTATGGTGTTCTATTGTTTATTATCATTTTTGTTTTAATTTCCTTTTTGATTTTCTCTTGAATGTTATTAACCATTATATTTGCCATTTCGTTAACATTTAGTTACTTCATGTCTTTATCATTTATTTTGATTTTATTTCTAATCATAATTTTCTTGTTTAGTTTATTGTAATACATGTTTTCATACAGTTTAACAGTTTTATATTTTACTAATATATTGTCATATTTCTTAACTTTAATATCAAATTTATGTTCAACACTTACTACCTCATGATCTGTCATTTTTGGCTGTACAGAATCATCACTTTCTACTTCATATTTAGTTTGAAAATAATTTGATCAACACAGATACTTGTATGTTCAGTAATTCTTATGGGTACACTAGAGCTGGTATACTATGATTATTTATGATCTTTAGACTAAGATTCTTGTTAACTATTTCTCATTTTTTTAAGAAGTTAATTTTTTTTAGAACGTCAATGTTGAAATCTCCCATAACAATAACTTTTTTGTACTTACTGCTTCCATTACTTATATATGATCCATAGAAGTCAATAAATACATTTATCAAGTTTTGATGAGGAGACCTATATACATATATCACACAAATAGACCTGTTAACATATTTCATTATTGTTTTTATTAACCACCGTTTTGCGTCTTTGATATCTACTTCATAATTCATCATTTTTATATCATCTCTAATATAAATAAAGTGTACATCCTCTTGTATGAACATTGGAAGATAATATGCTTCTTTCATTATATCCATTTATTTTAAATTCTTTATTGTAGTGATCTTTTGTTAAGTGTGTTTCAACTACACCAAATATTTCAAGTTTAAAATCTCTGACAAACTGTTCCACCTCTGTTATTTTGTTGACTGAACCATTTATATTTACTAGAATACATTTAAATGTTCTATTAGTTTTTGGTTGCTATCTGATTCATATTTTAATCCTTGCTTTCACTACCATATACAATGGACAGTTACAGTCATTAGCATAATCATTATATTGAAACTGAGGATCATATCAAATCTGAAGATGGCATTTTCTTTGTAGTAGTGGATGCAGTTTCTCTGTAGTAGTGGATACATATTCTCTAACTAGCTAACTCAATTCTGTTTGCACAACTAATAGTCACTTCACCTTTCTTATTCCTTTTCAACATATTAATTCCTTTTTTAACTCCTAATTTTTAAAGTTCTCAGTAACAGGTTTTCTTGTGTCAATTATGTTGTTTGGTTCAATCAAACTTACAACAAAGCTATTGATAATTTTGCTTTCTTGATGATTGTTTATGGTTTCAGAATTAGTTTTTTGTAAATAAATTTCATTAATTTGTTTTTTTATTGATTAGGATATTGATATTGTTGTACCCCCTCGGTATTTTGTTTTTGATGATGAGAGTTATGAGTTTGCTGTTGTTCATTAATCACCTCAAGGTTTTTTACTCCATTAATAATGTTATCTCTATTCAGGTCTATCATTTTACTATGTGAGCCATCAAATTCCATTTTCTCTTGAATAATATTGTTATTGTATTTTAACTTAGTATTTTCAATAGGCATTATTTTATTTAACTCATTCAATCTAATATTTTTATTTATTAAGGCTATAGAGACTTCATTCATTTTGTTTACTTTAATTATTCCCTTGATTTTTTTCTTCAAGTTTTTTCTACATTCTGGAGAAGCCCACTTTAGTTCCCTAATTTTTGCAATTACAATATATAAATAATAAATGGTTCATCGCTTAATTCAATACATTTAGTGTTAAACCATCACATATATCACAACAGATAGATGTTTTAGATTTATTAAGTTTAAATTCACAGTGATTACAAAACCAGTTTTTTTCAGTTTGTTTTTTCCTTTTTTTTAACCATACTTAGCACCTTTTTTCTTCAAATTTTTAAGCAATTATTGACATTATCGACATTAAATTGTGCTTTAAAAAGCGCCAACATATATAGAACTAAACAATTACACATGAGATGTTTACTCATAATGCTATTATTTTTTCAAAGTTGTTGTTGTCTCAGTTTTGTTTGCAAACAAAAAAGATTCATGTAAGTATATAGTCTAAATTTTTATTATATCTTTTTTCCATTTTATTTTGATTTTCTTTTGAGAAAAAAAAGGGGGGGGGGGAGTAAATGACTGTTGACAAGATTTTTATGGGGTTTCTGGAAGTTTGACAAGTTTTTGACAAGGAGGAGGGGGGCAAATTGAAAATCGACAAAAAATTGTCAGTGTAATTAATAGACAGCCCCCTATCATACACTCTGCTGCTTAAATCCCTAAATAATAAAACAAAAAACAAATAAATTTAAATAGTAAAAACAGTAAATAAATTTGCGAAAAATTTTTGAATTAAAAAATAAACAATAATAAAATTTAATTAGTTTCCCCAGTTTTTCATTGGTTTATAGATATTATATATATATATATATATATATATATATATATATATATATATATATATATATATATATATATATATATATATATATATATTAAAATAATTAAATCTAGTAACAATAACAACAATAATAATAATATTAATGATAATAATAATAATAATGATAACAAAGATGTAGTCAAGACAGAAAAGGTCAATACCACAAATAAGACTAATATATTCGGGCTTAAGACTAAGACTTTAGACATCAAGGCCATTATCAAGACCAAGACATCAAAAAGTCAACACAAGAACCAGACCAAGACTTCAAAGTTTTTCACAAGACCAAGATCAAGACTTAGGTTCTTAGGAGTTTAACACAAGACTTATGCTCAAACATGTATGTGTACTATTAGGTCTTTAGCTGATATATTATTTTACCATTTATACACATTACTTTATAATATATATATATATATATATATATATATATATATATATATATATATATATATATATATATATATATATATATATATATATATATATATATGTATATAACTATTATCTTCATATCCACATTGTTATGTTTTTATTTATATGATGCAGTTTTTATATTTAATAATATGATTTTTAATTTAGTTATAGGATGCAATTTTTACAGTTATTTAAATAATTATAAAAGTTATACATAACTTTATAAGTATATATATAATAGTAATGAAAAATAATTTAGAATTGAAATTTATTTAATTTAAAATTAGTTGAAATTATTTAAAAAAAAGTTAATAAAAAAGTAAATAATAACTTTTATAAAAATCCTACATTTTATAAAAATAATAAATTTTGCATATATATATATATATATATATATATATATATATATATATATATATATATATATATATATATATATATATATATATATATATATATATATATATATATATATATATATATATATATATATATATATATATATATGTATATATATATATATATATATATATATATATATATAAATATATATATATATATATATATATATATATATATATATATATACATATATATATATATATACACATATATATATATATATATATATATATATATATATATATATATATTTATATATATATTTATAATGCTCTGCCCTATTGTCATATTTGCAATGTAAGTGCTAGAGGCAGTGGCTCTATTTTTCCCCATACACATTTTTTTTGTCAGCATCAGCAACAATCAACTTTGCATGGCTTTCTTTGTTGGCATTATTTCTTATTTATTTCCCATTTTTTATTCAAACAGATATTTTTCTATATAACAAAGCATAGTTGTTGTCAATAATACATAGCATACCTTCTATATTTAGCAGATTTTGTTTATTTTAATTTTCAATATATTTTTTATTATTTACATATATATTTTTTTTCTTTTTCTTTCTATTTTTAAGTTTTTATAATATATTTTAGTGATACAAACATTTGGGCCAGGCAACATAAATGCTGCAAGTATCAGTTTAACAACAAACAAACCTTCATATATTTCACAAAAATCAACAACTAAAATTAATAACTTAGTGACAAAATGTGAAGATGAGGTGAAAAATACTTTTACTGACACTCAAAGAGATAACTCTTTATTAAAAGATTTTCAGAGTAATCAGAATCTAATTAGTAATAAACAAAACACTATAACTAAATGTGATCAGGAAATTATAAAAATAAAACCACTTTCAGTGGTAAATAAAACACAAGTAATAACTTTATCAACCAAAATTTTTCCTTTATCAACTTTAAATAAAAACTTAACTACAATAAACAAATGTGAAGATGAAACTTTAATTACAAAATCAAGAAGTAACGAAAAGTTAATTAGCATCGAAAATAAAATAACAGTAAGTACAAAAGTCTTAACAAATTTAGATCAAACTTTAAATAAAACTCGAATAATAATTTCCCCAACAAAAGCTTCTACTCTGTCAACTTCATCTAAAAATTTTGTTTCAGATGAAGATGAATCTTTAAAAATAACGAAAAGTAACCAAAATTTAAGTAACCGAGAAAATATCACAACAAAAAATGCTCAGATAATTATACAAAATGACAAAAGCATCTCCAAATGTGAGCTTGAAAAAGAAACTAAAAAAGTTATAAAGAATACAACTGCAATACCTAAAACTTCATCAGAAGCAAATGAAAAAGACAAAACAATTATGCCAACCATAATTACAAGGTGTGAAAATGAAATATTATATTATAAATCTATTAATCAAATAGATATTTCTGAAAAACCTTCTGTATCAACAAAATCAACAATTTCAGAACAAAAGACAGATAATAAAGAATCTACTAGAGCATCATTATTCTCAGCTCAACCAACCTCAACTGCAGGACCTGAAGAAGAAACCTCGTCAATCCGAATAGTTCTAAGTTCATCATTGTCACCAATTTCATCAAAGTTACCAACATCTATTGAACAGAAAACATCTCAGAAACCTTTCGTACCAGATAAGTCAACAGTTTTATCAACAAAGGAGGAAAAAACACAATATACTCAAGCATCATCAGTCTCTCGCACACCAACCTTTAATGCAACAACTAAAGAGCATCAGGCCTCAGAAAAAATTAAGCAAATTAGTACAACAATATCACCAATTTCATCAACATCTATAGAACAAAAAGCATCTTACAAACCTTCCGTAACAGAAAAGTCAACAATTTCAACAACAACACCTGATAAATTACAATCTACTCAAACATCATCAGTTCCCGTTCAACCAACCTCATGTGCTGAAGAACATCAAACCTCAACAATAAAAAACCAAGTAAGTACAAAACTAACACCAATTTCATCAGAATTACCAATATCAAATAAATTTGAAACAACTCAAAAATCTTCTCCATCAGAAAAATCAACATTTTCAATTAAAAAGAGCGATCTAACACAATCTACTAAAGCATCATCAGTCACATTTCAACCAACCACTTGTGCTGATGAACATATAATAACGAAACAGATAAGTACAACAGGGTCACCCATTTCATCAAAGTTATCAACATCTATTCAACAGGAAACATCTCAGAAACCTTATGTATCAGAAAAGTCAACAATTTTAGCAACAAAATCTGATAAAACACAATCTAGCCAAGCATCATCAGTATCTGATAAACTAACCTCTACTGCAGCAACTGAAGAACTTAAAACCTCATCAATAGAAAAGCAATTCAGTACAATAGTGTCACCGACTTCATCAAAGTTACAAACATCTATTGAAAAGGAGACATCTCAAAAATTTTCTGGATCGGAAAAGTCAACAATTGTAGTTACAAAGAATGTGGAAACTCAATCTACTCAAGCATCATCAGTACCTGGTAAACCAACCTCTACTGCAGCAACTGAAGAACTTAAAACCTCATCAATAGAAAAACAATTCAGTACAACAGTGTCACCGACTTCATCAAAATTACAAACATCTATTGAACAGGAGACATCTCAGAAATTTTCTGGATCGGAAAAGTCAACAATTGTAGTTACAAAGAATGTGGAAACTCAATCTACTCAAGCATCATCAAAATCTAGTAAACCAACCTCTACTGCAGCAACTGAAGAACATCAAACCTCAGCAATAGAAAAACAATTTGGTACAACAGTGTCAACAATTTCATCAAAGTTACCAACATTTATTCAACAGGAAACATCTCAGAAATCTTCTGTACTGGAAAAGTCAACAGTTGCAGCAACACAGACTGATAAAGCACAACCTAGCCAAGCATCATCAGTATCTGATAAACTAACCTCTACTGCAGCAACTGAAGAACGTCAAACCTCATCAATAGAAAAGCAATTCAGTACAACAGTGTCACCGACTTCATCAAAGTTACAAACATCTATTGAACATGAGACATCTCAGAAATTTTCTGGATCGGAAAAATCAACAATTGTAGTTACAAAGAATGTGGAAACTCAATCTACTCAAGCATCATCAAAATCTAGTAAACCAACCTCTACTGCAGCAACTGAAGAACGTCAAACCTCATCAATAGAAAAACAATTTGGTACAACAGTGTCACCAATTTCATCAAAGTTACTAACATCTATTCAACAGGAAACATCTCAGAAATCTTCTGTGTTGGAAAAGTCAACAGTTATAACAACACAGACTGATAAAGCACAATCTAGCCAAGCATCATCAGTATCTGATAAACTAACCTCTACTGCAGCAACTGAAGAACGTCAAACCTCATCAATAGAAAAGCAATTCAGTACAACAGTGTCACCGACTGCATCAAAGTTACAAACATCTATTGAAAAGGAGACTACTCAGAAAGTTTCTGGATCGGAAAAGTCAACAATTGTAGTTACAAAAAAAGTGGAAACACAATCTACTCAAGCATCATCAGTACCTGGTAAACCAACCTCTACTGCAGCAACTGAAGAACTTAAAACCTTATCAATAGAAAAACAATTCAGTACAACAGTATCACCGACTTCATCAAAGTTACAAACATCTATTGAACAGGAGACATCTCAGAAATTTTCTGGACCGGAAAAGTCAACAATTGTAGTTACAAAGAATGTGGAAACTCAATCTACTCAAGCATCATCAAAATCTAGTAAACCAACCTCTACTGCAGCAACTGAAGAACATCAAACCTCAGCAATAGAAAAACAATTTGGTACAACAGTGTCACCAATTTCATCAAAGTTACCAACATCTATTCAACAGGAAACATCTCAGAAATCTTCTGTGTTGGAAAAGTCAACAGTTATAACAACACAGACTGATAAAGCACAATCTAGCCAAGCATCATCAGTATCTGATAAACTAACCTCTACTGCAGCAACTGAAGAACGTCAAACCTCATCAATAGAAAAGCAATTCAGTACAACAGTGTCACCGACAACATCAAAGTTACAAACATCTATTGAAAAGGAGACATCTCAGAAATTTTCTGGATCGGAAAAGTCAACAATTGTAGTTACAAAAAATGTCGAAACACAATCTACTCAAGCATCATCAGTACCTGGTAAACCAACCTCTACTGCAGCAACTGAAGAACTTAAAACCTTATCAATAGAAAAACAATTCAGTACAACAGTGTCACCGACTTCATCAAAGTTACAAACATCTATTGAACAAGAGACATCTCAGAAATTTTCTGGATCGGAAAAGTCAACAATTGTAGTTACAAAGAATGTGGAAACTCAATCTACTCAAGCATCATCAAAATCTAGTAAACCAACCTCTACTGCAGCAACTGAAGGACATCAAACCTCAGCAATAGAAAAACAATTAGGTACAACAGTGTCACCAATTTCATCAAAGTTACCAACATCTATTCAACAGGAAACATCTCAGAAATCTTCTGTGTTGGAAAAGTCAACAGTTATAACAACCCAGACTGATAAAGCACAATCTAGCCAAGCATCATCAGTATCTGATAAACTAACCTCTACTGCAGCAACTGAAGAACGTCAAACCTCATCAATAGAAAAGCAATTCAGTACAACAGTGTCACCGAATACATCAAAGTTACAAACATCTATTGAAAAGGAGACATCTCAGAAATCTTCTGTACTGGAAAAGTCAACAATTGTAGTTACAAAAAATGTCGAAACACAATCTACTCAAGCATCATCAGTACCTGGTAAACCAACCTCTACTGCAGCAACTGAAGAACTTAAAACCTCATCAATAGAAAAACAATTCAGTGCAACAGTGTCACCGACTTCATCAAAGTTACAAACATCTATTGAACAAGAGACATCTCAGAAATTTTCTGGATCGGAAAAGTCAACAATTGTAGTTACAAAGAATGTGGAAACTCAATCTACTCAAGCATCATCAAAATCTAGTAAACCAACCTCTACTGCAGCAACTGAAGGACATCAAACCTCAGCAATAGAAAAACAATTAGGTACAACAGTGTCACCAATTTCATCAAAGTTACCAACATCTATTCAACAGGAAACATCTCAGAAATCTTCTGTGTTGGAAAAGTCAACAGTTATAACAACCCAGACTGATAAAGCACAATCTAGCCAAGCATCATCAGTATCTGATAAACTAACCTCTACTGCAGCAACTGAAGAACGTCAAACCTCATCAATAGAAAAGCAATTCAGTACAACAGTGTCACCGAATACATCAAAGTTACAAACATCTATTGAAAAGGAGACATCTCAGAAATCTTCTGTACTGGAAAAGTCAACAATTGTAGTTACAAAAAATGTCGAAACACAATCTACTCAAGCATCATCAGTACCTGGTAAACCAACCTCTACTGCAGCAACTGAAGAACTTAAAACCTCATCAATAGAAAAACAATTCAGTGCAACAGTGTCACCGACTTCATCAAAGTTACAAACATCTATTGAACAGGAGACATCTCAGAAATTTTCTGGACCGGAAAAGTCAACAATTGTAGTTACAAAGAATGTGGAAACTCAATCTACTCAAGCATCATCAAAATCTAGTAAACCAACCTCTACTGCAGCAACTGAAGAACATCAAACCTCAGCAATAGAAAAACAATTTGGTACAACAGTGTCACCAATTTCATCAAAGTTACCAACATCTATTCAACAGGAAACATCTCAGAAATCTTCTGTGTTGGAAAAGTCAACAGTTATAACAACACAGACTGATAAAGCACAATCTAGCCAAGCATCATCAGTATCTGATAAACTAACCTCTACTGCAGCAACTGAAGAACGTCAAACCTCATCAATAGAAAAGCAATTCAGTACAACAGTGTCACCGACAACATCAAAGTTACAAACATCTATTGAAAAGGAGACATCTCAGAAATTTTCTGGATCGGAAAAGTCAACAATTGTAGTTACAAAAAATGTCGAAACACAATCTACTCAAGCATCATCAGTACCTGGTAAACCAACCTCTACTGCAGCAACTGAAGAACTTAAAACCTTATCAATAGAAAAACAATTCAGTACAACAGTGTCACCGACTTCATCAAAGTTACAAACATCTATTGAACAAGAGACATCTCAGAAATTTTCTGGATCGGAAAAGTCAACAATTGTAGTTACAAAGAATGTGGAAACTCAATCTACTCAAGCATCATCAAAATCTAGTAAACCAACCTCTACTGCAGCAACTGAAGAACATCAAACCTCAGCAATAGAAAAACAATTAGGTACAACAGTGTCACCAATTTCATCAAAGTTACCAACATCTATTCAACAGGAAACATCTCAGAAATCTTCTGTGTTGGAAAAGTCAACAGTTATAACAACCCAGACTGATAAAGCACAATCTAGCCAAGCATCATCAGTATCTGATAAACTAACCTCTACTGCAGCAACTGAAGAACGTCAAACCTCATCAATAGAAAAGCAATTCAGTACAACAGTGTCACCGAATACATCAAAGTTACAAACATCTATTGAAAAGGAGACATCTCAGAAATCTTCTGTACTGGAAAAGTCAACAATTGTAGTTACAAAAAATGTCGAAACACAATCTACTCAAGCATCATCAGTACCTGGTAAACCAACCTCTACTGCAGCAACTGAAGAACTTAAAACCTCATCAATAGAAAAACAATTCAGTGCAACAGTGTCACCGACTTCATCAAAGTTACAAACATCTATTGAACAGGAGACATCTCAGAAATTTTCTGGACCGGAAAAGTCAACAATTGTAGTTACAAAGAATGTGGAAACTCAATCTACTCAAGCATCATCAAAATCTAGTAAACCAACCTCTACTGCAGCAACTGAAGAACATCAAACCTCAGCAATAGAAAAACAATTTGGTACAACAGTGTCACCAATTTCATCAAAGTTACCAACATCTATTCAACAGGAAACATCTCAGAAATCTTCTGTGTTGGAAAAGTCAACAGTTATAACAACACAGACTGATAAAGCACAATCTAGCCAAGCATCATCAGTATCTGATAAACTAACCTCTACTGCAGCAACTGAAGAACGTCAAACCTCATCAATAGAAAAGCAATTCAGTACAACAGTGTCACCGACTACATCAAAGTTACAAACATCTATTGAAAAGGAGACATCTCAGAAATTTTCTGGATCGGAAAAGTCAACAGTTGTAGTTACAAAAAATGTGGAAACACAATCTACTCAAGCATCATCAGTACCTGGTAAACCAACCTCTACTGCAGCAACTGAAGAACTTAAAACCTTATCAATAGAAAAACAATTCAGTACAACAGTATCACCGACTTCATCAAAGTTACAAACATCTATTGAACAGGAGACATCTCAGAAATTTTCTGGACCGGAAAAGTCAACAATTGTAGTTACAAAGAATGTGGAAACTCAATCTACTCAAGCATCATCAAAATCTAGTAAACCAACCTCTACTGCAGCAACTGAAGAACGTCAAACCTCATCAATAGAAAAGCAATTCAGTGCAACAGTGTCACCGACTTCATCAAAGTTGCCAACATCTATTCAACAGGAAACATCTCAGAAATCTTCTGTATTGGAAAAGTCAACAATTCAAGCAACAAATACTGATAAAGCAAAGTCTACCCAAGCGTCATCAGTATCTGGTAAACTAACATTTACTATATCAACTGAAGGTCATCAAACCGCAGCAATAGAAAAGCAGTTCAGTACAACTCTGTTGCCTATTGCATCTTCATCTGTTAAAGCAAAAACATCCATTAAACCTTCTTTATCAGAAAAGTCTACGATTTTGGCAACAACAGCTGATGAATTACAAACTTTTAAAACATCATCAGTTCCAGTAGAACCCACTTCGTGTGCTGAGGAACATCAAATCTCAACAAATAAAAATCGTATAACTACAAAGGTGACTCTGATTTCCTCAAAATTACCGATATCAATTGAACTTGATGTGTCTTCTCAAAAATCTTCTTTTATAGAAAAAACAACAATTTTATCTACAAAGAATGATCAAACCCAATCTACTCAAGCATCATCAGTTCAACCAAGCACTTGTGCTGACGAACATAAATCAATAAAACAGTTTAGTACAACAGAATCATCAATTTCATCTAATTTGCTAACATCTGTTAAACAGGAAACATCTCAAAGTTCTTCTATATTAGAAAAGACAACAGTTTTAGCAACAACATCTGATCAATTACATTCTTCTAGAACATCATCAGTTCCAGTTCAACCATCTTCATGTTCTGAAGAACATCAAACCCCAACAATAAAAAACCAAGTAAGTACAAAGTCAACACCTATTTCATCAAAAATACCAATATCAAATAAAGTTGAAACATCTCAAAAATCTTCTCTACCAGAAAAAACAATAATTTCAGTTGCAAACAGTGATCTAACACATTCTACTAAAGCATCATCAGTCCCATTTCAACCAATCACTTGTGCTGATGAACATATAATAATGAAACAGATAAGTACAACAGGGTCACCAATTACATCCAAATTACCAATATCTACTGAACAGGAAACATCTCAGAAGTCTTATGTATCAGAAAAGTCAACTATTGTAGCAACAAAAACTGATAAAACACGATCTACCCAAGCATCATCAGTATCTGGTAAGTTAACATCATCTGCATCAACTAAAGAAGATCAAACCTCAGCAATAGAAAAGGAATTCAGTACAACAGTGTCACCAATTTCATCTAAGTTATCAACATCTATTGAACAAGAAACATCTCAGAAATATTCTGTATCGGAAAAGTCAACATTTGTAGCAACAAAAGATGTCAAAACACAATCTACTCAAGCATCATCAGTATCTGGTAAACCATCATTCTCTGCAGCAACTGAAGAACATCAAACCTCAGAAATAGAAAAGCAGTTCAGTTCGACAGTGTCACCAATTTCATATAAGTCACCAACATCTATTAACCAAGAAACATCTCAGAAATCTTCTATATTAGAAAAGTCAACAATTTTAGCAACAAAAACTGATAAAACACAATCGAATCTAGAACCATTAGTTTCTATTAAATCAACCTCTACTGGTGCAACGGAAGAACAACAAACTTCAGGAATTTTTAAACAATTCAGTACAACAGTAATACCTATTTCATCATTATCTATTGAAACAATAACATCCAATAAACCTTCTGTATCAGAAAAGTCAACACTTTCAGCAACAACAGTTGATGAATTAAATTCTTCTAGAACATCATCAGTTCCAGTTCAACCATCTTCATGTTCTGAAGAACATCAAACCCCAACAATAAAAAACCAAGTAACTACAAAACTAACACCTATTTCATCAAAATTACCAATATCAAAGAAAGTTGAAACAACTCAAAAATCTTCTCTATCAGAAAAAACAACAATTTCAGTTACAAACAGTGATCTAATACATTCTACTAAAGCATCATCAGTCCCATTTCAACCAACCACTTGTGCTGATGAACATATAACAATAAAACAGAAAAGTACAACAGGGTCACCAATTACATCTAAATTACCAATATCTACTGAGCAGGAAACATCTCAGAAATCTTATGTATCAGAAATGTCAACAATTGAATCAACAAAAAATGATAAAACACAATCTACCCAAGCATCATCAGTATCAGGTAAGCCAACATCATCTGCACCAACTAAAGAACATCAAACCTCAGCAATAGAAAAGGAATTCACTACAATAGTGTCACCGACTTCATCAAAAATACAAACATCTGTTGAACAGAAAACATCTCAGAAACCTTCTGTATCAGAAAAGTCAACCATTTTAGCAACTAAAACAGACAAAACACAATTAACCAAAGCCTCATTGGTATCTGACAAACCAATCTCTACTGCAGCAACTGAAGAACATCAGATATCATCAATAGAAAAGCAATTTAGTACAACAGTGTCACCAGTTTCATCAAAGTTGCCAACATCTATCCAACAGGAAATATCTCAGCAATCTTCTGTGTTAGAAAAGTCAACAATTGCATCAACAAAGACTGATAAAACACAATCTAGCCAAGCATCATCAATAGAGAAGAAAATCAGTACATCAGTTTCACCGTTTTCATCTAAAGTTCCAACATCTATTTACCAGGAAACATCTCATGAACATTCTGTATCAGACAAGTACTCAGTTTTTGAATCAACAACAACTGGTAAGACTCAATCTTCAAAAGTTTCATCAATTCTAGTTAAACCAACATCTTTTCTTACAACTAGTGAACACGATAATAATGTCTCAACAATTATTTCAACTTCAATGCAACAAAATGCATCAAAAGTAAAATCATCTTTTGAAACAACAAAAGATGATTTTAAAACAACAACATCAAAGCACAATACTAAGACGTTTGATTTCACAAAAACATCAACAGAAACATTAGTTTCAACCAATAAGAGGTCATCAAAACGACCCCCTAAAATAAAAATAAGAATTATATCCTGTAATGATTCAAGTACTAGTAACTTAAAAATAAGTACAACATCTTCACCAGTTTCATCAACATCTGCAGATATTGGAACAACCTTAAAAGCCTCAACTACATCTTCAACAATTGCTTCAACTGTCACTTTACAAGATTCAACAATACAGCAGCAATCAACTGACTCAACTACTTCTGAAACATCAACTGATGTACTTTCAAGTGTATCTAGTCAGTCTGTAGAAAGCACTGTACCAACATCTACAGTTACTGATACTGATACTTTCTCCGAAGTCTCTTCAGTTTCATCAACATCTGCAGATATTGAAACAACCTTAGAAGCCTCAACTACATCTTCAACAATTGCTTCAACTGGCACTTTACAAGATTCAACAATGCAGCAGCAATCAACTGACTCAACTACTTCTGAAACATCAACTGATGTACTTTCAAGTGTATCTAGTCAGTCTGTAGAAAGCACTGTACCAACATCTACAGTTACTGATACTGATACTTTCTCCGAAGTGTCTTCAGTTTCATCAACATCTGCAGATATTGGAACAACCTTAGAAGCCTCAACTACATCTTCAACAATTGCTTCAACTGTCACTTTACAAGATTCAACAATGCAGCAGCAATCAACTGACTCAACTACTTCTGAAACATCAACTGATGTACTTTCAAGTGTATCTAGTCAGTCTGTAAAAATCACTGTACCAACATCTACAGTTACTGATACTGAGACTTTCTCCGAAGTGTCTTCAGTTTCATCAACATCTGCAGATATTGGAACAACCTTAGAAGCCTCAACTACATCTTCAACAATTGCTTCAACTGTCACTTTACAAGATTCAACAATGCAGCAGCAATCAACTGACTCAACTACTTCTGAAACATCAACTGATGTACTTTCAAGTGTATCTAGTCAGTCTGTAGAAAGCACTGTACCAACATCTACAGTTACTGATACTGAGACTTTCTCCGAAGTGTCTTCAGTTTCATCAACATCTGCAGATATTGGAACAACCTTAGAAGCCTCAACTACATCTTCAACAATTGCTTCAACTGTCACTTTACAAGATTCAACAATGCAGCAGCAATCAACTGACTCAACTACTTCTGAAACATCAACTGATGTACTTTCAAGTGTATCTAGTCAGTCTGTAGAAAGCACTGTACCAACATCTACAGTTACTGATACTGAGACTTTCTCCGAAGTGTCTTCAGTTTCATCAACATCTGCAGATATTGGAACAACCTTAGAAGCCTCAACTACATCTTCAACAATTGCTTCAACTGTCACTTTACAAGATTCAACAATGCAGCAGCAATCAACTGACTCAACTACTTCTGAAACATCAACTGATGTACTTTCAAGTGTATCTAGTCAGTCTGTAGAAAGCACTGTACCAACATCTACAGTTACTGATACTGAGACTTTCTCCGAAGTGTCTTCAGTTTCATCAACATCTGCAGATATTGGAACAACCTTAGAAGCCTCAACTACATCTTCAACAATTGCTTCAACTGTCACTTTACAAGATTCAACAATGCAGCAGCAATCAACTGACTCAACTACTTCTGAAACATCAACTGATGTACTTTCAAGTGTATCTAGTCAGTCTGTAGAAAGCACTGTACCAACATCTACAGTTACTGATACTGAGACTTTCTCCGAAGTGTCTTCAGTTTCATCAACATCTGCAGATATTGGAACAACCTTAGAAGCCTCAACTTCATCTTCAACAATTGCTTCAACTGTCACTTTACAAGATTCAACAATGCAGCAGCAATCAACTGACTCAACTACTTCTGAAACATCAACTGATGTACTTTCAAGTGTATCTAGTCAGTCTGTAGAAAGCACTGTACCAACATCTACAGTTACTGATACTGAGACTTTCTCCGAAGTGTCTTCAGTTTCATCAACATCTGCAGATATTGGAACAACCTTAAAAGCCTCAACTACATCTTCAACAATTGCTTCAACTGTCACTTTACAAGATTCAACAATGCAGCAGCAATCAACTGACTCAAATACTTCTGAAACATCAACTGATGTACTTTCAAGTGTATCTAGTCAGTCTGTAAAAAGCAATGTACCAACATCTACAGGTACTGATACTGAGACTTTCTCCGAAGTGTCTTCAGTTTCATCAACATCTGCAAATATTGGAACAACCTTAGAAGCCTCAACTACATCTTCAACAATTGCTTCAACTGTCACTTTACAAGATTCAACAACGCAGCAGCAATCAACTGACTCAACTACTTCTGAAACATCAACTGATGTACTTTCAAGTGTATCTAGTCAGTCTGTAGAAAGCACTGTACCAACATCTACAGTTACTGATACTGAGACTTTCTCCGAAGTGTCTTCAGTTTCATCAACATCTGCAGATATTGGAACAACCTTAGAAGCCTCAACTACATTTTCAACAATTGCTTCAACTGTCACTTTACAAGATTCAACAATGCAGCAGCAATCAACTGACTTAACTACTTCTGAAATATCAACTGATGAACTTTCAACTTTGTCTATTCAGTCAGTGGAATGCACTGCAACAACATCTACAGTTACTGATACTGAGACTTTCTCCGAAGTGTCTTCAGTTTCATCAACATCTGCAGATATTGGAACAACCTTAGAAGCCTCAACTACATCTTCAACAATTGCTTCAACTGTCACTTTACAAGATTCAACAATGCAGCAGCAATCAACTGACTCAACTACTTCTGAAACATCAACTGATGTACTTTCAAGTGTATCTAGTCAGTCTGTAGAAAGCACTGTACCAACATCTACAGTTACTGATACTGAGACTTTCTCCGAAGTGTCTTCAGTTTCATCAACATCTGCAGATATTGGAACAACCTTAGAAGCCTCAAATACATCTTCAACAATTGCTTCAACTGTCACTTTACAAGATTCAACAATGCAGCAGCAATCAACTGACTCAACTACTTCTGAAACTTCAACTGATGTACTTTCAAGTGTATCTAGTCAGTCTATAGAAAGCACTGTACCAACATCTACAGTTACTGATACTGAGACTTTCTACGAAGTGTCTTCAGTTTCATCAACATCTGCAGATATTGGAACAACCTTAGAAGCCTCAACTACATCTTCAACAATTGCTTCAACTGTCACTTTACAAGATTCAACAATGCAGCAGCAATCAACTGACTCAACTACTTCTGAAACATCAACTGATGTATTTTCAAGTGTATCTAGTCAGTCTGTAGAAAGCACTGTACCAACATCTACAGTTACTGATACTGATACTTTCTCCAAAGTGTCTTCAGTTTCATCAACATCTGCAGATATTGGAACAACCTTAGAAGCCTCAACTACATCTTCAACAATTGCTTCAACTGTCACTTTACAAGATTCAACAATGCAGCAGCAATCAACTGACTCAACTACTTCTGAAACATCAACTGATGTACTTTCAACTTTGTCTATTCAGTCAGTGGAATGCACTGCAACAACATCTACAGTTACTGATACTGAGACTTTCTCCGATGTGTCTTCAGTTTCATCAACATCTGCAGATATTGGAACAACCTTAGAAGCCTCAACTACATCTTTAACAATTGCTTCAACTGTCACTTTACAAGATTCAACAATGCAGCAGCAATCAACTGACTCAACTACTTCTTTAACATCAACTGATGTACTTTCAAGTGTATCTAGTCAGTCTGTAGAAAGCACTGTACCAACATCTACAGTTACTGATACTGAGACTTTCTCCGAAGTGTCTTCAGTTTCATCAATATCTGCAGATATTGGAACAACCTTAGAAGCCTCAACTACATCTTCAACAATTGCTTCAACTGTCACTTTTCAAGATTCAACAATGCAGCAGCAATCAACTGACTCAACTACTTCTGAAACATCAACTGATGTACTTTCAAGTGTATCTAGTCAGTCTGTAGAAAGCACTGTACCAACATTTACAGTTACTGATACTGAGACTTTCTCCGAAGTGTCTTCAGTTTCATCAACATCTGCAGATATTGGAACAACCTTAGAAGCCTCAACTACATCTTCAACAATTGCTTCAACTGTCACTTTACAAGATTCAACAATGCAGCAGCAATCAACTGACTCAACTACTTCTAAAACATCAACTGATGTACTTTCAAGTGTATCTAGTCAGTCTGTAGAAAGCACTGTACCAACATCTACAGTTACTGATACTGAGACTTTCTCCGAAGTGTCTTCAGTTTCATCAACATCTGCAGATATTGGAACAACCTTAGAAGCCTCAACTACATCTTCAACAATTGCTTCAACTGTCACTTTACAAGATTCAACAATGCAGCAGCAATCAACTGACTCAACTACTTCTAAAACATCAACTGATGTACTTTCAAGTGTATCTAGTCAGTCTGTAGAAAGCACTGTACCAACATCTACAGTTACTGATACTGAGACTTTCTCCGAAGTGTCTTCAGTTTCATCAACATCTGCAGATATTGGAACAACCTTAGAAGCCTCAACTACATCTTTAACAATTGCTTCAACTGTCACTTTACAAGATTCAACAATGCAGCAGCAATCAACTGACTCAACTACTTCTGAAACATCAACTGATGTACTTTCAAGTGTATCTAGTCAGTCTGTAGAAAGCACTGTACCAACATCTACAGTTACTGATACTGAGACTTTCTCCGAAGTGTCTTCAGTTTTATCAACATCTGCAGATATTGGAACAACCTTAGAAGCCTCAACTACATCTTCAACAATTGCTTCAACTGTCACTTTTCAAGATTCAACAATGCAGCAGCAATCAACTGACTCAACTACTTCTGAAACATCAACTGATGTACTTTCAAGTGTATCTAGTCAGTCTGTAGAAAGCACTGTACCAACATTTACAGTTACTGATACTGAGACTTTCTCCGAAGTGTCTTCAGTTTCATCAACATCTGCAGATATTGGAACAACCTTAGAAGCCTCAACTACATCTTCAACAATTGCTTCAACTGTCACTTTACAAGATTCAACAATGCAGCAGCAATCAACTGACTCAACTACTTCTAAAACATCAACTGATGTACTTTCAAGTGTATCTAGTCAGTCTGTAGAAAGCACTGTACCAACATCTACAGTTACTGATACTGAGACTTTCTCCGAAGTGTCTTCAGTTTCATCAACATCTGCAGATATTGGAACAACCTTAGAAGCCTCAACTACATCTTCAACAATTGCTTCAACTGTCACTTTACAAGATTCAACAATGCAGCAGCAATCAACTGACTCAACTACTTCTAAAACATCAACTGATGTACTTTCAAGTGTATCTAGTCAGTCTGTAGAAAGCACTGTACCAACATCTAAAGTTACTGATACTGAGACTTTCTCCGAAGTGTCTTCAGTTTCATCAACATCTGCAGATATTGGAACAACCTTAGAAGCCTCAACTACATCTTCAACAATTGCTTCAACTGTCACTTTACAAGATTCAACAATGCAGCAGCAATCAACTGACTCAACTACTTCTGAAACATCAACTGATGTACTTTCAAGTGTATCTAGTCAGTCTGTAGAAAGCACTGTACCAACATCTACAGTTACTGATACTGAGACTTTCTCCGAAGTGTCTTCAGTTTCATCAACATCTGCAGATATTGGAACAACCTTAGAAGCCTCAACTACATCTTCAACAATTGCTTCAACTGTCACTTTACAAGATTCAACAATGCAGCAGCAATCAACTGACTCAACTACTTCTGAAACATCAACTGATGTACTTTCAAGTGTATCTAGTCAGTCTGTAGAAAGCACTGTACCAACATCTACAGTTACTGATACTGAGACTTTCTCCGAAGTGTCTTCAGTTTCATCAACATCTGCAGATATTGGAACAACCTTAGAAGCCTCAACTACATCTTCAACAATTGCTTCAACTGTCACTTTACAAGATTCAACAATGCAGCAGCAATCAACTGACTCAACTACTTCTGAAAGATCAACTGTTGTACTTTCAAGTGTATCTAGTCAGTCTGTAGAAAGCACTGTACCAACATCTACAGTTACTGATACTGAGACTTTCTCCGAAGTGTCTTCAGTTTCATCAACATCTGCAGATATTGGAACAACCTTAGAAGCCTCAACTACATCTTCAACAATTGCTTCAACTGTCACTTTACAAGATTCAACAATGCAGCAGCAATCAACTGACTCAACTACTTCTGAAACATCAACTGATGTACTTTCAAGTGTATCTAGTCAGTCTGTAGAAAGCACTGTACCAACATCTACAGTTACTGATACTGAGACTTTCTCCGAAGTGTCTTCAGTTTCATCAACATCTGCAGATATTGGAACAACCTTAGAAGCCTCAACTACATCTTCAACAATTGCTTCAACTGTCACTTTACAAGATTCAACAATGCAGCAGCAATCAACTGACTCAACTACTTCTGAAACATCAACTGATGTACTTTCAAGTGTATCTAGTCAGTCTGTAGAAAACACTGTACCAACATCTACAGTTACTAATACTGAGACTTTCTCTGAAGTGTCTTCAGTTTCATCAACATCTGCAGATATTGGAACAACCTTAGAAGCCTCAACTACATCTTCAACAATTGCTTCAACTGTCACTTTACAAGATTCAACAATGCAGCAGCAATCAACTGACTCAACTACTTCTGAAACATCAACTGATGTACTTTCAAGTGTATCTAGTCAGTCTGTAGAAAGCACTGTACCAACATCTACAGTTACTGATACTGAGACTTTCTCCGAAGTGTCTTCAGTTTCATCAACATCTGCAGATATTGGAACAACCTTAGAAGCCTCAACTACATCTTCAACAATTGCTTCAACTGTCACTTTACAAGATTCAACAATGCAGCAACAATCAACTGACTCAACTACTTCTGAAAGATCAACTGTTGTACTTTCAAGTGTATCTAGTCAGTCTGTAGAAAGCACTGTACCAACATCTACAGGTACTGATACTGAGACTTTCTCCGAAGTGTCTTCAGTTTCATCAACATCTGCAGATATTGGAACAATCTTAGAAGCTTCAACTACATCTTCAACAATTGCTTCAACTGTCACTTTACAAGATTCAACAATGCAGCAGCAATCAACTGACTCAACTACTTCTGAAACATCAACTGATGTACTTTTAAGTGTATCTAGTCAGTCTGTAGAAAGCACTGTACCAACATCTACAGTTACTGATACTGAGACTTTCTCCGAAGTGTCTTCAGTTTCATCAACATCTGCAGATATTGGAACAACCTTAGAAGCCTCAACTACATCTTCAACAATTGCTTCAACTGTCACTTTACAAGATTTAACAATGCAGCAGCAATCAACTGACTCAACTACTTCTGAAACATCAACTGATGTACTTTCAAGTGTATCTAGTCAGTCTGTAGAAAGCACTGTACCAACATCTACAGTTACTGATACTGAGACTTTCTCCGAAGTGTCTTCAGTTTCATCAACATCTGCAGATATTGGAACAACCTTAGAAGCCTCAACTACATCTTTAACAATTGCTTCAACTGTCACTTTACAAGATTCAACAATGCAGCAGCAATCAACTGACTCAACTACTTCTGAAACATCAACTGATGTACTTTCAAGTGTATCTAGTCAGTCTGTAGAAAGCACTGTACCAACATCTACAGTTACTGATACTGAGACTTTCTCCGAAGTGTCTTCAGTTTCATCAACATCTGCAGATATTGGAACAACCTTAGATGCCTCAACTACATCTTCAACAATTGCTTCAACTGTCACTTTACAAGATTCAACAATGCAGCAGCAATCAACTGACTCAACTACTTCTGAAACATCAACTGATGTACTTTCAAGTGTATCTAGTCAGTCTGTAGAAAGCACTGTACCAACATCTACAGTTACTGATACTGAGACTTTCTCCGAAGTGTCTTCAGTTTTATCAACATCTGCAGATATTGGAACAACCTTAAAAGCCACAACTACATCTTCAACAATTGCTTCAACTGTCACTTTACAAGATTCAACAATGCAGCAGCAATCAACTGACTCAACTACTTCTGAAACATCAACTGATGTACTTTCAAGTGTATCTAGTCAGTCTGTAGAAAGCACTGTACCAACATCTACAGTTACTGATACTGAGACTTTCTCCGAAGTGTCTTCAGTTTCATCAACATCTGCAGATATTGGAACAACCTTAGAAGCCTCAACTACATCTTCAACAATTGCTTCAACTGTCACTTTACAAGATTTAACAATGCAGCAGCAATCAACTGACTCAACTACTTCTGAAACATCAACTGATGTACTTTCAAGTGTATCTAGTCAGTCTGTAGAAAGCACTGTACCAACATCTACAGTTACTGATACTGAGACTTTCTCCGAAGTGTCTTCAGTTTCATCAACATCTGCAGATATTGGAACAACCTTAGAAGCCTCAACTACATCTTTAACAATTGCTTCAACTGTCACTTTACAAGATTCAACAATGCAGCAGCAATCAACTGACTCAACTACTTCTAAAACATCAACTGATGTACTTTCAAGTGTATCTAGTCAGTCTGTAGAAAGCACTGTACCAACATCTACAGTTACTGATACTGAGACTTTCTCCGAAGTGTCTTCAGTTTCATCAACATCTGCAGATATTGGAACAACCTTAGAAGCCTCAACTACATCTTCAACAATTGCTTCAACTGTCACTTTACAAGATTCAACAATGCAGCAGCAATCAACTGACTCAACTACTTCTAAAACATCAACTGATGTACTTTCAAGTGTATCTAGTCAGTCTGTAGAAAGCACTGTACCAACATCTAAAGTTACTGATACTGAGACTTTCTCCGAAGTGTCTTCAGTTTCATCAACATCTGCAGATATTGGAACAACCTTAGAAGCCTCAACTACATCTTCAACAATTGCTTCAACTGTCACTTTACAAGATTCAACAATGCAGCAGCAATCAACTGACTCAACTACTTCTGAAACATCAACTGATGTACTTTCAAGTGTATCTAGTCAGTCTGTAGAAAGCACTGTACCAACATCTACAGTTACTGATACTGAGACTTTCTCCGAAGTGTCTTCAGTTTCATCAACATCTGCAGATATTGGAACAACCTTAGAAGCCTCAACTACATCTTCAACAATTGCTTCAACTGTCACTTTACAAGATTCAACAATGCAGCAGCAATCAACTGACTCAACTACTTCTGAAACATCAACTGATGTACTTTCAAGTGTATCTAGTCAGTCTGTAGAAAGCACTGTACCAACATCTACAGTTACTGATACTGAGACTTTCTCCGAAGTGTCTTCAGTTTCATCAACATCTGCAGATATTGGAACAACCTTAGAAGCCTCAACTACATCTTCAACAATTGCTTCAACTGTCACTTTACAAGATTCAACAATGCAGCAGCAATCAACTGACTCAACTACTTCTGAAAGATCAACTGTTGTACTTTCAAGTGTATCTAGTCAGTCTGTAGAAAGCACTGTACCAACATCTACAGTTACTGATACTGAGACTTTCTCCGAAGTGTCTTCAGTTTCATCAACATCTGCAGATATTGGAACAACCTTAGAAGCCTCAACTACATCTTCAACAATTGCTTCAACTGTCACTTTACAAGATTCAACAATGCAGCAGCAATCAACTGACTCAACTACTTCTGAAACATCAACTGATGTACTTTCAAGTGTATCTAGTCAGTCTGTAGAAAGCACTGTACCAACATCTACAGTTACTGATACTGAGACTTTCTCCGAAGTGTCTTCAGTTTCATCAACATCTGCAGATATTGGAACAACCTTAGAAGCCTCAACTACATCTTCAACAATTGCTTCAACTGTCACTTTACAAGATTCAACAATGCAGCAGCAATCAACTGACTCAACTACTTCTGAAACATCAACTGATGTACTTTCAAGTGTATCTAGTCAGTCTGTAGAAAACACTGTACCAACATCTACAGTTACTAATACTGAGACTTTCTCTGAAGTGTCTTCAGTTTCATCAACATCTGCAGATATTGGAACAACCTTAGAAGCCTCAACTACATCTTCAACAATTGCTTCAACTGTCACTTTACAAGATTCAACAATGCAGCAGCAATCAACTGACTCAACTACTTCTGAAACATCAACTGATGTACTTTCAAGTGTATCTAGTCAGTCTGTAGAAAGCACTGTACCAACATCTACAGTTACTGATACTGAGACTTTCTCCGAAGTGTCTTCAGTTTCATCAACATCTGCAGATATTGGAACAACCTTAGAAGCCTCAACTACATCTTCAACAATTGCTTCAACTGTCACTTTACAAGATTCAACAATGCAGCAACAATCAACTGACTCAACTACTTCTGAAAGATCAACTGTTGTACTTTCAAGTGTATCTAGTCAGTCTGTAGAAAGCACTGTACCAACATCTACAGGTACTGATACTGAGACTTTCTCCGAAGTGTCTTCAGTTTCATCAACATCTGCAGATATTGGAACAATCTTAGAAGCTTCAACTACATCTTCAACAATTGCTTCAACTGTCACTTTACAAGATTCAACAATGCAGCAGCAATCAACTGACTCAACTACTTCTGAAACATCAACTGATGTACTTTTAAGTGTATCTAGTCAGTCTGTAGAAAGCACTGTACCAACATCTACAGTTACTGATACTGAGACTTTCTCCGAAGTGTCTTCAGTTTCATCAACATCTGCAGATATTGGAACAACCTTAGAAGCCTCAACTACATCTTCAACAATTGCTTCAACTGTCACTTTACAAGATTTAACAATGCAGCAGCAATCAACTGACTCAACTACTTCTGAAACATCAACTGATGTACTTTCAAGTGTATCTAGTCAGTCTGTAGAAAGCACTGTACCAACATCTACAGTTACTGATACTGAGACTTTCTCCGAAGTGTCTTCAGTTTCATCAACATCTGCAGATATTGGAACAACCTTAGAAGCCTCAACTACATCTTTAACAATTGCTTCAACTGTCACTTTACAAGATTCAACAATGCAGCAGCAATCAACTGACTCAACTACTTCTGAAACATCAACTGATGTACTTTCAAGTGTATCTAGTCAGTCTGTAGAAAGCACTGTACCAACATCTACAGTTACTGATACTGAGACTTTCTCCGAAGTGTCTTCAGTTTCATCAACATCTGCAGATATTGGAACAACCTTAGATGCCTCAACTACATCTTCAACAATTGCTTCAACTGTCACTTTACAAGATTCAACAATGCAGCAGCAATCAACTGACTCAACTACTTCTGAAACATCAACTGATGTACTTTCAAGTGTATCTAGTCAGTCTGTAGAAAGCACTGTACCAACATCTACAGTTACTGATACTGAGACTTTCTCCGAAGTGTCTTCAGTTTTATCAACATCTGCAGATATTGGAACAACCTTAAAAGCCACAACTACATCTTCAACAATTGCTTCAACTGTCACTTTACAAGATTCAACAATGCAGCAGCAATCAACTGACTCAACTACTTCTGAAACATCAACTGATGTACTTTCAAGTGTATCTAGTCAGTCTGTAGAAAGCACTGTACCAACATCTACAGTTACTGATACTGAGACTTTCTCCGAAGTGTCTTCAGTTTCATCAACATCTGCAGATATTGGAACAACCTTAGAAGCCTCAACTACATCTTCAACAATTGCTTCAACTGTCACTTTACAAGATTCAACAATGCAGCAGCAATCAACTGACTCAACTACTTCTGAAACATCAACTGATGTACTTTCAAGTGTATCTAGTCAGTCTGTAGAAAGCACTGTACCAACATCTACAGTTACTGATACTGAGACTTTCTCCGAAGTGTCTTCAGTTTCATCAACATCTGCAGATATTGGAACAATCTTAGAAGCTTCAACTACATCTTCAACAATTGCTTCAACTGTCACTTTACAAGATTCAACAATGCAGCAGCAATCAACTGACTCAACTACTTCTGAAACATCAACTGATGTACTTTCAAGTGTATCTAGTCAGTCTGTAGAAAGCACTGTACCAACATCTACAGTTACTGATACTGAGACTTTCTCCGAAGTGTCTTCAGTTTCATCAACATCTGCAGATATTGGAACAACCTTAGAAGCCTCAACTACATCTTCAACAATTGCTTCAACTGTCACTTTACAAGATTCAACAATGCAGCAGCAATCAACTGACTCAACTACTTCTGAAACATCAACTGATGTACTTTCAAGTGTATCTAGTCAGTCTGTAGAAAGCACTGGACCAACATCTACAGTTACTGATACTGAGACTTTCTCCGAAGTGTCTTCAGTTTCATCAACATCTGCAGATATTGGAACAACCTTAGAAGCCTCAACTACATCTTCAACAATTGCTTCAACTGTCACTTTACAAGATTCAACAATGCAGCAGCAATCAACTGACTCAACTACTTCTGAAACATCAACTGATGTACTTTCAAGTGTATCTAGTCAGTCTGTAGAAAGCACTGTACCAACATCTACAGTTACTGATACTCAGACTTTCTCCGAAGTGTCTTCAGTTTCATCAACATCTGCAGATATTGGAACAACCTTAGAAGCCTTAACTACATCTTCAACAATTGCTTCAACTGTCACTTTACAAGATTCAACAATGCAGCAGCAATCAACTGACTCAACTACTTCTGAAACATCAACTGATGTACTTTCAAGTGTATCTAGTCAGTCTGTAGAAAGCACTGTACCAACATCTACAGTTACTGATACTGAGACTTTCTCCGAAGTGTCTTCAGTTTCATCAACATCTGCAGATATTGGAACAACCTTAGATGCCTCAACTACTTCTTCAACAATTGCTTCAACTGTCACTTTACAAGATTCAACAATGCAGCAGCAATCAACTGACTCAACTACTTCTGAAAGATCAACTGATGTACTTTCAAGTGTATCTAGTCAGTCTGTAGAAAGCACTGTACCAACATCTACAGTTACTGATACTGAGACTTTCTCCGAAGTGTCTTCAGTTTTATCAACATCTGCAGATATTGGAACAACCTTAAAAGCCTCAACTACATCTTCAACAATTGCTTCAACTGTCACTTTACAAGATTCAACAATGCAGCAGCAATCAACTGACTCAACTACTTCTGAAACATCAACTGATGTACTTTCAAGTGTATCTAGTCAGTCTGTAGAAAGCACTGTACCAACATCTACAGTTACTGATACTGAGACTTTCTCCGAAGTGTCTTCAGTTTCATCAACATCTGCAGATATTGGAACAACCTTAGAAGCCTCAACTACATCTTCAACAATTGCTTCAACTGTCACTTTACAAGATTCAACAATGCAGCAGCAATCAACTGACTCAACTACTTCTGAAACATCAACTGATGTACTTTCAAGTGTATCTAGTCAGTCTGTAGAAAGCACTGTACCAACATCTACAGTTACTGATACTGAGACTTTCTCCGAAGTGTCTTCAGTTTCATCAACATCTGCAGATATTGGAACAACCTTAGAAGCCTCAACTACATCTTCAACAATTGCTTCAACTGTCACTTTACAAGATTCAACAATGCAGCAGCAATCAACTGACTCAACTACTTCTGAAACATCAACTGATGTACTTTCAAGTGTATCTAGTCAGTCTGTGGAAAGCACTGTACCAACATCTACAGTTACTGATACTGAGACTTTCTCCGAAGTGTCTTCAGTTTCATCAACATCTGCAGATATTGGAACAACCTTAGAAGCCTCAACTACATCTTCAACAATTGCTTCAACTGTCACTTTACAAGATTCAACAATTCAGCAGCAATCAACTGACTCAACTACTTCTGAAACATCAACTGATGTACTTTCAAGTGTATCTAGTCAGTCTGTAGAAAGCACTGTACCAACATCTACAGTTACTGATACTGAGACTTTCTCCGAAGTGTCTTCAGTTTCATCAACATCTGCAGATATTGGAACAACCTTAGAAGCATTAACTACATCTTCAACAATTGCTTCAACTGTCACTTTACAAGATTCAACAATGCAGCAGCAATCAACTGACTCAACTACTTCTGAAACATCAACTGATGTACTTTTAAGTGTATCTAGTCAGTCTATAGAAAGCACTGCACCAACATCTACAGTTACTGATACTGAAACTTTCTCCGAAGTGTCTTCAGTTTCATCAACATCTGCAGATATTGGAACAACCTTAGAAGCCTCAACTACATCTTCAACAATTGCTTCAACTGTCACTTTACAAGAATCAACAATGCAGCAGCAATCAACTGACTCAACTACTTCTGAAACATCAACTGATGTACTTTCAAGTGTATCTAGTCAGTCTGTAGAAAGCACTGTACCAACATCTACAGTTACTGATACTGATTTTTTCTCTGAAGTGTCTTCAGTTTCATCAACATCTGCAGATATTGGAACAACCTTAGAAGCCTCAACTACATCTTCAACAATTGCTTCAACTGTCACTTTACAAGATTCAACAATGCAGCAGCAATCAACTGACTCAACTACTTCTGAAACATCAACTGATGTACTTTCAAGTGTATCTAGTCAGTCTGTAGAAAGCACTGTACCAACATCTACAGTTACTGATACTGAGACTTTCTCCAAAGTGTCTTCAGTTTCATCAACATCTGCAGATATTGGAACAACCTTAGAAGCCTCAACTACATCTTCAACAATTGCTTCAACTGTCACTTTACAAGATTCAACAATGCAGCAGCAATCAACTGACTCAACTACTTCTGAAACATCAACTGATGTACTTTCAACTTTGTCTATTCAGTCAGTGGAATGCACTGCAACAACATCTACAGTTACTGATACTGAGACTTTCTCCGAAGTGTCTTCAGTTTCATCAACATCTGCAGATATTGGAACAACCTTAGAAGCCTCAACTACATCTTCAACAATTGCTTCAACTGTCATTTTACAAGATTCAACAATGCAGCAGCAATCAACTGACTCAACTACTTCTGAAACATCAACTGATGTACTTTCAAGTGTATCTAGTCAGTCTGTAGAAAGCACTGTACCAACATCTACAGTTACTGATACTGAGACTTTCTCTGAAGTGTCTTCAGTTTCATCAACATCTGCAGATATTGGAACAACCTTAGAAGCCTTAACTACATCTTCAACAATTGCTTCAACTGTCACTTTACAAGATTCAACAATGCAGCAGCAATCAACTGACTCAACTACTTCTGAAAGATCAACTGATGTACTTTCAAGTGTATCTAGTCAGTCTGTAGAATGCACTGTACCAACATCTACAGTTACTGATACTGAGACTTTCTCTGAAGTGTCTTCAGTTTTATCAACATCTGCAGATATTGGAACAACCTTAAAAGCCTTAACTACATCTTCAACAATTGCTTCAACTGTCACTTTACAAGATTCAACAATGCAGCAGCAATCAACTGACTCAACTACTTCTGAAACATCAACTGATGTACTTTCAAGTGTATCTAGTCAGTCTGTAGAAAGCACTGTACCAATATCTACAGTTACTGATACTGAGACTTTCTCCGAAGTGTCTTCAGTTTCATCAACATCTGCAGATATTGGAACAACCTTAGAAGCCTCAACTACATCTTCAACAATTGCTTCAACTGTCACTTTACAAGATTCAACAATGCAGCAGCAATCAACTGACTCAACTACTTCTGAAACATCAACTGATGTACTTTCAAGTGTATCTAGTCAGTCTGTAGAAAGCACTGTACCAACATCTACAGTTACTGATCCTGAGACTTTCTCCGAAGTGTCTTTAGTTTCATCAACATCTGCAGATATTGGAACAACCTTAGAAGCCTCAACTACATCTTCAACAATTGCTTCAACTGTCACTTTACAAGATTCAACAATGCAGCAGCAATCAACTGACTCAACTACTTCTGAAACATCAACTGATGTACTTTCAAGTGTATCTAGTCAGTCTGTGGAAAGCACTGTACCAACATCTACAGTTACTGATACTGAGACTTTCTCCGAAGTGTCTTCAGTTTCATCAACATCTGCAGATATTGGAACAACCTTAGAAGCCTCAACTACATCTTCAACAATTGCTTCAACTGTCACTTTACAAGATTCAACAATTCAGCAGCAATCAACTGACTCAACTACTTCTGAAACATCAACTGATGTACTTTCAAGTGTATCTAGTCAGTCTGTAGAAAGCACTGTACCAATATCTACAGTTACTGATACTGAGACTTTCTCCGAAGTGTCTTCAGTTTCATCAACATCTGCAGATATTGGAACAACCTTAGAAGCCTCAACTACATCTTCAACAATTGCTTCAACTGTCACTTTACAAGATTCAACAATGCAGCAGCAATCAACTGACTCAACTACTTCTGAAACATCAACTGATGTACTTTCAAGTGTATCTAGTCAGTCTGTAGAAAGCACTGTACCAACATCTACAGTTACTGATCCTGAGACTTTCTCCGAAGTGTTTTTAGTTTCATCAACATCTGCAGATATTGGAACAACCTTAGAAGCCTCAACTACATCTTCAACAATTGCTTCAACTGTCACTTTACAAGATTCAACAATGCAGCAGCAATCAACTGACTCAACTACTTCTGAAACATCAACTGATGTACTTTCAAGTGTATCTAGTCAGTCTGTGGAAAGCACTGTACCAACATCTACAGTTACTGATACTGAGACTTTCTCCGAAGTGTCTTCAGTTTCATCAACATCTGCAGATATTGGAACAACCTTAGAAGCCTCAACTACATCTTCAACAATTGCTTCAACTGTCACTTTACAAGATTCAACAATTCAGCAGCAATCAACTGACTCAACTACTTCTGAAACATCAACTGATGTACTTTCAAGTGTATCTAGTCAGTCTGTAGAAAGCACTGTACCAACATCTACAGTTACTGATACTGAGACTTTCTCCGAAGTGTCTTCAGTTTCATCAACATCTGCAGATATTGGAACAACCTTAGAAGCATTAACTACATCTTCAACAATTGCTTCAACTGTCACTTTACAAGATTCAACAATGCAGCAGCAATCAACTGACTCAACTACTTCTGAAACATCAACTGATGTACTTTTAAGTGTATCTAGTCAGTCTATAGAAAGCACTGTACCAACATCTACAGTTACTGATACTGAAACTTTCTCCGAATTGTCTTCAGTTTCATCAACATCTGCAGATATTGGAACAACCTTAGAAGCCTCAACTACATCTTCAACAATTGCTTCAACTGTCACTTTACAAGAATCAACAATGCATCAGCAATCAACTGACTCAACTACTTCTGAAACATCAACTGATGTACTTTCAAGTGTATCTAGTCAGTCTGTAGAAAGCACTGTACCAACATCTACAGTTACTGATACTGATTTTTTCTCTGAAGTGTCTTCAGTTTCATCAACATCTGCAGATATTGGAACAACCTTAGAAGCCTCAACTACATCTTCAACAATTGCTTCAACTGTCACTTTACAAGATTCAACAATGCAGCAGCAATCAACTGACTCAACTACTTCTGAAACATCAACTGATGTACTTTCAACTTTGTCTATTCAGTCAGTGGAATGCACTGCAACAACATCTACAGTTACTGATACTGAGACTTTCTTCGAAGTGTCTTCAGTTTCATCAACATCTGCAGATATTGGAACAACCTTAGAAGCCTCAACTACATCTTCAACAATTGCTTCAACTGTCACTTTACAAGATTCAACAATGCAGCAGCAATCAACTGACTCAACTACTTCTGAAACATCAACTGATGTACTTTCAAGTGTATCTAGTCAGTCTGTAGAAAGCACTGTACCAACATCTACAGTTACTGATACTGAGACTTTCTCCGAAGTGTCTTCAGTTTCATCAACATCTGCAGATATTGGAACAACCTTAGAAGCCTCAACTACATCTTCAACAATTGCTTCAACTGTCACTTTACAAGATTCAACAATGCAGCAGCAATCAACTGACTCAACTACTTCTGAAACATCAACTGATGTACTTTCAAGTGTATCTAGTCAGTCTGTAGAAAGCACTGGACCAACATCTACAGTTACTGATACTGAGACTTTCTCCGAAGTGTCTTCAGTTTCATCAACATCTGCAGATATTGGAACAACCTTAGAAGCCTCAACTACATCTTCAACAATTGCTTCAACTGTCACTTTACAAGATTCAACAATGCAGCAGCAATCAACTGACTCAACTACTTCTGAAACATCAACTGATGTACTTTCAAGTGTATCTAGTCAGTCTGTAGAAAGCACTGTACCAACATCTACAGTTACTGATACTGATACTTTCTCCGAAGTGTCTTCAGTTTCATCAACATCTGCAGATATTGGAACAACCTTAGAAGCCTCAACTACATCTTCAACAATTGCTTCAACTGTCACTTTACAAGATTCAACAATGCAGCAGCAATCAACTGACTCAACTACTTCTGAAACATCAACTGATGTACTTTCAAGTGTATCTAGTCAGTCTGTAGAAAGCACTGTACCAACATCTACAGTTACTGATACTGAGACTTTCTCCGAAGTGTCTTCAGTTTCATCAACATCTGCAGATATTGGAACAACCTTAGAAGCCTCAACTACATCTTCAACAATTGCTTCAACTGTCACTTTACAAGATTCAACAATGCAGCAGCAATCAACTGACTCAACTACTTCTGAAACATCAACTGATGTACTTTCAAGTGTATCTAGTCAGTCTGTAGAAAGCACTGTACCAACATCTACAGTTACTGATACTGATACTTTCTCCGAAGTGTCTTCAGTTTCATCAACATCTGCAGATATTGGAACAACCTTAGAAGCCTCAACTACATCTTCAACAATTGCTTCAACTGTCACTTTACAAGATTCAACAATGCAGCAGCAATCAACTGACTCAACTACTTCTGAAACATCAACTGATGTACTTTCAAGTGTATCTAGTCAGTCTGTAGAAAGCACTGTACCAACATCTACAGTTACTGATACTGAGACTTTCTCCGAAGTGTCTTCAGTTTCATCAACATCTGCAGATATTGGAACAACCTTAGAAGCCTCAACTACATCTTCAACAATTGCTTCAACTGTCACTTTACAAGATTCAACAATGCAGCAGCAATCAACTGACTCAACTACTTCTGAAACATCAACTGATGTACTTTCAAGTGTATCTAGTCAGTCTGTAGAAAGCACTGGACCAACATCTACAGTTACTGATACTGAGACTTTCTCCGAAGTGTCTTCAGTTTCATCAACATCTGCAGATATTGGAACAACCTTAGAAGCCTCAACTACATCTTCAACAATTGCTTCAACTGTCACTTTACAAGATTCAACAATGCAGCAGCAATCAACTGACTCAACTACTTCTGAAACATCAACTGATGTACTTTCAAGTGTATCTAGTCAGTCTGTAGAAAGCACTGTACCAACATCTACAGTTACTGATACTGAGACTTTCTCCAAAGTGTCTTCAGTTTCATCAACATCTGCAGATATTGGAACAACCTTAGAAGCCTCAACTACATCTTCAACAATTGCTTCAACTGTCACTTTACAAGATTCAACAATGCAGCAGCAATCAACTGACTCAACTACTTCTGAAACATCAACTGATGTACTTTCAACTTTGTCTATTCAGTCAGTGGAATGCACTGCAACAACATCTACAGTTACTGATACTGAGACTTTCTCCGAAGTGTCTTCAGTTTCATCAACATCTGCAGATATTGGAACAACCTTAGAAGCCTCAACTACATCTTCAACAATTGCTTCAACTGTCATTTTACAAGATTCAACAATGCAGCAGCAATCAACTGACTCAACTACTTCTGAAACATCAACTGATGTACTTTCAAGTGTATCTAGTCAGTCTGTAGAAAGCACTGTACCAACATCTACAGTTACTGATACTGAGACTTTCTCTGAAGTGTCTTCAGTTTCATCAACATCTGCAGATATTGGAACAACCTTAGAAGCCTTAACTACATCTTCAACAATTGCTTCAACTGTCACTTTACAAGATTCAACAATGCAGCAGCAATCAACTGACTCAACTACTTCTGAAAGATCAACTGATGTACTTTCAAGTGTATCTAGTCAGTCTGTAGAAAGCACTGTACCAACATCTACAGTTACTGATACTGAGACTTTCTCCGAAGTGTCTTCAGTTTTATCAACATCTGCAGATATTGGAACAACCTTAAAAGCCTCAACTACATCTTCAACAATTGCTTCAACTGTCACTTTACAAGATTCAACAATGCAGCAGCAATCAACTGACTCAACTACTTCTGAAACATCAACTGATGTACTTTCAAGTGTATCTAGTCAGTCTGTAGAAAGCACTGTACCAATATCTACAGTTACTGATACTGAGACTTTCTCCGAAGTGTCTTCAGTTTCATCAACATCTGCAGATATTGGAACAACCTTAGAAGCCTCAACTACATCTTCAACAATTGCTTCAACTGTCACTTTACAAGATTCAACAATGCAGCAGCAATCAACTGACTCAACTACTTCTGAAACATCAACTGATGTACTTTCAAGTGTATCTAGTCAGTCTGTAGAAAGCACTGTACCAACATCTACAGTTACTGATCCTGAGACTTTCTCCGAAGTGTCTTCAGTTTCATCAACATCTGCAGATATTGGAACAACCTTAGAAGCCTCAACTACATCTTCAACAATTGCTTCAACTGTCACTTTACAAGATTCAACAATGCAGCAGCAATCAACTGACTCAACTACTTCTGAAACATCAACTGATGTACTTTCAAGTGTATCTAGTCAGTCTGTGGAAAGCACTGTACCAACATCTACAGTTACTGATACTGAGACTTTCTCCGAAGTGTCTTCAGTTTCATCAA
Source organism: Hydra vulgaris (assembly GCF_022113875.1). Classification (NCBI taxonomy): domain Eukaryota; kingdom Metazoa; phylum Cnidaria; class Hydrozoa; order Anthoathecata; family Hydridae; genus Hydra; species Hydra vulgaris. The sequence goes on from NC_061157.1 coordinate 63,274,987, forward strand.
CATCTGCAGATATTGGAACAACCTTAGAAGCCTCAACTACATCTTCAACAATTGCTTCAACTGTCACTTTACAAGATTCAACAATTCAGCAGCAATCAACTGACTCAACTACTTCTGAAACATCAACTGATGTACTTTCAAGTGTATCTAGTCAGTCTGTAGAAAGCACTGTACCAACATCTACAGTTACTGATACTGAGACTTTCTCCGAAGTGTCTTCAGTTTCATCAACATCTGCAGATATTGGAACAACCTTAGAAGCATTAACTACATCTTCAACAATTGCTTCAACTGTCACTTTACAAGATTCAACAATGCAGCAGCAATCAACTGACTCAACTACTTCTGAAACATCAACTGATGTACTTTTAAGTGTATCTAGTCAGTCTATAGAAAGCACTGTACCAACATCTACAGTTACTGATACTGAAACTTTCTCCGAAGTGTCTTCAGTTTCATCAACATCTGCAGATATTGGAACAACCTTAGAAGCCTCAACTACATCTTCAACAATTGCTTCAACTGTCACTTTACAAGAATCAACAATGCATCAGCAATCAACTGACTCAACTACTTCTGAAACATCAACTGATGTACTTTCAAGTGTATCTAGTCAGTCTGTAGAAAGCACTGTACCAACATCTACAGTTACTGATACTGATTTTTTCTCTGAAGTGTCTTCAGTTTCATCAACATCTGCAGATATTGGAACAACCTTAGAAGCCTCAACTACATCTTCAACAATTGCTTCAACTGTCACTTTACAAGATTCAACAATGCAGCAGCAATCAACTGACTCAACTACTTCTGAAACATCAACTGATGTACTTTCAACTTTGTCTATTCAGTCAGTGGAATGCACTGCAACAACATCTACAGTTACTGATACTGAGACTTTCTTCGAAGTGTCTTCAGTTTCATCAACATCTGCAGATATTGGAACAACCTTAGAAGCCTCAACTACATCTTCAACAATTGCTTCAACTGTCACTTTACAAGATTCAACAATGCAGCAGCAATCAACTGACTCAACTACTTCTGAAACATCAACTGATGTACTTTCAAGTGTATCTAGTCAGTCTGTAGAAAGCACTGTACCAACATCTACAGTTACTGATACTGAGACTTTCTCCGAAGTGTCTTCAGTTTCATCAACATCTGCAGATATTGGAACAACCTTAGAAGCCTCAACTACATCTTCAACAATTGCTTCAACTGTCACTTTACAAGATTCAACAATGCAGCAGCAATCAACTGACTCAACTACTTCTGAAACATCAACTGATGTACTTTCAAGTGTATCTAGTCAGTCTGTAGAAAGCACTGGACCAACATCTACAGTTACTGATACTGAGACTTTCTCCGAAGTGTCTTCAGTTTCATCAACATCTGCAGATATTGGAACAACCTTAGAAGCCTCAACTACATCTTCAACAATTGCTTCAACTGTCACTTTACAAGATTCAACAATGCAGCAGCAATCAACTGACTCAACTACTTCTGAAACATCAACTGATGTACTTTCAAGTGTATCTAGTCAGTCTGTAGAAAGCACTGTACCAACATCTACAGTTACTGATACTGATACTTTCTCCGAAGTGTCTTCAGTTTCATCAACATCTGCAGATATTGGAACAACCTTAGAAGCCTCAACTACATCTTCAACAATTGCTTCAACTGTCACTTTACAAGATTCAACAATGCAGCAGCAATCAACTGACTCAACTACTTCTGAAACATCAACTGATGTACTTTCAAGTGTATCTAGTCAGTCTGTAGAAAGCACTGTACCAACATCTACAGTTACTGATACTGAGACTTTCTCCGAAGTGTCTTCAGTTTCATCAACATCTGCAGATATTGGAACAACCTTAGAAGCCTCAACTACATCTTCAACAATTGCTTCAACTGTCACTTTACAAGATTCAACAATGCAGCAGCAATCAACTGACTCAACTACTTCTGAAACATCAACTGATGTACTTTCAAGTGTATCTAGTCAGTCTGTAGAAAGCACTGTACCAACATCTACAGTTACTGATACTGATACTTTCTCCGAAGTGTCTTCAGTTTCATCAACATCTGCAGATATTGGAACAACCTTAGAAGCCTCAACTACATCTTCAACAATTGCTTCAACTGTCACTTTACAAGATTCAACAATGCAGCAGCAATCAACTGACTCAACTACTTCTGAAACATCAACTGATGTACTTTCAAGTGTATCTAGTCAGTCTGTAGAAAGCACTGTACCAACATCTACAGTTACTGATACTGAGACTTTCTCCGAAGTGTCTTCAGTTTCATCAACATCTGCAGATATTGGAACAACCTTAGAAGCCTCAACTACATCTTCAACAATTGCTTCAACTGTCACTTTACAAGATTCAACAATGCAGCAGCAATCAACTGACTCAACTACTTCTGAAACATCAACTGATGTACTTTCAAGTGTATCTAGTCAGTCTGTAGAAAGCACTGGACCAACATCTACAGTTACTGATACTGAGACTTTCTCCGAAGTGTCTTCAGTTTCATCAACATCTGCAGATATTGGAACAACCTTAGAAGCCTCAACTACATCTTCAACAATTGCTTCAACTGTCACTTTACAAGATTCAACAATGCAGCAGCAATCAACTGACTCAACTACTTCTGAAACATCAACTGATGTACTTTCAAGTGTATCTAGTCAGTCTGTAGAAAGCACTGTACCAACATCTACAGTTACTGATACTGATACTTTCTCCGAAGTGTCTTCAGTTTCATTAACATCTGCAGATATTGGAACAACCTTAGAAGCCTTAACTACATCTTCAACAATTGCTTCAATTGTCACTTTACAAGATTCAACAATGCAGCAGCAATCAACTGACTCAACTACTTCTGAAACATCAACTGATGTACTTTCAAGTGTATCTAGTCAGTCTGTAGAAAGCACTGTACCAACATCTACAGTTACTGATACTGAGACTTTCTCCGAAGTGTCTTCAGTTTCATCAACATCTGCAGATATTGGAACAACCTTAGAAGCCTCAACTACATCTTCAACAATTGCTTCAACTGTCACTTTACAAGATTCAACAATGCAGCAGCAATCAACTGACTCAACTACTTCTGAAACATCAACTGATGTACTTTTAAGTGTATCTAGTCAGTCTGTAGAAAGCACTGTACCAACATCTACAGTTACTGATACTGAGACTTTCTCCGAAGTGTCTTCAGTTTCATCAACATCTGCAGATATTGGAACAACCTTAGAAGCCTCAACTACATCTTCAACAATTGCTTCAACTGTCACTTTACAAGATTCAACAATGCAGCAGCAATCAACTGACTCAACTACTTCTGAAACATCAACTAATGTACTTTCAAGTGTATCTAGTCAGTCTGTAGAAAGCACTGTACCAACATCTACAGTTACTGATACTGAGACTTTCTCCGAAGTGTCTTCAGTTTCATCAACATCTGCAGATATTGGAACAACCTTAGAAGCCTCAACTACATCTTCAACAATTGCTTCAACTGTCACTTTACAAGATTCAACAATGCAGCAGCAATCAACTGACTCAACTACTTCTGAAACATCAACTGATGTACTTTCAAGTGTATCTAGTCAGTCTGTAGAAAGCACTGTACCAACATCTACAGTTACTGATACTGAGACTTTCTCCGAAGTGTCTTCAGTTTCATCAACATCTGCAGATATTGGAACAACCTTAGAAGCCTCAACTACACCTTCAACAATTGCTTCAACTGTCACTTTACAAGATTCAACAATGCAGCAGCTGTCAACTGACTCGACTCTTTCTGTTTTACCTTGTAATTGTACTTTGAACTTAGAAGAGTTGAATTATTGTGTTTCTTTAAGCAAACAAGATGTTATAGATAATTTTCATGGTTTGTCTTTTTTTTTTTTTTTTTTTTTTTTTTTATAATAATCATGATTCTTCCGCTTTTGTTTTCTATATATAGTTTACGTTTATTCATTATGTTATTATTTTTTATTTTAAAGTTTTTAAAGAATTTAATTTAAGTTTTAATCTTTGTTTGTTAATTGAATAAAATTGTAATTTTTTTTTCATTAATTTTTTGATTTTGTTTTGTCGTGTTATTGTTTTATGGATTCTGTGTTTAAGTGTATTAGTATTATTTTGGATTTTTCATGGAGTTGGAATCAGTTTTTTATTGGATTCTTATCCTGCCTATTGTTTAAATTATAAATTGTTTTGAGATCTTCTTTATATTCTTAGTTTTTCTATTCAGGACGATGTTACGCTGATAAACTAGTTGAAGCAATTAGTTTTCTTAATTCACGAATCGAATATCTCAGTCTTCGAATTTTACATTTCGATTCTTGTCGCAAACAGCTTCGAAATGAGATTTTATTAAAGCGCAACTTAGTTATTTCAGAATATGATCAGTGCGCTATTAATACAGACTGTAGACTTGAACAACTGAGGTACTTAATAAAGCACAAAAAAGAACAACTAGAGTTTGATTTGGAATTTGAAAGATCTGGATACGGCGACTACTTCTTTAAAGGTTAAATATAAATGTTTTCAACTTTCTTATTTTGTAGTTTATATTCATCCTCATTTTTTTTTAGTTCTTAATAAATATAACTATTCGTTTAATTTAGGAATCTACAAAAAAGTGAAGAGTATATTTTAAAAGTTTAGAAATATGTTTTAAAAGTGACCAAACTTCAAATAAAAATTGGAAAGAAAATATTCGTGATATTGTTACTTAGATACATTTTAGCATCATTGCTGCATAGAAACGTGCAACATCGTTGCATAGAAACGTGCGTCATCTTAGTTAAATATACATACACATTTATATATGTTACAATTTTTTATTTGAAATTTTTTGTGGTTTATTATAAAATAAATATATCAAGTTTATTGTTTTATTTGTTTTTCTTTTCTGATTCCTTAATATGAAAACCACTAAATACAATTTCTTGATGATCATTAATGATTAACTAATGATCATCAATGACCAAGTAATGATCATCAATGACCAAATAATGATCATCAATAATCAGGTAATGATCACCAATGACCAGGTAATGATCATCAATGACCTAGTAATGATCATCAATAATCAGGTAATGATCACCAATGACTAAGTAATGATCATCAATGACTAAATAATGATCATCAATGACCAAGTAATGATTATCAATAATCAGGTAATGATCATCAATGACCAAGTAATGATCATCAATAATCAGGTAATGATCATCAATGACCAAATAATGGTCATCAATGATCAACAAAATGGTCATCAATGATCAACTAATAATTATTGATTAACCAATGATCAAGTACTGATTATCAATAATCAACCATTAATTATTAATAATTAATCATTGATCATCATGGATCAACCACTGATCATCAGTAATTAACCACTGATCATCAGTAATCAATTAATGATCATCAATAATCAAACAATGATCTTTAAAGATCATTGTCTGAAATCTTAGTTTTCAGATATCATAATTAAGATCAGGCATTTGTTGAATTTAATAATCAAATAAAATATTTCACTTTTCTGATGAAATTGCACTGAAGGACGGATATTAAACAATGTGGCTAAAACTTAATTGATAATTTTTTGTAACAAATTAGTTCTGTTTAAATAATTGAAAACGTTTAGAACGCGGGTTTAAGATTTTACATATTCGTAGGAGTTGACTTCTTTATATAGTGAGTAGTGACAACTAACTTAGAGCTGCCGTCAAATTTTTTTTTTCAAAAATTTTGTTGAATTCGTTGTCACTAACCCCAAATCGGTAGAATAGACTTTTGACACTAACTTAAGAATTATTCATCAAGTTTTAATTTTTATCAAAAATTATCAGACTTTAAAAACTTATACCCAAGAAAAGATTTTTCCTTCAAGGAAATGTAAACGATGGTTGCAAATCTTTAACGATCGTATTTTTAACAAGATACCCTGTGAAAAAAAGCGCTTGTCCACATGGGTTTCTTTGTGGGTTCCGTTTGGGATTCATGGGAATCCACTATATATGAGCAGTTAATAGGTATAATGACAGAAGAAATGAAGAAAGCTAAACATTTTTTCATCAGTATTGATTCTACTTCTTATATTAGCTGTGTAGGTTAACTGTGTTCATTTTTTGGTATGTTCAAAAGAATTGCTATTCGGTAGAAAGATTTTAGTGCTTTTACCCAATTGAGCTCAATTGGATAAAAACACTAATAATCTTTCTACCGAACAGCCATTCTTTTGAACATACCGAAAAATTTATGATCTCATGAAGTCATAAATCTGAATAATTAGCAGGTGGTATATTTTTAATTTCAGAATTGCATGGTTTCAATATAAACAATAGTCGCGATTACGATTACAATGTGTATAACATGTCTTTTTATTCATTTGAATTTTTTATGTTATATTTTTTTATATAATGTTGTCACATCCGATGGCTTAGTATAGGAACAGCCACAAATAGTCACTAAGACTAATTCAAAGTAGCGTCCTCTATTGACCAATATTTGCGTGCAGAAGTACTACTCAAGCGCTGAGTTGGCGGTGGCAGGATTTGAAATCGTATCGTACAACAGTCCGAGTTTTAACTTTTCGTTTGACGCTCTAACCAACTGAGCTATCCTGTCTGGTACGTTTAAGCTCAAATTAAAGAAGGTATTCCTTTTGCAACATTTGTACCATGCTTGGCACACTTTAAATCTTGATGATGGATGCGCTGTAGACTGTTGTAGAAATGTTTCAGAACTTTTTATTCTGCTTCAAAATATCTAAACTTTTTCAGTGCTTTTACATATAGATGAGAAATACTTCAAAATAATTTAATAAAAACAGAAAATGTATCACTTAAAAACAACAGGATACCAGGTGGTCAGCCAGATCTGAAGCAAAAATTAGTTTAAACAAAAATTGAAATGAAGTAATTAATGCACTCTCATTTAATCACAAAAGTCAATCACAAGTTCAGAAGCTAATGGACTTATTTAACCTACACAGCAAATATAAGAAGTATCTTGAAACGATTTTAATGGCCACATTAAGAGGTGATATACCAGAAAGATTCAACAAAAATAGTAAACAATTACAGTCAGTTAAGATTGATTTAGAAATATTTGTAAGTTTATACAAATTGTTAATTTGATATGTATTAGATATGAGTAGCAGTGGCGGAACTACTGGACGCAGGACCCTGCGTTGCGGGGGGGCCTACCAGCTATAGGGGGCCCTCATATAAAAAAAGTTATACTCTCAATAATATTTATACTATAAAACTCTTTTCCGCAAAAAAAACATTCTTTTGCGGGGGGGCCCAAATTTTGAAGTTCCGCCACTGATGATTAGTATGTTTAATATCTATGAAGAGAGAGAGCAATTAATAAATCGGGACACAAAACATATCGAAAAATACGCAAAAGAAAAAGAAAATTAATTGTAGATAAAAAAGAAGGAGAAATAAATTTTGAAATTCAAGGCTCTTTCAGGATTAACACATATTATGCTATTATCGATAAACCACATTCTGAACTAGAAAGAAAAAAATTGTGCTATGATGAAGCCAATAAAAAATTTAAAATTTAAAATCTCCATCAGAAGTTTACAAAAAAGTAGAAATACTTTTAAAAATATATAAAAAATTAAATTTCGACTTCATTTGCTAACGAGTGTATACAATTCAGAAGTTATTTAATGAATTTAGCTGAAAATGTAATATAAAATGATCAGAACTGATAAACTTCAAGAACTATAACTATCCTATATATAACTATCCTTAATGCTATATCAGCTATAAGTAAATATATTTTTAAGAATATATCTATGCTGCCCAACGTCCAACTGTTCAGCCGAGAGAACATTTTTAGCATTAAAAAGGGTAAAGTCTTATATGATTTCGGGAATGACTGGTGTGAATGTCTTTTTAAGTTAGCAATTCTATCTATTGAATATGCAGTTACCATAGACATAAACTATAATGACGTTATAATTACATTTGCAAAACAAACTCACGTAAAAAATTAAATATATTTTTTAATGTTAAGTGAGTTTAACTAAATGTTTGTATTGAAATTGTTAATATTTTTTTAATAATCACCCCATATTATTCACCCCAAAATATTCAGTTATTGTAAAAGAGAGCGCTTAACAAAATATTGCCCCAGGGCGCCAAAAATATAAATATGTCTCTGATCTTGGTTTTTTGTTAATTTTGACAAACAACTTTCATACTATTGGCAATTATCAGTTGACTGAATGTGGAATTTTATACGTACATAAAAGAATTTTGTGACAAATTAAAGCAAAAAAAAAATCATGCAAACCACCTAGAACCAATCCCATGGAATTAATAGGTCAATTATATTAAAAGTGAAAATCCTTTCGTATTCTAAACGTGTAATTAAGGAATTATTCAATTTTTTATAATTTCAGGGGGAAAGCACTATGAGTTTGATTGTCTTATCAAAATGTTTTTATATTAGAAAAAATAAAAATAGAAACTTAATTTATATTTCAAATAAATATAAATCTTTGAAAACCCTGTACTTTGTCATTATTTAAAAAAAATTAAATTAATTTATTTTTGCACGCAATACCTAATATCTATTTTACCCCCTGGATATATAGCGTTTTAAAGCGTTCTAACTTGTTATCAGTTCATTTTTTCTATATAGTGTTTATATTTTTTTGCTTCATTTTAATTGAGCTTTCGATTGATGTATAAATTATTAGATTTTAAAAAATAAAATTTTATTGCTATGGGCAGGTGCTAGTTTCCATAATGGTCATTTTGAAAGTGGGTCTGAGTCTTAAAACGAATGTTTTAACCTTATCAACATGTCGACCAAGTTTCATGCCTTTACCCTAAATAGCGCAAAGTTTGCACCAAATGACTGCACACAAAAACAACAACATAAAAATAGCAATTTTAAACTGCTGAATCAGTATAACAAACAAATAGCGAGTTATGTAAGATATGGATTATTTTTATTTTCATAAGAAATAAAAAGGAGAAATAGACAAATTGTTGTGGTAGCTATGTGCGTTGCTATGAAGAATTATTAACGCAACATCACAGTTTTATTGTTTTAAAACTTTAATGTAAAAAATGAGTAAAAATCTCTTTCTTCTGATAGATAAGGATTTTTTCTAATAAAAACAATACTAATTAAAAAAACCATTTACCATGAGCCCACTTTAAATGGATAATGTATTTATATATTTTTAAACGTTTAATAATTTCATGTAATATTTGATGTATTTATACTGTAAAGTTTTTATAGAGATATACAACTATATTTGAATATGATTTATTGAGATTGTAAAATACGAGCGGTTCTCGATGACAAGACCTGACGGTCTTCTGCGAGTCTCCGCGTTCTTTTTATAAAATTAAATACCTGTATAACTTATATTATCTTTTACTTAGTTCTTATTGTATGATTTTGTTATTTAAATGTTAACGATTTTATTGTACAACGATTTACTAAATTTTACTGTAAATTTAAAAAAAAAAAAAAAAATTTATCGTTACTATGACATCTATCGAGTTTCGTGTTGGTTATTTTTTTCCGGATGCCGTTATCTTATTTGCTTAAGCGCAAACCCAAGTTTGTTTGATTTATAAATTGATATAAAAATTAAAAATTGATAAAATTTTTTTTTAATCTAAGAAAAAATTTGAAAAAAATTGCCTAATTCAAAATATAATAAATTTAATTTGATAATGTTCTTGATATATAAAATAAAATATATAATATATATTTTCTAGTAAATAATAATATTTTGTATCAATATTTTGTATATATAAATTATATTTTCATAATCATTATGATAAGTTGCATGATTTTTAAATTTTTTTTTCTGCCAAAAATAAAAATTAGAAAAAGACAAGCATAACTTGTCAGCTTTTTTTAAATGGCTACCAAAAAGTTCAGCAAAATTATCATAATGTTGTTCTTTTGGTAGATTTTTTTTTAAAATTTAACGTTCTACGCTTGTGCTTTCTCTTTTTTTATTTCTGGCAGAAAAGTCAAAGCAAAAGCCATGCAATTTATTCAGTAAAAGTTAGTATTAGTAATAGTATTGATATCATTTTCTGAGTAAATTATAGAATTTTTATGATTTTTCTTCCAGAAACATAATAAGGGAAAACCCATGTATGACGTTTTATAAAATATTAACAAATAATGCTCACAGAAATAAGTTTTTTTACTTCTTGAAAAGTTTAAAATTTTACCAAAACTTAACATTAACAAAAACAACTATTTTTAACCAAAATAATTAGTGGGTGCATGCAACCACTAATTAATCTGAGAGTTAACAGAAAACAAAATAGAGATTTAAAGCACAAGATGGTGTGAAAACTGTAAATTGTATGAGTCAGAAATTCCAAAACATTAATCAATAAAAATAATGCACAAAAAGAAAGTTTTTGTGCATTATTATTGATATTTTTATTTAAACTCAGTTACAGTTGAACATCTTTGCCTGAACAATTTATAAATAAATTAAAGATTATTATTATTGTTCTAAAGTATTTTTTAGTTGCCAGTTCCTCTTCCACTGTTTGAGTAGTATATGCCAATGGTATGCAAAATAGATATATTAGGAGTTAATTTTATTTAAAATGTTGGCTCCTATAATATTAAAGTCTTTGCTTCCTTGACGGTTCTTTGCTTTTGTAACTAAGGTTTAAGTCTTCATTTATTCTAATCATTTTAGCCATAAATGGACAGCATATTTCCTGATAAAGTAGACTTGACTATTTTTATTGTATGAACATTTCTTCTTTTTTCAAAAGTGTCAAGCTTTAGTTTGTTTAAAGGGGAGTGGGTGATACTAAGTTTGTGACAGATAATTCGAACACTCTGCTTTTGTATTATTTTAAGTGTCTTTAGTTATGCTTTGGATTGTAAATAGTATAATGTGCTAGCATATTCTAATTGGCTACGTATAAGTCCATTGGACGCTATATTTAACAGTTCCCTTGAAAGCCTGACAGATGCTCAAGCTGATATTCTTATACTAGTGTGGCATTTTTTAATAGTTGAATCCTAAATTAGAGATGTTGATCTATTGTTACCTCTCATTGCTTAACATAATTTGCTGCTTAAATCTCAATATTTCCAATTTTGTCAAGTCAATTAATAGGGTACCTACAAGTTTTCCTTCTTTAAGTGAGCTATACCTGGAGTTAGTTACTGTTATTGAAGTAGTTTCACAGTAAGATGAAGGAAGTGCACAAAGGAAAAGTTTCAGTAAAAGTATGCAACTTAGCTAAACAACAAGTCATCCATGAATGAGTTTCAATTGATGGAACAAGTTGATGAAAGTAGCGACCCCGGTAGTATTTATAAAAAAGAGAAAGAGATGCAGACATATGGTTATGGGACAGAGACTCAAGTTTATCATCTTGACTAGGTCAAACTACATTTTCAATGCACTTTTAGATCTTGTCTAAATAAGAGACTCATTAAAAGAATGTGGTCAAATATGACAACAATATTCCATACAAGAATGAATATGAGATTTATATAGGTAGAGAATGGAATCAGTAAAGAAATAGCAAGCAATAGAGGCAACTTTAGAAGATATTAACTTTGCAATGGATTGTATATTTGGTTCGCATGAAAGATCAGTAGTGAATGATAATATAAGAAGACATAAATTTGAGGAAGACGAAAAGGAGGGGGGGGGGGGGAGGAGAAAGAGGGAAGGTTTTAAAAGATCTATTTAAAATAGGTATTAATCTGTTTAACTATTTAGTCTCTTTATTTTACTTCCTCTTTTAATTATATTATGTGTTTTATAAATAACCATTTTCAAACATTTTTTTTGGTTTATTGATATCTGTAGTTTAGACATAGAATGAGAGAAGTCCTCTAATTTCTTTAGTTTACATTTAATTCAGTAAAACAAAATATCATTTTTAACATCATTATATAATAGCGATAGGCTGGGCAACTGTACCCACATCATCTGGATTAAAATGTAATCTGCATTTTAAAATTATGCAAAAAATAATATATAAATATATATATATATATATATATATATATATATATATATATATATATATATATATATATATATATATATATATATATATATATATATATATATATATATCATAAATATATATATATCATAAATATATATATATATATATATATATATATATATATATATATATATATATATATATATATATATATATATATATAGCTTGTCTAGTATGCCAAAAGAAATTTCACTGTTGGCTTGGTTAACAAAATGTTAGGACTCTCCGAGTAATGGGTTGTTGATAACTGTATCTGTATTTTAATTTACTCTATTTAATTGTATATTTATATTTACATGATGTTTGAATTGAATGCATTATAATAATAATAGTAATAATTATAATGATAATAATAATAATAATAATAATAATAATAATAATATATATATATATATATATATATATATACTTGTTTTCTTGTAGACATATATTATAAAGAGAAAGTAAAGTATGTTCTTATATAACTATGATTTCAAGGCGTCTTCGTGCTAGTATTGATGCTACTCGTAATATCAAACACACTCGAATTAAAAATGAGCAAGATATAGAAAGTGAATACAAATTTATGACTTTGCTTGGTAAGGGAAGTTTTGGCACAGTGTCTGAAGCAATACGATTATATGATCAAACTGGATGGGCTATTAAAGTTATTAACAAAGAAAAGGTATATAGTAATAAAATTATTATAACATTTCATTTTATATATAAAAATTAAGCACATTTTATGTAAAAACCATTAAATTTAATTGTGGAAACTAATTAAAATTGTAGTTTTCAAAAAAACTACACAATTACAAATTGGTAGACTGGACTGTTTTTAAAAACATTTATGTTTTATTTTTTTTAATAAAAATAAAAACATTCTGAATTTGTTTATTTTTGTTTTTTAACTGTTTACATACATTGACTGACAAAGGTAGAACATGTGAAGAGTGTTGCTACAGCAAATGAAAAAAAGGTAAAACATGTGAGGAGTGCTGCTACATCCACTGACAAATAGGTAGAACCAGTTGTGGACTGGAAAGGCCTGCGATCGCACTCCAATCTTGACCATGCATGTAATTTTTTTTTTTAACTTGGCCATGACTCTTTAGATAATTAAAAATGCGCTAAAAAAAAGCGACAAAGGAAAAGAATTATAAAAAGGTTAAACTATAAAAAAAAGTAAGAACTTTTAACAAAAAAGAAATTAAAGAAAAAATTTAAACCAATGACTCTAAAAAAATTAACTAATATAAATTTATTAACTAAAACTCTGATAGAAAATTATTTTTAATTATGTTTTGTAATTACTTTAAGGTTGAATAACTCGTTGCGCTGGTTTGACGAGGTTCTAACTGATATTTTTTTTCTAAATAAAAATATTTATATGATTATTTTTAATTTATTATGTATTTTTATATATCAATCACAAAAGGAATACATAAAAAAATAAAAAATAAGAGTATAAATAATTTCAGTTATAACCTTTTCAAACCAACACAACAAACTATAAAACTTTGATCTTTTCTAATATTTTTATAATATTTTAATTCTTTTAAATTAATAAAAAACTTATTTTTTTTTTATAAAAAACTAAATTTGTTTAAATTATCAAAAAGTATTTTTGAAAAAAATTTATGGAACATTGTCGTCATTGTTTATAAAATTAAGAATACAAATTATTTTTAAAAAATGACATTCATCCTTTAAAAAAAAAAAAAACTTTTGAAATAAATAAAGTTTATTAATATTCTATGATAATTTATTTATTAGCGTTTAGCTTAAGTAAACAATTTTTATTCAAAGTTTTAAAGCTTGGTCGGAAAACGGGAGCGATCGCTCTCTAATACTGACCACGGAAATTATATTTAGTTGCGAAAAACTGTCCAGGTTTTTTAGTCGTTTTGAGAACATTTTTTTCCAGTCATCTAAATTAATTTATATATATATATATGTGTGTGTGTGTGTGTGTGTGTGTGTGTGTGTGTGTGTGTGTGTGTGTGTGTGTGTGTGTGTGTGTGTGTCTATATATATATATATATATATATATATATATATATATATATATATATATATATATATATATATATATATATATATATATATATATATATATATATATATATATATATATATATATATATATTTATATATATATATATATATATTTATATATATATAAAGCTGTATATATATATATATATATATATATATATATATATATATATATATATATATATATATATATATATAGGCTTGGTCGGGAAGCGGGAGCGATCGCTCTCTAATACTGACCACGGAAATATTTAGTTGCAAAATATATTTAGTTGCGAAAAACTGGCCAGGTTTTTTAGTCGTTTTGAGAACATTTAAGTTTATGTACGAAACAAAAAATTTTTGTTTTACGGACATACATGGAAACATAATAAACTTGAATGTTCTCAAAACATCTTTGTGCGAAAGAATAAAAAGAATATTCGCGAACAGTAAAAACCCGCCAAATTAATGAAGAAACTAATTCTATTGGTTCAAAAAATACGCTGACTTGACAAAATAATGTTCTAGAGTATTCTGTTAAAATGATTTAGGAATTGTTTAACTCACGATTTGTTACATTTTGAGATTTCTAGTTTTCTTGTTTTAAAAATATATATCATTTGTTGGCGGACATGTACTCGGCGCACCCTAAACTCTGTGAAGTTTGTAAACGAACTTGGTAAAGTTCGAAACAATATTTTTGCTGTTTAATGATTGGCTAATATTAACGAATGAAAATTTAGCACATTAGTTTTAATTCGCGCTTCAAAAGCCAATTTTTTACCGCCTTTAAAATAAGTAAGATGACACCTTTAACTGAGTTGATTGAAAGTATCAAAGAAGAAAAGTTTCGCTTCCTCGTTATAAAGTATTTTTAACTTTTTTAGTTGATTTCTGTCTTGTTAATTTAATTGTTAATTTCTATAGTAATTCAATGATTTAATTATTTGATTTGTTTATCTTGCTAAGAAGAATTGCTTCAAATATGTTAAACTTTTCAAACTACGCGAAACATAAAATAGGTATTAAAAAAATTAACTTTTTTATAAAATAATTTAGCTTAAATAAAACTAAAACTTGCAAACTTTGCTAAATAAAGAGCATTTGTTTCATTTTTAAGCAATCGTAAGTTGTTACTTTATGTAAAAAACATTGCTTAACTTTATAAAAAAAATTATAAAAGAGCGATGTTTCGAAAATATTTGTTCTAAACGTAATTTATTTAGCTCTAAGTTTTTCGCATTAAAAGATATTTTATTTGCCTAATTTTTTTTTTTTTTTTGTAATTGTCTCTCATCGGTCCAATTAATCTTTAGCGCTTTTTTTTTTTGCTTTTTAAAATGTTCTCAAAACGACTAAATTCCACTTCAAAAAGCGGGAAGCTCCTGCTTCCTGACCAAGCCTATATATATATATATATATATTATATATATATATATATATATATATATATATATATATATACACTCAGGGTCTGTAACAAGGAACTTTTTTCTAACGGACTATTTGTCTGGTAAAGAATCAAATTTGCTGGACATATCCGATAAAAATTTAAAAAGTGTGATCGAACGCCATTCCTGAACATGCCTAAAATGTTTTGTTTTTACAACTTGGCCACGCAATTTGTGTTGACAACTCTAGGCGTTTTAAAATGTGCATAAAATAAAAAGAAAATTTGTATGATAGATTATCTATCAAAAAAAAAATCCTAAAGATATAGAAAAATCTAAACTCAAAATACTAAAATTTAAAAGGGAACATTTATTTATTTTACATTTTTTAAAAATTTGAATGTGTGTACATGTATGTCCGGTAAAAAACCACATATATTCATGAAAGTTTAAACAAGGGTGTAATTTTGATTAAGTTGGTTTAGTTTTTTTTAATAAAAAAAAAAAGTAAAAATGATGTCAACTTAATTTTTTTATTTATTAAAGAAAATGTAATTAGGTTTAGAATAAATGTGAACTTGTTATGAAATTATTTATATTAATTTAAAAAAAGTTAATTATAAAAATACACATGTGAAAAATGAGTAGCACAAAGGTTTAAACAAATTTTTACAAACAAATAAAAAATGGAAAAGAAAAGCAAAATTAATATTTAAAATGTCTGCCTTTGTTTTTATAGTAAAGATAAACTTATTTCTGCATCGATTCAACTAATTTCATCCACATCTCTTGAGGTACCTTCAACCAATACTCATTCAAAAGTTGCTTTAAGTGCTCAGTTGATTGTACTTGGTGATAAGTAAGTTGATTGTTGATCCAAGACCAAATAATTCAATTGGTTTGAGATCTGGTGATCTAGGGCACCAAGGGATTATATTAATCTTTTTCTGCAAAAAGTATTCTTTGATTGATTTAGCTGTATTAGCTTGAGCCCTGTCTTATTCTACCATACAACTGTCTGATTAATGGAATTAAACACATTTCCAATGTGTTTTTATAGGTGTACTGATTTATTTGGCCTTTTTACATCTCACACATACCAATACCTTTGTGAGGATAACATTCCCAAATACCAATCAAGCCTCCACCGTCTTGTCGGCATGGTTGCAAAAACCGTTCTGAATATTTCTCTGTTGCAAATCTTTTGACATATATTCTTCCCTTGCGGTTTACAACTTGAAAATTAGCTTCATCACTCCAAATGGCTTTTAACCAGACTTCAACAGTCCAGCTGTGTCAGTCTTTCTTTTGACCATATTCGTTGTTTATGTTGGTCCATGATTGATAAAATAGGTTTTCTTGCTGCAATGTACATTCCAATACCTTTTTGCAGCAATGTTTTTCTAACAAGCTCTCTGCTTACATTATAATTATTTTTCGACTCGTTGAAGATTTGTGCTACCTTTTTGAAGCTGTGCCTAGAATTCTCTCTGCAGATTCTGAATATGCTACTTTTGTCCTGGTCACTGAGCTTTGATGATATCCTGGAACACGGCATGGCAACAACGTCATTGGTAAGGTCATTTGAAATTGGCAACAACGTCATGGCAACAACGTCATTTGAAATTGTTTCAATGATTTCAGTTAATTTTTGTTGAATATGAAGCTGTTGGATAATGTTGTGATGAATTTTTTGACTGAAAACCACTCAATCTACTTAAGTTTATATTTTAAAACAATTTTCGCACCAAATTAATTAATTAACAAATAATTTAATTTGAATAAACTTGTTTAAACTTTTGTGCTACTCATTTTTCACATGTGTATTTTTATAATTAATTTTTTTTTAATTAATATAAATAATTTCATAACAAGTTCACATTTATTGTAAACCTAATTACTTTTTCTTTAATAAATAAAAAAATCAAGTCTACATTTTTAGTTTTTATTTTATTAAGAAAAAAAATATAAATTAATTTAGATGGCTGGAAAAAGTTTCAAAAGTTAAAAAATGTTTTTTTAATTGATAGATTTTCTGGCCAAACCAAAAACCCTCAGTATATGCATAGGCCAGGAAAGCGTGCCCTTTCACGTCATAATATGACGACGCAAATACTATTTGGTTTTACTTAACTTCACCAAGGCTGTTGATATGCTTTAAAAATTTGAATACGTTTTAAAAATGCACTAAAATAATTATCTTAACTTAACTATAAAGAAATTAAAAAAAAACTTATCGTAAAAGAAGCAAATAAATCTTCTTAAAAAAATATCAAAAAACAGAATAAAAATAACTTAACTAAAACTAAAATAACAAAAATAAAATTAAAACTTAATTAAAATGAATGACAAACTATAACGATAAAGTTATCTAAATTACGTTTGGAATAAATAACTTTGAATCGTTTATCTTTACTGTTTTTATAATATTATGTAAAACCTTTTTTAAATAAAGTAATAACTTACAACGGACGGTTGTTTAATAAACGCGCACATTTAAAAGTTTAAAAAAAGAGTCTTAACAATTCTTTGCTAAAAACAAATAAATAATTAAATCATTTATTTAAGAAATTGATATAATTTTTCTTAATTTAAAAACATTTATAATAAAAAATGAATACTTAAGTAAATATAAAAAAATATATATTATTCATTAATGTTTTTATAAAAAATCATAAACAGGGATTTGTTACTTTATTTAAATGTGTTTCAACAATATAAAAACGTAAGTAAAGATCAAAGTTAATTATTTCAAATGGCTTTCAAAAAGGTTTGTCTTTTTTTTCTTCTCAACAAAAACTTCAATGATTCTTATATAAAGTTTATCAAAGTTGTTTAAAGTCTTTGCTTATAAATTTTTTTTTTCTTTTTTTAATTTTTACTTATTTTATTTTTACTTATAAAAAAATCTTATATAATTAAATAATATAAATAAAAATTACACAACTTTCAATTATACTTTAATTAAAATCATTAGCTGCTTTATTTAAAAGCGTTTTGCTAACATAAAAATGTTAGTATTAATAAACACATCAAAGTTATTTATTCTCAATGAATTAAAAACCAATTTTTCAGCTCTTTTGAAAAACAGTGGTAAAATCATCAAAACAAAATTTATTTGCGTGGCCATATAAAGACTTGAAATTGCATGCCTTCCTGGCCAAGCCTATATATATATTTATCTATCTATATATCTATCTATCTATCTATATATACAAATTGACAGTTTCGAAAAAGAGTTTCATTAGATGAATTAGCTGACAGCCTATATATATATATACATACATATATATATATATATATATATATATATATATATATATATATATATATATATATATATATATATATATATATATATATATACATATATATATATATATATATATATATACATATATATATATATATATATATATATATATATATATATATATATATATATATATATATATATATATATATATATATATGTACATGTATATATATATATGTACATGTATATATATATATATATATATATATATATATATATATATATATATATATATATATATATATATATATATATATATATATATTACACGGCTGTTTCAAACCGAGCTTAACGGCTTCTTGTTAATTTTTGAAAATATTGACTAAAGGGGTGTTACTAAAACTTTTATAACTTTTGAAGTATAAGAGGTAATTTTGTTTTGTAAAAACAATTAAGACATCAATAAAATGTTTTACCTTATGACATTTAATGCATTAGTAAAAAAACTTCTTTTAGTTTAGAATAAATATGACATATATTGAATTTGCCTAAATTTTTGTAATTTGATGTTACTTTTTATCAAAAAAAAATTAGAAAAATATATTCCCAATAGTTATTATCAAATACACTTATTGTTTGACAATAATGAAAACAGAAAAACCTTACTTAATTATTTAAGGTTAACTAAAACAGCCTTAATCGAATTGTGAAAGCAAACCACATTTTTCGCAAAATTATGAAAAACGTCGTTATAAGGGGGGATTAGTTGTTAAATGAGTACTTTTTTTAATATAGAAGTTCTTGATTTAGAAAATTATTTTGAAACGCTGATAAAATCATTACATTACAAAATAAAGTTCTAATAATATGGTGTTAGGTAGTTAATAAATAAAAACTCATCAATTCTAATAAAATAATTCATGACCAAAATTGAGTTAAAGGTTTTGAGTTAACCTAGCTTTTGGTAGTAGATTTATTTTATGGTACTTGTATCAATAATCTCTTCTCACAAAAAATAAAGTGTTTAAATATACACAAATAGCTGATTTAAATCTTTTGATAATTCGTTTTTATTTTCATTAAAAACTGTTTTATAATTAGTTGGTCCATTGATAAGTTCTTCAAGCAGTAAACTATCTTTGAACACCCAGATGATACTAGACTCATACATAATTCATTTAAAACCAGAAGAACATTTGGTCAACTTGGCAATTGTGATAATAAAGTTTACAACTTATTAATTTATCAAGCTAAATTTTTACACCAACTTGATAAATGAGACTTATATTCCATTCTTTAACCAGAGAGGAGGTATGTAGAGCAGAGGTCCTGCGAAGGTAGAACTAACTTTTGATGATAAAAATTGAACGGAGATCTAATATATATAAAAAATGTTACATATTACATAACAAAGGATAAAACGTTTTTTGAATTAACTACATAAACATACAAAATCATATCCAACAAACATACCAGTTGCTCTGATCACAAATTAAAATAGTTAGCTATACATTTGATGCTAGACTTTTATTCCATTCTTTAACCTGAGCAAAGGCATTGCATAGATATAATAAACTTTTGAAAATAGGAACAGAATGGGCATCTACCTAATATATAAAATCATTGTAATAAAAAGTTATTATTATTTTGAACAAACATTACAGGCATTAAAACAGAATAGAATTCTCTTATTTGTAAATTAAGGATCTTATATAATTTATCTTAGATGTAAAAAGTTTAATTTTTTTTTTAACTTTTCAAACATTTAAACTAAATTTGATGACCACAAACAAGACAAAGACCTTGTCTATAAAATGAATTTTCGCCACGCTCTGAACACACAACACACTTTCTCACCTTAGAGGCTTGAAGCTTCCTATCAGCTTTGCTGTGCAATTCAAAGCGTTTTAAAACAAGATGCAGCTTTTGCTCCTGATTTCTAACTGAATGCAACTGCCTTAATTCCTTATTTACGCTATTATGCAAACACTCTCCCTCCTCTTCACTCAGCAACCCAATAGTTTTATGCAATTTTACAAATAGTGGCACATTGAAAATGAGTTCATGCATTTTTCGCGTGATGAAACTCAATAGCAAATAAATTTATATATTGATGAAGCTCAGATATTTCGGCATCAGAAAGAAATTTTCGCTTAAAAAGAATAGGTTGCAAGTTATTAAAAACACTAAACACACATACAAATCTATTTTTAATTGCTTCATCATCAATAACACTACAAAGTTTATAGTGGTTTCTTAATACTATTTTACAATGATTACCTACAAATACATTACCATGGTAAGCTTGTCTCTCAACTTTCATATCTTCAAGGGCCTTATAAAAAGACCTCTCATGAGTCCCCATGCTACTTATAGATATTTTTTCTAGGTCTTCACACTCTATCTGCAATCGAATATACTCAACGTCTAAAACTTCGCGGTACTAGCACACTTTTCTTGCTGTTTACAGGTTTTTTTTTTATTGGAGGAGTTTAGAGATATGCATTCCAATTCAGAAATATTTTTATCAAAAGCTAACCAACGAGTCTGTAGATTTGCAACGTCTACAAATTGATTTCCTAATAAACGTAAAGAGTCTGCTGTTTTAGAACATTCAAAGCTTTTAGCAGCCCACAATTCATTCGTTCTCACATTCTCATTATGCGACAAAGACGAAACAGCTTGACAATCCAAAGTCTTACACTCCTTCAACAATAACTTATAAAGTTTTAACACAACTCCTAACATAATATGCAAAACAGGTGGCACTACATTATCTAAAGTTATTATGGGGAAAATCACAGGAGCAATAATTGAATTATGAAACTTACCTAGAGCTCTTAGGTTTCCACCTTGTCTATCTTCACACAAGTTCTCATTGTAAGCACTTTCGAGAGATTGTATTGTCCTCCTTAAGATGTTACAATTAGCAGGTGTGTGAGGCATAGAAGCATGGTTTCTTAGAGAATTCAACTTAACTAGGTCTGTAGAACTAGGAAAGCTAGCAGCTGAACCCTGTTGTCCCAGAACATCATCGATAAAATGAAAATCTCCACCTAAGAACAACCTGACTATTTTGCCTTTTAGCTTAAAATCTGACGACTGAATTCTTTTAATGTCGTTGGCATAATGCCCGAGAACTAAGGCAATATTCTCACGACAGTCTGAACCCTGATACATACAAAATAAATGAACATCATATACAGACCCTGATGATTTAGAATTGACAACTTCAAAATGGAATTTCATATACTTCCCACCCTTATCCCCAGCAAAAAGGAGCCATACCTCTTTGCAAAAACCGACATCAGAATTGAAGTGGTCACGAACGTGCAGACTATTGAAAACCTCTTCAATATAAGTTATCAAATTCTTGACCATCAATACAGGTACTAAACAAGGTGCTTCATTCGCAGATGGATAAAGCAACATGGACTTTACAGTAACATGTTCTTTACTAACATGCATTGTCCGCATTTCTTGTTCTTGTCTTATCTTGGGCTCAGATGGGAGAATCCTTGCACCAAGATTACACAGAATACGTCTTAGCCTACGGAATTCAGCCGTGGGCATCCTTAATTGGCTCTGCAGCTCTACAGCATCAGAAACACTTAACTGCCTAACTAAACCCAACTTATTTGCAACACAATGAAACATAGACTTTTCACAAGAATCACAAAACAACATAGACAAATCACTTTCCAAATCTGAACAAGCTAATAATCGAAGGAATATAAAAGCAAGTTTAGATCGTCTAGCTGCAGCATGCCTACCTATCTTAGAATAAGATTTACCATCTCCTAACTTAATGTAAGTATATTTCTTACCAACTATTGGCTTTTTAACTGATATAGTCTGTGGATTACTTAATTTAAACCCACAGAATAATTCAGAGGAACCAATGTTGTCATAGTCTAAATAAGAATCAACGACAAATAAATCCTTATCACTGCTAGCAAAATATTTGCAAATTTGGCAACTGTTCTTGTTTATATCACTGATTTTTGCATTTTTTTTTTCAAATTTAAATTTTTTTAGCAATCTTACATTTTTGGCACGAGCAGATGCAAATTTACGGTGTGCTGTTTTTAATATTTTTTTTTTTTTAAAGTTGGAACTGCTCCTCCTGTTTTAGCCTAATACTCATAGTCTCTAATTGAGAACTTAATGAGTTACAATGTGCGTTGAGAGCCTTGTTTTTAGAATTTAAATATATAACTTCAGTTTCCAACTTTGATACCTGTATTTTTAAATTATCTATTTGCTCCACATTATTTTTTTCTTTAGAAATTAATTGTTCAACTTGACTACTTAGTTCCTTATTCCTATTTAAAATATAAAAATTATCTGCATCTGCTGATTTTTTTTGTTTTTTTGTTTGTGGAGCTGGAGACAGTTGCATTTTAAAAAATGCTTCGTTTTTTGAAGCTTCAAAATACTTTTTAGAATCTTTTTTTCTTTGTTTTATTTTTCGGCACATTTTATTTAACACATCAATATTAGGCATATTAAACTCAATTGGCAAAAGAAAACTTAAAAAAGTAAACAACGCTTTTGGATGAAAAACTGTTAATAAAATTGAAATCACATTGTTAGTGATCTTACTAGTGTCAATTACTCGCTTTACAAAATTAAAGTTATACTCATTTTCCCAACCATCTTCCCAACTGATGTACAGTTTCAAAATTTCCCTCTCAGTTGCATACATCACATAAATAATGATAATGATATTATAATAATAATATAATAAAAGAAATAAAATAAAATAATATTTACAAATAAATACACTAAAAATAAAAGAATTAAGCAACTTATCTGAGATTAGTCGAACATCCACGAGGAAATAATCCACGAAACTTTGCTTTATAATCTTTATTGATATAGTAATAAAATTATAAAACAAACAACTTAAATAGAATAATATTGACAAATAGATGCACTAGATAAAATCGGATTAATCAACTTATCTGAAATTAGTCAAATATCCAAGAGAAATTAATCCGCGAAACTTTGTTATTTATTCTATAAAATGTGTCTCGTTTGTTTTGTTTGTTTTCTTAAAATGCATCCGATAATCGTTGGGGACGTAACGATCAGAGTTTGCGTCACCGCTTTAAAATGTAAACAAGAATTTATGCAAAAAAAACTAAAAAAAATGTCGCTAAACATGCCAAGTTTGAAAACATATTTGATAACATAGCTAGAGGTACAGAAAATAATTTTTTGATTTTCTTATTCATATAAGGTTGAAGTATTACTAAATCCACAGACTTTTCAAAAATGTTATGTTTTTTATTCAAAACGAATAAAAACAAAAATATAAATGCATTAAAAACTAACTTTCTATATAAAAACTTGCAAAGTCTGTGAAAATCTAGATAGAACAGACATTCATTAATAACTGTTCTAAATTTCAACCATCGACCATGTAGCTATGTTATCAAATCTTAGTTGGCCTAAGACAGGTTTTGCGTAAAAATCGCAAAAATCAGAAAAGTGATGCCAAATTATTAACAATATTTTTACAGCTTTCATTTTTATTCCGTTTAATGTAAATGTTTATTTAACAAGGAAAGATAGATCTTTTATATTTTTTTTATTTGAAGATGAAAGCATTTATAGAAAAAAAATACTATTATTTTAAAGTTAATGAATTTTTATACTTTTTATGCGGAAATACTTTTTTTTTTTGATAAACTCGTGACGTCAGGCTCGCTTTTATATTGAGTGAAACAGCCGTGATTATATATATATATATATATATATATATATATATATATATATATATATATATATATATATATATATATATATATATATATATATATATATATATATATATATGTATATATATATATATGTATGTATATATATATAGGCTGTCAGCTAATTCATCTAATGAAACTATTTTTCAAAACTCTGTCAATTTGTATCAGGATGCATTAAAAAAATCTAAAAAATTGCAATACTTTCTGGGCAATTGCTATTGTATGAGGATGATTAAAACTCTGAACCCATTTCATAATCATAAAAAAATCCTGTG
The DNA here is from genome assembly GCF_022113875.1 of Hydra vulgaris. Taxonomy (NCBI): domain Eukaryota; kingdom Metazoa; phylum Cnidaria; class Hydrozoa; order Anthoathecata; family Hydridae; genus Hydra; species Hydra vulgaris. The sequence continues at coordinate 63,299,772 of NC_061157.1, forward strand.
CTCCTTCAATTTTTTTTTCCTTTCTAATTTTTCTTGATTAAAAACCATAATTTTATCATCTTGTTTCTCCGCACAGCAGCCTTGTTCGTCAAGGTTCGTGTTTCGGATTTATAGAGTTGATAGAGGGTTATAACCACAATACGTAGCCTCCTCGTCTGTAGTGGCCTTCTTGGCTTCTTGGGTAGGTGAATTAACAAAAAAAAGCAGTCTTAAGCAGTAAACTTTGATAATGTAGTCAACAATTTTTATCAGACTTGTAGTGATTTAATGGTAGATATGTATTACCGAAGTAGACGATTGCCAAATGTAAGCAACCTCCTATTATTGTGTCTTTTGGAAGAGTATTTGTGATATACTTCTTTGTTTCTTCATGTAGTATGCAGAATGCAGTAGGACCAGATTTACTATCATCAAATGTAGCAAAAATCGTTTTGAGAAGCAGTTTATAAAAAATTAAGCAAACAAATACACCATTAAAGAGGTCTGTCAATACAAGTTTTAAGTAAATACCATTTTTCTACCCCGTCTTTATATTGGTACTATCACAAACAACACTTTGTAAAGTTTCAAGAGAGTTTCTGTCATTTAAAACTAAAATGATTTTCTTCACAACATCATCAGCTTTTCCACTTTGTGGACAAGCATGATCAATGTAGACACAGTTGAGATATAAGCAGATAGTGTAATGATCTTCTTTAATGGAAGTGGTCTTGTTAATTTTACCATCATCTCCATTCTCCTATTCTCTTCATCATCTCCATTCTCCAATATTCTTAGGGTTTTGTCTATACGGCCATCAAAAGCGGCTATTGATTTCTGTGGCCAATTCTGCATGTTCTTTGACATCTTTTTGTTATAACAGGTTTCTTTGTCTTCATAATTATGTATTGTGGTCAAATGTATCTTTGAAATATATCTTTCAGGCAAGCATTAACAATTTTGCATGAATCTTGGCTGCTAACTCCTGTTTATTAAATTATTTGATAGAGTTCTTTGTACTGAAATACATTGTGATATATGTGATCATGTCCAGTATGTGAGCTGTCTTTTAAATCAGTAGCTTCATAATGTTCCTTTATCATCACGATGACTGCTTTCTTCATCACTTATGCATAAAAGAGCTATTGTCAATGACGAAGCTTGGCATGTTTCTGTGTTATTTTTTTAAATTGGATTTCGCATTATTTACAAATTTTCTGCTTTTGCAGTCAATTCGTTTCTTAATGGTCAATCTGGCCAATATGCATTTTTTACTATTACTCTTAAGGAAAAGCCAAATCTCCCATTCCTTAAGAGAAATTTTGGTGGAACAGTGGTAGCCTTCTGGTCCCTGATACCAATTAACACAGTTGTAAGGACAATTGTCAAATACTTTATCGAAAGAACCAGGCTTGAACTGAAACCAGGCTGGAACTGAACTACATTTCTCTTTTTCATCTAGATTCTCAGTAACCAATTTACCCAAGTTTTTCAGAATGCTGTTATATGAAATTGTTGACAACCCAACCCTTGCCCATATGTTTATCAAATCAACAGCCACTATCTTATTTACATCTCTGATGGATGTTTCTAAAGAATCTAAAGATTGTGAGAAGGTAAAATGAAGTTAGAAATATGGTTAGTGCAAAAAATAGGCCAGGAGCTATTCTAGATCGTTTTCAACACCAAACTAAAATTTGAGGGCTTTTTTTTTTTTTACATTTTTACGGCAAATATTATTTTTTTCGCAAAAAAATGCGGTTTTTCCGCTAAAGTGCGCCAAAATGAGGGGGTGCCGTCGCCCAAAACTTTTTTCTAGAATAGGCACTGTAGGCATGGTTTATTCGATCAAATTTCAAATATTGCATTTAAATTAATGGTAAATTTAAGCTATTTAAAAAGCATTGTTTAAAAAGTTCAAGTAAAAGTTGTAATTTATGTATTTATATGTATATATATATATAAATTAGTAGGAAATCACTTATCAAAGTTTTTCATTTTACACTGTTTCATCTATAAATTCTCCTCAGAAAATTTTCTGATGAGTTTTTATAGATTAAACATAGCGATATAAAATAAAAAAATTATTTTCTACTAATTTGTTATTGCTCTGCAGCTGTATACACATCTTTCCATTAAACTAATGGAGAATTTGAGTGTCTGTTAAGAAAAAAACGGCTGGTTTAAAAATATATATGTATATAAAAACTTTCATAAAAGTAAAAGATTTTCATGCTCTATTTGTTAAAAAAAAATTATAGAGGAGATCATAATTAATAGAGGAGATCATAATTGATCATAAAACCAAAAAAAAAAATTCAACTAATTATTCATATTAATCAAAATGCTACCTCTTAGTGATCATAGTCATCAAGAGATCTTTAGTGAGTAGATAACATTTGCTAGTTCAAAATTGTTATGTTATGTTGTAAAACATAATACTACCTGTAACATACATATATTACATAATCATGGTGGCCACAGTCCTGGAATGTCCTGGATTTTTGCAAGTGTCCTGGAATGTCCTGAAATATCCTGGAAGATTACATTTTTTTCAAAAATCCCCTGAAATGTCCTGGAATTTTTTTTTTTCTGATTTTTATACAATTTGAATTTAATTTTAAATAAGAGAGTAATAATATAATAATATTCTATTCTATAATTCAATTCAATGAAAAAAATATAACGTAAAGATAATTATAATAATATTCATTTAATAAGATATAAAATGTCCTGGAAAACGCAACAAAATGTCCTGGAAATGTCCTGGAATTTAACTTTTAAAATTTTGTGGCCACCATAATAATGTTCCATTATGTTATAATGTAATATTCTCTGACAAACTTATAAAACACTAGTAGTGAGCAGTAGAATTTGGTTTTCTTTTTATGAAGTTTGTGGTCATTCATATACCAAACATCAGATGTCACCTATTATCGCTGCAGTTAATGTGCCCTGGTATCTTTTTTCATCCATCTTAAGATGGCCCAAATGAAAACAATCTCTGTGTTTTTCACTCATATCACCCAAATTTGATCCTAAAAAACAGTTAATGCAGCTTTATTGAAAGTCTACATTTCATATCTTCATACCATACAACTAAGTTTTCCACAAGCTTTTTGTAGTTATCACTCTTATTGTTGCCTAAAAGCTAATAACAATGTGTCTAAATGCAATCCACGTTTCTTTTTTAACTGCAGACATTTAGTCCTCCAGTTCCTTACATGCCAACTTAACTTTATTCTGTGGACCAACAAACAAATATACCTGTTGAAGTTTTTACATCTGACACCATTGAAAACATCTGCTGAATATGGTGGAATGCTGATTAGCTGGGTTTAATGCTTTGACATATTGTTTGACAAGACTTAGTTTAATGTGAATTCTCAAGAGGCATCAGGGGTTGATTTATAACATTGTGATAACTTGGCTCTAAATATTATTTTACTCCCATCTTATAAAGTGCTGATCCACAACCATGTTATTCAATAAACAAAGAAAACATGAGTACTTTGAGTATCCTTCTTGTAGACCGAGAAGAAATACATACATTCCATTTATATGATTTTTTCAAACAACAGTTTCACATTCTTGTAGTCTTCCTTTACATGAAGTGAATGAACTACAGGGATTAAAGAAAATTGATTTCCCTTATGGAGCAAAACTGTCTAAAGACTTTATTTTGAGTTTTCAATGAATATCAAATTTCTTGTCTTAATTGGTATTTTAAATTTTGACAACTTGGATCTAATAAATTTTATTCTTTCAAATGTGATTTTAGAATTTTTATTTTTTTCAAATATCTTCGCTTCCAACAAGGCTGCAAGCAACCACTAATTAGAGTTTAAAGTTACTGGAGAGAAAAGATAAAAAATTTTAGAGCAAGATAACGATTGACAGACAACTTAAAAGATTGCAAATTATATGGATCAGGAAAGCAAGATGAAGGAAGCAAATTCCAAAGAACTGATGTTCGAGTAAAAAACTAGAAGAATAAGAGTTTTAAGAGCACTTAGGAACAGTAACAGAAAAAGGATGAGACTTAATTAAATAACAAGTAACACGAGAATGAATTTTAGTAGATGGCACATAGGCGCTAGCTCTTTAGAGCAGTGCCCATTATAGTATTTGTAGAAAAGAGAAAGAGAAGCAACATTATGACAATGTGATAATGGTTAAAGGCTGCAAGAGCAGGTCCAACTATGTTTACAATGTGTTTTTGTCTAAAAGAGAAAGAGCATCATTAAAAGATCTGCCCCAGATATGGCAACAGTATTCCATACAAGGCCGGATTTGAGATTTATAGAGATTGAGAATAGAATCCGGAGTAAGAAAGTGTTAAGCTCAATAAAGAGATGCAACTTTAGCAGATACTAGTTTTGCAACGGATTTGATATATGGTTTCCAAAAAAGATTGGAAGTTAGAGTTAATCCTAGAAGATGAAGGGGAAATGATTCATCGAGTGCATTACCGTTCATAAATATAGGAAGGTCTAAATTATTGCGATAAGGATTGGCTGAAAAAAATTGAGTTTTATCTGAATTAAGGTTCACTGGCCACTGTGAGCTCCATGCTGTAGCAGAAGTGAGATCTTTTTCAAGCTCAAATGCCCCCTCCAAGCAATCAGAGAATGTTGGCTTCTTATTATGACAAGAATAAATGGTAGTATCACCAACGAACAATGCGACCTTAGATGTGAGAATATCTAGAAGATCGTTAATGTAAATTAAAAAAAGTATAGGGCCAAGGATTGAACCTTGAGGAACCCCTGAGGTTACAGAATAAAAAGAAGAGTTCTGTCCATCAAGGACAAATTTTATACTATGATTGGAAAGGAAGGATTCAATAATCTTAAATATTTTTCCAGATACACTAAGAAAGTAAATATAGTAAGAAGAAAGCTTATGAAGAAGACCACCATACCAAACTTTATCAAATGCTTTAAAAATCTCAAGAGCGATGGCCTTAACCTCTCCACCTTTATCTTATGCACGATAAAACCTATCAGTTATTACTGTTAGCGAATCAGCTGTAGAATGAGACGATCGAAATCCATATTGATGATCAGAAAGTAAGTTATTAGATTCAAGATGAAAAATTAAGTATTTGTCAATTAAAGGTTCAAAAACCTTGCTTATGATAGGAAGAAGACTAATGGGATGGTAGTTAGACGAATCAGATCGCTCTCCAGAATTTTTAAAAATAGGGATAACAGATGCTGTTTTCCAGCAGACTGGAAAATAAGACTCTGATAAGCACTTGTTGAATAGCTTTGAAAGTATAGACAACAGAGAACACTTTTGCAAGAATATAACAGGTATGTTATCACAAGCTGTAGAAGAGTCTACGCAGGAAATCACTTTAGATACAGAAGCTGGAGTGATATAAATGTCAAGCATCGGATCAACCTGTTTGATGGCTATATCAGGTAGAACGCAACTATTGGAATCAAGAGATGATATTGATGAAAAGTTCTTAGCAAGCAATTCAGCTTTGTCTTTAGGTGAGGTGACAAAGTCTGAACCATACAAAAGAGGTGGAATTACAGACTTGCTCTTATTATTGATACTATTAAAGATTCTCCAGAAGTCACGAGAGCCTAATTTTTGTGATGAAATGCGAGATTTCATGACCTAAGAATATTAGGCTTTGGCGTTAGACAAAATCTTTTTACAATTCTAGCAGTAATAAATAGATGTCTGTATTCTGGAGAATTGTTTTGCTGATAGATATGGAATTAATGGTTTCATTGGCAATTGCAGGAGCACAATGTGAGGAAAACCTTGGAGAAGAGTGAAGCTTGACCTGGAATTGTTGAGAGGGAATAAAGGATTCCATGCCAGCCTAAATCCACGAAGTTGTAATGTAATGTAATAAATGTAAGAAACACATTTGTCAACAGGAAGACGAAAGAATTCTACCCAAGGGCCATCACAAAGAAAATCACGAAAAAAGTCCCAGTAAGCTTTAAGGTAGTTGTAAGATGTATGATGATAGGGGGATTTTGATGATAAAGAAGAATGAGATAATAGTTTTAGAGAGATCAAACTTTGATCAGAGGCACCTAAGCGTGAAAGTGAGAAACTGTGGAGAAACGAGCACTGATTAGGATGTAAACAAGCATGTGACTATTGGAGTCTTAACGAATTAAAGGAACTCAAATTAGTCTCACAAAGAGCAAGTAGGTCTAGTTAACTTTGCAAGAGATAAGACTCAACAGAAGAAAAGTTACTTTGAAGACCACGAATATTAGTTAATGATAGGTTTAGAGAACTTGGTGATGACTGTGTTTTTTTGTGTTTTATAGTTTTTGTTACTTTATTCATTTTTAAATTTGTTAAAGAACTTGACTCGAAGCATAGTACTCAGTACACTAATAGTACTCAGTACACTGTTTAATAGCCCAAGCAATTGCCTTATTACTATTAATATCCCCTATGCCGTAACAAAGGGCTCGTATGTGGCTTTGGCAATGCACACCAAAAGTACAAACAGGGACATCATCCATGCGCAACATGGCACTGTTAACATTTTGATATTTTTCAGTTGTTGATGGAATCAGCCTTTCTGAGAGCTACCACAGAGTTCAGGAAACCTGATTACCAACCAGGCTCAGAACCATAAAACTGAGGTTTAGAGCTGTACCCTCATTAGGAGATAATAGAATGAGTTGCTTAGTCATAAAAACAGAGACACAAGAAAAACTTATGCATCGAATCAAGAAGATCAGTTTATTTATTGAATAGTCATGATTTAGTGAAAACTCAGACTAAGTCATCAAGTTCTTTTTAATTTGGCAAATCATTCCCTGAAATCACAGTCATCACTGATTTTATCTGGTTTATCTGCTTCAGAATAATATGCAGCCACTTCATAACTTGATAGTGGTTGCTTGCAACCTTGGTGAGAGTGTGTGTGTCAGTAAAACAACTAATTTAGAACCCCCTTACCCCTTGTACTAATTTGTCTGCATTCAGTAACCCTCTTCCCCCTCCTCTGCATATATACGCATCATTTTTTTTACAAAATCAACCTTACTTCCCTTCCCCAATGCATAGTTTTTTTGAAACATTAAAAACAAAAAAAAACGTTTGGTTTTTTTGAGATTCAACATATCTTTGTTACATAACATGATTTTTATTTTTTAAACTTGTAAAATTCAATGCTTTAATAAAATCAAGTTTAAAGAGAAATAAAGAACAAAAGCTGTCTTAACCATCTCTTTCTCTTGTACATTTTTGAATAACACTTTATCTCCCCCATACCTGTGTATGTTCCATACTATATGGAAGACTCCATAAGGCTGTGTACCTACTTTATGGAAGATATTTAAATAATAGTAACTGTATGCATAAATTTATAATATGTAAATAATTATAAATTTTTTTTCTAGCCCTGGCTATCAACCCCTTTAAAACCTTATAATTTTGCCAGGGCTAAGTGAAAAAAGTCTCATATTTAGTTGCGGCTGGGGCCAGGGCCTCAATTGCTTACTATTTAAATGTTTTTTCGTAAACAATCATTAAAGATTTTCAAATTTAATATAAAGCATTTTTGAGAAGATCAATTGGTTTACAATAAATCATGTTTATACAAAGTTTAATTACAAATAATTTGTTTTTCTATTATTATTTATACACGCAAGATATAAATGAAATTGTGTTTTAAGTGCAATCATTTGTTGATAACAGTTGTTGTCTTGCAATCATTTCTGGCTTTTTGGAGGATGAGGGTGAAGCTTAGTTGTTTGTAAATTGGTACCCAGCAACTGAGTAGATTTACGTGTTATAATTTTTACAATTGCAAATATTGAATATATTTTATAATTATAAATTTTAAAAAAAGTAAATTAAAAATTTGTGTAAATGAATTAATATTTTTTATGTTTTATACAAATTAAACATTTCGTTGCAATAATTTATTTTTGAATTTGACTTTTTATTATTTTCTGTGCAAGAAAATTTATAAAAAATTGTTCGTGGTTGTTGTAAAAACTTCCGCAGAGGTCAGTAAGAAAAATCTAAAACTATTATTTGTCACAAAACCTCTTAGGATAAAAAAAAAACTACAAAAGAAATCTTTTTTATAATTTTATATTTATCAAGCTTAAAAGTATATTTTATTTCTGCCAAAACTCCTATTTGGATACCATTGCATTCTAAAAATAGATTTAATAAACTTTTCACAAAGCTGAGATCGAAATGTGGACAAACATTACAAAATGCAAAAAAGCTTAATGCCAATTCAGAAAAAAATGTCCACGAAAGTTTAATAAAATGCTGTTGTTTGGATTTATTCTCATCAGATTCTTGCTACCTGGAACGTTTGCCAGCGTAATTTTCTCGTGTAATTTTCTCAAGGTTTAAATTAATAAGAACTAAAGATTTAATGACAAACTTGAAAAAAGGCTAAAAAAAAAAGAATGAAAATAGTATTAACATAGGTGCAAATAATATGTAAAATCATAATGACAAAGATGTTTGTAAACTCTTCATTATATAAATGCAGAATTGTTAATTTTAATGCTGGAAATAGCAGTGCTTTTATAGTTGATTTTCTATATCATTTATCCTTTATGGTATGAATATAAAAAATATGATATTATTGTTTTAATGAATCTCAATTTTCTACTTTCATGACATTCTTGAACCAGCAAATTATCAACTTTCATACTTCAGCTCAAGAAGTTTTAAAATTATCTGTACAAAAGCATAAGCATGTATCAAATATTATATCAGTGTAGCATTAGTAATGTGGCTATATTTTAGAAGTGTGAAATTATGGAATATAATAATTTTCAAGATTCTTTTCTGTTTATAAAAGAGTTTGTAGTTCAAGACTTGCTTTTACAGAAACAAGCAACTATTTATATTGTACTATTTTAAAGGTGTGTAAAAAGTTTACAATAGAAGAGGTCATGCAATCAAAAAGAATTATAAAAAGCGCAAGTTCATTTTGAATGATTAAATGAGCGTATGGGTTTAGATTTAAATAAAAATAAATGATTCATTCAAAAGTTTGGATTATTTGATTAATGCCTTATTTATTTATTATTTATTTATTGGCACTAGCATTACAATTAGTTTTTGTTGCTTCATATTATGTAAACTTTCAACAATGCTTATGTGCTTGAATATCTTTGTAAAATTAAAATTTTGTTTCTTACAAATTTAGCTGTTAATTTTTTTATTATTTTTCACAAATTACAATTTTTTATCTTTTCTTTCTATGTTTTATATAATGATTCCATGTGTTATATAATGATTCTATGTGTTATATAATGATTCTATGTGTTTTATAATGATTCCATGTGTTATATAATGGTTCTATGTGTTATACAATGATTCCATGTGTAATCCTTATACTATTACTGATACAATAAAAAGTAAATTTAAAAAAATAAAAAATCATTTTGAATAAATTTTTCAGTTGAAATTTAAGCTTTTTAAAAAATTATAGATAAAAACTTATTCATCAACAATTTTCTTTAGTTGCCATTTTTAAAAAGAAATTTGTATACATATTTTTTAATACTTTAAAAAAAAATCATTTTAACAGATAATGTTTAGAGAGCTGGTTAATATTATTCTGACCTTGTCAAATTCTTTTTGTTTAAGTGTTTACTTCTGGTACTTAATACGAAGGAGGGGAAGTAACTTTTGAAAAATATACCCACTCTGAGCATATTAAAATTCATTGAATTCATTTGTTTATTAAATTTCACTTATTGTCAAATAAAACTATATATTGATAAAAATAAAAACTTTCCGACTTTAAAATGCCAAACTTAAACTGATCGTAATAAAAACTACTCATTGTAATTAGCTCTTAAAAATTCACAAACACTAAGCAAGAATTTGAATAATTATTTAAATTCGAATAATTATAAGAGTTTATTGAAAACTGAGGAACTTGTATTACTGTTGTTATATATTTTTTAGTTAATTGTCTGCATATCGATCCCAGAATTGATAGTTAATAGTTATTATCAATAATAATCTTTGATATGATGTAGCATATTGCTGAAAAAGAATTTTATATTAAAAAATAAAAAAGCCTTAAAAGAAACCTGCTCCGAAATTGAATATTTAAATTTAAAAAATCAAAAAAATAAATTTTCAAACTGTTTTAACTGAGGTTAAAAGTAACATTCTTTATGCTTTTAGGCTGGAAGTGTTGGTGTAAAGTTGTTAGAAAGAGAAGTTTTGATAATGAAAATGGTTAATCACCCACACATTATTCACTTAGAAGAGGTTTTTGAAACATCGCATGTAAGAGTATATTAGTGATATCATCTTTGATACTTCTTTTTTGTTTGATTAATAAAAACTAATTTGAAGGAACATATCAGACATACTTTAGGGAGTTATATTGAATTTTGCAAGGATTCCAATTGCAGTGCTAATATTTTTATTTTATTTTTATAATTAGATGCTGGAAAACAATTTACATTCTGTTATAATTGTTTTTAACAATTAAAAGAATAAAGTCTCTATCATATTTTAGGCTTCTTAAATGTTTCCATATATATAGTTGTTGTTTTATATTTTTCTTATGTTAATGAACAATTAATTTGTAAATATATTCTAAAATGGTTTTCTAAAAACATGTCTCAAGATAAAACTATTTAATGACAGTTATTTTTCATTGAAATTAAATTCAATATATTTCTTGAAATGCTCACAAAGGTTTATTCCCATAAAAATAACTTTGTAAACTAATATTTAACTATGTGTGTGACATTAATTTAAATATTTGGTGTGGGTCTACGATACATAGTGCAATCATAAAACTTTCTAAAAAGTTTTACCAATGTATTAAATATTAGTTACAATGTGATATACCTATAAAATTTATTTACAGAGAGATTAAAGTTTATTTTTTTAAATAAAAATTTACATTTCTTTGTTCTATGTGTGATTCAATTGCTTTAGATAATGTGACAAATGTTTAACATGTTTATAAAATATCTATATAGATAACATTTAAATAAAAATAAATTGCAGTAAGCCAATTTTATTATTCTAAAAATAATAGACATAACATATGTAAATTTCTCTGCATGATTACTTTGATAGACTTTACAGTTTTGTTTAGACATCTTTTTTAATTTGAATTTATAATTCTAAAACATTTGGTTGCACTTTATATTAAATCAATGAACAGTTGGTTGTTTATTGATTCAAGATGATTTAATAGAAAAAACAATTAGAATCATAGTCTTCAAACTTACAACCGGCTACTGTCTTGTAGAAGACTTCCTAGGCAAACACCTAATGGGTAAACAGATACTATCTGTTGACCAGCCTTGCACCCCTTCCTCATCTATTAGGCTGGCGCAGATGTATTTATAATACATTGTTTCCAGTTTAGGATGTTGAATGCTAGATCTTCTTACTCAATGCATGAGTTTTGCTTGTGTCTCTGTTTTGATGACTATCCAACTCTTTCTATTATCTCCTAATAAGGGTACAGCTCTAAAACTCAGTTTTATGGTTCTGTGGCTGGCTGGTAGTCAGGTTTCTGAACTCTGTGATAACTCTTAGAGGGGTTGATTCCATCAACAGCTGTAAATTATCAGAGTACTAACAGTGCCATGCTGTGCATGGATAGTATCCCTGTTCGTACTTTTGGTGTGCATTGTCGAGGTCACATTTGGAGCCATTTGGTATGGCATAGGTTTTATTAATGGTAATGAGGCAATTGCTTGGACTGCAGACGTTAAGCCCCACAACTTTTGTCTTTTTCAATCTCTAACTCAAATAGTCAACTTTTCAAATCATTTTCCAGACAATTTGAATCATTTACCTTCTCTACTCATCTTATGTCTTGTTTTTGATCCTAGTCAGTGCTCAGTTCGTCCACATTCACCCTTAGGTGCTTCTTCATCATCAGAATCCCCCTATTATTGTACCTTTTACAACTACCTTAAAGCTGACTTGGACTCTTCCCATGATTTTCTTTGTGATGGCCCTTAGTTAGATATCTTTTGTCTGCCTGCTGACAAATGTTTTTCTTACATAACTTCTTGGATTCAGGCTGGCATGAAATCTTTTATTCCCTCGTGATGATTCCAAGTCAAGCCTCTTCTGCATGGTTTTCCTCGCATTGTGCTGCTGTAATTTCCACTGCAATTTCTACAATTTACTTTCAAAACTATTTAACAAATGCTTATCAGAGTCTTGTTTTCCAGCCTTCTGAAAAGCAGCATCTGTTATACCTATTTTCAAAAATTCTGGAGAGCGATCTGGCTTGTCTAACTACCATCCCATTAGTCTTCTTCCTATCATAAGCAAGATTTTTGAATTTTTAATTAACAAACACTTAATCTCTCAGCTGGAATCTAATAACTTTCTGATCATCAATATGGATTTTGACATCTTAGAGATATCTTCTCTTTCTACAGCTGATTTGCTAACAGTAATAACCGATAGGTTTTATCGTGCGATAGATTTGCTAACAGTAATAACCGATAGGTTTTAGCGTGCAATAGATTTGCTAACAGTAATAACCGATAGGTTTTATCGTGCGATAGATTTGCTAACAGTAATAACCGATAGGTTTTATCGTGCGATAGATTTGCTAACAGTAATAACCGATAGGTTTTATCGTGCGATAGATTTGGTAACAGTAATAACAGATAGGTTTTATCGTGCGATAGATTTGGAGAGCTTAATGCTCTCACTCTTGACATTTCTGAAGCTTTTAATTAAGTTTAGCATGCTGGTCTTTTCTATAAGCTTTATTCTTATGGTGTATCAAGCAACATTTTTAAGTCCTTCCTTTCATATGTAGTATAAAAGTTGTCCTGGATGGACAGCACTCTTCTTCATATACTGTAACTTCAGGGGTTCCTTAAGGTTCTATCCTTGGCCCTATACTTTTTGTAATTTACATTAGCAATCTTCCAGATATTCTCACATATAAGATGGCATTGTTTGCTGACAATACTACTATTAATTTTTATCATGACAAGAAGCCAACACTCTCTGATTGCTTGGAAGGGGCATTTGAGGTTGATAAGGATCTCACTTCTGCTACAGCATGGGGCTCACAGTGGCTGGTGAACTTTAATTCAGATAAAACCCAATTTTTTTCAGCCAATCATTATTGCAATAATTTAGATCTTACTATAATTATGAATGGTAATGTAGTCGATGAGTCATCTACCCTTTATCTTCTTGGATTAACTCTTACTTCCAATCTTTCTTGGAAACCATATATAAAATCCATTGAAAAATTTGCATCTTAAGGGGCAAATTAAGTGATCGCGAATTGAAAATTTCGTAAAAAATTCTTGTTTTTAAATTTTTAGTTGCTTACGAATGGCCCGAAAAAAACGCGCCAAAATGGTTTACAAGAAAAACAAAATTTGAAGACCTGAAACTTTTACGGAATTTTCAATTCGCGATCACTTAATTTGCCCCTTGCATCTGCTAAGGTTATATCTTTTTATTGTGTTGTCTAACTTGCTTTAATAATAATTTGCTTTTAAGTCATCTTCAATCATTATATTGCTCTATAAACTTTATCTTTTCTCTTCCAGTAACTTCCAACTCTAATAGTGGTTAGACTCTAATAGCCTTGTTGGAAGCAAAGATGTAGAAGAAAAAAAAAAAAATGCTTAATCATAACTATTGTTTATCATAACTTTATTTTGTGAAGACTAAACTTGTTTATTTTGTGGATTAAACTTCTTTATTTTTAAACCAAATATAAATCTTTACTAAATAATATGCTAAATCTATTTTCTTTTCCTCTTGCCTACTAACAACAGCAAATCTGTCTTTTCTTCTCTATGTTTGTTTTTCAAATCAGTTCTTTAACTAGTTTAATGGCACTCTCTGATGAGTCATTGACCACATCAAGGGATTTAATAATAATTTCAAACTCAAGATAAAAATAGTTAAACTTCCAGAACTGTGAAGGGATCTTAAGCCACTGTAACTCTCTTTCTATGTCTAATCTTATCAAAGATAAGCCAAGATTATGTCTAATCTTACTTTCTATGTCTAATCTTATCAAAGATAAGCTGCTCTTTCTATGTCTAATCTTATCAAAGATAAGCCAAGATTATGTCTAATCTTACTTTCTATGTCTAATCTTATCAAAGATAAGCCAAGATTATGTCTAATCTTACTTTCTATGTCTAATCTTATCAAAGATAAGCTGCTCTTTCTATGTCTAATCTTATCAAAGATAAGCCAAGATTGCTCAGTTACTAGAGCACTAAGAGATGGAGACTGGTCTTGTGCAAAATCTAGAAAGTGAAGAAGCTCTTTATTGACCATAATACATTCAAGTGGATATACTTTAGGTTTTGCGGGAAGTGTACTGTACATTGCTTTGGCAATATCTTTTCTGTTCAGGCAATGTTTATCTGTTAAAGCTGGCACAACTAAGGCAGGATCAAAATAACAGCTGTGCCTGCCAAATGATTTTATTGCTGAAGTAGCTTCAAGAATGTTTATAAAATTAGTAGCTGTGGTGTGCAGTCCTCTTGTTTTGTCACTAAGAAGACCTTGACTGCCAATCTCTAAATCAAAAAATGCATCCAAAAAATACTTTTAGCATTTATGAAAAAACTAAATACTGATGTCTCATTTGGCTAGATCTTGCTGCTGCAAAGATAACAAATGTGAACAATGTTTCTAAAGAAGCAAATCCTCCAAACCGTCCTAAAAAAAAACACGAAGGAGTTCTTCGTAAGACAGGTGGAGTAACAAAAGCTAAAAAGGACTTCCAATAAAGTGGATTAATGCCACAAAATTTAAAGTTGTTTTTTTTTATAAATTTGCCTTTAATGATTTTAGGTGTTTAAAGAGCTGATTGTCTGGACCAGACATTTTACTACCAGGACAAATCTTGTTAAAGTGGGTAATATGTATTTCTAAAACAAGATGTCTACAGGCATGGAAAAGTAGTCGTTGCCCAAGCTTATGCGCCATTCTTGTTATAACTCCTTGGTGCTTTCCAGTGTTAGAAGATGTAGTATCAAAACATATACACTGTATATGATAACTGAGGTCAAAAAGATTCTATTAGATTGTAAACTGCTTTGAACTGCATTTTTCCAGCACCTGACTCAATATGATGAGACCTATTAGCTTTTGCCGTTCACTTGGCACTATTACAGCTAATCTTTCTCTTGTGGCTGAAATGTTATCTTTATATTTTTTAAAGGGATCTCTAAGTGCTCCTAACATATGATCTCATATGAAAGAGCATAAAAATAAAATATGTAAGTTTTTTTTCTTTTTTTACTAAATAGTAATAATAAATGCTTAGCAACAAAAAGCAATCGCCGAAATCACTGAAAAACAACGCCATTTTGATTTGATTTTTTTAACATTGAGACTCGATTATTAGTTGTTAAAAATCACGTTAGTACGTCACAACAACTTTAGAATATCTACTTCGATTTTCAAGTAATGATTTTTTTAAAAAGTTGTGATTAACAAGTTTTAATCAAGTTTTTTTAATTAGTTTTGCAAAAAAAGTATGATAGAATTCGGTTGAAAGACGTCGTTAAAAAAAGTAAAAAAAAAGTAATAGTGTTTTAAATAGTTTAGAACTTATAAAAGTTTAATTTCTAATAAAATGTCTATTTAACCAAAATGAACCAAATTTGAAAAAAAAACAATTTGAACCAAAAAAAGCAAACTAAAATTATCATAAATATTAATTTAACTAAAACTAATTCCAATCGTAATAATTTGCTTCAAATTGAGCGTGATATTCAAGCAACGAAAATTAATCGCCTCTATACTGGCATTGAAAACTGGTGTAAATGGGGAAAATGTGCATCAATGCCGTATCAAAAAGAGTGTTTGTGTTGCACTGAAATTAAAGAAATAATGATCGGAATCGGAACAGGTTTTTTCACAAACACTTTAACTATTATTATACTTTTATATTTAAATTTATAAGTTATGACCATTCTTTTACTATCAATAAAACATTTATTGTAAAAATAATTATGTTTTCAGATCAGAAGTGTATAATGGAACATGAAGGATTCCTAACTTGATGCATTCTTCCGTATCCACTATGGATACGGAATACGTTAAGTTTAAAAGATAGAGAAGGATCGTGGATGCCATCAACATTTGAAGAAACGTCCAACAGGTACTTGAAAAGAATTGAGAAAAATAATTTTTTAAACAGAATTAAAATATTATACTTTGAAGTTGGTATAGTCTAGCGAAAAATAAAAATATTTCATAAATTTAGGCATTTTGTAGATAGTTTAAAAATTTTTCAGTTGTTTATGAAGTATTATTATAAGTTATTATAAATACTCTGTATATTATTAATATACACGATGAATTATTTTTATACAGTTTTTTATGTTTTAAAAAATTATTTAATGCATTTTGTCAAAAAATATAATATCGTAAAAATTGTTTAGAGTTTTATAAGAAATCTTATTCTTTCTTTTTAGATCTTTTAGATATTCCGCTAACTGACAGTTTACTTGGTGGACCTATAGTAAACTTGGGAAATATAATAGGAAAATTATCCTGGCATGTGTTGTTTGTGCAATACGACAACGCTTTCCTCAAGAAAATAGTATATGCACAAATTTCAATGATGACGAAGAAAAATCTGAAATTCTGGAAGCTTGGGAGTATATTGAAGGGTTTTGACTAGAGCTGCAAATCCTGGCTCGTGTTTATAATAATATATATATGTAATAAATAAAATTGTGATATTATATATATTAGTATATAATAAAAATATAGTATTAATGTAACCATATGAGGTATGACCCATATAACTCTTATTACATTAAATAATTGATTAATATAAACAATTTAATTACGTGAGGCTGCTATTGACTATTGTCATTTGCCATTTAGTCCATATTTATTGCTATTGCTATTGACTATTGTCATTTGCCATTTAGACCATTTTTAATGGATTTAAGACCATTTTTAATGGATTTACTAAACGAGCTTTAAACTAACAGGTTACAATAATTATTTCGAGTTTTAAACCAGTCGAGCTCGAGCAACATGTAAAACGAGCCGAGACTAAACAATACTAATCCTTAACGAGCCAAGCTCAAACAAAGAATCTCATGTTCAAAATGAGCTCGAGCCGAGCCTGAACACTCTTAATATGTAAGCAAGTCGAGCCGAGCCCTGGCAAGCTTAGCTCGTTTGGCTAGATTTACAGGCCTAGTTTTGACTCGATGAATAATTTAACACATAAAACTGCTATTTTTATAGCCTTGCATTGAAATCATTTATGGCACACAGTTAGAGTAGCCATTTTATTTTATTTATCTGCTTACCGAATACGTCTTCAGATTAACAATTTGAGGAAATCCTCTTATTGCCAGTTTTTTTTTAATTTTTTTTCCCCTAAAAAAATAAACTTTATTCAAACAATTTTTTTTTGCCCTGAAATACTTTTCAGCGTTTAAATATCTAAAAAAAATGCGAAAATTTAAAAGTCAGATTTTTTTGCAAATTAAACCCCCCCCCCCCCTCCCCCTCCATTCCTTGTCAACAGTTTGTCAAATTTTTAGAGACCCCATCCTCCCTATAAAATTACGTCAATGCTAAATTACCTCTCCCCCTGGCTCAAATGAAAAAGCCACGCGAAAAATGCAGCCTAATTTTTCTTTTTTTTGAGTAATAAAATTAAAAAAATAAAAGAAGGTTGCTGGCGTCAACTTTACTTATTCTCCCCCACCCCCCACCCTGTGTCAACAACTGTCAATTAAGATTAGACCGCCTATTTTTATTATTCCCCTTATTTTTTTGACATAATTAATGGACAGCCCCTTAGGAGAAAAAATATAAAAAAATAAAAATAATAACTTTTTTTTGCATGTTTTTGAACTGAAAAATATGCATTTTTATTTACTTCATTAATACGTAGGTAAAATGTAAAAGTTAATGTAAAACGTAAGTTATCTATTTTTGTTTATCATGTTGAATGAGTGGCACAAGAAAAAAATAAACGTAAAGAATAAATGAACGGATTACATGAACTGAATGAAATATTCGAATGAAGGAGTTTTTATAAATGAATGCATAATAAATTGAAATACAAGTATACAGTTTCATTTATAAGAACTTTTTCAATCGAATATTTTATTCATTCACTTTATTTAACATTTATTATTTATGTTCATATTATGTTCATTTTAGACTGCTAGACCCAGCGCTGTACTATCGCAAGTGCAACAAGTGCAATCGCACTGGGCCCCCTATTAAGTACATTAGAAAACTTCTCCAATACCATAAATTACTACGAATTGAAAGATTACAATACGAATGAAAAGAAAAAAAAAATTTTTTTTAGTTTCTGCACAGAGCCCCCAAAAGTTACAGCACGGCGTTGGCTAGACCTCATCTATTGATAATATTTTATTTTAACATCCTTATTTTATAGTTTAACAAAAACCACTCATAGTTCAAACCCAAGGCACTTAAGCACAAAAAAGGAAAGAATAAAGACAATATAGTTAATGTTTAGAGGTATGAATAAACATTAATTTTTAATGAACAGACTTCGTCTGATCATTAAAAACAAATCGTGCCAAATTCCCATATAAACTATATCATGCACAAAAAAAACTGTTTATTTCAGAATATTTTTATACTTTACTATCTCGCAAATGCAATAAAGGCAATCAAATATTTATTCTTATTTCCTGTATGCTTTGAGTATATTCACATCAAAAATAAAAAATAATTATATATTAATATTCCTGCTGTTCTGTATTTTCTTGATTTACATTTGTCTTGCGAAAAGATAAGTGTTTCTTCAACAACAATGTCGCGTTTCTGCAGTGCTACAGTTTGCTCTAGCGAGTATCATAATAAGTTACCTAACATATCATTTCATACAGTGCCAAAAAATCCTGATATTGCAACAGCGTGGAGCAAAGCGGTTGGTAAAGAAAATAGTGTTAAGCGACTTGAACTTTGATCTATGCATTATGGCGAATCATGTTTTGACAAATCTCATGAAATGATGCAACTTCTTATACCTAACAAAATCAAAAGAATGAACAAAAAACTCCATTCTAATTCTTTTCCAACAATATTTCCATCTCAATATAATCAGGTAAAACTACTGATAATTTTTTTGCCTGGTTGACTTTGTTTTTATATCAAAATTGTGTATATTAATCTAAAACTTAAAAAAATAGCAATTCAAAGTTCTCAAATTTTTACAGCTGCAATCGGATTTACTGCAGCAAAGTTTGTGCATTGAATGGGATTATGTTATTTTGAAAACAAAAGAAATATTACAAAATGAACCAATTTTGACATGTGAGGAGAATTTGCTTAATTGCAATATTGCTACACAAACGCAGCAACCGCGATTAAACAATTGCAATGAAGTTAATGTTACCATTAAATTTAATCACAATTCAGATATTAATTTATCTAAAAAAAAGTGATGAAACAGCTGGCAATGATGATTTACTTGAGGATGATTATGATAACAAGAATGATAATGACGATGATGAGAAACATGATAATGAACCTGAAGATATTGAATACATTGATGACTATGATTCTGATAATAAACGATGTCGACGATTCATAATACACCCCTACTTTATAAGATGAAATGGATACCAATAACGAAACAAACACTACAGATCCAAAAATAGAAAGAATGTGTAACAATCGATCGCTGTTTGTTTACAAAAAGAATTTATAAGAGCTATTAGCACATTGTCCAAAGTGCGGTGTTTTGGTTGATTGATCTAAGATAAAAGAAGTTAAAAGTAACAACTTGCAGCTTTGTTTAAAAATTACATGTTTTAATGAGTGCAAAATTAAATGGATTTCACAGCCAACAGTTGGATGGTTATAAAAAATAGCAGGCATTTTATAACTTGATTTCCTTATAGTTTCAGAATGTTTTAAATGAAGTTACGAAAAAAGTGAATGTGTGCATTCCATAAAAATAAATGTCATAGGTGAATCTAGATGAATACGTAAACAAAAACTACATTTAACTAACTACATTTTTATTCAAAGGCCTTGGGGAAAATGCTCTGTGCTTATTCAGGCCCTCCTCATCTGCTCCGCGCTTATTCAGGCCCTGCACTAATAAATTACCTTATCATTGTTAAAAGAATATCTAAAATCGAAAAATCCATTTAAAAAAAAATTAATTTGTTAACAAACAGTGGCTTTAATTTTAAAAAAACAGAAGAAAAAATAACTCGCAAGAGTGACTTATTTTTGAAAAAAAAGGTGCGCTGAACAACAGGGTTTAATAGGGTTAATGATTTAGTAGGGTTTACACTCCTAAGCTGGAAAAAAAAATATGCGGAAGATGGACTAGAATCTATATCATATAATACTGTCAAAAAGTATTTTGTCACGCAATGTCTAATTTTTGTCTAATTACAAGTTTTAAAGTTATTCTGCCCCGCTGTTTTCTTTTTAAAGAAAAGTTTCTGTTCATCAAAATGTTTAACCGCTTTCATGTTTTTGTTAACTTACGTTACATGAAAATTGCAAAAAGTCTTTCATTATTTTATGGAAATATATATACCTTTAAAATATATTTATATGGCCAACAACAAGCTGAACATGTAGGCTCCATAATCACGTTAAAATAATTTGGATTATGCAAATAAATTCATGGTTGAAAAAACATTTTACAATGATTATTTTTTTTATCAAGCGACAATGAGAATAACCGGCACTTTTGGAACCATAAAAATGACTGAAATAAATTTGTTTTTGAACTTAGTTCAAAAAGTAAGAAATTATTTTATTATATATATATATATATATATATATATATATATATATATATATATATATATATATATATATATATATATATATATATATATATATATATATATATATATATGTATATATATATATATATATATATATCTTTCGTCTTCTTGTTGACATATGTGCTTCTTACATAACTTCACGGATTCAGGCTGGCATGGAATCCTTTATTCCCTCTCGACGATTCCAGGTCAAGCCTCACTCTTCTCCATGGTTTTCTTCACATTGTGCTGCTGCAATTGCCAATCGAAACCATTACTTCTATATCTATCAGCAAAACAATTCTCCAGAAAACAGATGTCTGTTTATTACTGCTAGGAACCATTGTAAAAAGGTTTTATCTAACGCCAAAGTTCGTATTTCAAATCTCGTATTTCATCTCAAAAATTAGGCTCTCGTGACTTCTGAAGAATCTTTAATAGTATCAATAATAAGGGTAAGTCTGTAATTCCACCTCTTTTTATGGTTCAGACTTTGTCACCTCACCTAAAGACAAAACTGAACTTTTCATCAATATCATCTCTTGATTCCACTAGTTGCGTTCTACCTGATATAGCTGTCAAACAGGTTGATCCTTTGCTTGACATCCGTATCACTCCAGCTACTTTATCTAAAGTGATTTCCTGCTTAGACTCTTCTACAGCTTGCGGCCGGGACTAGTTGCGTTCTACCTGATATAGCTGTCAAACAGGTTGATCCTTTGCTTGACATCCGTATCACTCCAGCTACTTTATCTAAAGTGATTTCCTGCTTAGACTCTTCTACAGCTTGCGGCCGGGACAACATACCTGTTATAGTCTTGCAAAAGTGTTCTCCAGAGCTTTTGTCTAATCTTTCAAGACTATTCAACAAGTGCTTATCAGAGTCTTGTTTTCCAGCTTGCTGGAAAGCAGCATCTGTTATCCCTATTTTTAAAAATTCTGGAGAGCGATCTGATTTGTCTAACTACCGTCCCATTAGTTCTTCTTCCTATCTTCCTATCATAAGCAAGGTTTTTGAATCTTTAATTAACAAACACTTAATCTCTCATCTTGAATCTAATAACTTACTTTCTGTAATCATCAATATGGATTTCGATCTTCTCATTCTACAGCTGATTTGCTAACAGTAATAACCGATAGGTTTTATCGTTTATCAGGGGTTCCTCAAGGTTCAATCCTTGGCCCTATACTTTTTTTAATTTACATTAAGGATCTTCTAGATATTCTCACATCTAAGGTGGCATTGTTCGTTGGCGATACTACTATTTATTCTTGTCATGATAAGAAACCAACTCCCTCTGATTGCTTGCAGGAAACATTTGAACTTGAAAATGATCTCACTTCTGCTACAGCATGGGGCTCACAGTGACTGGTGAACTTTAATTCAGATAAAACTCAATTTTTTTCAGCCAATCATTATCGCAATAATTTAGACCTTCTTATATTTATGAACGGTAATATACTCGATGAGTCATCTACCCTTCATCTTCTAGGATTAACACTTACTTCTGATCTTTCTTGGAAACCTTATATCAAATCTGTTGCGAAATTAGCATCTAATAAAGTTGCATCTCTTTATCGAGCTTGACACTTTTTAACTCTGGATTCTCTATCTCTATAAATCTCAAATCCGTTCTTGTATGGAATACTGTTGCTGTGTCTGGGGCAGATCTTCTAATGATGCCCTTTCTCTTTTAGACAAGGTGGAAAAACACATTTTAAACATAGTTGGACCTGCTCCAAAAACTCTTATTCGTCTAGTTTTTTCCATCGAACATCAGTTCTTTGGAATTTCGTTTCCTTCATCTTGTTTTCTTGATTCATATAATTTGCAATCTTTTAAGTCGTCTGTCAATCGTTATCTTGCTCTACAATCTTAATCTGTCTTCTTCCAGTAACTTGCAACACTAATTAATGGTTGCTTGCAGCCTTGTTGGAAGCGAAGATGTTTTAAAAATATATATATTCATCTTATATATTATATATATATATATATATATATATTTATATATATATATATATATATATATATATTATATATATATATATATATATATATATATATATATATATATATTATATATTCCTTAGTAAAGAAATATTTTAAACAAACTTTAAAGTGTCTACCTCAATATTCATTTGTTAACAACTGACTAAAAAGAGTTTAAAATTTGACTTCTATTCATTTTTGGCCGTGGAATTGCCCTTATAACACAAATATATAAATAAAAATTATTAAAAAAAACTTTAATATACAAATATATTTTCACAAAATGCTACAAAACTTTATCTTGTAAGTAATTCGTTAAAAAAACTATTTAACGACTTTACTTTTAAATTTAATTACCAACTCATATGCAGTAATGACATTTTGTCTACTTTCTTTAACTTGACGTACAAACATTAGTTTTTTGAGGCAATAGAGTCAATGAACTTTTGACAAGATGGATTTTTTTTAATCGAAGAAAAGCGTTTTTTTTGAAAATTAAATTTGTTAGAGTGTGTTCATTATTAAGTTTTAGAAAGAATAATATACATCAAACATTTTTTTTTAAAATGCTCTTCCATATGAGATCATATGTTTATACCATCTAGGGATCCCTTTAAATAACTTACTGTGAAAATGAACAGAAATCAGCTTTCATGTGGAATTAGCTGTGTTTTATATACTTTTCTTTTTTTTTTTGAGCTTCTGAACTTTATCACTTTATCTACATTGATGATTTAGACAAAACAAAGTTGTTTATTTCTCCTCCTGAGATATAACACTGCTTATGATAGCAGTGTGCTGATTGACAGAAAGTTCTTCTACTACAGCAGTTATCACTGTATGTTTTAGAATATCTTTAGGCAGTATTATACTTTGTTCTTTGTGGGTATTATCATACGTACCAAACACCTCTAAGGTTTTACCATGATTTAAATTTCACCTCTGCAGCAGGCTCAATATACATCTGCTAAATAGTCTTGTTGATCTAAAAGTGTAAATTAAAAATAAGGCAATATAGATTAAATAAGGTTTAAAACAACATTGCTAAATACTTATTGCATTTATATTTGACAAGATAAAATCAAACTGCTATTTTTATTTATTTCATTTTTATTTTATTTCTACTGATTTTAAGAAAAGTCTGTCATTAGAAAAAAAATTGGTTTATAATTATTTTCTTTTTATTTTACATCTGATTTTAAACTATTTTGCAAACCATTATTTTTAAACAATTTGTTACTTTATGACACAAACTATTCTTAAATAATAAGACTAAAATATCAAAACTTATGAAATTAAGTTCTGCTTTAAAAATTGCAGAATTAGATAAGTCGTAGGTCAAAAACCTCAATTCCCTGGAGAAAGAGATTTAGTCAGCCATTCTATTGATCTCTTTGAGTATTTTATTACTCAGAATAAAAATCTGCCTGATTTTAGAGAAATGAAACTTGAATTTCATAAAATTCAAGACGTGTGAAACAGCTCTATATTTGTTAATTTTCACCTAATGGTCTGATTTCTTTCCGCAAGTTTATAATAATCTATGCACTTCTCAAAAGTCTAAATGTAAATAATTTTAAAATTAGAAATTTATACATTTTGTTTTTGCAAAAATATATTTTAAAGTGAAAGTGAAAGTGAAAGAAGTTTTATATTTCCCTACTATTTTTTAACCTTTTTTGGTTTTATTATTTTAAAATTTGTTCATGAGGGTCAAAATGAGATTGGCTAATATTATATATATATATATATATATATATATATATATATATATATATATATATATATATACACACACACTAGATCTCCTTTGTTTAACAGCCTTGACAGTTATAAGTTCCAATAAATGAGCATCTTGAAGATTTTTTGATGGAATGTTTGGGATTTCTAACAAGGTTTGCTCTCTGTTTTCTTCACTTATGATTTCAAAACATTTATACTTTTACAACTGGAATACAGAAAGTATATTTTATTTCAATAGTATTATGTAGTGCATTATTTAGTAACAGCATGTAACAGTTCTAAATATTACTCAATTGCAATCAAGACCAACTTCAGCAGCAAGTATTAGTTTTTCAACATGAGTTACATGTCCCTCTTCAAAAAAAAAAAGTCTTTTAACTTTTATTCCTTAACAATGTCTGCTTTTTTAAAGACTTTGCTAGGCTCTATAATTTTATTTAGAGTTGTTAGTCCTTGGCCTTGGCCTTGGTCTTGAAATTTTTGGCCTCAGCCTTGATTGTTTTGACCTTGACTTACAAAAAAAATACATATTTTCTCATTGATTTTGTTGAATTCTGAGCATAACCTTAATCTATTTTTACAAAATGGGGTTTTAGTGTACAGCACTTGCTACTTACAGTTTTGTTAATAATTGGCCGTAAGGTAGGGCAAAAATTGAAGTCGTTGGTCTTGAAAATGTTTGCATAGGCCTTGGTCTTGAAACCCCTAATCTTAGTCTTGACCTTAAAACTCTTGGCCTTGTAACTTTTGGCCTTGGTCTTGTAACGTGTGGCCTTGGCATTGCTACTTTTGGCCTTGTTAACAACTCTGATTTTAATGAATAAGTAAGTATATTAATGTCAATATAAAACATTGCAATGCTATTATTGTGTTATAGTTGACTTTAATTTTTAATTTAAATTTTAAAAAGTAATCACATATATTAAAAACTTTAAATATTTGATTAACACATATTTATTACCAAAAAATGGTATAAAAGATATGTGTAATAAAAATGTTGATTCATTTGAAATAGCACTACAAAAAATAGTCTACTTTTTTTTGTAGTGCTATTTTTCTAGTTTATTATTCTCACTAAACTGCAATGATAAAGAGCACATATTGGTGGTGGTCT
The DNA here is from genome assembly GCF_022113875.1 of Hydra vulgaris. Classification (NCBI taxonomy): domain Eukaryota; kingdom Metazoa; phylum Cnidaria; class Hydrozoa; order Anthoathecata; family Hydridae; genus Hydra; species Hydra vulgaris. The sequence goes on from NC_061157.1 coordinate 63,325,372, forward strand.
CACATACTGGTGAATTTTGTTCTTAAAGTGCTTGCTTTGTAGACAGTTATTTAAACTATAGTTAAAACTAATGGTGCATGTTGTTTGTTCTATTTTTTCATTAAAAATGTAATTTTTTTATATTTATCATAACATTTTTTTAAGTTAAAAATTTATTTACTTATCACTCAACCTTACAATTTTTTTTTTTTTTTTTTTTTATTTGCATTCACTTCCAACAAGGCTGCAAGCAACCACTATTAAGTTGGGAGTTACTAGGAAAAAAAAAAGAACAGAGTTATAGAGCAAGGAAACGGTTGACAGAAGACTTGAAAAATTGAAGAATCATGAGTCAGGAAAACATGAAGATGGGAGAGAGTTCCAAAGGATTGAAGTGCTTGGAAAAAAACTAGATGAATAAAAGTTTTTAGAACATGCAGGGACAGATACAGTAAACGAATGAGACTTAGCTGAATGACGAGTAAAACGAGAATGAATTTTAGTTGATGGAACTAGAGATGATAATTCCTTTGAGCAGTGACCATGATAGTATTTGTAGAAAAGAGAAAGAGATGCAACTTTACGACGATGGGAAAGAGGCTCAAGCTTAGCAGATAGTCCAGGTCCAACAACATTTACAATGCGTTTTTGGACCTTATCAAGAAGAGAAAGTGAATCGTTAGAAGAACCAGCCCAAATATGACAACAGTATTCCATACAAGGACAAATAAGAGATTTGTAGAGGTAGAGAATGTAATCAGAAGTAAGGAATTGGCGAGCACAATAAAGAGAAGCAACCTTAGCAGAAGCTAATTTAGCAATCAATTGTATATATGGTCAGTAGTAAGTGATAATCCAAGAAGACGTAAAGTCAGTAAGAGGATTGCCATTCATTAATATAGGAATGTTGACCATATTACGGTAGTTGTTTGCAGTAAACAACTGGGTTTTGTTAGAGTTGAAATTCACAAGCCACTGTGAACCCCAATCTATTACTGAAGTGAGATCGGATTCAAGATCAGCTGCTTGTTCTAGGCGATCGAAAAGAGAAGATTTTTTGTCAAGATAGGAGTATAAAGTTAAGTCATCAGCAAAAAGAGCTACTTTAGATGAAAGGTTGTCAGGAAGATTGTTTATGTAGATAAGAAACAAAACAGGGCCAAGGATGGAACCTTGGGGAACCCCAGAAGTTACTGGAAATAAAGAAGAGTGTTGGCCTTTAAGGGTGACTTTAATAAACCGGTTAGAAAGAAATGATTTGATAATCTCAAAAACTTTCCCAGGAACACCATATGAAGCAAGCTTATGGTGTTTCTGTCTTCTTTCTGTTAATAGCCTTGCTATTAACAGAAAGAAGACTGATCGGACGATAATTGGAGGGATCAGAATTTTCTCCAGAGTTTTTGAATATTGGAACCACAGATGCCATTTTCCGACAAGCAGGAAAACAAGACTCAGTCAAACACTTGTTAAATAGTTTAGAGAGAACTGAAGAAAGTTCTGGAGAACAATTCTGACTGTGAAAGGAATCTTGTCTGGACCACAAGCTGTAGAAGAGTTTAATTGAGATATGACTTTAGCAACAGAAGCCGGAGTGATTTGAATGTCTAACAATGGGTCAACCTGTTTGACTGGAATGGAAGGAAGAAAATGTCCATAAGATTCAAGAGTGGAATTAGAAGAAAAGTTCTTTGCAAATAGTTCTGCCTTATCCTTGGGAGAGGTAATAAGATCAGTCCCATGAATGAGAGATGGAATGTTAGATCTACCCTTGTTAATAATGTTGTTGAAGATTTTCCAAAAGTCTTTAGAGCCTAACTTCTGTGATATGATGCGAGATTTAGTGAACTGAAAATAATGGAGTTTAGCATCAGAAAGCACCTTTTTACATCGATTTTTTGCAATAATAAATAGCCGTTTGTTCTCAAGAGAGTTGTTCTTTTGAAAAAGATGAAAAAAATGATTACAATTAGATATAGCAGCCGCACAAGAAGGAGAAAACCATGGAGTAGAATGAGGCTTGACTTGAAACCGACGAGAAGGAATAAAAGCTTCCATTCCAGCCTGAATCCAGGAGGTTACGTAGGAGGCGCATTTATCAGCTGAGAGAGAAAAAACATCAGCCCAAGGACCATCACAAAGAAAATCACGAAAAGAATCTCAGTCAGCTTTAGGGTAGTAGTAGGTGGTGCGATGATAAGGTGAGCCCAAAAAAGAAGTACGAGAAGAAAGATTTATAGAGATCATTGCATGGTCAGAACCACCTAAGGAAGAAAAGTGAGAAACTGAACATAAGCTAGGGTCAGAGACAAGACATAAGTCAAGGAGTGAAGGTAAATGATTAGGGTTGTCAGGAAAACGAGTCACAAAGTTAACTATCTGAGTAAGAAATTTAGAAACGTAGAAGTTAAAGGCTTTAGTGCCAGCAGGATCAGTGGTGTTAGAGCCAAGCCATTCAGCGTGATGGGCATTAAAATCACCAACAACAACAATATTGGCAGAGGGGTAAAGAGAGAGGGCATGGTCAATTTGATCAGAGATAACATCTAAAAGAGTGCAATCATGGGAAGAAGGAGAACGATAAAGAACAAAGAGAAAGAGTGAAGAGGTGCAAGTGAAAGCACATAAAAGAATGGTCAAAAGATTCAAACCTGATTTCACGACAAATAGGGGAATTAATGCGTATGTATACCCCTAAACCTAGCATGTGACTATTAAAGTCTTTACGAATCAAAGGATAGTACCCATCAACTCTCTGAGAGCTACCACAGAGTTCGGGAAACCTTACTACCAGCCGGTCTCAGAACCATTAAACTGAGTTTTAGAGCTGTACCCTCATATGGAGATAACAGGAAGAGTTGCATAGCCATTATCAAGGAGGCATAAGCAAAATTCTATGCGTAGAGTCAAGGAGATCCAGCATTCATTATCCTAGGCAGGAAACAATGTAACACAGGTTACATCTGCACCAGCCTAATAGATGAAGAAGGGGTTCGAGGCTGGTTAGCAGAATTTTTCTGCTTACCCCTAAAGTCTTTGCCTAGGAGGCCTTCTACAAGACAGTAACTGGATGCAGTTAACATCTGCCCAAGATGAGTATTTTTATCGAGACACCATCTCTAGCCTTTACTCAACTAATTTAAAATGATAAGGAGTAGAGATTAAAAGTATGGACTTTTTTCTTCTAAATCAATAAGCAAAAATACATGTTTCCATGTTTTTTGGTTTCCAAAAGGTTTTTGTGAAAATGGCATTGGTTTTTAGCTATTTTTTTGAAGATTTGTTATTAATATGAAGACATTCTTTACAGTGTGGTATTTACCACTATAAATAAGTTTGATTATTTTTAAATTAAAATAAATAAATATGCATAATTTTTTTTTTTTTTTTTTTTTTTTTTTTTTTTTTTATATTTGTTCAGATAAAAAAACATTACTTAGTACTCCATATAATAACAACAGATTTTCCACCTTTTTTTTTTGGTCAGTAAATTATGTAGAATAATTTACTGACTAAAATACTTTAATTCTAAAAATATTTAATTTATTTTTATTAATTTTGTTGTTTTTCTATTTGCTTTTATATATATTTTGTGTTTTATTTTGAAAACTTAAAAAGTGTAGCCTTTAAAATTGTTATTTTTTTTATGTTAGAAAATGTTTTTGGTAATGGAGCTGTGTTTGCAAGGTGCTTTAGAAAGTTTACTAAAAAAAGTTACATATTTTGAAGAGAAGGTTTTTTATTTTTCTTTTTTTTTCTTTTTATACTTGATATCTATGATTTGAAATAAATACGTTTACTGTTTAATTTCATTTTTATCATGTATATATATATATTTTTTTTGAATTTATGCTTTTTTTAAAATGTGTTTACACCAGTGTTTAGATGTAACAGGCTGATTTACTCAAAATCAGGCTAACAGGTTTACTTGTAACAGGCCAACTTGGTCAAAAACAGTGTAGTGTTAAGGAAGTAAGGGATGTCTATTCCTTTCAAATTATGAAAAAAATGTTGCTCTACAGGGCAACCAATTTTTTATTTAAATTTTTGAATGAATTTACTTCAAGCAAAGCTGCAAGCAACCACTATTAAATTAAGAGTTAACTGAAAGAGAGGTAAATAACAAGAAAGAGAGGTAACAAACTGAAAGAGAGGTAAATAACAAGAAAGAGAGGTAAATAACTGAAAGAGAGGTAAATAACAAGAAAACTGTTGATAAAAGATCTGAAAAGATGTAAATTGTATGAATCAGGAAAAGATGATAGCAGGGAAGAATTCCAAAGCAACAATGTTTAGTTAGATGAATAAAAGTATTTTGAGCATGAAGGAATAGTTACAGTTAGTAACTATTCCTTCATGCTCAAAAGTTGAATTTTGGTTGATGGAACAATTGATTATAGCTAGCGTGAGCAGTAATCAAATGGATTTATTTAGTCTCAAGCTAGACAACTAGAGAACATCTAGTATTAGAAAAGCTAGCTCAAATATGACAACAATATTCCATACAAGGGCAAATAAGAAATTTATAGACCTAGAGAATAGAATCACGAGTAAGAAAATATTGAGCGCTATAAAGATAAATAATCCTAGCAGATGCTTACTTTACAATAATATATTTATTTTCCATGGTTTCCATGAGAGGTCAGTAGTGAATGGTGATCCGTGAAGACATTAAGTAAGTGGCCATGACACAGTGGTTAGACCGCTTACTTTAGAAGCAAGAGATCCCAGGTTTAAAACAAGCTTGGGGCATATTTCGCACCATTGGTAAGGAAGAAGGTGTGAAATTCCTATTTAATTTTTTTTCCACTGTGCTCTGTGACACAAACATTAAGTCTTTTTTGGGGCACCTAAAACAAAAATTAAAGATTAAAAAAAAAATGAGTGAAAATATGTGAAGAAATGCAAGATTATTTTAAAAGCTAAAAAAAAATCTTTTTCAGCACTCTGAAAAGAAATTAAACCAGATTAAGAACAACAATGACTCAAGACTCAATAAATTGATGATGAAATTGATGACTCAAGACTGTCAAGACTGTCTGTATTAAGCTTTGTTTGTCTGTACTAAGTTTTGTTTGTCTGTACTTAGTAGCTATTGAAGCAGCTCAATTAAGCTTAGTAGCTATTGAAGCAGCTCAATTAAATTTAAAAATTTTTGTTAAAATATACCTAAAACAAAACAGGACACGTAAGTAACCATAAATCTTTATTAAATACAAATTAAAATTAAATACAACAAATAAAATAAGATAAGTATAAAATATGAAGTATAAATAAAAATTTTAACAAAAATAACGTAAAACAATAGAATAAAATATAAACAATAATGTTAAATAATGAAAATTGTTATATTCTAATAGAAAACCGCAAAATACTCAATTACACTACCAATGTGATAAATGATGTTAGATTAAACTTTATTATAAACACAACAAGTTGCTAAAGTATTGGATAAATAAACCCAAGCCAATAAGTATAGAAATATATAGAAATATATAGAAAATTATAAAAACAACAAAACCATACAAACTTTAATGACATCATAGATACCTAAATTAAATGTTGCAAACCAATCAAAAAAACAGATTTTGAATAAAATATAGCAACAATGGGGAAAACAGTAAACAAAACCAATGCAACATCAAACATCAAAAACTGCATAGGGCGTGGATATATACACACGCATATGCATCCATACATATATACATATACATACACACACATACCAATGGTTGTCGAGTAAGTATTGAATGTTCCAGTATAATATTTTTATGCTGGTTTCTAGTATTACTAGAAACCAGCGTAAAAAATTTATTCCTCAACCATATCTAACTAACACAGCCATACTTCAAGTTACCTATGATGGATTTAACATTCATGCATAAGATTTATATTATGTTCTGGTTCTAAAAGCTAGCTCAGACATATTCAAAAAACAAACATATTTTTCCATGGAAACAGCAATTATGTATGTAACTGTAGTTCTGTTGCGTAAGTGCACACAAAAAAATGAAACAATAACCAAGCACATATAAAAGTAGTATTGTATGTAGAAAATGCAAAGGATGAGATCAAACATTTTAAAAAAGGTTTTGCCACAAGATGTTTAAGGCTATTGTGTATACCATGAAAAATGTCTATGTTGGCATATAATAAAATAGTTAATGCTCACTAGCCAAAAATTCTATCCAACAGATTAATTTTTTTGTTATATTTGGTGTAGGTAATTTGTGGTGTTTAAACTAGACTGAGCAATGAAAGCCCACAGATTTGCAGGTTGTCTGTGCCAAGCTTAGTAGCTATTGATGTTCTCATTTTATGTTCTTATTTTATGTTCTTATTTTATGTGAATTATACATGTTAAAAATCACGTAGATTTGTGTTGAAAGTCACGCATTATTTCAATTGTAATTAAAAGTATTCTCATGGGGCTTTTTTTTATTTTATATATATAGAGACGATTTTTGTATAGAGTTAGTGAGGTTAAAAGAAAGCTATAAAATAATACGTTTTGTTTATTCAATTCATGGGCGCGACAATCCAACAAGCTATTTCGGCAATTATGCCACTGGTATTCGATGGCAACCATCAGCGGTTTGTCCGCCAACTACCAACATACATAACTGCAATGGGCATACCCGAATCCAAAAGGAAAACAATAATATTAACATGTTTGCCACCACAGATTTATTCTGCACTGGAAGATTTATGCTTGCCTACATACCCAGAAGATGACTCAGTTATCTACGCAGACATCGAGGAAAACATCATGAAGCTTTTTAAACGGAAGTCATTGTTAATACTACGCTTTGAATTTGCAACTATAAAAAAAGCAAGTAATGAAAGTGTGACGGAATTTTCACGACGAATTGCAAGAGCTGCTGAAAGATGCAAATTTACAGATAGAGATGATCGAATGCGCAACCAATTCATCACGGGTTTTAACAATGGTATTACAATCAAATGGTTATTACTGAATTGCGACAACATCGCTACTTCCACTGACATCTAGTGTGTCCGACACAAACAAAGTTACATGTTTCAATTGTGGGAAACTTGGACATTTTGCATGGGACTGCAAAGCAAAATGCAAGACTTGTTCACATGATCATCAAGCTAAAGACTGCTTCAAACGATTGCAAAGTTTAAAAGGAAAAGGGAGAATTTGGAAATAATGGCATCCAATATTCTTCCAGAAATGACGTTGCCATCATTAAAAGTGAAAATAAATGGAATTCTCCGAACAGCATTAATTGATTCTGGATGCTCCATCCACGCATGGTCTTGTTTTAAAAAGTTAAAAACTTATCACAACTTTGGGAGGAGCTGTGCAAGTGCTGGGTGAAATGGTAATTAAATTGGAAATTGATGGAATACATCGGATTGTTAATTCTCTGGTTGTAAAAGAAAAACTATTCGGGTTTGATTTGATTTTTGGAATGAATGCGATTAAAAAAATATGGAGGAGTCATCATTTATGGTAATAAAAACTGTACTGTCTGAATCTTAGCATGTGACACAGCAAAATGTGGTGCCATTACTACAACGATAAAAAACGAAAACAAAATAAACGAAATAAAATGTGATGTCAAAAATACAAATTAAGAAAACAAAAGAAACAAAATAAAATGTGCTGTTACTACAACGATAAAAACAAAAATGAAATAAACGAAATAAAATGTGATGTCAAAAATACAAATGAAGAAAACAAAAGAAACAAAGTAAATCATCAGGATTTCGCAGTAAATTTTGACGGGAAAAAGTGGACGGCATCATGGAACTGGAATAAAGAGCCTGTAATTGATAATACCATTTGTGAATACAAGATGAACCATGAGTACGAACGTAGTTACCGCAAATAAATAAATAAATGGATTAACTCTGGCATTCTTGTACCATATAACGAACTAATATTGGGACCACCTAAAGTATTGATACTGCTTATGTGCGTAGTGCAAGAAAATAAGGACAAAAAGGTATGTCCAGTGTGGATTTCCTCCACAAAATCTTGAACAATCACGTGTCTTAGGATTGAGAGTTTAAAGAAATAAAAATGGGGAACTGATATGGAAACAAGACAATATGGTACAATTAGAACCTTTAAATGCAGTCACGCGATCGCAGCTTTTCAACAAGTTAGGTAAACTCATTGGACATTACCCAGTGGCAGGAAGTTTGTGTTTACAAGCTTCATATATCAAACGTTTAGCTGGAAATATACCTTGGTGTGATTTTATTTTAGAAGATTGTAAAGAAAAACTGAAAGATTTGCTTCACTGTGTAGAAAAGGAGGATTCGGTTGGTGGAAAATGGTTGGTACCAGTGAATGGAAAAGCTGAGCTTTATTGTGATGCATTATCCATAGGACTTGGGGTTGTTCTGCTCATTGGTGGAGTAGTTGTTGAAGACCCAACATGGCTACGGCCAGCAAGTGACACACACCATATCAATATAAGTGAACTGGATTCGATACTTCGAGGGTTAAACTTAGCTAGTAAGTGGGACATAAAAGAGTTAACAGTATACAGTGATAGCAAGAGCATCGAAGGATGGTTAAATGCAGTTTTGAAGGAAGAATATCGCGTAAAAACTTGTGGAATTTCTCAATTGTTAGTACAAAGACAGTTAAATACTATTAAGGAAGTGGCAAAAGGTATCCAGATTGTAGTACAATGGATTCCATCGGAAATAAGTTTGGCTGATCGACTCTCACGAATCCATCAAAAATGGTGCAGAACAGTGTGTGCAGCTGGATTACCTGAACAAAAAGACATATGGAAAAATCATTCGATTGGTCACTTTGATGTCGCTCGAACATTACAACTTTGCTTTCAAAATAACCAGAGTTCAAATGAATCAGTCAACGATGTTTTTTACAGACTAAAAGATAAAACCGATAACGCTAAAGGTATTTTAACTAAAAATTAGTAGTGTGTTAATAATGTAATGGAATTATTTTTTCTTCCCTTCATATCTACAAATTCATTCTTTTAAATTTGATTGAGCTGATTCGAAAAAAAAGTCCCATAAGAATACTTTTAATTACAATTGAAATAACGCATGACTTTCATTTTCTAATTTTTAGTTGGTTTCTATGTCATTTAGTTAAAATAGAGTTTTAGACAAAGTTTTTTATTTTCATGTATAATTTTTTTAAATGAATGAGGACTATAAATTGTTGCTACACTGGTGGATAATAAACAGGGTTGGCATTAAAAAACCCGCCCAAAAGAACCCGCCCAATAAAACCCAAAAAAACCCACCTAAAAAAACCCAATAAAACCCTGGAAAATCTGGGTTTTATTGGGTTTTTTTTAAAGATATTTAATAAGTTTATGAACTATTATAACCAACTTTAACATTATGACTATAATATTATTTACTAAAATAATTATTAACTATTATTATTAACTTAATTATTATTAATTATTATTATTAACTATTATAACCAACAATAACAGCTATCAGAGCAGGTTTACTATTATTTGAATCATTATTTGGAAATACATTATTACAATTTTTATTCAAATATTTTTATCGATTGAGATTTTTATTACTTTATGTTATTCGCCTCCCAAGTTGAATTTAAATGAGTAGTAGTGAACAGAGAAGCCAACACAACAGTCAAGGAGGCTACCTTGTTGTGGTTACAACCCTCTCTCAACTCTTTTGCAGTGGTGTTGTGGTAGAGCGCTCACTTCATAAGTGAGAGGTTCCGAGTTCGATCCCCACCATGTTCCTGGCAGTACCGCGCTCAACTCCTTTTTCTGCGCAGCAGCCTTGTTCGTCAAAGTTCGTGTTTCGGAGTTATAGAGTTGAGAGAGGGTTATAACCACAAATAAGTAGCCTCCTTGCCTGTAGTGGCCTTAAGCTTTGAGGATGTGAATTAATTTAAAAAAAAAACTCCTTAACTCCTAAACGCGAATCTTTATAAACAAGGCTGCTGCGCAGAGAAACAAGTTTGTTCATTCGATTTTCAAGTTCAAAGTTTAATTGAAACTTCAGTTACTACCTCCCATTCTCAAGCCTTCTTTTTCACATTTTCTCATTGACATTTTTAATTATATAGAATAATACTTTTAATTTTAAAATAAATCAATACATATAGATTAAGCGTGAAATTTTTTTTTTCTATTACAGTTTTAAATTATATTTAAAAATCTTTTTCAAAATAATTTGAAAAATTCTTGTTATAAATAATTAAACAACAATATATAAAATATATTTTAAATAAAGTTAAAGTAAAAAAAAACTAATTTTCAATATCATTAAACAAAAACACAAAAAATTTTTTTACATATTTTACAGACAAAATAAAAATTAAACCCAAAAAAACCCCAATTTACCCAATAAAACCCAATAAAACCCAAAAAAAAAACACTGGGCCGGGTTTTTTTAAAAAAACCCAGGTTTTTGTAAAAAAAACCCAGGTTTTTGCCAACCCTGATAATAACATGTATGAATGATTATAAAAGATGAATAATCATAGCTGATTACATAAATAAGACATAAGAAATAGACATTAACCTAATGTTACACTGCTGCAGGTTAAGGATAAGTTACTAGTATTTACTACAATTTTAATTTATAGATATTTTCAAGAATGTATTTTACTATTATACCTATATATATATCATATTTTTATTTTTATATTACATACTTTTATGGTAAAAAAAAAAAAAGTCTCTTTAAACATTTAAGTGACGTCAACAATTTAGCTACATTTTAATGTTGTTCAAAAGATTAAACAAATTAATGCGAAAGTATGTCAAGTTTTATTGTTTTTTAAAAAACCACAATAATAATGATAAGAAATTTTATTTTATTTAATGGGTTTTTTGTTTTTGCCTTTTTATTGTTTTATAATATTTTTAAAACATGCGAGTAATGATGCTATATCGACTGAGAAATAGGTAAAATATGCTCTTGCATTTTTATCTATTGTGTTGGCATTGCTTTTTTACTGTAAAATATGTGCTGATTGTTGCTACATTGACTATCTTATAGCCTGCTGCTACAATGGAGTGCTGCTACATTGACTATCTTATAGCTTGCTGCTTTAAGGGAGTACTTCTACATTGACTATCTTATAGTCTACTGCTACAAGGAAGTACCACTACATTGACTGAGGGTTTGGTAGATAATTTATCATTAAAAAAAAAAACTGAACTATGAAAGCATGTTTAGATAACATCTCTGGTGTCACACTTAAATAACCTGCTGCTTTGGGTTTCAGTAAATACATTGGTCATAAATTTTATAGCCTCCTGCCGCAAAGGAGAGCTGTTACATTGACTGAGAGTTTAGCATGAGGCAGCATTATTCTTCATTTTTTTCTTCTTTTCATTGAGCAGTATTGCACTATAAAGATAAGGAAAGCAAGTAACAATTTATCTATATATGCTGTAGTAAATATATATCCTATTTTTATCTTTTTCTTTCTAATTTTAAGTTCCAATATTAAATATGTTGAAATATAACAAACAATAATGGGAAAAAAAAGAATTTTATCACAGAGTATTTTAATAATTTACACTTTTGAAGTTATTTTAAATTTGCCGAGTTTTTATTTCTTTAGCTTTGAACTAAGCAGTTATTAACACCTGTTTTGGCAGATTATGGCTTAATCTTTAGCAACCAGAACTACTAATTGAGGAAAGGGAGGGGGGGGAGCTGAGAGTCATGGCAAAAGGATAACTATAATTATAAATTTTTAAGTCCTATTGTATAATAAGAATTTTTTTTTTAACCTTGCCAATTTTTTTTAAATACAGTAACATAAATAACAAAAATTCAAAACAAAACAGTTTAAGCAAATTGTTAGTAAAGTTTTAATACAATATATATATTTCCTTATATTTCACAATACTTAAATATACAATTAACAAACTCAACTAACCTACTGTCAATAGTTATAGGTTTACACTTACAGATGTTTGTACATAATGTTTTCTAAGTGGATTTTTTCACATTTGCATATTACATACTGCTTTTTTAATGTATATATAATGTGGTATACACCACTACCGCATAATATAAATTATGCAATAGTGGTGTAGTGGTGTCCGCTCGCTTCATTAGCGAGAGGTTCCAAGTTTCATTCCCACCACGTCTTTGGTAGTACCGTGCTCAACTTGTTTCTTCGCACAGCAACCTTGTTCTTCAAGGTTTGTGTTTCGGAGTTAAAGAGTTGAAAGAGGGTTATAACCACAAGTAGCCTCCTCATCTGTAGTGTTCTTCTCGACCTTGGGGAGGTGAATTACCTAAAATATATATATATACAGTCACAGACAAAATTAAGTAACATTGTTGATAAAATCGAAACTCGAACAATAAAAACAAAATTATTTATGTCATGATCTACGCAACTGCAATAATTTTATGTTTTTAAAATTTTGATTCCAAAGAAAAATAAATATATTTTTAACTCTTTACAACTCATTGCAAAAGTCACTATATTAAATGAAATCAACTATTTTACAATTTGTTTGTCCAAAATAAATGCGACAAAAGTAAGAAACATTTGAGTTTTTATTATGAAATATAATGTTTTGTCAGTAATATATATATTATTAATAATATATATAAAAGAGCAGAGCAATATATAAGTTGATAAGTCATTTTCTGCTAATATATATATATATATATATATATATATATATATATATATATATATATATATATATATATATATATATATATATATATATATATATATATATTTAAATTGAAAGTTCTTTTTTTAGGATGTATTGTGCATATTTACTCAGCTAGCTGATGCAATAGATTATATTCATAGCAATGGTTTGTATACATAATTTAACTTTGTTTTCAGTATTATAAGTTTTAAACTGGTTGGCTAATTTTAATAATTTTATTATTAAATAATTTAAAATCACATTTAGATATCATACACAGAGACCTCAAACTAGAAAACATTCTTCTTGCTCCTCAGTTTGAATCTTACAACATCAAGGTTGATGAAATATTTGCGTGTGTTTTTTTAAAAAAATCAGCCGATGTTAAATAATGTCAAAAATATTAGAAATGTTATCATTTAGTATTTGAGTTTATGGTCTAGGGAATAAATAAATGTATGTGATATTTATTTTAATGTTGGAAGCTAACAGATTTTGGTCTGTCATACACTCGAGGGGGATCAGGAAGTGACTACATGATGAATCAAGTTGTTGGAACTCCAATTTATATGGGTAAAAATCATATTTTGTAGAAATTTCTTTTATAAATTGCAAATTTTTGGAGGAATTGATTGGATTTTTTAAGTTTGTGTTTTTATTTAAGATATTAATTTGTTCAAGATATTTTATTTTTAAAATATTATAAGTTTTATTTAAAATAACATTTTTTAGTTTTGTTTATTTTTATTTAAAAAAATTTTTTAATTATTTTAAAAAAATTTTTAATTCATATTAATTTGCTTAATTAATGTTTAACAAAATGTTAATTACTTTTTATTGACATCAGTTATTGGTAATTCTGGACCAATTAAAGTATGTTTGAGCATTGTTGTTGATCTCGTTATATATTTTTGAATCTACAGTTTTATGAGATTTTCATGTATTCAGAGAACACATCTCCTTATATATAGTATTTTTGAATCTACAGTTTTATGAGATTTTCATGTATTCAGAGAACACATATTTTAAATATTATTAAATACATTTTGAGGATATGCCTAATAAGATTTATTTCTACATCCATGAGTTAACTTGATTTTAAATTTTCTGCTTCATTGCACCTTAAATAATCAGCGCTTTAATTTTACATTAGAGTTTTATTAATGGTGATATAATTATGGTGTTTTATTTATTTTATTTATTCCATCGTTTTATTAAAAATCCTGTTAAGCTAAATATAAATAGTGTTTCCAAATAAGTTGTGGTTTAATCAATTAAAAAGTGGTAGCTATACAACTGTTATTAAATATTTTATAAATACGTGTATACACATTGGAAACATGTGTATGCATATAGGAAACATGTGTATGCTCATAGGAAACATGTGTATGCACATAGGAATCATGTATATGCACATAGGAAACAGGTGGGTACTCTAACACTTTAGGTCTATTCTGACCAAAATTAAAATCTTGTTAATTTTGTGGTGCTCTGTGACTTCTAGATCTTTTCAGAATACCTTAAAAAAGTAGGTAGTATAGGCTAATACAAAAAAATATATATTTAAATTATTCCTTAATTATACTGGTCAAACTAACTGTTTGTTTATTGTAACTTTTTTTTTTTTTTTGTCAATTCACCTCCCCAAGGCCAAGAAAACCACTACAGACAAGGAGGCTACTTAATTGTGGTTATAACCCTCTCTCAACTCTATAACTCTGAAACATGAACCTTGATGAACAAGGCCACTGCGCGGAGAAACAAGTTGAGCGCGGTACTACCAGGGACGTGGTAGGGATCGAACTCGGAACCTCTCGCTTATGAAGCGAGCGCTCTACCACTACACCACTACCGCATAAGCTTAAATAATATAGAAAGTGGTTTAAAAAATCTTTATGAATTTTAAATCTTGGCTACAATTTGTCAACTTAACAGATACCATCAACTTAACAGATACCATCAACTTAACAGATACCATCAACCTAACAGATACCATCAACTTAACAGATACCATCAACTTAACAGATACCATCAACTTAACAGATACCATCAACTTAACAGATACCATCAACAGATACCATCAACAGATTGAAAATCCTATGATTGTGATGATATATGCAGAAATCGATTTGGCTTTCTGATAATTTATGGCATAAAAATTTTTTTTTTAATAAATTTTTTATTTGTTAAATATGACCTGCATGGCTTAATGCTTTTTATTTTTCTCAACAGTAAAAGATTTCCAAAATGTCTTTTATCAATGCTATAGGATTTTGTGATAAATTTTTTTTAAAAGACCTCAATAAAAACAACTGTTTACTTTGACTTTTATTACCTTATTGTAACAACTGTTTCCTGTAACTTTTGTTAGTTTACTTACTGTAATAACTGTTTACTGTGACTTGTGTTACCTTACTTACTGTAACAACTGTTTACTGTAACATTTGTTACCTTAGTGTAACAACTGTTTACTATGACTTTTGTTACCTTACTTACAGTAACAACTATTTATTGTGACTTGTGTTACTTTACTTACTGTAACAACTGTTTACTATGACTTGTGTTACCTCACTTACTGTGACAAATGTTTACTGTAACATTTGTTACCTTACTGTAACAACCATTTACTGTGACTTGTGTTACCTTACTCACATTAAAAACTTTTTACTGTGACTTTAACTGTGACTATTTTTCTTTTTAATAATGCATAAAATTTGGTGAAATGAGTCTTTTCAAAACTATAATTTTTTTTAAGCTCCAGAAGTGATTACAAGGTATGATTATAGCCAACAGTGTGATATTTGGAGTGCAGGTGTTATTATGTACAAGCTGTAAGATTTAGATTTTTATAAATTTTTATTTGTTATGTTTGTTGCAATAATTTTTTTTTTTTGGAAGTCATTTTCTTGTCACTCCTAATTTATTAGATTGAATCTAATTTCCTAATGTTATGAAGTTAAAAAGAAAGTCTTTAAGACAAATTTATTTGTTTAATTAATTAAATTTAATTGCTTAGTTACTACTTCATTAAATTAGTAGTAAATTTAATTGCTGTCTAATACTTTACTAAACCAGTTATGTAGTTGTCGTATCTATGTGATAAGATATAACTACTGCATAACTCTGGAGTTATGTATTATTCATATCTATGTGATATATATTTCTAACTTTTTCACTACAGCTTTGAATTCTTCGTTAAGTGAAGGTTAAGTTTGGTCAAATAAAATTAGTTCAATGAGTTTTTGTTATATATAAAATATATAAAGTTTATATCCATTTATAACCTCGGCTCTAAGTTAAAGGCATTTATATCCATGACTCTTTGTAAGGCATTTGTGTAAGGCATTTGTATCCTTGGCTCTAAGTGTGAGCCATTTTAATCCTCGGCTCTTAGTGTAAGGCGTTTATATCCTCATTTCTAAGTGAAAGATGTTTATATCCTCCGCTTTTGTATTTTTTAGTTACCATGCTTTCAATTATTCTTCCCCCCTCCCTTTTTGCTCATTTAATGAACAAAAACCTTAATCTATAAAATAACTTTTTATTAATAAAATTGCTTTAAATATTTTTAGGACAGTTAGTTAAAAACTTTTTTGTCTTCTTGCCAAATTTAAAGACTGTCTGTTCATGCCAAAACCCTTATTCAATGGATGCACATTCAGCTTTGTCTATAGCTAACAGTCAGTTGATGCAGGCCTGGCACTAGACATTCTGAAAGTGTGTGAAAAAAATATTTTGGCAGCAATTTTTTTTTCATTTGAAATCATTGCAAGATTGTTTAACCTATCCTGGTCCATCGTTGATCTTAAGTAATTTTTGCACTAGCTACTGTTTTTGGTAATATGAAAAGAATTCCAATTCAATAAATACATTCACATAAATTTTGTTCAAACCATCATGTACAAATGTTTGAAAGGATTTTTTGGGAACCAAATTTTTACTAAAGCGATAATAAAAAACGGTTTAACAGTTAAAGACAGACACTTTGATTGCAAAATTAAACATATTTTTTTTAAAGCGGAAAAAATTGTAAATTTTATAAATGATATTGAAAAACATAGCAGTTTAAGGTGAACATCTGACAGAATCAAAAACAACTAAATTTAATGTATGACTGCAGCATGGAATAAAAAACGATTAAACATTTTTTTTTTTAAGAATATAAGCCTGTACATTATTTCTTACACCTTTTATATTTTTTTTATATTTGTACCATTGTTATAGCTCTTAACTGTTATTTTTTCCACTGACAAATTTTTTTTTTTCAGAGAATCAATAATTACATTTGATAATTCAAGTCTTCTTAAATTTTCAATTAAGTAAATTCCAAAAAAATTTTCATTAATGTGAATTTTGCACTTTTTCTCTACATGTACATATTGAAACAGTATTGACATTTTGCTTCTGGTGACTGGTGTCCGGCGTACAATCAGTAATAATTGAAAAATAAACAGACTTTGGGATATTAGCAGAAATTTTGATTTTAATGGATTTGTCAATCAAATCAATGATTTCATGAATACTTTTTGCAAGAATTTAATTGTTTGTTTTTTTTTGTCCTCAAAAAAATTTTTTCAATGACTGGATCAAATTCAGCCAAAAATTCTAAAATTTTAGAAAGTTTCCATTATTATCTTGCTACACATTGTCTCTGAGTGTCATTTTTCTCTGAGTGTTCATTTTATGTCTCTGAGTGTCATTCATTAAGTTGTCCCAATATTTCTTTTAAGTTTTATCCATAATTTTATCAATTATAGTGTCTTTTTGAAATCAATTTTTTTGATCCATTCACTTGTTGTCGCAGTCAAAATGATCAAAGCTTTTTGGTGGCTTTTCAAAATATGTGAATTATGGCGGCAATCATTAACAACATAATAGGATTTGAAGTAAAAAATATACAGTAAAAAACAAAAAACTTTGTTTGCTTTTTTTGAATTTATTAACCACCTTCTAGAATTTTTTTTACCATTATCCATGATGTGGTAAACATGATGATTTTAAAAACTCAGGTTATCAAAGTTTCTTTGTTATTAGAATCTTCTAAGAAACTGTTCGGACATTTGATAGCAGCACTTTGTATAAAATCATTGTTCAAATTTTCCTGTCAATTGCTAATATTGTCAAAGCATTCTGATGTAGTCGCTGTTTCAGTCAATTGTTCAATTGTTTGAATAGTTTTAATTGTATTAAAAAAACCAGTTGATTTGCTTTCATTTCCAGAATCAACCAGATCTTGAATAATTGGACTTTTGTCTGTATTTTATCATGATGAGTTTTCAAGAGAAATTTTTTTAAAGATGTTTGATTTGATTTCATCTTTTCATAGGCATTTTTGTTTAAACTACCGACCAGAAAGTTTTCTCTTCTCCATTATTTCTTATAAAAGAAATCAATAAGTAATATATAATTTTATAACAATAATTAGATTACTAAAATAAGAAAATAATTAAAATATACTTACTCAATTAAGAACCTTTAAACACTTTAAAAATGCAAAAATTTCAAAGCAAAAAAACACGTTAATTTCTATATTAATTTATAAAGAAGTTCACAAATTTTTTAATTTTTAGAAGTTCACAAATTTTAATAGAAGTTTAATTAAAACAAAAAAAAATGTTTTAAAAAAAACGCTGTTTTAATCTAAAATGCTTTTTTAATTAAAAACTTTTCCTTAAAATGCAAACTTAAAAAAAAGCATTTGCGTTTTTTTAGAATTTAATTTCAATCCAATAATTATTTTCTTTATTTAAATTGATTTATTTTTTTGACATAGGTAAAAACACTATTTCTAAACAATGTCAATTATTGGTTAGTGAAAAAATGTTCATGCATAATTTGTTCTTTATTAATTCAAACATTTTTAAAATTGTACTTTTTAAAAAAAAAGCACCAAGTAAAGATTTATAATGAATTTTAAGTAAGCTATCATATATTAGAAAATATTTGATAATTTTAAAAACTGTCTTTAATTGGAATCAAAATGCTAAAAATAATTTTTTATATACTTCATGTATCTAGTATATAGCTCACATTTCATTTTGCATGAAATTTAAAAAGTTCTAGAAAGTTATAAAGTTTAAATTTTTTTCAAAAGTTTTAAAATAAAAGCAAATAAAAAATAGAAAAAATGGAAAAATAAAAAAATTGTTTGAGAAAGTTCTAAAAAGTCCAAGGATAACAAATTATTTTTTATTGTTATTAAAATTATTTTTTATTGTTTTTTGGTTGGAACTCTGTTAATTTATTCGGATAATAAGTTTTTATTTTTTATTTTGGTGAGATATTTGGTTAATAGGTTTTTATCTTTATTTGGTCAGACTTGTCTAAATTTTTTTAGTTTATGTGGTGAACCACCTTTTATGGCAAGCAATGAAGAGGAACTTTTTATTCTCATCCAGAAAGGTGAATTGAAATTTGAAAAAGAGAAGTGGAAATCAGTATCACCTTCTGGTATAATTTCCTAATACTTTTTTATTTTATTACCTTGAATGTATATGATATAATAACCTTCATCCTCAGGTCATATTAATTTTATGTATAATTGGACTATATATATTGGGCCAATACTATATATAATTGAATGACCTTTGTAAAAAGTAATTTTTAATATAAATCTTGTCTCAAAAGCAGATTTTTATTTTTATTTTTTTTTATTTTTTCATTTTTTAAATTGCTATAAACATAAATCATATGTTTAATATATGAAATTGCTATAAACATAAATCATATGTTTAATATATGAAATTGCTATAAACATAAATCATATGTTTAATATATGAAATTGCTATAAACATAAATCATATGTTTAATATATGAAATTGCTATAAACATAAATCATATGTTTAATATATGAAATTGCTATAAACATAAATCATATGTTTAATATATGAAATTGCTATAAACATAAATCATATGTTTAATATATGAAATTGCTATAAACATAAATCATATGTTTAATATATGAAATTGCTATAAACATAAATCATATGTTTAATATATGAAATTGCTATAAACATAAATCATATGTTTAATATATGAAATTGCTATAAACATAAATCATATGTTTAATATATGAAATTGCTATAAACATAAATCATATGTTTAATATATGAAATTGCTATAAACATAAATCATATGTTTAATATATGAAATTGCTATAAACATAAATCATATGTTTAATATATGAAATTGCTATAAACATAAATCATATGTTTAATATATGAAATTGCTATAAACATAAATCATATGTTTAATATATGAAATTGCTATAAACATAAGTCATATGTTTAATATATGAAATTGCTATAAACATAAATCATATGTTTAATATATGAAATTGCTATAAACATAAATCATATGTTTAATATATGAAATTGCTATAAACATAAATCATATGTTTAATATATGAAATTGCTATAAACATAAATCATATGTTTAATATATGAAATTGCTATAAACATAAATCATATGTTTAATATATGAAATTGCTATAAACATAAGTCATATGTTTAATATATGAAATTGCTATAAACATAAATCATATGTTTAATATATGAAATTGCTATAAACATAAATCATATGTTTAATATATGAAATTGCTATAAACATAAGTCATATGTTTAATATATGAAATTGCTATAAACATAAATCATATGTTTAATATATGAAATTGCTATAAACATAAATCATGTTTAATATATGAAATTGTTATAAACATAAATCATATGTTTAATATATGAAATTGCTATAAACATAAATCATATGTTTAATATATGAAATTGCTATAAACATAAGTCATATGTTTAATATATGAAATTGCTATAAACATAAATCATATGTTTAATATATGAAATTGCTATAAACATAAATCATATGTTTAATATATGAAATTGCTATAAACATAAATCATATGTTTAATATATGAAATTGCTATAAACATAAGTCATATGTTTAATATATGAAATTGCTATAAACATAAATCATATGTTTAATATATGAAATTGCTATAAACATAAATCATATGTTTAATATATGAAATTGTTATAAACATAAATCATATGTTTAATATATGAAATTGCTATAAACATAAATCATATGTTTAATATATGAAATTGCTATAAACATAAGTCATATGTTTAATATATGAAATTGCTATAAACATAAATCATATGTTTAATATATGAAATTGCTATAAACATAAATCATATGTTTAATATATGAAATTGCTATAAACATAAATCATATGTTTAATATATGAAATTGCTATAAACATAAGTCATATGTTTAATATATGAAATTGCTATAAACATAAATCATATGTTTAATATATGAAATTGCTATAAACATAAATCATATGTTTAATATATGAAATTGCTATTAACATAAATCATATGTTTAATATATGAAATTGCTATAAACATAAATCATATGTTTAATATATGAAAAGATAAGAAGGGGTGAAGAGAAAAAAAATCTCTTTTGAAGCATGTTTTTTACTTTTTTTACATATTATTTATAGTTAAAACTGATATTTAAAATCAATATAAAATCTCACTAAAGTATTTATTTTAATAAACAAACTCTACATAATATTTTCAAATCCTTGCAAAAATCTCCTGGGAATGTCTATAGCAAAAGAAAATAAATCAATATTAACAACACCAGTTTAAAAAAAAAAAACTTGTACATTCTATGGTTTACATTTTTACATTAAAAATATTATGCAAAATAACATTTTAATTAAAAAATGATTTGTTTATTAAAACAATAATTTTTCTATTTTAAACTTTAATTTTACTCTGTTAATTTTAAAAATGTTTCTTGTTAATACTATTGAATTAAAAAAAAATAGAAAAATATTTAATTTAAAAGATCATCTTCAACCAATAGTAGTGAGAATAAGATAAAATATATATGTGGAATTGGGGGTACAATAGGATAAAGAAAATTAGTACAAAAAGTGTTTTTAAAAGTTTTTAAAAATTGTTTTTAAAAATTTTGAAAAAAAGAATATACTTTCAGACAATCTATGGAAAAATAAAGAGTATTATTAATAGAAATATAAAGGCTATTGTTTGTGGGGAAATAAAAAAAAACCTTTTCGGCATATGCTGAGCTTATAAGAGATTTATAAAATGTTTTTTTCTCCTGAACGCTTGTATCTCAGTGGTTTGGTGCACTGTCATCAGTGTTGTTTTTTGGGGGTTCAACCCACCCACCCACCCTAAGCGTAATAAGTTTTGAAATATTTTCAATTTTGTCATATATATATATATATATATATATATATATATATATATATATATATATATATATATATATATATATATATATATATATATATATATATATATATGACATCTTCACTTCCAACAAAGCTGCAAGCAACCATTATTAGAGTTAAAAGTTACTGGAAGAGAAAAGATGAAATTTATAGAGCAAGATAACAATTAACAGATGACTTAAAAGATTGTAAGTTATATGAATAACAGTCAAAACAAATGAGATTTAATTGAATGACAAGTAATACGAGAATAAATTTTAGTAGATGGCACAAGAGACGCTAGCTCTTTAGAGCGGTGCCCATTATATTATTTATAAAAAAGAGAAAGAAAAGCAACATTATGACGATATGATAATGGTTGGAGGTTGGTTGAAAGAGCAGGTCTAACTATGTTTACAATGCGTTTTTGCACCTTTTCTAAAGGAGAAAGGGTATTATTAGAAGATCTGCCTCAGATATGGCAACAGTACTCCATACAAGGATGGATTTGAGATTTATAGACATAAAAAAAATAATCAGTAGTAAGAAAGTGTTGAGCACGATAAAGGGATGCAACCTTAGCAGATGCTAATTTTTCAATGGATTTTATATATGGTTTCCAAGAAAGATTATATTAAGAGTTAATCCTAGAAGATGAGGGTAGATGACTCATCGAGTACATTACCGTTTATAAATATAGGAAGATCTAGATTGTTGCGAAAACAATTAGCTGAAAAAAATTGGGTTTTATCTGAGTTAAAGTTCACCAGCTATTTAGAGCCCCATGCTGTAGCAAATTAAATGCCCCTTAAATGCCTTCTCCAAGCAATCAGAGGGTGTTGGCTTCTTATCCAGACAAGAATAAATGGTAGTATCATCTGTTCAATGGTAGTATCATCTAGACAAGAATAAATGGTAGTATCACAATGATATCTTAGATGTGAGAATTTCTGGAAGATCATTAATGTAAATTAAAAAGAGTATAGAACCAAGGATTGAACAATGAGGAACCCCTGAGGTTACAGGTAATGAAGAAGAATGCTGTCCATAGAGGACAACTTTTATACTACAATGGGTAAGGAAGGATTCAATAACCTTAAAGATGTTACCTGATACACCATAAGAAGAGAGCTTATTGAGAACTGTAAGAAGAGAGTTTATGGAGAAGACCAGCATGCCAAACTTTATCAAAGACTTTAGAAATGTTGAGAGCAATAGCCTTAGCATCTCCACATCTATCTAATGCACGATAATTCTATCGGTTTTTACCGTTAACAAATCAGCAGTAGAACAAGAAGATCAAAATCCATATTGATGAAAGTAAGTTATTAGATTCAAGATGAATGATTAAGTGTTTGTTAATTAAAGGTTTAAAAACCTTACTTTTGATAGGGAGAAGACTAATGGGATGGTAGTTAGACCAGACCAATATTATACCCCTTAAACATCAAATGGGTCCCTAATATTATCAACAAAAAAATAGTTATTCAAAAGTGTATCATGCAGCATCTCAAAAGAAGCAAAAATTTCAAAAATAATCATTATTATATATTTCACCACCTAAAAATAAAAATATGCATTTTTACAAACAAAAATAAAAATTATTACAATAAAATAAGAATATGCATTTTTAATAAAATTTAGATTTTTAATTAAAAATGAAAATAAGTATTTTTACAAAAAACAAATTTAATTAGTTTTTTTTTTATGTTTCTTATGAAATGATGATTATTTTTGAAGTTTTTATTTAATTTTGATTCTTTTGAGACCCAACATAATATACTTTTGAAGAACCTTTTTTAATAATATTAGGGACCTGTCTGATGTTTAAGGGATTTGAGATCCTAAAAAAAAAATTCAATTCCAGTATTTTTCATTAAGAAGAACACATTTAGAAGGTGGAAGCGGATATTTTTAGAAAAAATTGTTTTATTGAAAATCCTAAAATATATATATATATATATATATTAGGATTATATTAAAAAATATATATATGTGTATATATATATATATGTATATATATATATATATATATGTGTATATATATATATATATATATATATATATATATATATATATATATATATATATATATATATATTTTAAACAACTTCGCTTCCAACAAGGCTGCAAGTGACCACTAATTAGAGTTGGAAGTTACTGGAAGATAAAAGATGAAGAGAGCAAGATAAAGATTGACAGACGACTTAAAAGATTGCAAATTATATGAATCAGGAAAGCAAGATGAAGGAAGTGAATTCCAAATAACTGATGTTCGATATATATATATATATATATATATATATATATATATATATATATATATATATATATATATATATATATATATATATATATATATATATATATATATATATATATATATATATATATCAGGCCTTGCGATGAATAAGAACTGCGCGACGCATAAGCACAACGTGATTTTTGACGTCATTAAATTCTTTTTATTTGCTTTTCATATTTATCGACATTAACTGCAGCAATTTACTTAATTACCGCAAAACTACTTTAAATCGTTTATGGAGAAATGTTATTATTTAAAAATGTTTTGGAATGTTTCGTTTTTTAAAATGTAAAAACATTTGTTTATTTTCTCGATGTTTGTCACGTTTTGTCTATACTAAACGAATAAAAAACATTATAACTTAAATTTAAAAAAGATTATAAAATATGCTAATATTTGATTTTTTTTTTCTTAAATATGTAATTTAAATAATTATTTTTTCTTTTTAAAAAGTCAGCGAGTAATAAACTGGAAATTTTAATATTGTACGATTTAAAACTGTGCAATAGCTAATATTTTTACAAGCGATTTTATATAATATTTGTTTATTTATTTTTATTTATTTTCATAAAGCGGTTATTAAGCACAATCACTCGTATTAATAAAAAACTTAAACGAACGTTTTGAATAGATTTTTAATGTTATCAAGGAACTTTATTTCAAGTAATATAAAATAAAAAGTTAGAATAAAAATCTTATAGGTATAAAAGAAATATTTCAGCGAAAAAATTATTCTTAAAAATTATTATTAAAAATTATTCGAAAAACTATTGACGTTTTATTTTTCAGCAGCTGTTCTTGAGCACGCTTCGTTGAGTTTCGGTAACTTTTAACATAAAAGCGGTCAGTAATTTTTTTGAGTTAATAACTGTACTTTTTTATTGAATCAAGACGTTTTAATATTAATCCTTTTTTTTTTATTTTTGCTCACCAATTTTTAAAATGTTTCCTCGAAATTACTCTTAAATACTTTAAATACGTCTAACAGTTAATAAATATTTTTAAATCATTTTTTTTTTAACCTAACAAACCCCCGTAAAATTATTATTTAAGTGGACGACGTAAAATTCACATCGCCCGACGCTTTATCGCAAGGCCTGATATATATATATACAGTCACGGACAAAATTAAGTAACATTATTGATAAAATCGAAACTCGAACAATAAAAACAAAATTATTTAAGTCAGAATCTACGCAACTGCAATAACTTTATGTTTTTTTAAAAATTTGATTCCAAAGAAAAAAATATATATTTTTAACTCTTTATAACTCATTGCAAAAGTAACTCTATTAAACGAAATTAGCTATCTTACAACTTTTTTGTCCAAAATAAATGCGACATAACATCTTTTTTTATTATGAGTTTTTATTATGAAATATAATGTTTTGTCAGTAATATATATTAAAAATACAAGAATATCATGTCTGATTTTCATTTTAGTACTTTGTTGCACCACCTTTTGCTTTCACGACTGCTTCTAAACGTCTTGGCATGCTTTTTACAAGCTTTGACATGACGTCAGTACCAATTGAATTCCAAGTTTCACTAAGAACCTCAAAAAATTCTTTTTTATTTGTTCGTTTTGAAGGAGGTATTTTAGATTTTAAAATTGCCCATAAATTTTCAATGGGGTTAAGGTTCGGGCTTTGTGGTGGCCATTTAAGGATGTTAACTTTACTTTTTTTGAGGAAATGTTGTGCCACTTTGCTGGTGTGTTTGGGGTCATTGTCTTGTTGAAAAAAGAACTTGCGATCTAAATTCAATTTTTTAGCGGATTGACATAAATGTTTGAAAAGCAAATCAACATACAATTGTCCTGTCATTATACCTTCAACATTCGCCAGTCTTCCCACACCATTTGAAGCAAAGCATCCCCAAACCATAATTGAGCCACCTCCATGCTTGACAGTTTTTCTAAGATTTCTATCTAAGAGTGCATCACAAGGTCTGCGCCAAACTCTTTGTCGTTTTTTAAAGCCAAATATTTGAAATTTACTCTCATCAGACCATAACACTGAGTTCCAAAATGCCTCATCCTTGTTAATATGCAGTTTTGCAAATGCTAAGCGTTTTTTTTTTGTTTATACCACTAATGAGGGGTTTACTTTTTTGAAGACGGTTTATTAAACCACTTGAATTAAGTCTTCTCTGTACAGTTCGACTGGAAACATTTAATTTAAGATTTTCAACAATCTGTCTTGATGTTATAATTGAATTTTGTTTTGCTATTTTGCAGTTATATAGATCTTGACGTAAATAATTTTGTTTGTATTGTTAGAGTATCAATTTTATCAACAATGTTACTTAATTTTGTCCGTGACTGTATATATATATATATATATATATATATATATATATATATATATATATATATATATATATATATATATATATATATATATATATATATATATATATATATATATATATATATATATATATATATATAGGCAGGAGCTATTCTAGAACATTTTCGATAGCCTTGACTGTATTTAGACGCCCAATTGGGCGCCGCCAAAATTAAAATTTAGGGGCTTTTTTTTTTTTAACGCTTTTTTTTAATGTTTTTACGGCAAATATTGTTTTTTTTGCGAAAAAATCTCTGATTTTCTGCTAAAGTCCGCCGAAACAAGGGGGTACTGCCGCCCATATTTTTTCCTAGAATAGGCCCTAGTAGGTAATCTTATAGTTTAGCAGCCTAAAATAATTATACTTTCTTGTTTTAAAAAATATGGTTGAATGTTTGGGATTCATTTTAATGGATGAGCAGTTTTAATAACAAGTTAATTAAAAGTTGAAAATTTAAATTTTTCAAAATCAAAATTATTAAATATTAAAATTAAATTTTAAAATCAAACAAAATAGCTATTTTCATAGCCACATGAAATAGCCTGCTGATGGGAGTTTTAGTACATACATCAACTATCTTATAGTCTGCTGTTGTAAAGGAGTGCATTGACTGAGGATTTAGCATGGGGCGGCAATCTATTCTTTTATCATTCTTTTGTTTTTTTCCTTATATATTGTATGATATTTACTAAATAGTAAAATGATAAGCAAAGATAAAAAAAAACTAGTAAGCCTATGTTTATCTAAAAACATATAGAAAGTATATGTTTATCTAAACACATATATATATATATATATATATATATATATATATATATATATATATATATATATATATACACATACATATATATATATGTGTGTGTGTGTGTTTATATATAAATATATATATATATATATATATATATATATATATATATATATATATATATATATATATATATATATATATATATATATATATATATATATGATATTTTGTATTTGCAAATAAAATACAAATACTATATACATATAAGAGCGCTCAAAAATAAATAAATAGGATTTATTATTTAATAGAGCTTTATATATATATATATATATAATATATATATATATATATATATATATATATATATATATATATATATATATATCATTAGTCATGTAATGCAAATCAAGAAACAGAAAAACCTTATAGTTACAGTGGAGTGTACTCCACTATCAAAACAGCAAACAGCAAAAAAATAATAAAAAAAGGAAAATTTAAAAATAAAAAAATCTAAAATTTCATTATAAATTTATATATATGTGTGTATATATATATATATATATATATATATATATATATATATAATATATATATATATATATATATATATATATATATATGCACACACACGCACACATATATATATATATATATATATATATATATATATATATATATATATATATATATATATATATATATATATATATATATATATATATATACAAAAAATATAATAATAACTTATACTAATAATAATGTTAATATAAAAGTTGCTTGTGCACTCTTATTGCTTCTAGAAAAATATCTTTAACATATGTAATATTAAAAATATAAACAATTTATAAAAAATCCGCCTTTTTTACAAATATTTCTATGATGTCATACTAGTATTTAATGTAACTAACATAATGAGTAACATAACAGTAAAACAGAACACCTTTTATATATAAACTAATATAAAATTAAACATAGTGCAAAATTTTTTACTTACTGTTATGTTAATGTTATATTTTTTACATTGTTCAAGCTTTATATATGCTAAATCAACTTTGTATATTTTGTACAACTTTATTTTTAATAAAAAATATAAGACACACACAGTTGCTTATTGTTAAAATTTCAACAAGTTTAATTGTTCGGTATACATTGGTTTTTTAAACAGTGAAAAAAAGGAAAGTACATTTAATCTAATGTCTTATTGCTTTAGCTAATTTGCAGCTTAGTGTAATGGGTAATAAAACTCCTTTTAAAAGAGATGTATTCCGGATACTGTCATTTTATCTATCTGTCATCACATGATCTTTTTTTTTTTTTATTTATTATTAAAAGTTTTTTTTTTATTTACTAATACAATTTTTAGCTAAACATTTGTTGGAGGGAATGCTGAAAGTTGATCCAGCGCACCGGATTACTTCAAAAGAAATTCTTTGTCATCCATGGATTAAGGTAAGATATTTGAAATGGACTAATTTAAGTTTTTAATTGAATAACTTTATTTGAGTTTTTGATTTTTTTTCATTCTACAAGGTTTTGATCCAGCTAATAGAATTTTTACATTGTATGTGTATATAAACATTGACTAAATAACTCATATTTGTATTTGGGCTGTTTTGTAATGAACAGGGTGATGAAACTGTAGATAAAT
The DNA here is from genome assembly GCF_022113875.1 of Hydra vulgaris. Lineage (NCBI taxonomy): Eukaryota > Metazoa > Cnidaria > Hydrozoa > Anthoathecata > Hydridae > Hydra > Hydra vulgaris. The sequence goes on from NC_061157.1 coordinate 63,354,307, forward strand.
ATGCTACCAATGTCTTGGAAATGATGAAAGAATATAACAGGGAACAAAAGCTTCTAGTAAGTTTTTATACAGTATTTATATTGTCATTTATTTTAATGAAATGTTGCTCAACTTTTTAATAATTACTTCAAAATTATAATCATGGCAATTTATGATTTTGTTAAGTAAAATTGTATCAATTAAATTTTCCATTAGCTTTTATTTTTCTAAATTTAGTTATTCTCCCTACTTACAAATGTGTTTTTTTTCTTAATAGTTTTATTGTCTCTATTCACAAGTTTTATCCCTACTTACAAATGTTATCATCCCTAATCACAAGTGTTTTTTTTTTTTTTTACAAGTGTTATTGTCTCTATTCACATGTTTTATCCTCCCTGCTCACAATGTTATTGTCCCTATTCACAAGTTTTATTCTTCCTGAGAATCTCTTTTATTCTTACTTTTATTATCCAATTTGGTGGGGGAGAGCATGTAAATTCAAACAAATGCACAAAAAATGCGTTTTTGATTGTATTATTTTTAATAAGAAAAAGATATAGAGATTAAATACAAAATAATTCATAAAAACTAAAACTCTCAAAACAAAATAAGTATAAACTTCATTAACATTAATTTTTATAAATAATAATTTTTAAAATAATTTTTTAGAAAAAAATTGTCAATATTGCCGTCATTTAATGATGACAGAATTTTTGTAATTAAAAGACCTGCTGCCGAAAAAGCTCTTTTTGACTCAATTGATGTTGGTAGGATAGTTAATAGAGCATTATATAATTTGTCTAAATTATTTGTACGCTTTTTTGTTGCATCAAAAATACCCATTTCTTTCATAATGTTTTTAATGTCTTATAATACATCTTCTGGACCCTCAATTTGACTAACATAATAGCAACATCCAGTTGATGAAGTGTTAATTCAGATGTAGTTGATAAATTAGGTTCAGCCATAAACGACATTTATGGTCGTCATCTTCATTACTATTTTTATCAGAGTTCGTCATCTTCTCTATTATTTTCATCAGAATTCTACACTCACTGCCCAGTGAATTTAAAATCATTATTTTTTTTGTAGAGAACATCACAAACTACTAAATATAACTCATGAGCATAACAAAGTTGGTGTTCCATCTTTGTTATCTAGCTCATGTGCATAACAAAGTTGATGCTCCATTTTTGTTGCACACTCCATCTTTTTCTAACTTCAGTATCTGTGTCTTCATTTGGCCTTTTTTTAATTTCTTCAATTTCTACTTTATTGCAATTATTTTTTTATTTACTTCAATTTTTACTTATTCTAAAGATTTTTTTAAATGACAAAAAAACTTGTTGAAAATCCTTTACACATTATTCTTGTTTCACAAAAGTTACAAGTGGCAGATTCTGTGTTTTTATCTTTTGTAAATTTATTTTTTGTAAACTTTTTTGTAAACTTTTTGTAAACTTATTTTTTCCTTCATGATGCGGTAAATTTGTTATCTTACTTGTAAAAATTAAAATATATTAAAATATACTAAAATATTACTTTAAAATTTACTTTCAATCCCGAATTTTAATCTCGAAATTATTATTATTTAATCTTATTAATCCCAAACTTATTTAATTCCGAAATAGTTGATAGTAGAATTAATCCCGGAATTGAGTTGGTAGTAGATTTAATCCCGAAATTGAGTTGATAGTAGATTTACATAAAGTATTTTAAAGTTGTAATTACTAAACGTACATTTTAAAATTCACGTACTTGGTTTTTCATTTCCTTTGTTTATACTAAACTAATTAAGTTTTTTTGTACCAATCTAATAAGAAACAACAGTTCCAAGAAGTTACAATGAACAAAGTGGATCTATGAAATGTTCACGGATAAGTTACAAGTTGTACCTTGTCCGTGGTTTTTTTATATTTAAAATCTCAGGGATTTCTCTTTGTTCATTGTAATTTCTTGTAATTGTGATTTTTTATTAGATTGGTATTTTATTAGGCCAATATTTTGGAGTTTTGATTTGTGTCTCAGATAGATCAAATATTATTATTGAATTTGATTTATAAATTGATTTGATTTGTTTCTTTAAATTTTTTATGTTGTTACTTACATGATATAAAATTTAAAAAAATAAATCAAATCAAATTATAAATCAAATTCAATAATAATATTTGATCTATCTGGGACACAAATCAAAACTGCAAAATACTGGTGATTTAAATGCCATTTATATTCCTTTTTTTCTAATTTTTACCGAAATTCATTACAAGAAAAAAAAAGGAAGTTGATAGTACTCAAATTTCAAGTGATAATATTTTTAATATCTTTTAAAATGTTAAAAAAAAGTTACCGGGGTTCCCGGGAAATTTCATTGAAATCTCGAGACAACGAGATGATTTTTCACTACAGGTATTTATTTTTGTTTCAACGGATCTTTAACAGTATAACCTCTATATTATCTGAAATCTCTTGCAAATACTTTCGCAATAAATGAATGCGACTGGTGTTGAACTCTTTAGGCTTTGGATCAAAGAAATGATTGAGGTGATGTCAAATTGCCTCCTCATTGTTAAATCTTTAATTGTGTAAACTGTGATTGAAACAAACAGTAATTGGTTAGTGTTAAGTCAGGCGAGTAAGGCAAATAAACTCCAAAAAAATTTATTGCGTTGATTTGCAATGTAAGAGTGGGTGTTATGATGAAGTAAACTTTGTGGTTGTTTTAAGAGTTTTGAGCGCAGTATATAATTTAATAGGTAGTTTTTTTGATCACAGTAGGTTATAACTGGTGTTCAACAGAAACAGTGCACAATGCCGCTCATGTCCTTCCAAATTGAAAGCAACATTTTTTTAAAAATAGTTTCACTTTCAGCTTTAGCAGTTGTTCTAGTTTTAGCCACTGGCACTTCCCGGCGTAGTTTATGCATAGTGCTAACACAATTTGTTTAGTGCGCAAATAAGATGTTCATACAGGTGTTCATTTGCTGGCCTAGCCAACTAGGGTTCGGTTCACTTAGTATCCAATAATCGAGCTTGGAGATCATTTTCATTTTGTGCAAATGGTATTAAATGTATTCATAGTACTATGAACACATCTAAGTTTGCTTGCTAAGAAGCGCATAGATAATCTCGGCTTGCATTTGATTAGCTTATTTAACCTTTCTAAATGCAATTTCATTGGTTTGCTGGGTCTTGATTGATCGCGCAATGTTTGTTTCATCTAAAAATCACCTTCCTGTAGATTTTAAATCATTCGTTGTTTACAAATTTGTTGTGCAGGATGTAAATCCTGTTATATGAGCAAAACTTCTCGCCACTTAAAAACACAAATGATTGAACACTATAGAAGGGATAAAAACTCTCTTATTTATAAGCATCTTCACTCAAAAGAAAAATGTTTTACTAATTATAGGACTAATTTTACTGATGAAGGCTTTTCTACTTTAGATCGTGCCAATAACAAAATTGAATTAAAAATTTAAGAAAGTGTTCAGATAGGAAAAACTCGATAAGAAAAACAAGTAAATCATATTAAAATGGCTCTTACCATTTAAAATAATTTACCGGTTCTTTTGTTATATTTGACATTTGTTAAATGATTTTTAATATAAAATAATTATTTTCGTATATATAGAGTGTTATCAGTTTTATGGCTTTTTATGAAGTTTTTTTTATGAAATTATAAAATGTAGTATATAATTGTAAAAATAATGTGTTTATTTTTACAATTATATATTACATTTTATACCATTTTTAACAAACATATTTTAACTGACGATGACTGTATACAGTCGAAACATGTCTCAAATTTAAACAAAATGTTTTTAAATAAAATTTAAAAAATTGTCTTATTTTTAAAAGTATGTTCTCATTTTGTGCTGAAAAGAATATACATACATACATACATACATACATACATACATACATACATACATACATACATACATACATACATACATACATACATACATACATACATACATACATACATACAATACATTACATATGTGCATATCAGTGTATGCACGCACACACATGTATGTATGAATATTTTTTATAGAATTCTTCTGGCATCAATGGAGGCAGTTCTGACATTTCTGTTCATGTAAGTTTAAAACTTTCTAAAAGGTTGGTCTAGTTGATTCAGTAACCGGAGTTTACAATATTTTTTTTTTACTAGATATATGCTAATTAATATTTTTTAGTCATCGATATCTAGCCAAATTACAGTTAGTTCTGAAACTAAAGATTCTCAAATTTCTTTAAAACCTCTTGACAGAGGAAAGAGAAATAGTCTAACTGGAAACGTGCTATACGGAAAAAGTACGCGTTCGCCAAAAGTTAGTCATTCAAGGGGTGTTACAAAGAAAGAATGATTGCAAAAAGTAGTTTTTCATTTCCATATATTTGACACAAGTTTTTAAGGTAGCATTTCTCCTAAAATCTAAACGTTCAAAGAACATGGTGTGCTTATAATCTTTTATATGTTATGTATTTTAATAAAAAAAGATTTTTTTTTTTAAAGGAATGAATATTAAGTGTGTTTACATTAGATATATATTTTTTTTAATTTGAATAGATTTGCAAGAGTTTTTAAAACACTGCAGTTTCAAGATTTTCAAGCTATAAAAAGAAAATAAACTACCTTTAGAAAAAAGTATTTTCATAAAAATAATTCTTTTTTTTTTAAATAAATGTTATATGTCGCAATATACTTTTATTTTTTAGGGAATCTACTACCTTAAAATCTAAAATTTTTTAAAAAGGTAATCCTAACTAGGTTTGTGTTTACTTCTGCCCATTAATCTTAAGACTAACGGAGGGATGTGAGTATGGTCCCAATTTTTTTTTTTTCTATTTGAGAAATAGAAAAAAAAATACAGCAGTTCTCGAAATTCTTACCAAAAAAATCCTTGTATTATAAAAAGTAGATAAAAGTTGTAAAGTGCTTCATTGTTTGTTTTTATATCAAAATGAGTTATATATAGATAGATTTTGTTATAAAATAAATTTTATATGCTAGATGTATATAGTTATATATTTCAATATACAGATTTTTAAATGTTCGAGAATTTTAATCAGATCTTTAAGAAATAAAAGTTTTTAAATATATTTTTAGTGTGGATGTTTTAATTTAATAATAAAACTCGCTTATCCAAAATAATATTTATTTTGATTAACGGTAAGCATGTAAGATCAAAGTGTAAATTTTGTATTTATGTGTGGATAAACATTAATAGCAGGTAAAAACTAGCGATTTTTGTTTAAAAAGGTGATAAGGAAATAGGCATGCTCCCATTTTTGGTATGTTAATACTAATGTGTCAAATAAATGTTTTACAAAAGAATTCGGTAATGCTTGTGAACAAGAAGAGAAAATCTTTATTATCAATATAACTTTAAGATATTCGCTATTAATTTTTCCATTTTCATTCTTTAAACTTTGGTTCTTTTACTCTCAAAAAAGTTTAAACTTTTAATTGTTTAAATATATTTGATACTTCATATATTTGATGTATTAAGTACATTTATGATAATGAAGTAACAAATTAGTTTCTTAATTTGCATGTAAAGATTTTTAATGACAGTGTTAATGAGTAAAATCTTTGTATTTTTGGTAATAAATTTAAATTTTTTATTATTTTATTTTTCGTAGCTTCAGAGTGCCGAGGTTTCACAAAAAAAGGTCTAATCGCATTCCTATATTGATAAATAAAACCAAGTCGCATTACTACATTGATGAATGACAACTTTTTAACTGAGTCTTCTACTTTACATTATTTCATATTATCGTCTACTACTGACCTTTCATGGAAACCATATGTACAATCCATTGTTAAGGTAGCATGTGGTATTATCGCTTCTCTTGATTGTGCTCGCCATTTTTTAATTCCTGATTCCATTTTCTCCGTCAATATACCTCTTAACCTAGCCCTTTAACTCTGTATTTTTTGTTAACTTAATTACTTGTTGCTGAAAGAATTGTTGGCAGTGAATTTGTTTTAAGAAAAAAAACTGCAGTTTTTTTTTCCAGCAAAACAAAGAGCATTTGCAAATCATTCAATTATGTGACTATATCGTCGCTGCAAAACAAGACTTACGACAAATCTTAAGTCCGTTCTGAGAAAAACGCATTTAAAGTTTTTAATTCATCGCTGCGTTTGATCTTCTCTATTAAACTAAATTGTTTTTAAAATACTTATAGAATATGTTATTATTTTTCATAATATAACAAATAAAAAATAAAATTTTAGGTTTATAAAAACCAACAAGTTTATAAAAAGCAAATGGACTTAAGATAGTCTTAAAACTATATAAAATATGTCAAAAATCTACTATTTAAATTGCCGCTGCAAAATAAGACAATCTTAAGTTCGTTTTTATTTTACTGAGAAAAAGACATTTAAAGTTTTAAATTTAATTACCGCTACTGATTTTTTTAAACACTATTTTTAAATCTACTTGTTTTTAGTTAATTTTATGCGTTAAGTATTTTAAACCAAAAAAGTTTTTTTTTCTTGCCAAAAAATGGACTTAAGATTTGTTGGACAGCAACGATGTCTCTTAATTATTTTTTTTAGGACATAAGATATTTGAGTTTTACTCATTGTTGCAAAAGTTGAATCATTTTTGGTTACATACTTTGTGAGATGACTTTTGTGCACTTAAGGAGTGTTTTAAACCAAAAAAGTCAATTTTGCCAAAAATGGAAAAAGATATTTTTCTTTTGCAGCGACGATATGTACATGTTTAAATAAAATTAAAGATACATAGAACTATATGTAGCGTTAATTTTATTTATCTGTGTTAAGTCATATTTTACCAATTAGACAAAATCAAAATGTATTGATATTTTAAAATGATATACTCTTGAGTCCTTAATAAAAGAGAGAACGTTTATTAATTTTGGGAAAATTTTCCCTTCCACCCCAAGCTTATTAAGCCTCCTCCTTCTCTCATCAGTGAAAATCGGCCTTAAAAATTAGAGAATAATTCTTTTAGTCACTGATAAAAACAAAAACTTTTAGTGTAAACTGTTTTTTAAATCGCCGACCGAAAAAAAATCGCCGACCGATTAGTCGAAAAAGAGCTTTACGTTTCTCACCAAATGTAAAACTTATATCAGCGTATTAAATCCTATTGAAATTATGATAGAACAGCTGTTAAAAAATGCGCATTTGGCACCGTAAGTTACACTAGAGTGTAACTTACTGCCAAATGCGCATTTTAAAAAATAGTTTTGAGTGTTTTTTAAAAAGTGTTAGTTTATATTTATAAACTGAAATTTTTTATAAAAAATACCTATATTGTAGCATGAAAAAATTCCTACCCACATCTGGACTAAAATTCTCACCTTCCGCCCCCTCCTTTCATCCCCCCCCCCCTCATCCCTCCCCTAGCATTAAGGTCTCGAGAGTACTTCAAATATTTTATTTACTTTTAAAGTAAAATTATTATTTTAAAGAACACTTTTGTTAGTCTCAAAAATGAATGACAATTTATATTTCAAAATTTAAAATAATTTTAAAGTCTTGATATAAGGTATATGTAATATTTGAAAAAAGTTTTTAAAGTGTAACAAATTAAAAAGTTTGTCTAAAGTTCTAATGAAATCAACTGTGCCATATTCATTTCGAAAAGTTGGATGAACTAAAAGCGAGAACAATTTTAGGCAGTTGTGCGACCAGTCTACAGGGCTGTCGATGTCCGCTGGCAGTTTTTCATAATCAGAGGAAAATAGATTGATATAACTCATATGATCTTGCCATCATCGACGTATTTGGTATGTTTATAAATGCAGTCTGTGAAAATCATTGACGGAGAACACAAATAGCAATGATGCAAAAACAAAACGGGACGCCACTTGTCACCATTTTTCACTCAAACGTTTATTCTCCAATTATTACTCATTGTTGTTTATTAGCTAGCCAACCAGTGATTCAATTTAATTTAAGCTTTTTATATTATTTTATTTAATTTATTAATTTTATTTTCCTCTGATTATGAAAAACTGCCAGCGGACATCGACAGCCCAATAGACTGGTCGCACAACTGCTTAAAACTGTTCTTGCTTAGAGCAGCCGTGACGCAGTGGTAACGCACTTGCCTCAGAAACGTAAGATCCGTGGTTCAAACCCCACTTCTGGACAAGTTATGCGACATCGGTTGGGAAGGAGGCGTGAACTTCGTATTAAAGGACTTCTTGGGGCGCCTAAATCAACCTAAATCAACATTTAAAAGAAAAAAGCTGGCCTGAAATGCCATAGGCATGAACTTTATAAAGAGTTTGTAGTGTGACACTGTGTTGAATGGTTTGGAAATGTCAGTAAAAATTATATCTACGAGGTTTCCACGGTAAACTGCTTCTGTTAAATGCTACGGAAAACAATCTGGTTTGTGTATAATGTATAAATCCATGTTAAAACATTAATATTATATTATGCTGAGTGTTACATAATCAATAATTTCCTAATTTAATCCTAAGATAATTTCCTCCTTTACTTTGCACGGTAAATATGAGAGACACTAGCGTGTAGTTATAAGTCTTGATTTTATTTCCTTTTTTGAGGGTAAGCGTGACATTTAGTTTGCGTTCAGATTAATTTTTTTCATGAAATATACTGATAAAATTTATCTGTAACAATAAAATGTTTATTTGGATAAGGCCTAATGTCTACTTTTATGTCATCAATATAAAAACAAGTAAAAAAATTTTTTTGTTGGTCCTACCAACCAAAGAAAAGAAATAAGTTGTTTAAAACTATAGTTCTTACAAAATAGAATTATATAAATAAAGCAAAGTTAATTGCTATACACATTGTTGTAATTAATATCTCATTATGTTCTTTTTTGTATTTTGTCTTCTGATACCCCAATTATCTTAGCGCCTGGGCCACGTAAACTTCTTTTGCTCTCTCTCTCGGCGGCCCTGGTGTGAAGGTAGTATTACATAATTATGTGCCCTTAAATCAGGAATTTTACCGCTGATTAAAAATTGAAAGTCAATAAAAGGTTTAGATGATAAAATAAAGATAGGAAAAGAATGTCAATACTGCTCTAAATTGTTAGAAGAATGAAGTGAATCAGCCTGTATTGGTAAAAAAAAAATAAGGCAATCTCTAATTAATAAACTGCATAAAAGACTATCCAACTAAATGAGATTCAAGAACTTATGACTAGTAAAAAAATAAAACTAAATCTATCGATCAATGCAATCCAAATAAATTAAGTTCATAGACCCATGAAAGTTGAAGATGTTTTGAGTTTAGTTGAAAATATAAACATAAAAAAAAAGTTCAAGTATAAGTAAAAAATGATGGAAAAAAGAGAAAGAAGAACCTTTATTAAATTTAAAAAGAAAAAAGCATCTACTAAAAACATTTGTGGTGCAACAAAGTAATATGCCTTAAACACTGCATTATTTTGAAATCCAAATGTAGCAAGTTAGCAAGCAGTATGTTGCCGTGTTCAGGGTAAAAAACCTACAACTAGCTGCAGCTTTGAAGAGAACAGCAACAAATCCAAAAAAGTGTTTATTTAAACCAAATAGTGATATATCAGAGATCAATATGATAAAAATTCTAAGGATGAAACTGTTGAATCTATCTTCCCACAAAAAAATTGCAACTATAATGGCAAAATCACTGCTAAGTAAAATAGTACGCCATAGTTTATGAAACCAATAAAAATAGTACGCCATAGTTTATGAAAGCAAGAGGTTGAGCAAGTTTTTTATTGGAAAGATTTTGATTAGTTTTCTCAGTTAGGTGCATGGTGCATGGTGCATGGCGCATGTATTTAAAAATAGGCTAGATTGTCCTGAAATCTGCATGGTCTTTTTGACAAACGCTTTTGTTAGTCTTTTGTTTGTACAATTATACCTAAAAAAAGTTTGTGTATAACTTTTATTAGGTATAATTGTACAAATACTTGGTTTGCTTCATATCTAAAAGTGAACTTAAAATAAATATTAACTTCAAGAGTTTAAGATTTAAATACAAAACTTATCTTTCCTAAACACCTTTTTTTTTAACACCCTTTTCAACATTCTTCTTTTAATAAACACATCTAAGATAAAAGTTCCAAGTGTTATGAATTTCAATAGTTGCTTTTTATTCCAAATTAATTGATTTTTTTGATTAACTTCATATATATTTCTAAACAAATTTCCTGAAAAATAAACAATGCTTTATTTGTTATTCTTAAAAAAAAGTGTCAATTGTGATTCTTTTCCTAAGCAAATTTAGATATGAGCCTTAAAAGGAAATTAAAAGTTTATTGAAAATTTCAGCACAATATTTATATACAACAGTGTACATAATGTACAATGTTGTATAGAAATTGGGGGTAAATATAGTGTACAGGAACGGGGGTAAAACTAAAAACTCTTTTAAAATAAGTTTTATCTATAATAATAAGTTTTTATCTATAATAATAACTTGTTTTTCAAAATTAAAAAAATATTTAATTTTAAAAACGTTCAAAAAAATGATTTACTTTTAACTGTTCAACTAAATGTGTCAACTGATCAACAAAAAATGAAAACAAGGTAATTTTAATTTAACATATAATTAATTTTTATAAGATATAAATAGCAAAAACATGAAATAAATAACATTAAATTTTTGCTATTTATTTAAATATAAATAGTAAAAACATGTCTAAGTGAAGAAAGTATTTTGTTTTTTTAACTTTATTATTATTTAACTTTTATTTCGCTGATTAAACAGTATTACAATTTTTCATATAAGATAAATAACATCGTAAACATAAAAAACCTTGACAAAAAACGTTTTTAACTTTTTTTTTTATATAATACACACGCACTCACACACACACACACACACACACACACACACACACACACACATATATATATATGTATATATATATATATATATATATATATATATAATATATATATATATATATATATATATATATATATATATATATATATATATATATATATATATATATATATATATATATATATATATATATATATATATATATATATATATATATATATATATATATATATATATATATATATATATATAGAAATATACTGTTATAATCAGTCAGGGACTCAAAAAAGGTAAGGATGATGCGTTTATCATTACAACCTTTTCATTTCAACCCTTTAGTCACTCATTAAAAAAAAAAACTATAATTTTTAAAGTAATATAAAAAATCAATGAAGCAAAACTAATTTTTTTTTTTAGTGTAAAAAATTGAAAACAAAAAATTAAAACAAATATGAAGCCAAAAAAAAAAAGTTTGAAAATCTGAAAACAAATACTTCAAACTATAATATATATGTCTGGAATTAAGGAAAGGCATTTTAGTTTGTCGTTTGTCATAAACTTAAAGTAAATTTTATAAATTTTTTTATTATTTTTTTGAAAATTTAAACTTTTAAATTTTAATTTAAAAGCTACAAAACTGTTCTAGCAACTGTCTTAGCAACTGTTTATTTTAAATATTAATTTTGGAAGTTTTTTGGAGTTTAAGAGGGAGAGGTGGACCGAAAAAAATTTAAATGCAAAAAAAAAAAAAAAGAAAGGAAAGAAAATATTTTAATACTAAAATATAAGTATATAATTAAAATATAAGTTGGTAAATATAAGTAAATTACTATTAACAAAATTGACTAGTTTTTTTATCTTTAACAGTTTTTTTTTTTACCTAGTACTATAACTTTAAAGGTGAATTGATGTTTTTTTATTGTTATTACTGTATTGAAGTGTTTATTGTTGTTACTGAAAATAACATTTTAGTAACAATGATTAAATAGATATCCTTTTCCTTTACACATTTCTTTAAAACGCTTTAAAGGAAATTAAAAATTTTCCCAGTATTTTGGTTACAATATCATTTGTCAATATCATTTTTAATATGATATTAATCTTTTAGACTACATAATAATTTTTTTTTTTTTTTTTGCTTTGTTATTAATCTACATATGCGTTCAATTTATTACTCTTAACTAAATAATAAAAAATTTCTTTTTTCAAAAAAATAAATTTATTATTATAAAACAACAAAGTCGTTTTATAACAATCATGAATATAGTGTAACAAATTCCTTTTTTTTTTTTTAAATATAATGTAAATAATATCCTACATAAAGCATCACCCCGGTTTATTTCGGAAAACAGATAATTTTTGATAAATGGCTTGATACCTCTACGTTTTAATCTTCTAAAAAAAATTATAACAATCCAAATTGTGATTAACTAAGAAATTTATTAAACTAATAAATTAAACAAACAAATAACGCGTAAACAAAAAAAATATCTCCAAACCATGGAATTTCAAATTCAATGTATCAAAAGATATATATTTATATATAAAATGTAAAATAAAAAATATTTAAAAAAGAGTGAGTTTTCTTAACATAAAAAATCTACTATACAAAAATGTTTTTTGAGGGAATAAAAGCAATCCAAAATTATTTAAATTACATAGCTTTTAACAGAAAACAATTAATTTTAGAAATAAATTTATTTTCTTTAAATAGTGTTAGGATGATCTGATTATAATGTGTGTGTGTGTGTGTGTGCGTGTTACTAACAAAAAATTAACAAAGAATATGCGAAAAAGCTAAAAGGATAAATATGCAAAAAAGCAAAAAGGGCACAAATAGGTTACTTATTTTATTATCAAATTGTACTTTTGAATAAATTCGAAAAGAAAACTTTGGTGAGTCATCTTAGAAAAATTTTCTCGCTCAACCTCTTTTCTTATCGTCCGCAGATTACGTTGTGAACAAATTATCTTTTATAATATTTGACGAAGTCATTTTTCATTTATGTCTTCAATTCTTCATTATGACAAAGCAAAGAAAGAAATGTAAAGGATATGTTTCGCCACATTTCGGATGTGCATTGTAACAATTTTTAATAAGGCAATATACATATTAAAAATACATTGCGTAACGATTAATTTTAATTTACTATAAAATAATCCAAGAATATTTTTAACAGCCTAATATTTACATGAATTGTTTTTGAGTATTTTGTTACTCATTAAACTGTAAAATGTTCCTTCTGTTTATTTTGTTTTTCTTCAATACAAAAAATATCGAAGCACAAGGTAAAATAAATTCTCTATAAATATCTTACAACTATTATAATATTTAAGAATTTATAAAGTAACTATAATTATTTAAATTAATAAAATAGTTACATCAATAAATTGTTTATGGCATCTTCTAAGCTATATACCATAAGTCTAAAATGGTATTTCTTGCTAATTTTGATTTTTTGAATAGTTTTATTTGAAAAGATTTTCAACTTAAACTCCATAAAAATTTCAAAAAAATTTCTTTCATAATAGACTGAAAAAAGACTTCAAAGAAATGAAAAAAAAAAGTTATATTAAACATGCTAAAAAAAATCTGTATGAAATTTATGTATGCTTTGAATATTAGTTGTGTCCTAAATATGTTAATTTAAACAGTTATATATTTTTTCTTTTGATATGATTAATTGTTTCATACTTATTTAAAATACAAATATAAACGCACAATGAATTTTTTTCAATCAAATCAAACTTTTTTTACATTATATTACATTATATTGATTTTGCTTTTAAAAATAAAGTTGTTAATCATAGCTCCTTGCATTTGCAATTCAACAAAGATAACAGAATTGCATATCTGTACGTCGTGGGCTAAAGCGGATATACTTGCCAACTTTAATGGTTAGCTTTACCATTATTTCTATTTCTATTATCTTATTCGGTTATTTATAGTAAGTTAATTTTTTTTTTTTAATTCTTTCAGGAACTTGTTATGGAGAAAAATTATTTGAGGCTATAAAGTATATTAAAGGAAAGATTGTTAAGTTGGGTGAAACATCAAAATTGTTTGAAAAATGTCGCGAACAACTTTTAAATGAAATAACTTTGAAACAAAATCCAGTTTTTGATGAGTACGACGCTTGCACAGTTGACATCTATTGCCAAATAGACAAACTAAAAAACATGCTCAAAATAAAAATATCAGAACTTGAAAAAGAATCGGATAACGAAAAATCGACTTTTGGCGACTATGCTGCTGGTATGCTTCCTTTTTTTTCTTTTTTATCATTATTGATGCTTTAAATACTGCATGTATAAATGCTTACGTCATACTTGTTTATGTTTGAGTTTTGTTCAAGCATATATAAATTTAATCATTTTTTTTAATTGAATATTATTTAAATATCTTTTTAAATTTATTAAAACTTATTATAATAGTTTTATTTTTGTTGCATTACGATTATTATTCAGGTCTATATGAAAAATTATGGCAAAAAATTTAAAATCAAAAAAACGACTACGACGACAATTTGAACGTTATGATCGAGCTTTCTTAAGACGATTGGTACAAAAAGAGACGATTGGTATAAAAACAAGTTGACCGTTATTCTAACGCATTTCGAATACAAAAGATATTCAATTCATGCTTTTTTCGAATGCATGGGATTTTTTTAGTATAGCAGTAAAAAATGTTTTTAAAAACGAAGTATATGTTTTGAAAATTCTAAATCCATTTTTCTGTCTTGCTTCCTGCGACAGTTTGACGGAAAGAACCTCAACTAAAACAATAAAATGTCAAATTATTTAGTTGTTTAAATTATTATTTTTAGTGTCTTGTTTAACCCGGTGTTTTATGCGTTTAAAACTTTACTTTTGTTGTTTTAACCAATATTAAGGTTGTTTAAAAATAGAAATAAAAATAATAATAAAAAACTGTAATGTTTACAGCAATAATTTTAGATTTTAAAACTGGTACAAAGTCAATATTACTTGAGTTGTTATCATTTCCGAACTCTTAAACAATGGTTTTAACTTATGTTAATTATTATAATAATAATTAAAAGATTTGAAATTGTTTTTATCAACTGTTTTAAAACTTTTTAGTCGAAAAAATAAATTAAAAATTGTAGTTTAAAAATACAACAAAGTTTGTAAAAATATTCTTACTTCTATGATTATAATATTCTTTGATTATAATGTATAATATTTTAGCCAAAATAAAACATTAAAAGATATATATTTTTTTATTTTTAATGAGGTATATACTATGCTTAATGTCCTGCAGCAACCGCAGTATGAAAGTATAAAGGCTGCGTAAAATACCGAGATTTTTTAGACCATGATTTGCGCACCCTGTTAGTATGTTTTAAATATTGTTTTTTGACTAAGCTTTGACAAAAAACGCATAAACACTTAAAGTAATCATTTATATTTTTCAGATATTGGTATTTGTTTAACGCAGCCGTAATAAAACTTTTACCATACATTTAACTTAATATATAAAGTGTATTCAAATGTGTATTCAAGCTCAAAACCTTGAATGATAAACAATGGAGGCTACCTAGTTAAAACAGACCCCAAGCATTCAATAAATAACAAGTTAAATGTTTTTATGTTGTTAATTTTTTAAATGTTTTAAATATGATACTTTCGGGCTTTGCTCAAACTCTAAACTTAGGTATGTTTATCCTTCAGTTAAGTGATAAAGTTTTGCAAAAATAAAAATATGCTTTGATTGGCGCCTGGAAACAAAAATAACCCAAAAAGTTAATCTCACATCACCAGTTTACCAAACTAAACAAACAACCTCATATTATAAATAGTCAATAGGAGACAAAGATTGTTATCGGGCACAGTGAGAGATCTAGAGGTTAGGAAGCAAGTATGCGCCACCAGGATATGCTAACTTTTTGACTTTTAAGGTTTAAAGTTGAACAAGATATCATGAATAAATAAATGAATGTCGGATGAAAATAAAAAATGACTCGTAAATAACTGTTTAAACAATAGCCTTTATTTTTTACTTTCTTTTTATATAATTTAAAAAAATATTAATTACTTTTAATTTTACTTGTTTATAAAAAATAAAAAAAATATTTGAAAAACAACAATTCTTAGATATGCAAAAGTTTTTTTAATATTATAAAATGGAGTTAGAACAAACAAGCGATTTGAAGAATATTGTAGAACAAATAAGCAATTTGTAGAATTTTAGAATATTGTAGAGCAAATAAGCGATTTGTAGAATATTGTAGAAATAAACTGTTTATAAGTTCATATTAGGTATTTTTATTAACATTATAAGAAATTAAAATATGTAAGTTAAAAGTTTATTACAAGTAAAAGATTTTTAACTTTTTTAGTATTAAGGTGGTTCCTATGTAATCAAAAAAAGTTACTTTCTATTCATTAAGCATTAATTTTCTCAAAAGTAGGTACAGAATGTGTAAAAAAAAATATATTTTCGAACTCCAAAAATATATAGATGATCACATAGGGGCCTATAATAGTCAAAATAACCCCTAAAAATAGAGTTTACTAGAAACACAATTACTTATGAGTAAAAGCTCATTTTACTTTCAAACTTGGTATACTTGTGCGTGTTACCTGTATCTAGTGCGTGAGTTTTTTTTATTAAAAGATCCTGTTTCTACTAAAAGTTATGCTTCAAAACAACTGTATTTTTAAAAAATCTGCTACTAGGCCTCTGATCTTAGTTCCCTAACCACAACTTACAAATAATAAATTTATTTGACACCGGTCTGTATTCCAAGTTTTTCATACACTTTAACAAGTTCAAATGGACCTTCATTGAATTGAAGAATAGCACTATATACACCTAACTGTAGAATTGATCTTTCTACAAAGATTTGCTTAGGACATTTCATCCAGATAAGATTATTCAGGGACTCATTAGCATTTTGAGTTTCCCCGTGGATGCACTTGCGAAAAAGGTCATCATTTGAAAGATCTTGGAAAATCTTTGACAAGGTAGGAAACATCCACTCTGGTAAACTAATCCTCTCTTTGTGTTTTTTAAATTTATTTTTTTTATAACTACACCATGATTCTTCTCCATGTGGACAAAACATGTGGCGCTTATCTAAGTTAGAAAAGTTGGTGCAATGATGAAGGATAGTACCTATCCACTTTTTCATTGTGTAAATTTTTTCATCGTTAGAGCAATTTAATTTTAAACTTTTTCGAATGGCAATACCATAATAATTTGTTATTGAATTAATGGAGTTGTTAGTCAATTTTTTTTTTCCACCAAATAGTGTAGAGGTATTTTTATATTCTTGTACTAGTGTCCTAAGTCGAGAACCTATTCTTATGTTTACATGTCCAATACATTCAAGTTTAACAGGTGTAATACCAAACTACGCTTCGTAGGGTTTGGAGTTAACAACTTCTTTGTAAGACGCTGTGTCTTCATCTCCAAGATACTCATTATAAACTAGTTTATTTCGACTTACAGATTGCTGAAATATATCAATAGCACCTGAGGCTTCCGTTGCTCCTGATGACTTAGGATGGTTAATTCTACAATTATGTGCAACTTTCCAATTTGCGTATTCTGTTGTCCCTTTTTTTCCACTCCATATTATACACTGTCTACAATGTTTTGATAAAACAATAACATCCAAACACTTTCCTTTGCTTTCTGCTGTCACTACACCATTCAACGAAGAGTGTCCTCTTTTTTGCCAAGTTCCATCAATCGATACACGACAAGAATGTATACCTGGGACAATTTCTTCCATTTTTGCTTCATTTGAGGCATTTTGCATACTTTCTATTGCAGAATTTTCATATGCAGAAAATAACTTATTATTAATATTTCTAAAAGCAGTATTAGATATTGAGTGCATGTTCATACACCGTGCAAATGTTTTAATTAATTCATGCCCTTTACCAATTTCTCGAAATGCCATAACCAATCGAATATTAATTTCACTCGGCTTACAACCATTCATTTTTTCAGAAGCACTAAAAGGCGAAGTATACTTGTGACTTTTATTTTTACATTTTTTACAAAAGTAAACAATTTTATGAGAAAATCCCTTTCTATCATCCAAATTATTAGATATTGTGACATTGGCTTCCCCACATTCTTGACACTTGTTTTCAACTGCTATCATTTCCATGAGTATTTTAAAATTTGTAAATAAAAAGTAATCATCAATACTTCCAGAATGTTCAGCTGGTTTAATGGTAAACTCTTTTTTGGTGATATTTTCAATATTTACATTTTTTTTATTTCAATTGATATCACATTTATTATTTACAATATGTACAGATTTTCTACAACCACGACCACCAACACCCTTTCTTGATGACTTTCTTTTGTTATTTCGAAGGTTAGCCATATTAAATCTTTATTATTTTACTAGATTCTAACTAAAAATGTTAAATAATTTCAACAAACACATTAGAAAACAGTAAAAAGTAAAAATATTATTATAAAAAAGCCTGCCTGCTGTTTGCACTCTGCAACAGCTTAACTTATAATGATTAAATATTTAACAACTTGGACGTACAAGGCAGCATTAGAATAGCAAAAGAGATGTACTATTTTAAGTTTTAAAGCTCATTTAAGATAATAACTAAATAAATAAAACGGTTGCTATGGCTGTTGCTAGGCACTAAAATTATATCTACCTGTATAAAATTGTAAATATTGTAAAAAGCATAAACAAACTTAAAAAAAAATTATACCACGAGAAAGAGCGTTAAATTTTACATTAGAATATCTAATTTGCCAAAAAATCAATTTTTGAAAAAATTTTGACTTTTGATTTTGTAGGAACCACCTTAATATTGAAAAACTTTATAGTAATTTTTAAACATAAAAGTTAAGTTAGTGTTTTGCATAGGAGATTATATTCTTTAAAGTTTGCTTTTTGAAAAATTGAATTTATTTTTACTAATCCACTCTATCTTCAGAGTACCGCTAAATGAAGGTTTGGCATAGGGCAGCAATTTTTTCTTTTACTACTCTTCGTTTTTCTGAAAACGCCGTATGCTATTAAGGTAGTAAAAAACTACACCATTTTGGCCAATTTTCACTTTAAGTTGTCATTTTTTTTTTTAGTTTGGCACACCAACCTTACACCTCGCAAAGCAAATAAAAATCAATTTATTAATCATAAATAAAATAAATATAGAAAACAAATTTCATTCAAATTATGAAAAACTGCGTTATACTTTGATAGAATAAAATTAAGCCCCAACCGCGACATCAAGATTGAGAGCACGTTAATAATAAAATTTTTTGCCAAATCAAAATGAAAATGAAAAACAATGTAACAAAATCTGATAATTAGCGTCCAACTTTTTTATTATTTATAGCATAAGGATTTTCTTCAGATTTATATTTTCAGATCTATAACACTATTTATCGTAATTTTTTATTCTTTTTTCTTGTTGTAAAAAAGTTTTAAACTTGTAAAAAAGTTCTGATGATAGGAACATTATGGTCAACTTACAGAAGTCTTGTTTGTTTGATTTTGTTAAAGAAGACAAATTTAAACAAGCAAGAGAAAAAAAATGAATCATTTAAAAAATTACACATATGACTTATAAAAATATATTAAGTATATCATCAAAATATATTAGTAAATGTATTGTTAATATATATTAGTAAATATTTTCTTATATATATATATATATATATATATATAAAAATTTATAAAAATTATAGAAAAACTAATTAGCAAAAATGTGTCCCATGGGAATCCAAACATTTTTTGATTCAATAGAGTGTATCAAAAACTCTTCTCCACAACCTTGAATATTATCTGTCCAATCACGTGCTAGACCGTAGTTAACCCATGTACGTTTAACATTTACTGTAGATGTATATTCGACAAAATGGCTGCCTTCCCTAGATCCAAAATACCACATTCCATTAACGTTTTGGTGTTCAGTCAGGATCTTAGATATATGATCACGACTTCCAGTTAAAATATTGACTACACCACCTGGTAAGTCCGAAGTATCCAACACCTTTAAAAACAAAATCATTTGAAATAAAAAAACTCAAGTAACTTTAAAACAAAATTACTTGAGTTCTTTCAATTTCCTAAAAAACTGTAATTTTTTTAAACATAAATACCGTTAAAATACCTGATAAAGAGAAAGCGCTGGCAAAGGGAACTTTTCACTAGGCACAATAATGATTGCATTTCCGCGTGCTATAGCAGGAGCCATAAGTGAAATGAAAGAGAGAAAAGGTGATTCATCTGGACAAGCAATACCAATGACTCCAACAGGTTCATTCACTTTTAATACAGTTCCATAGTATTGCGTCTCCTGATAAAAAATATAAATGAACATTATAATTTTAATATTATGACTAAAACGCTACATAAAATAAATTTGTTCTAAAAAACAAGATCACTTAAGAAAAAGACGGTTAAAACAAACAAGATGTCGCTAAAAAACGGTTAAAACCATTTTACCAATTAAATAAGAGTAAAATAGAATAATATATATAAATAATTTTTGAAGAAGTTATAAAAAATAAAAATATTTTATAGCAAAAGTATATATTTATAATAACACACATATTTAGTTAAAAATAAAAAGGAACGCTACTTTATTACACAATTGCTCTTTGTTTTTAGTGATCATCACAGTTATTAATATTTGAAGAGTTGCTCTTCTTTGTAACTGCTTTTTTTCCCACCATACTGTATAAAAGTATGATAATATTTTACCAGCATAAAAATATTTTTAATAACGTTTTACTAACGTAAAAAAGTAAAAGCCTATTCCAACATTTTAAAATTAAAAACCAATTGTTGTTAAGAAAAGACAAGTTTACTTGATCATAGTTAAATTTTTTATTATTATTGTTGTTTCTTATTACTTATTACTGTTGTTTCTTATTACTTGTTACTGTTGTTTCTTATTACTTGTTACTGTTGTTTCTTATTACTTATTACTGTTGTTTCTTATTACTTGTTACTGTTGTTTCTTATTACTTGTTACTGTTGTTTCTAAAACTTTGCTTCTGATTTATATCATTCGGATTCATATACAAAGTGATAAGTCTAGTTAACCGTAGTACGTGTGACAGATTTTACTGTAAATAATTTAACAAAAACCATTCTGTCATCTTTAGACAGAATGTTATCTACAAAAATTTATCAAATACTATTTAACCCTTTTCAATTATGAAAACTGTTTGTATAAGGTAAAAAAAAAGGAGGTATATTTAAAAGTAAAACCAATAGGTCACAGCAGATAACTTGTAAAAAAATATTATCTCCTAAAACAAACAAAAAAATTTACATTGAGAAAAGCGTAAAACAGAAACACAAAAGAAAGCACTAATGGACATTTAATTGTAGCTTTATTCTCCTAGACAATACCAACAATAATCCGAATAATGTTTTTTTTGATAAAGAAAACTATTGCAGAAAATGTTCAACTAGTTTGTTGCATTACATTGATGCAACACAAACTATATGATAACAAATGATTGGGTCGAATGTTCACTTTTGGTGAGAAAACAAAAACAATTAAATCAAAAAGATTATTAGATCAACATTAAAAACTTCTGTGAGAACTTCACAATCCAAAACTTCCGCTTGTGAATTTTCCACTGGTGAGTATTAATCCCATGGTTAAGATTAATCCATTGATTAAGAATTAAGTCTGAAACTGTAAGAATAATAAAAAATTGAAGATCAAATATTAGCATTGTGATAAAGGCACACATTAACTTTTGCTTTACAAACATTAAATACACAATTAAATAAAACACGGAGGTGTATCCTGCAGGATTAAAATTTGTAATTTTATGTAAAGCAAGATATTATATTTCACAAAACCATTAGTTATTCATTAAACATACAAAAATCTAAAAAGTTTGTGTGACTCTGAGCATAGAGTAGGTCTTTTCTTTGAAACCATGTTATTTTAAAAGTATTTGGCTTGAGAAGCCTGCTTGCAATCTACATCAGGAACATTGTGCAGCAACATTTAACAAAGCTATTTAGCCTTTCAGATAACTATTTACTACGGTAGCGTTTTTCCATAACAAAAATAGCTTGCTGAAACCTTACACCATGTTCATCACTGACATTACCTATATCAGTAGAGAAAAAACCTATGCGTAACATATTGAATCCATAAAATTTGTATAACAGCAGTAATTTTTAAACAGTATCTATCCTAAGACTTCATTAATCACATGGTTGGCTTGAGCGTAAACGTATATATTAATTCACCTATTTGTTAAGAAATCAGGTTCGAATCCACAGACAACTCTTTTATGTGTTTCCGCTTAGCACCTCTTTACTCATTTTTCTCTTTATTTTTTATGGCTCACCTTCTCAAGACTGCACTCTTTAGGATGTAAGTTCTGATCAAATTGACCATGCCCTTTCTCTTTACCCATCTGCCAATACTGTTGTTACTGGTGACTTTAATGTTCATTATACTGAATAGCTTGGCTCTAACACCACCCCTCCTGCTGGCACTAAATCCCATAACTTTTGTTTTTTTCAGCCTCTAACACAAAAAGTTAACTTTGTGACTTATTTTCCAGACAATCCTAATCATTTACCTTCACTCCTTGATTTGTGACTTACCTCTGACCCTAGCTTGTGTTCAGTTTCTCCTTGTTATTTTTTAGGTGGTTCTGACGCTGCAATCATCTCTATAAATCTTTTATCTCATACTTCTTCGGACTCACTAACTATCCAAAAGCTGACTAGGATTCTTTTCATGATTTTCTTCATGACCATCCTCGAGTTAATGTCTTTTCTCTCTCAGCTGAAAAAGTGCCTCCTACATAACCTCCTAGATCCAGGTAGGTATAGAAGCTTTTATTCCTTATCGTTGGTTCTAAGTCAAGCCTCATTCTACTCCAAACTTTTCATCTTCTTGTGCAGCTGCTATATAAAATTGTATTCATTTATTCATCTTTTTCAAAAGAACAACTTTTGAGAACAAACGCCTATTTATTATTGCAAGAAATCAATGTAAAATGGTGCTGTCTGAAGCTAAGTTCTATTATTCATAGTTTACTAAACCTCATATCTTTTCTCAGAAGTTAATCTCTAGAGACTATTAGAAAGCCTTCAAAAGTGTCATTAACTAATTTCGAAGTCTTACATTCCTTCTCTAATTCATGATTGATTTTATCTATCTCAAGAATAAGGCAGAATTATTTGTAAAGAACTTTTCTAATTCGACTTCCGAATCTAATGGCCATACTCTTCCAGCCATACATGATAAGGCTACTTCTTTTTATCATGCTTGCCATTATCTTACTCCTGATTCCATTCTCTACCTCTACAAATCTTTAATTTGTTCTTGTATGGAGTACTGTTGTCATAATTGGGCTGGTTCTTCTAATAATACTCTTTCTCTTCTAAAAAAGGTCTGCAAATGCATTGTAAACATAGTTGGACCTGCTTTATCTGCTAAGCTTGAGCCTCTCTCTAATTGTCATAAAGTATCTTTTTCTTTTCTACAAATAGTATCAAGGTCGCTGCTCAATCTCTAGTTCTAACAACCAAACTTCATTCTTGCACCAGTCACATTCTTTTACTGCATCTGTCCCTGCATGCTCTAAAAACTATTATTTGTCTAGTTTTTTTTTACGGCACTTTAATACTTCGCATCTCTCTCCATTCTTTGTGTTTTTTTGACTCATACAACCTATAACTTTTTAAATCTTCTGTCAGCCATTTTCTTGCTCTTTAACTTTTTTCTAGTAACTTCCAACTTAATAGTGGTTGCTTGCAGCCTTGTTGGGAGTAAATCAAAATTAAAAAAAAAAGTAGTTTAGGAAACAACTATTACCAAACAAATTTCTCCAAGTAATCCAATGAATGTTGGCTAATGTGTTCTGGACACTGTTGTCATTTAGTAGCTGCCTTTTGTTAAGTCATACAAAAATCTCTATATAATATATATATATATATATATATATATATATATATATATATATATATATATATATATATATATATATATATATATATATATTATATAGAGATTTTTGTATGACTTAACAAAAGGCAGCTACTATATATATATATATATATATATATATATATATATATATATATATATATATATATATATATATATATATATATATATATATATATATATTATATAGAGATTTTTGTATGACTTAACAAAAGGCAGCTACTATATATATATATATATATATATATATATATATATATATATATATATATATATATATATATATATATATATATATTATATAGAGATTTTTGTATGACTTAACAAAAGGCAGCTACTATATATATATATATATTATATAGAGATTTTTGTATGACTTAACAAAAGGCAGCTACTATATATATATATATATATATATATATATATATATATATATATATATATATATATATATATATATATATATATATATATATATATATATATATTATATAGAGATTTTTGTATGACTTAACAAAAGGCAGCTACTATATATATATATATATTATATAGAGATTTTTGTATGACTTAACAAAAGGCAGCTACTATATATATATATATATATATATATATATATATATATATATATATATATATATATATATATATATATATATATTATATAGAGATTTTTGTATGACTTAACAAAAGGCAGCTACTATATATATATATATATATATATATATATATATATATATATATATATATATATATTATATAGAGATTTTTGTATGACTTAACAAAAGGCAGCTACTATATATATATATATATATATATATATATATATATATATATATATATATATATATATATATATATATATATATATATATATATATATATATATATATATATATATATATATATATATATATACATACCAGCAGATATTTCGCAATTTACTGTTTTAAGAACCACCCTAAAATTGTTACAGGACTCGAATTAGGCGTATTGCGAATCGCAATTGGTTTTTGCACCTTCACAATAAGTTTTTGATTAAAAAATATATTCTCACAACTTTTTCTTTTTATCTTTTTTAATCTAGGATTTTTTTTTGGCCTTTCTATAAAATATAAAACAACTAATTAAGTATGCCACGCTAAATTTAACTATTAAATAGAAGTATGATAATTTGTTCTCTCGCGCTGTGATTTTCGTTCAATATAAAGCACTATTATACTTTAATTACTTTAAATCATTGCGTGGAAACCAATATCCTATACTTCTATTTTAAAGTTAAATTTATTGTGATTTACCTAATGGATAAAAGAACATCACAGAAATTTATCTATAAACTAAATCAAAACAACCAGTTACTATAACAACCAGTTAATTTAAAACATTTAAGTTACTAAACTATTAAATATACTTAAAATATGCTTAAAGACATTTACTTACAAAAGTTGGCAATAGAATTGTTTCTATTTATATCTTAACACATAATAAGCTTCTACTAAAAATTACTTTAACAAGAATTTTTGAATAGAATATAAAAAGTCATTTTTTTTCAATTTTTATTTTATTTATTATCAAGAAAACTTTCTATAAATACGCAAGTTGTTTTTTTTGAATTCATTTTAAAAAGTAAACTATTTGAATAAAAGAATTTTAGCCTTAAATTCAAATAATCTTGAATAATATTATTCAAATAATCTTGAATTTGAAAATTGAAATTATGATAAAATTTTAAAAAATTTGTAACAATTTTGCTTATTTATAATGCTTGTTTACAATAATCATAAATTTAAACGAATGGAAACTGCAGAGACGTCCGTAATACCCAATGGCATAGCAAGGATCATTCTTGAAATATAAACATAGATCTAGCTGCAGTAACTTTAAAAGATAGTGCAAGTGAGAGAAAATAGTGAAAGTGAGGAAGAAAGTTTTATTCAAATCATAAATATCTTTTTGAGTTAACTCATTTGTTCTTTTGATTTGATCTTACTTGTTTAGTCTATAGATAGACTTTAGAGATTAAAATTTTAAAGTGTTTTGTTTCATCAATTTTCATCAAACTTTCATCAATTCAAATATATTAATTAGAATAACTCTATTTACTTTGTTTTGTTTTAAACACATTTTATGTTACTATAGGGGTGGGAGTGGTTTCAAAATGAAATTTAAAAAAATTTCTTAACTAAATTTTTTTTGCTTTAATTTGGTTCCTATGTTAAATAATAAAAAGCATATTTTCCTTAATTTTTATTTAATATATTGTTTTTACAAAAATTTAAGAAAATATCTTGAAAAAACTTGAGTAAATTACAAAACAATGCCTTTGATTCTTTCTTTTCTCTTCTTTATTACTTTTTTTTTATGATTATGCCAGTTTATAAGTTTGCATATAAAACATTGCTCAAGTAAAGTACAATATATCTGATCCAACCCATATAATGTGTATTTGACAAATACATCCTATTTATAATTAATTAAAGTTTGAAAGATGATAGAAAAAGTTTGATAAAAACATCCTTGAAAAAAGTTCAATAGATTTACCTAATTTAAAATTGCATCTTTTAAATAAATTTATTCTTGATAAAATTAAATAAAAACCAAAAATCCTAGCAAATTTAACTATTTAAACATATCATTAAAGTTAGCCCTCGTACACCTAATAGTAATTTCGTAGATTGATACTACCACAAAAAATCAAATAGCAAGTAGCAAGGGATATAGCTAGATGCAATTAAAAAAAAAATTAACATAAGTATTATATAACATAAAAATTAACATAAGTATTACAGATTACTAATCTGCAATGAGTTAATATTCCCTCTCTCTGTAAAAACACCAAAACAAGCATTACATTTTTTAGAATTATAACATACTCTTGTAGTAATGTCTAAATAATGATATGAATTTACATGCTCAATTCATTAAAATGATAAAATTAACTTTCATGGAAATTTATAAATCAAGTGAAAAAATAATAATAATAATAATAATAATAACAACAATAAATAACACACCTGAACATTTCCACCATATTTGTCAGCATAGGCTGCCCAAAAAAATAACCTTTGGAGGGATATATCAACTTCTTTTTGAGCCTCATCTTTTGAGCATGATGTAGATTTACACAAACAATCTATAAACTCCTCTTTCCTTAATTCCAGGTTTTCTGCAATATAGTAGATAATTTGAGCTTTATTGTGACCAGTCCGCTTGCTCCACCTAAAAACACAAACAAATACATTCGCTCAAAAAAAAAGAAAAAAAAAAAAAGTAAACAAAACACATTTCTATTTCAATAACATAAAAAAATGTTTTTAATTAATTAAACTTATTTAAACAAATTAAAAATAAAACTACATAATGTAACAAAAGTCTTGCTCACTGATTTCAAAATTCACTTTGACAATAATTTTTTTTAATGTTTAACTTCATGCTTTCTTAATTCTTAAGTGCAAACTTTTAGCATGTTGTACCAATTTATTTTAATGTTGTAAGGGTAATTACATAGCATTGAGGATGCAGAGTCCCAAAAAGGACTCCAGATTTGAAAGTCACAAAATTATTACTTCTTCCTTGTGGAGTACTTTCAGGAAAAAAATCAAGACTTTTAGGTTAGAGGAACAATTAAATTTCGATTTCAGAGTCCTTATGTATAATGGCGGCAAGGACTTCAAGACTCTGGGCTAAAAAATAATAAGTTCCAAGTCATAAAATCTCTTTTTTTCCTTATTGTAGATTATAAGTCACTCAACACTTTTAGATCTCCTAAAGTATAGTATATCAGTATATCAGCCTTCACCTAGTCCACCCTCTAACTTAGTAAGACAAATCTTTGATTGGTTATTATAACAATCAATAGTGCAGATATCTTTGCTTTTTAAACACCACATTAAACGACCTATTAATAGGCTTTTGAGTAGTAAGATGTTTTTAAAACAAATTACTTTGGTCTTGAACGCAAACTTTAAATGTGCCTTTGATAACAGACATGACAAAAGTTTTTTTATATGTATTATGAAAGATTTTATATCACGGAAAAGAAAAAACTCTTTTTTTTCCAACTACAATATATATAATATTTGTCTTGTAATCCACTTCTTTCTTTCTTCATACATGCCTAGGGTGATAGGAGAAGCTTACTAACAATTTCCCATGAAATATTTTGTGAGACAATTACAATGTTAAAAGGACATTCAGCTGCTGGATGGTACTAAAAATTTACAACTTTAAAACAGTCAATGATACAAAAAAAAAAATTATTTTTAGAATTAGCAGAGAAAAATAATAAACAAAAAATTTACAGTAATCACATTAAATTTTAAATTGTAAAATAATATAAGGAAAAAAATTTATTAAATTAATATTTTTTTATATATTATTCAAACTTTTGAAAATAAAACATTTTTTTAATATTTTGAATATATTTTATTTTTATGTAATTAAATAATAAAACAGTTTAAATTAATAAAAGTAAATGTTTTTTAACAACATGACAATAATATATTTTGAAGTCTACAAGATTTTATACTCTAAATCTTTTTCAACAACATTTAAGCGAATTCAACAATTCAGCAAATAATTAAAAAAAAAAAAATAAAACAATTAAAATAATGCGAAAGTTTTAACGTTTCTTAAAAAACTGGAATAATAATGACTACAAAATTTTTTTAATATTGTTTTTGGTTTTTTTTATTTCTAAAACATTTTTAAGGCATGCATGTGTTGCTACATCAACAATCTTAAAGCCTGCTGCTACAAGGGAGTGATGCTACATTAACTATCTCATAGTCTTCTGTTACAAGGATGGGCTGTTAAAAAGAAGGGGTGCTACATTGACTGAGGGTTTGGTTTGGGCAAACAATCTATCATTAAAAAAAACTTTGTCAAGTTTTTAAACTTTTTCTGGTCTGGTTTGTTAGAATTCTCTTAAAAACTATATTTTATGGAAGAAACTTTTTTGACTACCACGCAAGACTATATATTTATATATATATATATATATATATATATATATATATATATATATATATATATATATATATATATATATATATATATATATATATATATATATATATATATATATATATATATATATATATATATATATATATATAAACACACACACAAAATAAGAATAATATATATATTTTATTTGCACAGGCACACATAAAAAAATACGCTTACCCTTCTTGAGCACTATGAGCCACTTCAACAGCATCTCTAACATCTTTACAGTTTGATTCACCAACTTGTCCAATAACACATGAACAATTTAAAATAGGGCGAGAGTAATTTGAATCAGGGCGAACTTGTTTTCCACCAATGTAAAGTTTTAATGTTTGGTCAATTCTTTAAAAAAAAGCGTTATAAAATATAAATACATTTAAATGACAAACTCAAACACTGCTCAGGCTCTGTAAATTTAACTGAAATGGTGTTAGGAAATACACACACAAACAATTTAGAGTTAAACAAAAAACAAGCCATGACCCTAAAACCATACTTTGGAGATGTGTCATTACAAGACAATAACGGATTTGAATTTATATTTGATACGCCAGGAGATGAAGCAATTCCAAACTTTGAAACATCAAATAAAGATGTATCAACATTTACTTTTTGTTGCCATTTTAGTTTCACATACTCATAAAGTCCCTAAATAAAATCAAGATTAAAAAGAATAATCAAAAAAAGATTTTTTGCACAGGTTTTTGATAATATTTTTCAAAAATTAAATGCAACTTGTTTACCAGTGCAACTTGTTTGGTTCATGGTTTAAAGTTATAGTGTTGGGAGAACAACTATTACCAAAAAGTTTAAGAAAAAAAATTTTTTATAAATGAGCTTCCTTAACAGAGTGGTTTTCTTTATTTAACTCTCTAAGGGTAAATAAAATAAAAAATTAATTATATTAAAATATGTATTTATTAGCTTGGCTATTTTTTTTACATTTTTGGTTATAATTATCATCCTTAATTTGTGAATTAAATTTATTCATGTGAGCTAATAATTGAAACAAATGAAAAACTTATTTATTAAGAGATATTTAACAACTTATTAACTAAAGAATTATTTGTGACAAAAATTAATTATAAGTAGGGATTATAAATAATCCCTATTTATAATCATTTTTAATTTTAGTAAATAAACCCATTTTTTCTTCAAGACAATTTGAATAGAGTCAATCTCTATATTTAACTCACTGAGAGTGAAGAAAAATTAAAAAAAAATTACTTATATTGAAATTGTATTGAACTGTATATTCCTTCAACACACATTTTTTATCATTATGCAACAATGATTTTTTTATCATCACATCACACACCTTTTTTTATTAACATCCTCATCATTCGTTAACATTAACATCACTATTATTTTCAAATACAAATATTTTACCTCTTTACCCCCATCACGACCAAAACCACTTTCTTTATAACCTCCAAAACCAGCTGCAGCATCAAAAACATTATGATTGTTTATCCAAACAGTTCCAGCTTTGATACAGCTTGAAACTTCCATTGCCAAACCTATATGTTCAGACCAAACACTTGCACCTAAACCATATATGGAGTTATTTGCAAGAGCAATAGCTTCCTTGGCAGTTCTGAAAGTTAACACAGTTAAGACTGGACCAAACACCTAATAGAAAAAATAACAAATTAAGAAGCAACCATGGAGAATTAAAAAAAAAAAAGGATTTCAAATAAACCTCTTCTTGAACAATCCTTGAGGTCGTGGAAACATTTGTAACAAGTGTAGGAGGATAATAGCATCCTTGAGACGGAATATCACAACATTGATAAATCTAAAATAAAAAATTAAAATCTAAAATACAATTTAGATTTTAAATCTTGGGAATCTCTTTAAATTTTGTATTCTAAAATACAAAATTTAAAGAGATTCCCAAGTTCAAAATTATGTTTATTTTGTAAGTAAATATTAGAAAATAAGTTTTGAGAATTAAAATTACCACAAGAATTTATTTATTAAGACATTAACAAAAAACATTTGTTGTTTTGCTATTATAGTTAATAATAACTCCATGAACCTGCATAGTTTTTTCCATTGTAAAATTATCTGGTTTGAATAATAAATGTACTTACTGCAGAGTTTTATAAACGATTTACACAACTGCACAATTAGATGTTCGCACTACATTAAACATTTTAGTTCAGCAGCAGAATTTAAAAAATTGTAATACACGATTCTCTGATTACAATAAAAGCATTGCGCACACATGTTAAATGTCAAGCACTAAATAAGCGGAGGTAAACAAAGACTTATTTAGATATTTTTGTTTGAAGTACTGAAAGAAAAAATAAATAGAAAATTTCTACTCATAGTGCAGTAAATGAACGTAAAAATGCTCAATATAGTAAAACAGAGACAGGAGCTTGTAAATTTCATGGAACAAGGAGAAATAAAACAAACTGTAATTTTTACTATCAAGTATTTACTTTTTCCAATATTCGTGTAAGTTAATAATCTAGTTAACTTAATAATCTAGTTAATCTCACTGTTACTTATCAGCTTAAATATTTATGAAAATTCTTTTTTCCCAAGCATCCATTACTATAAAGAAATGATATACTAAACTATAAGTATCTGATAACAAGTTATACTATAAGATTCTCATACTTAAGGGTAAAGATTTGCATACTTAAGTAGTGTACATATTATACTTGAATTTTATCTTTCTAAGAAAGATCAAAATAAAGCATAGTATATACATTTATTAAGAATAAGAAATGTTTATAGTTTATACAGATAACTTGTATTATAAAAAAGGAAAATATGCTAAAGTGTTGCTGATACTGCCTGATCAGTAAATACGTTTATAATTTCCGAAAACTTGGATATAACTATAGTAATAGTTTATAGTTTAGAATATTGTTTCTAAAGAATATCAAAGATAAAGCTTTTTTTAAATCAAATGGCTTGACAGGATTTTAAAATATCTGTTGAAGCCCTGAGAGTTTTATTAAGCTAGAGAAAAAAGGTGATTACGAAGGTGAATACAAAGGTGACTATGAAGGTGATTATGAAGGTTTGAGTTGATTTGGTTTGTTTACCTCCACTAGACATGTGCATGTCAATTAACATGCATGCGCAACATTAAATCAGAAATTGTGCACTAAACAAAAGTTACTGCTTTTCTACTTAGTTTTATTTCCATTAAAATGTTTTATTTTCATTTACAGTGAAATCCAGGGATGCTAAGTGCCAAAAAAGACTCCGGATTTGAAAGTCACAAAAAGTTTACTTCGTCCTAGTTTTTGGTATCCAGGAGCTCTAAATATATAAATAAGTTTATGGACTATTAATAGGAAAAAATTAAGACTTTTAGGTTAGAGGAGCAATCATTTTTTGAACCCGGAGTCCTAAGGTAAAATGGTGGCAAGGAATCCAGGACTCTGGGCCTAAAAACAATAGGTTTCAAGTCATTAAATCTCATGAATTTTTTTCTTATAGCAGATCATAAGTCAACAAACATGTTTAGAGCTTCTGGACACTACAGACTTAGAAAAAGTAGAGATATAAAGCCCGAGTCTTTTTGAGACTCCGCATCCCTGGTGAAATCAAATGTGTTTTCACTACTTCTCACTTAATACAAAAAAAAAAAAAAGTATTTTGGTTTTAAGAATTTATTATCAGAACATCAGAATTGACATATCTTATATTTATAACACTAATATTAGTTTTGTTTTTAAAATAAAATAAATATAAGTTAGACTAATTGATCATGTTATTTTTATTTGGTTTTATAAAAGATTTTATATAAAGGCATTCTTCTGCATAAAAATAAATTGCAAATGGGAAAACCCAAAAATAAGTTAATTAAAATAAATAAAATCAGTTATTTGAAAGAACTTTCTTGTATTGATGCCATTTATTAACTAAAAAAGCGCATTTATCAGGCCAGTATTAAAAAAAAAAATCTCAAATAATTTATTAAAAGTTTAATTAACATGAAACATATTGTTTAAGGATTATGTATGATATGAACTTTTCTTGGCAGTTCGAGAGATTACTTTAAATATAGGAACTCTTATACAAATTTTAAGATTAAATTTATAACTTTAAAAACAGAAAAAAATAAGACAGATTTTAAAATGTTTTAAATTTTTTTTTAGATTTTTTATAAATCACTATAAATTGTTACTAATTTATCAAAGTTATTTGTTATGAATACCTGACATAATTTGTAATAACTACTACCTCAGCTCCATCTCTTCTTGCTTCTTCAACAAATTGTTCAATTGATTTTCGCTGTGATTCATCAATAATAGCACTCATATCAATGCATTTGTCTAATGAAGGACCCACTCTTAGTGTTTTCATCCTTTCTTTCAACTTTTTAATAACAACTTCTGCCACTGTCTCTTGGACAAGTAATCTTGAACCAGCAGAGCATACCTAAATTAAAACTTAATTTTTAAGTCATGTGTATTTAATAATTTTAAAAAATACACTTTTTTGATATCATTAAAAACAATAAAAAAAAACTAAAATAATATATATATATATATATATATATATATATATATATATATATATATATATATAATATATATATATATATATATATATATATATATATATATATATACATTACAAGTCATGTGTATTTAATAATTTTAAAAAATACACTTTTTTGATATCATTAAAAACAATAAAAAAAAACTAAAATAATATATATATATATATATATATATATATATATATATATATATATATATATATATATATATATATATATATATATATACATTACAAGTCATGTGTATTTAATAATTTTAAAAAATACACTTTTTTGATATCATTAAAAACAATAAAAAAAAACTAAAATAATATATACATATATATATATATATATATATATATATATATATATATATATATATATATATATATATATATATATATAAAATCTGTTTAAGTATTTATACACATCCTTGGGGCGTATTTAAATGGTTGGATATTAAATGTTGTTAAACTAAAACCGATGAATTTGTGAAATGTTAAATAAAGTTTAAATGTTTTTTTTATTACAATTCATTTCTGGAGAATCAAATGACATTATTTGTAAATAAAATAATGCCTCTACAGTGGATGTTTCAACAAGACAAAGGCCCCAAACACACATAAACATATTCTCAGTTTACAAAATCTTGTATCTCATATTAGATGTTAGATTCTAGAGACTTTTAGTTAGTCTTCAACAATGTCATTAACTAAAGTATTTCTAACATTTAACCTTATTAATTTAATAATATTTAATTTTTAAAAAGTACTAAATAAGTGGTTCCAATTTTTCAAAACTCTAGAAAACACTTGGTAAATCTTATAGTTTTGTTGGGGCCGGATTTGAAAGAAGTCTCATTTTTAGCCAGGGCCCCGGTCACCTATTATTTTATTGCAGAACAATTTCAACAAAATAATTGAATGAAAATATGACTTAAAAATATCTTAAATGAAAAAATTAACTATACTTAAAGTTTTTAATTGAATGCTAGATCAAGAAGTATCTTTAATAAATAAGTTTAGAATTTTTTTGAGTTTACTTATATTTTTTAACCATTTTTTTTTTCATATGATCATACTTGTTTGGTCTATAGATAATAGAGTTTGTTTTTGCAGAAATATTAAGTTTCAAGTTTTATAACAATAATTTAATTAATTAATTAAAATAATTTGATTTATCTACTTTGTTTTATTATAAACGCATTTTATGTTAATAATGTTATAAACTGTATTAAACAGCAATAAAACAACGTAGCAATAATGTAGCAGTAACATAGCTAAATTGTTTTATATACACATGCTTTTTATATTGACAAAACAACTTCGCAGTTTTATTGTTGTTTTATAACTTTTTACAATAACAAATTAAAAACAAAATGTGTTTTATTGTCAGCATGAACCTCTGTTCATGCTGACAATAAAACACATTTTTTACAAATATTAGTATTAGTAATAGCTTTTCATAACTGTTTAAAGTGGTTGAAATAATGTTTGCGTTTTTACTTTTACTTTTTTAAGTATCATGTTAAGTAAAAACAATTTCTTAAAATAATAATGTAAATTATTGGTTGGCCAAATTTAATAAAAATTAGAAAATTACACCTGGCTGCAAGAAATGCTGTTCCTTAACATAATAAAAGTATTTTTTAAAAAAAGCCTATTAGGATAATTCTGAATACTACAGAATTTTATATAAAGATTTGTGTTTTTATACTTAAGTATTGCCTCAAAAAAATCATAGCATTTTGTAAGAAAGTAAAAAATGATTAGGATTTTTATATCAATAGTAAATATTTGGTATGAACAATATTTTCTGTAAAACAACTGTCTTAACTAATTTGTTACTAATAAAAGAAAGTTATAAATTATTTGTTTTGTGTTAAAATCCCAATAACGATATAAATTATTTGTATTGGTCTAAAATCCCAATAAATAACAAATAATTGTTATGGGATTTTAGACCACTTTGTTTTGCGTAGCCTCGCCCTGAAGATAAATTTTTTTTTTTGAATTTGTCCTATATGTTCATTTTTGTGTATATATTTTGAACTATCTTCATAACTAATTTTTATGTATTAATAGCTACCTTGAAGCTTTGAAAAAAGCCTCATTTTAAATAATTTACATTTTTTGTTCCATTCCTACAAATAAATTTTAAAATATTTTCCGTTGTCTTATGTCTTATAAAAACACATCACTGCCAGTATGAAAATTGATGCAGCATCTTTTAACTCTCATATGTGGGCTTCTTTATATTGTTCTTTTTTAAAGTAAATGCAATTTTCATTTGCATTCCTTTTATTTTTTATTATTTTTTTAAATATTATCACCTAATGCAAATTGCATAAGAGAAGTGTCCCTTGTAAAGCAATTTGATTTTAATAATTGTAAAATGCATAATTACATCAGTTGTTGTCTGTTTTTAAAATAAAGTTTTTCAAAATGACTTAAAGAATAATTAAAAATTATGATGGCTGCATGATTAGCAACCGCTAATAGATTTTGAATCTCAGAATCTCAAGTGAAAATAAACTTTTACAAATTATCTATCCTGCCCATCTATCAACTAGTTTCAACTTTTGAGAGTTGCAAACTATGTCTTATTCTTAATCAGTCTAGTTTTAACATAATATTTTTTGTTTTGAGAGTTTCAAACTAGACAAAGTCTTATTCTTAATCAGTCTGGTTTTTTATTTTGAAAATGAATATGAATAATATTATCCAAATAA
Source organism: Hydra vulgaris (assembly GCF_022113875.1). Taxonomy (NCBI): domain Eukaryota; kingdom Metazoa; phylum Cnidaria; class Hydrozoa; order Anthoathecata; family Hydridae; genus Hydra; species Hydra vulgaris. The sequence goes on from NC_061157.1 coordinate 63,390,298, forward strand.
GAACAAGTAAATTTCTTTTTTATAAATTGTTTTTTTTATTCATCCATACTTTGCACTGATATTATATTGTTAAAATAGTTTTAATTGAATTTATATTAATAATGTATATGACTAATAAAAACTGCAAGAAACCATGAGAGAGGGTTATAATCACAGTCAAAGTAAAAAGAAAAAAGTAGTCTCATTGACCTCTTTGGAAGACAAATTTATCAAAAATTTATATAAAAGTGTTAGAATGTAAAACGGGTTGATTTTTAAAACATATGTTAAAATAAAATAATTGGAACATAATAAAGGAATAAATATAAGGAATATATACAAATATAAAGAATATATATATAAATATAAGGAATATAAATATAGGAATAAATATAAACATAATAAATAACAAATATATGAATAAATACTAACATAATAAATAATAAATATAGGATATAAGGAATAAGTTTTTAATTACATTATTAGGTAATTTAATCTATAAAAACTTTGTGTGTTTTACCTTTTTTAAAAACGTAACAGGATGGTTTTCAGTATTTTCAAAACACTATCTTATCAATTCTATATATTTTATACTTTAAAAGGTCACCTATCTCGTTTTATACTTTAAAAGGTCACCCGTATATTTTATACTTTAAAAGGTCACTCTTACTCTTGGAGTACTGGTTTTAAGTATTTAGTTAGGCTATTATTTGATAGAAAAACAATTTAAAAAAATATAATACAGTAAAATATAATACAGTAATAGTCAAACCCCAATCTAATGACCATTTCCCCCAATCTGCTCTAACTCGTACGTATCTTAACCTATCCCTATAACTACAACAACCCAATCAACAATTTTTTATCGTTGAATCTACTCTCTTAGCTATTCAACCCTTCCCTACAATTAGATAGATGAGAGTAAATTTTGTTAAAAAATAAGCATAATAATATTTAGTCTTATTCAGCATTTTAAACAATAATTTTTGAAAAAATACACTGCATTGGGAAGTCATTGCAAAACAAAATTCTTTATGTATGGTAAAGTTTCATATGCATTATTCTTATTATTATCTTAATATTATCTTTTAAGTGGATTTTTTGTTGTAAAATAGTTTTTAAAATATAAGCTGGTGGTATTTATAAAAAACATAAATTATAAAAAAAGCGCGTATTGAGAGATGTATGTCACACGTTTGTTTGTTTACATGAAGAACAATAGAAATATGCAATTATTAGTAAGTGTCACACCGAACAGGTTAAAAAATGGAAGAGATTTTTTGTTTTTATTTTATTCAATTAACTCAAACTAAAAATGAAATTCGGCAGAACTTAGAGATGAGCTACATAAACACTTTCATAACAAAAAATGATTTTTGTAGTAAATGGAACAATATTTTATGCAGTCATTAGTAAAATTTATTTATTGAAAAATTTAAGTGGTACTATGGCCTATATATGTAGTACTATGGCATATATATATATATATATATATATATATATATATATATATATATATATATATATATATATATATATATATATATATATATACTTCTTTTTTGAAAAATTAAAGCATACACTTTTACATTAGGAGTCTAAAAATGATATTAGGAAATTGAATCCTTAGCTATAAATTGAGTAAAGTGTGTGTGAGTATGTATGTATGTATATATATATATATATATATATATATATATATATATATATATATATATATATATATATATATATATATATATATATATATATATATATATATATATATATATATATATATATATATATATATATATATATATACATACATATAAATAAGCATTTTATATGTATATACATACGTTTGTCTTGTATACCTGCCCTTGATTAAACCAGATTGCCATAACAATTCCTTCAACAGCTGAATCAAGATCAGCAGAATCAAATACAACAACTGGTGACTTTCCACCAAGCTCCAATGAAATTTTTTTACCAGTACCAGCTGTTATTCTTCGCAATATTTTACCCACCTAGAGTTTAAAAAGTTTAAGAACTGAAAAAAAATGATTTTTAACTAAAATACAGAACTTAATAAGTAAAAATTAAAAAAAAATAGAAACTAATTATCAATACTTATAATATAGCGATAATTAGCGGTAGTTGTGAATAGACCTGGTTTTTATCAGCATTGACATTATTGCTTAAAAATGTAATAATGATACAAATCAAAACAAGGGGTGGAATGTTAAGGAAAATGAAGAAAAATTAATGAATTTAAACGAATTTAAATAAAAATTAAAATTAAGAAAAATTAAAAATTAAACTTTTAAGTATATAGAAAAATCAATGGATAATTTTTATTGCGCAACGATGAACTACTAAAACAATATTTTGTTTTGAAAAAAAATTTTTTATATTGTTAAGTAACAGAACAATCCAAAAATTATAAAATTATAAATACTTTATTGACATAATATATGTTTTTTTTTGAAAAAAAAATTTGCCTGAACTTGTAAAACTAGAATTTCTTAAACTGTTTAACTTTTGTTCTGCGCAATACTATTTTAAATAAAACAAGAAAGTTTATACTAGAGAATATAATGCTATTTGCATTTATGAAAAACTTTTAAAAGCATGAATCATAAATCAGAAGGAAAATTTTTTTTTTCAAACTTATCCTAAAATTCATTTTTGTTTTACATTTTAATAGCAGACTCTCCAAAACTTTTAAGTTTGGTTTAACAATAAGTTACGCTATTGGAGAAATAAAAGATGCTGAAATGTATGACACTGCTATAAAATGTTTAAAAATTTAAATTACAAGCTTTTATCAAACATTTGAGAAAAAACAGACGAAACAGGAAGACATTAGCTTCATGAACCTACACTATTTGGATAAGTAAAAACTTTGAATTTACTAAATTTATTTAAGAATCTACAGACTTAATACCCAAAGAAGTCAATGATTTTAGACAACTATTTGAAATGCTCCCACCTAAGTATCTTCAGGTGATCTAAACATACAAATAGTACCAACTATGACCATTTGAATTGTAGACAGGAAAGCTTACAAAGCACTATCATCATGTTCTTCCACACAATGCTGCTATTATATAATACGCGAAAGCAAAACTAGCTGAAATGAATAATATAAATACATTATCAAAGAATAAAATTACTTTAGATTATTACCTTATCATGCATAAATAAAAAATCTTTAATGTTTTCTTGACATTTCATACCACTTATAAAATAAAACATGGCAAGCAAGAGGGAATGAAATTAAAGAAAAGATCAAAAGAAAAAGAAAAGAAATCTAGGATAACTTCAGAGGTGAATTCGGTCTTTTAACTGATGTATCCAAACAGCAAACTGGTGAACTCTGCTCATAAGTTTTTCAGGAATGCTGAGAAGTCAGCTGATATAAGAGAAAATCGCTTGGAGTTAATAAAACGCTCTTAAATTATTCTAGAATGCATAAACTCATAATTAAACATCACTTTGAACAAAAATATCTAAAACTGTCATATTTTCAAGAATATATCATTACAAGTAATACTGACAACATGGGTAATTTATTTTCCGCGATAAAAATTGTATTTTCCTCCTAGATTGTTAAATTATTTTAAATTTAACAATCTAGGAGGAAAATTATTTTAAATGAGACACAATGTGTCTCGTTTAAAATAATTTTCATGCTTTGAAATCACTTTTTTGAACAATTCTTCACATAAATTTTTATTAAAAAAACAAAACCTTTTATTAGTCTAACAGCAACTTCTATTGGGGAACTATATCTATTCAAATACCTTCTTTTTTTTTAAATAATTAATAATAAATCATTTTGAAAATATACTTTGACCACATAAAAGGTCAGATAAGAAACCTGAGATTTCAATTAAGTCATTTCAATTCATTGGTTACATAGCAAGAGTTTTGCAAAACAAGTAATATTTAAATTAAAAACAAAATAGTTAAATAAATTAAAAAAACAGTTTTAGTGATTAATTGAAAAAAACTACTTAATTTTACAAACAATATGTTGTTTTTTTTGTGATTTCTTTTAATTATATAATTTCAGGATAGCAATTTCCTATCTGACCATTGCAATCAACTAATTTAAGCCTTGACACAGCTCCTTTAATTTATTACAATCTTAAAACCGATTTTTTGTGACATAATGGTAAACATTTTTGCAATTATTTTTGAGCTGTCAGATGTTTGCATTTTATTATGCAAAATATTAATATACTAGCGCTCAAAAATCAGCACTTGAAATCAGATAATTAAAGAATTTAATTTGTTAAAGCATAAATAAAGGGAATAAAAAATTATTTGTTGATAATTTTAAGAATATAGCTAAATAATTTTTTTTCTTCTGAAAGGCCCTTCAAAGCACGGCACTGTCTGTTGACCTTTGAATACCTAAAAAAAAAGTTCTTATTAAGTTAAAGTCTTTCATTAAATTTCAGTTTTGCCTTGTTAGTGATTAAACCTAAATTAGAACATACAAAAAAATGATTGAGACTTGTAATCCAAGTCTGAAATTTTAAAAATTACAAAAAGCAATGGTTGATGCATTTTGTAAGAAATAGGAGCAAAAATTTTTTTAAATAGTTTCTTTTATTTTTGTCCTGCTTTAGAGATAACTAAAAAAGTTGTATTTTTAATATTCCATAAGCAAATTTAATATTCCTTAAATAAAAACTCATCTGAGCATGAATTCATTAAAGTTTTAAATGACTGTTCTTTATCCGAAATAGTAGACTTTCCAACGTTCAAACAAAGCATTTCTACCGTAGCAGTTAACACTCTTGACCTGGTTTTTGTTTGCAATCCAAATTGCATTGATTTTCTCCAATGTGGTCCACAATTAGGTCATTATGAAACGGGAAGATGCCATTACTCCATCACTTGGTAATATTTTATTAATTTTAGTGAAAATATAATATTTAAAAGAGATAAGTTTTACTATAAAAAAGGTAAATTTACGCAAATGATTAAGTATTTAAAACAAATCAACTGGGATAAATTGTTTCATGGTAAATCTGTGTGTGAATGCTATGAATTATTTTTACAAACTTATAATGAATCTTGTCGGTTGTTTATACCTGTTTCGAACATTAAAATAAAGAACAGTCAACCGTGGTTAAATGCAGAAACAAAAAAGTTAGTTAAGCTCAAACATTCACTATTTTATTCTAATTCCTATCAGCGAAATCAAGAAGCTCGAAAAGCATTCAACAAAATATGTACTTATGTTAAAAAACAGATCAAAAGATCAACTCAAGGGTATGAAATGGATTTGGTAAAGAGAGCAAAGCTTGCACCAAAACTTTTATTCTCATATGTAAATAGAAAACAAAGTAAAAAACCCCTAATTAGAGCAATCAAGAATAAGAACGATCAAATAACAACTGAAATTTCAGAAGTTGAAGACATATTAAACAAGCAGTTTAAATCAGTCTTTATTAATAATAATGATGAAGCAATGCCCGAATTCTTAAAAAGATGTGAAAAACAAATCAACTTAAGTATATTTCCTGATATGATCACTGGCGTAACAAAAATGAAAATGTTAGAAGGCTTAGATCAGTCAAAAGCTATGGGCTTTGATGAAATTAGTCCATATGTTTTGAAACATGCTGCAGAAGGTTTTGTTGATACAATAGTTTATCTTTTCAAATTGAGTTTTGAAACTGGATGTGTACCATACCATTGGTCTGTTGCAAATATATCACCAATTTATAAAGGTCAATCAAAACTTGATTCAGGAAAATATAGACCACTATCGTTAATATCAGTAATTTGCAAAATGTTTGAAAAACTTATTCGTGGGACAATTTTTGAGCATTTAGTTTCAAATGGTCTTATTTCTGATGAGCAAACTGGTTTTGACCCTAACAAATCCTGCACAACAAATCTCATTGAGACTCTTGATACCATTATATATGAGATACCAAAGGGTAAACCTTTATGCATTGTATATCTTGACTTTGCAATAGCTTTTGATAAAGTAGAACACAAAAGATTATTGATTTATATGGTATAACTGGTAAAATATATAACTGAATTGAAAGCTTCCTTAAAAATAGGAAACAAGAGTAATTCAGTTTCAGAATGGGTATCTGTTACCAGTAACATTCCTCAGGGTTCGGTTTTGGGTCCCATTTTTTTTCTGCTCTACATAAATGATTTACCAGAGGTTGTGTTAAAAATATTTAAAATGTATGCTGAGGATACCAAAATATTAGCTATTGAAGATTCCTTAGATAAGGAGGCCCAAATTCAAACTGATCTCCATAACATAGTAAAATGGTGCAACGATTGGCAAATGGAACTTAACACCAAAAAATGCAAAGCGATGAGATTTGGTAATTAAAATGTTCAACCTGAAATTGTTAAAACATACACATTTTAGAGAGATATCTGGGGTTTTTTTGTACAATCGGATATGAAGTGGAAACATCAAACACAAGTGTGTGTGAACAAAGCTTTAAAACTACTGGGGTTATTAAAAAACACTTTCAAAAGTAGAGATTCTAGAATTTGGAAAATTCTGTACATGACCTATGTGCGATCTCATCTTGAATTTGCGGCTCCAGCATGGAATCCACCAAATCTAGCAGAAATTTCTATGCTCCAAAGAGTTCAACATAGAACCACCAAAATACCATATTCAAATAGGATACTTAGTTATAAAGAACGACTAGTTAAAATGGGTCTAATGACTTTAAATCTTAGAAGAAAACGGGGAGACTTTATTCAGTTATATAAGATATTAAACAATTTAGAGTCTGTTAACCTTTTTTTGAAACCAGTCCTTAATTCAAGTATTAAATTAGTTGGCCCGAGTGTTACAACTAAAGGTCACAATCACAGAATCCAGATGCAATATTTCACCCCTCGTGAAATAAATGACTTTCATGCATCTGTTAATTCAAGAACTCATTTCTTCTCGAACAGAGCGTGTCAACTTTGGAATAAACTTCCTGATGTCTTTGTAAAGTATGAGAATTTGAACAAATTCAAAGCAAACCTTAACAAATGGCTTGTGAAAAATAAGAATACATTGGTTTAAATTAATGAAAAGTATTGGGCTGCTACAGCTGAACATTGCTATGTCTCATTATTTACTGCTAAAGAACTTTGTGAATGTAAAAATAATAACAAAAAAATAAGTGTATGCAGCATTTCCAAGCTTTGAGCTTCTAAACAACAAAACATACAACTGCAGTATTGCTTGAGTATCATAAATTCTAATATAAAATGAAAAGAATTAAAACTATTAACCTCTGTTGAGCCAGTAAACCCAATTTTATCCACTTGAGGATGTACTGCAAGCAAACTTCCAAATTTTCCATCTCCAGTAACAACATTCAAAACACCTGGTGGTAAACCAGCTTCAGCGCAAATGTCAGCAAAAAGCAAAGCACTTAATCTTGTATAAGATGCTGGCTTTAAGATAACAGTATTTCCCATAGCTAATGCAGGACATAACTTCCATATGAGTAACATTAATGGAAAATTCCAAGCAACAATACCAGCTACTATGCCAACTGGCGCCCAGTCTAAAGGTAATAACTTTAAACAGTTAATAGGTTGTGTTGATAAAAATCAAAAAGTATTTGAATATTATTTAATTAAAAAAGCATATCTTATTCATACCTTTCATTTCTGTATCCATTAGTTCAGCCCACCCAACATGGTGGTATAAATGTCTAGCAACAACTTGAGTGTCATAATCTCGTGTCTCCCTAATAGGTTTTCCATTATCCAAGCTTTCAATTACAGAGATTAATCTCATATGTTTTTGAACATGACGGGCTATACTATAAATATGCAAAGCTCTGGTATGACTAGGAAGAGTTGACCAAGAATCATAAGCATTACGTGCAGCTTCAACTGCTAGTTCAATATCATTTTTTGTACCTTGTGTAGTTTTAGCAAGAAACTCCCCTAAAAAATTTCATAGTTAAATTATAACACATGCAGTTTATCTTTTATATGAAAATTTTAACACTCAAACAAAAGATAACAATACATTATTCAAGCCTTCTCGGGAAAGGTGTGTGGTCGCACGCCTTGCATGTCCACGCTTTAAGTAATTTTTTAAGACACACTGACCATGGCAGTTCGTATCTTTTAACTTGTAAAGCGTTTCAATAATTTGCGGCAAAAAGTATTCTTAAAAAAAAGTTTTTTAATAAGGAAACAAAATTGTAACAAAATATTAAGTTTAATCAAATAAACTAGAAAATTTATTAAAAAAAATTTTCATACAACTTTTGTATTCTTTTTTTTTTTTAGAGTCGTTGTTGAAAAAAAGATTATCTTTTATAACAATTGAACTACAATTGAAAGTTTTGATATGCAATTTAATCACAATTTTTATCAGCCCATATAATAAGGAAACTAACTTGCTATGTACGCTAGAACTATAAGAAATTTATTTAATTTTTTTTCTTACGTTTATTTGTTTATTTAGTTTATTTTTTTTTACGTCGTTTCGCTTTTAAAAAAGTTTTTGCTTTATTTGTCATTTTTTATCAATACCTATACAATAGGAAAATAAGAAAATAGATTGTTACTTATTTGTAAAAAATATTATTTAATTTATAAATTTTGTTAATGATGGAGTAAGTTAAATAAAAGAACAACATAGTTTCTTTAATAAATGTATTTACCGCATTTGATGCATGTATAAAGTTGTTTCTATTATATTGCCCAATTTCCAATGTTAATACGAGTTACTAGATATAATGAACATAACGATTGCTCTGTTTAATGACGGAGTAATATATATATATATATATATATATATATATATATATATATATATATATATATATATATATATATATATATATATATATATCAGTGAAGAACCTAGATGTGTTTTAGTACTGTTTTACTGGTATGGGCGCCCAAAAGCTATTTTTATTTTTAATTTTGATTTTTTATGAAAAAAAGAAAAAAAAACTAGTTTTAAATGCAGTAGTATATAAATAATTCTCAGTTTAGTTACCTCGTTTATTTTTCAGGAAAATAAAAAGAATTAAAAAGAAATTGTTTTTTTACATAACTACGTGACGTAATTTGCCTTCGGTTAATAACGGGACATAACTTTTTAAAAAATGAAAGTCGTTACGAAACTAAATTTTGAAACCACGTTACAAAATTTTATAACAATGGAATGTATAAAAGATTTGCTTTTTTGAAAGTTAAAACGTTTTTAAATATCCATTTAGCGTAAGGTTAGTTTTTGTTTTTGGCAAGTAAGAGTAAACTGCGTTTGATAATAAATGAACAAAAGTAAAAAATAACTTGTAACTATCGCGCAAACTTTTGAAACTATCGCGCAAGTTTAATTTTCAAATGAATGAACTATTGATCTTTAGCTTGCTATTTTAGTTTACATGAGAAAAAAGGAAAAAAAGGAAGTATAAACTTTTTCAGACAGTTTTTTTTTTCCTTTCAATACTCATTTTAAAATAATAATAAAAAAAGTAAATGTAATTTATTTATTCAAATGTGATTTTTTAAATTATTCTTTATAAATAAAAAAATATATATTTTTTAATATATCTTTCTGAAAATATTTTATATGGTTTTTAATCAAAGTAATAGAATATTTTTAAAATAATGTTTACTGTAATTATCTCTTTAATTATATTTAATTTATAAGGCGACTTAAAATCACTTAAAAAATTATAACCTTTGGTAAAAGTTAAATAAACAGATTTACTAATATCTAAATCAAAATTTTAAATTTAAAATAATAGAAACTAAGTTTATTAAATGCTTATGTTTTTATTTGAATAGTTTATTAAATACATTTACTAAATGCTTATCGAATTTGTTTATTAAATGCTTATGTTTTTAATTCAAATGCAAGACATAAACTATTTTGTTGATTTTACAAATATTACATGATATAATATATGTAAATATATTATGTAATGTAAATATTGATTAAAATTTGTTTAAAATATTTTAAATTATTATTTTAAATTTAATTTACTAAAATATAGTTAATAACTGTTTAAAATACTTTAAACAATTTTCAATAATTATTTACTGATAGCGTGGTATATGCAACAAAAGCGTTTGTTAAAATCTTAAGTAAAATAGTTTTCTTTTAGCTAAAGTAACTTCGTCCACCAGTAAATTCATGTATTCAAAAAATGCCTTTAAATCAACACCTTATTATAGGATAAAATTGAACAAGTTAAACATAAATGATTATTAAGAAAACGATGATTAAAAATATTGTTGTGGCACCCGTTTAACTAGAGGAGAATGTGGGGAGGGGGAAATCAAAAACATAATCCCCCCCCCCCTCAATATTGCTGAAAAAAAAAACGGCATCCCCAAATAAACTCTGGGTTCTTCACTGTATGTATGTATGTATGTATATATATATATATATATATATATATATATATATATATATATATATATATATATATATATACAACACGGCTGTTTCACTCAATATAAAAACGAGCGTGACATCATGAGTTTATCAAAAAAAAAAGGTATTTCCGCATAAAAAGTATAAAAATTCACAAACTTTAAATTAACAGTAACTTTTTTATATAAATGCTTTCATCTTGCAATTAAAAAAATATAAAAGATCTATCTTTCCTTGTTAAATAAATATTTACATTAATTGGTATAAAAATAAATATTGCAAAAATATTTTTAATAATTTAGAACCACTTTTCTAATTTTCACATAATTTCCAGAAAACATGAGTTGGGCCAACTAAGATTTCATAACATAGCTCAATGCTTGATAGTTAAAACTTGGAACACTTAACCCTAAATGTCCATTCTATCAGATTCCTGCGTCATCCTAGAGATATTTTTACAAAAAGACTGTTTTAAAAGCATTTATATTTTTTAATTAATCATTTTTAAATGCAAAACGTAACTTTTTGATGGATGACGTAAGTTAATGAAATTTCAACCTTTTATGCAAATTAAAATAAAAAAATTATTTTACATGCCTTCAACTATGTTATGAAATATGTTTTCAAAAATGTCATGTTTTACAACTAATCTTGTTAGTTTTAGGCGTACATTTGTGTTGACGTTTTTTTTGCGATGACGTAACCTTTATGCGTTACGTCCCAAACTATTTATTAATGAATATTCTCCAAACAACTGTTTCGGCGAGTCAATTTTTGAAGTATAAAGTAAACAAACTTATGCGTAATTTTTCTCTTTGGATTATCAAACTAATTAACTAAAAGTTGTTAAATCCACTTTTATCTAGTGCATATATTTGTTAATTAATATTATTTTATTTGTTTTTATTATATTGATTAATAAGTCAATATTATTTTGATAACTATGTATTCAACTGAGAGGGAAATTCTAAAACAACATATTGGATGGAAAATGGTTGGTAAGATAGGTGTAACTTTCCTTTTGTTAAGCGATTAATTAGGACAGATAAGATCAGTAACAATGTCATTTCCATTTTAATGACAGTCTTTAAAATAAGAAGTGATTTATTTAGTTTTATGAGTTTTCTTTTGCCAATTGATTTTGATATGCCTAGTAATGACGAGTTTGATAAAATGTGCCTAAAGGGTAAAAATATATGAAATCATCCAAACCATGACATCCTTACGTCTCAGAATTTGTTTATTTTTACACCACTTGTAGTCCATATTAAAAAAATAATAACTGCAAAAATTTTAGTTAAAAATACCAATGGGTTCCATAGATATTGTCAGTTGAAATAATGCTGACTCAGCATTTTAGTGATTTTCTGAAGCGACTACAAAGCAACTTTGACATACAGTATCTTCATAATGGCTTGGGGAAATTTCCTAAAACTTGGTACTTTAATAGATTTTAACTTGAGGAATCCAAAAATAGCACTCTTAAAGGGATCCCTAAATGCTCCTAACATATGATCTCATATGAAAGAGCATAAAAAAAAAATATGTAAGTTTTTTTTCTTTTTCCCTAAATTGTAATAATAAATGCATGCTAACAAAAAGCAATTGCCGAAATCACTAAAAAACAACTCCATTTTGATTTTATTTTTTCACTATTGAAACTCGATTGTTAGTCGTTAAAAATCACGTTAGTACGTCACAACAACTTTAGAATATCTACTTCGATTTTCAAGTAAAAAAAAGTCGTGATTAAATAGTTAAGTTTTAATCAAGTTTTTTAAATTAGTTTTGCAAAAACAGTATAATAGCATTTGGTTGAAAGACGTCGTTAAAAAAAAGTTATTAAGTAATAGTTTTAAATAGTTTAGAACTTATAAAAAAGTCTTACAGGGCTCGTATTAAGCGTATTGCGATCGCGATTGCTACACACACTTTTGTGATTAGTTTTTTCTTAAAAAAAATCTTTTCGCGACTCGTTTTTTTTTTGATTGATTGATTACTTTTTTCTAGCTTAGCGTTTTTTTTAGCAATTCTTCAAAGTAATGTTTTTATCATAAAGAACGTCACACAAAATTTTTTATTCTGAATAGATAATTTGCTCTTTCGCGCAGAGATTTTTTTTCAACGTAAAACATTTTTGAATTTAAATTACATTAAATCTCTGCGTGGAAAATTCTTACAAGGTCGTTAAAGCGAAAAGTTGAAAAGTTGGTTTTTATCTTTGTTTATCAAAACTTCATGTTTAAAATAATGCTTAAAAACGTTATAGCAAAAAAATTACTGACTTTTATTTGCATTTTTATACTGTTTGAAAAAAAAAACTAATAAAAAAGAATTAATATATAATTATTAATTAATATATTATTAGTTAATTCTTTTTTATTAGTTTTTTTTTTCAAACAGTATAAAAATGCTAATAAAAACCAGCAATTTTTTTACTTTAACGTTTTTAAGCCTTATTTTAAACATAAACTATAATTCGATTTATTAAACCAAATTTTTTTGTTTTATCTTTTATTGGAAAACTTAAAATAGAAAAATTGAATAAAAACATCAACCATTTAAATGAAAAACTTAATTATATTTAAACTTTTATTAGTCCTTTATTCAAGAAACAATAAATTATAAAAAACGTGGTATCTAATTTTTTATTAAATTTTTGACGATGTTTTTTGATTTATTGACGATAATTTTTTCCCCCCATTACCGCACATCGGCGCGAGCTATAAGAGAGAGGGGAGGGGGGAGAGAGCTATAAGAGAAAGGGGAGAGAGCAAAAAAAAAAATAATTTATATATATATATATATATATATATATATATATATATATATATATATATATATATATATATATATATATATATATATATATATATATATATAAAGGGAGAGAGCAAAAAAAAAAAAATTTTTTTTCGCGATTAGATTTTTTTGCGTTTATTGGAGCCCTGTCTTAGTTTAATTTCTAATAAAATTACAACCTATTCAACCTATTCAACCTTTTCAATTTGAACCAAAAAAATATAGCAATTTAACATAAATGTTAATTTAACTAAAACATTTTACAATCATTATTTTTTTTATTCAACCTTTTCAATTTGAACCAAAAAAATATAGCAATTTAACATAAATGTTAATTTAACTAAAACATTTTACAATCATTATTTTTTTTATCAAGCAAAAATGAGAGTAATCGTCACTTTTGAAACCATAAAAATTACTGAAATAAATTTATTTTTTTACTAAGGAAATATTTTAAATAAACTTTCATATGTCTAAGTCAATATTCATTTATTTTTAATTAACTAAAAAGAGTTTAAAATTTGACTTCTATTCATTTTTAGCCGTGGAATTGCCCTTATAACACAAATATATAAATTAATATTATAAAAAAAAATTTAATATACAAATACATTTTCACAAAATGCTACAAAACTTATTCTTGTAAGTAATTATGTGTTAGTTGAAAAAAAACGACTTTAATTTTAAATTTAATTACCAATTAATAAGTTTGCAATAATGACATTTTGTCTACTTTGTTTAATTTGACGTACTAACGTTAGTTTTTTGAGGCAATAGAGTAAATAAACTTTGGACAAGGCGCATTTTTTTTTAATCGAAGAAAAGCGTTTTTTTGAAAATTAAATTTGTTAGTGTGTGTTCATTATTACATTTTAGAAAAAATAATATACATCAAACATTTTTTTTTTTAATGCTCTATCATATGAGATCATATCTTTATAGCACTTAGGGATCCCTTTAAGACTCGATTATCTCAAGAAATGCCTCATTTATCCAATTTTGTTCAAAATTATTGACTTGTAAATTTGTGATTTTTGGAGGTAAAAAAAAGACTGTGGCCCAAAATCCCGATTAAAAATTTTAATTGTATATCATTATTTCATCTTAGGTCTACTGAAAAAAATTAGATTCATCAATTGTCTCTCTAATGCGTGATCAAAATTTGCATTTAAATATGGTGTCTTTTTAGAAAAATTTAATTTTTGTAACAAAAGCAATTAAAATATTTTTTAAAACATTTATTTGAATAAAACATCAAATAGTGTCATTTATTGAATAGTTTAGGACATTTATAGTCATGGGCCAAGGGAGATACCCTCCACTCCCACGGGAGGCCCCTACGCCCCCTCCCCCAATCTCCCTAGATTTTTTTTTTTTTTTTTTTTTTTTTTTTTGCATAAAATGAATAAATAATGCAAAAACATACAATTTAATTTTATTTTTGAAAAAAAAAATTTCATTATTTCAAATTGGTGACTTAAAACCTCCTTTTATATAAAAAACAAACATAAGTTTTGTTTTGTTCTTTTTAAAGGTATTTACTTGTTTGTATTTACTTAAAGAATTACTTTTAATTTTATAGTTTTTATATTATTTTGTTAGATAATAAATAATAAAAATAATTAATATGGAGAAATGTGACATTGGAAAAAGTCTTAACATTTATTGCCACAAAACTGGATTTTCAAGAAAACAAGGTTTTGTTCAATTTAAAGATCTTACTTGTGAAAAACAAGAAGAAATAATATGGCGAGCAAATTTAAAGAAAAAATATAGTTCAATAAGAATTATATGTTGTTATCATGAGCAATTCTATGGAAAATATTTTGAGAGAAAAATTACAAAGTGTTGCAATCCCTTTGGAACACACAAGGAAAGTAAAAAAATTGCTATAAAAGGTAATCTTACCTTATTTACAACAGAATTGATATGGAAATTAAAAGAAAACAATTTATTATTTATAAAAAGTTTTATAATTTCAGTTATTTTAACAACGTAAAACTAAATTTGTTTTTTAGATAATATAAAGATTTCCATAGACATGGCAAACTATTTGCAAAAAAATGTTTATGTAATCCCAGGTTGGAAATTCTGCAGTAAATGTTACAAAAAAGCAATAGAAACTGATGAAGATTTAAATTCACAGGAGGAATGGGAATCAAAAAGTGAGAAAAAAATTAAGTTAGATACCACTATAGAATTGCTTGGAATCTCACCGGTCAAACTAAAAAGTCTTTCAAAACACAGCAAATTGCCTGTAGCAAAACAAAAGTTTGAGAACACTATTGACAGAGTTGCAAAAATGGTCTCATTAGCATATAATATTTTTTTAAAGAAACTTTTTTAACAGAAATAAAAAGCCCTATTTTAAACAACAACATTAACAATGACCATGATCTAGACATTTTAATGTATGAAATAAAAAATAAAATTTCAGAGACTGACTCTTATCGCCATAAGGTGCAAATGTTAACACTCGCACCAAAATCATGGAAACGTAAAAAGATATCAAGCTACTTTGAAGTGTCTGAGTATCTTGTTCGAACAGCAAGAAAAGTTAAAAATGAGAATGGAATTCTATCATTACCTGGGAAAAAAACTGGAAACCCACTTTCACCAGTTAATTTAGTGATTAACTTTTATCAAAGTGATGAATTTTCAAGAATGATACCAGGAAAAAAAGATTATGTAAGTATTAAGAAAAACCAACATGTTCAAAAAAGATTATTGCTACTCAATCTTAATGAATTACATGTTGCATTTAAAAAAGACTACCCTAACGTCAAAGTCAGTTTGTCAAAGTTTTGTACTCTTAAACCTAAATGGTGTATTACAACTAATGCGTCAGGTACCCACAATGTATGTGTTTGCATACATCACCAAAATACAAAATTTCTCATTGATGCCATTAGGTGGAATAAAAGTTACAAAGATTTCATGGCATTGTTTGCTCTCTTGAAAATGCAGAATGTATGTTGCATCGATGTAACCAATGTCCTGGTATTGAAGCGTTAAAAAGTTTTTTAGTGCAGGAGTTTATAGACCATGAGCATGAAGAAGATGTAGTAGTTAAGCAATGACAGAGTAAACATCGTACAACACTACTTTCACAGTCATTGCCACTAGATGAATTTATTGATTTATTATGTGACAGTATTGACTTAGTATTATTATGTGACAGTATTGACTTATTGACAGTACTTACCACTCATTCATATATTGCAAAAACACAAAGTAGATACTTAAAAAACTGTAAAGAAAATCTTAACCAAAACGAATGCTTAATTTTAGGAGATTTTGCTGAAAACTATCAATATGTTGTTCAGGATGAGGTTCAAAGTTATCACTGGAGCAAAAGTCAATGCTCACTTTATACAGTTGTACTTTATTTTATAGAGAACAAGCTTCTCAAACATAAATCTTTTTGTTACCTTTCAGAAGATGTTGATCACGACACAGGATTTATTTACAAGACTCAGGAAGATATAACTAGATATATCAAAGAAAATCTATCTGATGTATCAAGTGTGAAATACTTTTCTGATGGTTGTGCAGCACAATTTAAAATTTTTTAAAATTTTATCAACCTTCGTCATCACAGTAAAGACTTTGATTTAAATGCTGAATGGGTATTTTTTGCTACCAGTCATGGTAAATCCCCCTGTGATGGTATTGGTGGGACTGTTAAAAGAGTAGTATGTCGAGAAAGTCTAAAACAAATAACTACTGGGCAGATTTTAGATGTTAATTTAATGTACTCCTTTTGTAAAGCCGAGATAAATGAAATTTATTTTAAGTTATTTTCAAAAGAAGAAATTGATCAAACACGAGCACAATTAGAAAAAAGATATTTAGGTGGAAGAACAGTTCCTGGCACAAGGATGTATCATCATTTTATTACAATTGCTCCAAACACTATAAGTTATGAAAAAATAAGTATTGATGCATGCACTGAAATATTTGATATCATTCCAAAAAGCAAACATTATGTAGATATTTCATTAAATAATAAAAAAATGGATTATATTGCATGTTTTTATGATGGATTTTGGTGGGTAGGGATTGTTGAAGATGTAAGTGAGCTTGATATAAAAGTCAGATTCATGCATCCACATGGACCAGGTTAAAACTTCTTTTAGCCAATAAGAACTAATGAGTGTTGGGTGCTCAATTCTGAAGTTATATGCCTAATTTCTACACCCGCAACAATATCAGGTCGTACATACAACATAACTGATTTAGATTTGGAGAATATAAACTGTTGGTTACAAAAAAAAATTAATTATGCTTAAAATAATTTTGTTTTTATTTTATTTACCTAATTTGTATTTTAAATGTCTTTTATTTTTTTCAAATCCTTGGATTGTAGGCTGAGAAGGAGGGGTGGGGGTTTAAATAAATCACAAATCACTCCCATCTTATTATGTCAATGACTATATTAGTCTAAAACTACATAAAGATATTTATTGTCAATATGTTTTAAAACATTTTAAAACATTTGTTTTTGAAATTTATGACTTAAAATCGTAAAAAGATCTTTGAAATAAGAGGTAAGTAATTATTGATTTGAAGTAACGCAAATAAATCGTTTCTCAAACTTAAACTGAAAAAACATGTTTTTAAAATGTATTTTAACAATCAACTATTATTTATTCATTTTATGTAAAAAAAAAAAAAAATCTAGGGAGATTTGGGGAGGGGGTGGAGGGGCCTCCCGTGGGTAGGGAGGGCATCTCCCTTGGCCCATGACTTTAAATGTTTATTTAAATTTAAACTAGTCAATAAATAACACTATTTGGTGTTTTATTCAAATAAATGTTTAAAAAAATACTTTAATTGCTTTTGTTACAAAATTTAAATTTTTCTAAAAAGACACCATTTTTAAATGCAAATTTTGATCATGTATTAGAGAGACAATTGATGAATCTAATTTTTTTCAGTAGACCAAAGATGAAATAATGATATACAATTAAAATTTTTACTCGGGATTTTGGGCCACAGTCTTTATTTTACCTCCAAAAATCAATAACTTACAAGTCAATAATTTTGAACAAAATTGGATAAATGAGGCATTTCTTGAGATAATCAAGTCTTAAGAGTGCTATTTTTGGATTTTAAGCTAAAAGGCAAAATAGTCAGGTTGTTCTTAGGTGGAGATTTTCATTTTATCGATGATGTTCTGGGACATCAGGCTTCAGCTGCTAGCTTTCCTACTTCTACAGACCTAGTTAAGTTGAATTCTCTGAGAAACCATGCTTCTATGCCTCACACACCTGCTAATTGTAACATCTTAAGGAGGACAATACAATCTCTGGAAAGTGCTTACAATGAGAACTTGTGTGAAAATAGACAAGGTGGAAACCTAAGAACTTTAGGTAAGTTTCATAATTCAATTATTTCTCCTGTGATTTTCCCCATAATAACTTTAGATAATGTAGTACCACCTGTTTTGCATATTATGTTAGGAGTTGTGTTAAAACTGTATAAGTTATTGTTGAAGGAGTGTAAGACTTTAGATTGTCAAGCTGATTCGTCTTTGTCGCATAATGAGAATGTGAGAACGAATGAATTGTTGGCTGCTAAAAGCGTTGAATGTTCTAAAACAGCAGAAGCTTTACATTTATTAGGAAATCAATTGGTGATTCGGAAAAGAGTGTATTGTGTGACATTGAGAACTATGAGTGTTTAGCATGTCAGGGTGAAGATATAGAATGTCTTGACCTTTATATTTCTGAAAAAATTTCTTTTATACGCGCACAACGGGAACTTTTAGACATTGAGTATATTCGATTGCAGATGGAGTGTGATGACCTAGAAAAAGAATATAAAAAAAGCATAGGGCCTCATGAGAGGTCTCTTTATAAGGCCCTTGAAGATATGAAGGTTGAGCGACAAGCTTACCATGGTAATGTATTTGTAGGTAATCATTGCAAAATAGTATTAAGAAACCACTATAAACTTTGTAGTGTTATTGATGATGAAGCAATTAAAAATAGATTTGTACGTGTGTTTAGTGTTTTTAATAAGTTGCAACCTATTCTTTTTTGGCAAAAATTGCTTTCCGATGCTGAAATTACTGAGCTTCATCAATATATAAATTAATTTGCTATTGAGTTTCATGCTTGCTTTCCAAATGAAAATATCACACGAAAAATGCATGAACTTATTTTTAATGTGCCACAATTTGTAAAATTCCATAAAACTATTGGGTTGCTAAGTGAAGAGGAGGGAGAGTGTTTGCATAATAGCGTAAATAAGGAATTAAGACAGTTGCATTCAGTAAGAAATCAGGAGCAGAAGCTGCATCTTGTTTTAAAACACTTTGAATTGCACAGCAAAGCTGTTAGGAAGCTTCAAGCCTCTAAGGTGAGAAAGTGTGTTGTGTGTTCTGAGCGTGGCAAAAACTCATTTTATAGACAAGGTCTTTGTCTTGTTTGTGGTCATCAAATTTAGTTAAAATATTTAAAAAATTAAAAACAACAACAACAAAAAAAACTATTTACAAGTAAGATAAATTATATGAGATCTTTAATTTATATATAATATAGTTTTATTCTGTTCTAATATCTGTGTAATGTTAGTTTAAAATATTATTTTTTAATATATTGATTTTATATATTAGGTATATTCTGTTCCTATCTTCAGAAGTTATTTATACCTATGCAATACCTTCGCTCAGGTTAAAGAATGGAATACTAGTCTTGCATCAAATGTATGTAAAAATCTAGCTTTTATATATTATCTCGTGATCAAAGCAACTGGTATGTTGGTTGGGTATGATCTTGTATGTTTGTGTATTTAATTTAAAAAATGTATTGTCCTTCATTATATGTAACATTTTTTTATAGATATATTACATATCTATTCGATGTTTATCACCAGAAGTTAGTTCTACCTTTGCAGTACCTCTGCTCTACATACCTCCTCGCTGGTTAAAGAATGGAATATAAATCTCATCAAGTTGGTGTAAAAATTTAGTTCAATAAATTAAGAATTTGTAAACGTTATCAAAATTTTGAGTGGAGCAATTGTTTTTCTGGTTTAGCATGAGTATGAATCTGATATCAATTGGATGTACAAAAATAGTTTACTACTTAAAGAACCTATCAGTAAACCAAATGATTATAAAACAGTTTTTAATGGGAATAAAAACAAATTTTCAAAAGATTTCAATTAGCTATTTGTATATTCAAACACTTTATTTACTGAGAGAAGAGACTATAGATTCAAGTGCTATAAAATAATTCTACTACCAAAAGCGAGGTTAATTCAAAAACTTAAACTCAAATTTGGTCATGAATTATTTTATTAGACTTGGTGAGTCTTTATTTATAAACAACTTAACACCATATTATTAGAACTGTATGCACAGAAAAAAATAAATGCTTAAGCTTTAAATGTTTTGACTAAATATTCCAAAATCGAAATCTGTCTTTATTTTGCAATGTAATGAATTTATTGGCTTAGGAAAATAAGTTTCTAAAACAAGAACTCCTAGGTTTAAAAATGTACTCTTTTAACAGCTAATCCCCCTTTTAACTATATTTTTCATAACTTTGCGAAAAGTGCGGTTTGCTTTCAGACCTCAATAAAAATTTCAGTCTGTTTTAGCTATAATTAAAATTAAGGTTTTTTTGTTTTTATAATAGTCAAACAATGAGTATATTTAAGAATAACTATCAGAAATAAATTTTTCTGATTTTTTTATTATAAAAAGTAACATCAAATTACTTGATTTCAGCCAACTTCATCATTTGTAGCATTTTTTTTAAACTTAAAGAAGTTTTTTTACTAATGCATTAAATGTTGTAAGATGAAACATTTTATTGGTGTTTTTATTCTTTTTACAAAACAAAATTATCTTTAATATTTTAAAAGTTATAGAAGTTTTAGTAACACCCCTTAAGTCAATTTTTTTCAAAAAATAACAAGAAGCCGTTAAGCTCGGTTTGAAACAGCCGTGACAATAAGCCACTGCCAGCAGCAAGATTTAATAAGAGTCACCTTGGGATTTGTTCTTATACTATAAATATATAGACTTGAAAAAAAAATAAACGTGCAAAAGTTCATAATCATTTAGGGATATCAATTTAAGTAAATTTGTGATCACATAATTTAAGGACGAGGGGCGTTATAATTTATAATATCGAAACTTAGTAAAAAGTTATAATTAGAATAACAAAGTCATATTTTTCGGTAATTTTTGTTTTAACTGGGTTGTTGTTTTTTTATACCTTTTGTTTTACACTAGAAATAATGTTTTATATGAACAAACTATTATTATACATAACTTATGTATTTAGCACTTTTTCAATAACTTGTTAGCTTTAAAGAATAAATGTATTTGCAGTTTATTTTTGTTTACACTTTTGATTGATGAAAAAGTTATTATTTATTTAAAATAAAAACTTTTCCCGTTGAATTAATTTGAAATGTACATAAATTATATAACTTTATAAAGGTATATAATAAATAAATATATATATATATATATATATATATATATATATATATATATATATATATATATATATATATATATATATATATATATATATATATATATATATATATATATATATAAAGAAAATGCCTAATACAATAAAAAGTTTGAGAACTCCTAATGAAAACAAGAGATATGCTGGTTTGCCATCTGATCTTCCAGTTATTGATCTTCCAACTTATAGGCAAGTGGTTCAATATTCCTACTTTATTTTAAAAAATATAAACAGTGTCAGAAATATTTATTCTCCAAAGATTGTTTTAAAAGTTGCTAGTGACAACTTATTGATCTGTGGATTAGAGTAAATCCTAAGCTGCCTCTGATACACGAGAAGTCAGTAACCAAAAAATGTTTTAGACTTTTCATCAAAGTTTTGTCTGCAGAAGGCAAATTCAAAAATTCAAATAAAAACAAGGAGTATCTTGATTGTAATTTTGAGCGTTTATTTGATTTGTCATCATGTAATTGTGGACTTTCAGTAATAGCTTGCAATGATAAGTAAGAAAGGCCTATTTTTATTTTAATATATTTTAAAATATTTATTATTATAAAACAAAAATCAATATTATTAAATAGTTTCATGGTTTGCAGTTCTATTTTTCATTTAAGTTTATTTTGTAGATAAATAAATTATGTTTTGAACATTTTGATAGATCTGTGAAGTGTATGAACCAACCAGATTGCACGACAACACATTTTGCTTGTCTCTGTGAAGTTAACAAAAAGGTAAATAAGTTGAAATTATAAAAGTTAATTTAATTTAAATCTATAGTTTGTTAAAAGTTTTATTTCTGAAAGGTTTGTTTCAAAAAAACCAGGACCAGTTTGCCATGCCAGATGGCTGACTTTAGCACTCAGAATTATGATGTTATATGTTAGGACTAAGGAGCCATCTCTTGAGCTATTAGCAGTAACTAAGTATATTGTGCAAGTTTACTGTGTAATGTGGTTTGCCATCAAGCACTCTGGACAATACAAAGATGCTTTGTCTACTCTATATAAAAATATTCAGTTGGTCAAGCTTCAAGAAAGCAGGATTCAAAGTATCGTTTTTACCAATCTACAGGGAAATTCATACTGTTGTTTGCAGGAAAATTTTCTTTACTGCAGGATGAAAATATACATATAAGAAATCGAGCTCTTAACCAAATTCTTATAATAAGAAAATTAAAAAAAGACATTACTTTCAAAACTCAGCTTAAACCAAAATCGGTAATGAAAATAAACTTTGATGCTGGTTCTTGGGACTTTCTTGATTCAGTTGATGAAATTCAAATTGAGCCACCAGCAACACTTAGCACTACTTCAGAAAAAATTAGAGAGGCATTTGAATCTGGACAAAAACTTTGCTTAATTGATTTTCCTAACAATTCACAATCCATTAAAAGAGCAGTAAAACTAACCTCTGAAGCTGCTAAGCAGGTTTATGGTCTAGAAAAAAGACACAAATTCATTTTGTCAAAGAGCCAAAGTTGAAAAGAGAATAAGAGAAATGTAAAAAAATGTGATTATTTTATAAAATGAATATCTAATTTTGCAATTTTCTGTGCGATTTAATTAAAAACAGCTTGCTATGACAAATGCCATAAAAAACATTCTGACTAAGTTCATTAGTGTTGATAAATTAATATTCCTTAAAAATAACAAAGCTACGAAAGAAAAAATGTAACAAATGGCTAAAAATTAAATCAGGGCCATATTAAGGTGGGGGCGGATGGGTCTGCAGCCCCTGGCCCTTACAAAAAACTCCCCAAGGCCCTTCGGAGACGTTGTGAATAAATAAATAAATAGAGATTCAGTAATCTATTTAAGGTGGACCTATACAAAAAGATCTATATAAAAGTTTTACCCCCCCCCCTAATAAATTTAAAACCCCTTACTTGGGGGGCTTGCCCCATAAACTCCCCTGGAAGGAATTTTCTGGCCCCTAGATCCCCAGGTATAGCCTCGCTAAAGCTAGCCATTTTTACTTCATCGCCACATTAGGCCTCCTATAATAACAGCCCCAGGCCTAAGAATGCCTTAATCCAGCCCTCAATTCAATTAAGATATATATTTGAACTGATTTTTTAAAGTGAATATAAATTAAACAAAGTTAAATTTATATTTTTCTTGTTATTTATATTGCAATGAAAAAATTCCAGGGTGACTCTTTCCAATTTTCAAAAAAAACACCTTCTAGGCAGTGGCTCAATATACAAGGGCTATTCAAGGAAAATAATTTGGGCAGTGGTACCCCGTGCCGGTCCTAATGTTTCGAATTTGGTAGAAACATTTCCATATGTAAACATTTTTTTGCAAAAAAACAAACAAACAATCTTTGCTGTAAAAAAAAAAAAAAAAAAAAAATATATATATATATATATATATATATATATATATATATATATATATATATATATATATATATATATATATATATATATATATATATATATATAGAGGCTATTCTACACCGTATTAGAATAGCCCCTGACATAGGAGAGAGTGGTGTACCTTGGAGGTATTTTCAAATTTACTTACAATATGTTCTGCAACAATGTATTTTTTTTTTTAAATTATCTTCGCTTCCAACAAGGCTGCAAGCAACCACTAATTAGTGTTGGAAGTTACTGGAAGAGAAAAGATGAAGATTGTATAGCAAGATAACGATTGACAGACGACTTAAAAGATTGCAAATTATATGAATCAGGAAAGCAAGATGAAGGAAGCAAATTCCAAAGAACTGATGTTCGAGGAAAAAAACTAGACGAATAAGAGTTTTTAGAGCACTTAGGAACAGTAACAGAAAAAGAATGAGACTTAATTGAATGACGAGTAACACGAGAATGAATTTTAGTAGATGGCACAAGAGACAATAGCTCTTTAGAGCAGTGCCCATTATAGTATTTGTAGAAAAGAGAAAGAGAAACAACATTACGACAATGAGACAGAGATTGAATGTTGGCTGCAAAAGCAGGTCCAACTATGTTTACAATGCATTTTTGCACCTTGTCTAAAAGAGAAAGGGCATCACTAGAAGATCCGGCCCAGATTTGGCAACAGTATTCCATACAAGGACGGATTTGAGATTTATAGAGATAGAGAATAGAATCCAGAGTAAAAAAGTGACGAGCTCGATAAAGAGATGCAACTTTAGCAGATGCTGATTTTGCAACGGATTTGATATAAGGTTTCCAAGAAAGATCAGAAGTAAGTGTTAATCCTAGAAGATGAAGGGTAGATGACTCATCGAGTACATTACCGCTCATAAATATAGGAAGGTCTAAACTATTGCAATAACGATTGGCCGAAAAAAATTAAGTTTTATCTGAATTAAAATTTCACCAGCCACTGTGAGCCCCATGCTGTAGCAGAAGTGAGATCTTTTTCAAGCTCAGATGCCCCCTGCAAGCAATCAGAGGGAGTTGGCTTCTTATGGTGACAAGAATAAATGGTAGTATCATCAGCGAACAATGCCACCTTAGATGTGAGAATATCTGAAAGATCGTTAATGTAAATTAAAAAGAGTATAGGGCCAAGGATTGAACCTTGAGGAACCCCTGAGGTTACAGAATAAAAAGAAGAGTTCTGTCCATCAAGGACAAATTTTATACTAAGATTGGAAAGGAAGGATACAATAATCTTAAAGATGTTTCCAGATACACTGTAAGAAGGAAGCTTATGGAGAAGACCAGCATGCCAAACTTTATCAAATACTTTAGAAATGTCAAGAGTGATGGCCTTAACCTCTCCACCTTTATCTAATGCACGATAAAACCTATCGGTTATTACTGTTAGCAAATCAGTAGTAGTAGTTATGAGGTTCGAGATGAGAGATTAAGTGTTTGTTAATTAAAAATTAAAAAACCTTGCTTATGATAGAAAGAAGACTAATGGGACGGTAGTTAGACGAATCGAATAGCTCTTCAGAATTTTTAAAAATAGGGATAACAAATGCTGCTTTCCAGCAGGCTGGAAAACAAGACTCTGATAAGCACTTGTTAAATAGTTTTGAAAGGATAGACGACAGCTCCAGAGAACACTTCTGCAAGACTATAACAGGTATGTTGTCTGGGCCGCAAGCTGTAGAAGTGTCTAAGCGGGAAATCACTTTAGATATAGAAGCTAGTGTGATACGAATGTCGAGCAATGGATCAACCTGTTTGACGGCTATATCAGGTAGAATGCAACTAGTGGCATCAAGAGATGATATTGATGAAAAGTTCTTGGCAAACAATTCAGCTTTGTCTTTAGGTGAGGTGACGAAGTCTGAACCATACAAAAGAGGTGGAATTACAGACTTGCCCTTATTATTGATACTATTTAAGATTCTCCAGAGGTCACGAGAGCCTAATTTTTGTGATGAAATACGAGATTTCATGATCTGAGAATACCGGGCTTTGGCATTAGACAATACCTTTTTACAATGGTTCCTAGCAGTAATAAACAGACGTCTGTTTTCTGGAGAATTGTTTTCTGATAGATATGGAAGTAATGGTTTCGATTGGCAGTTGCAGCAGCACAATGTGAGGAAAACCATGGAGAAGAGTGAGGCTTGACCTGGAATTGTCAAGAGGAAATAAAGGATTCCATGCCAGCCTGAATCCACGAAGTTATGTAAAAAGCACATTTGTCAACAGGGAGATGAAAGATTTCTACCCAGGGGCCATCACAAAGAAAATCACGGAAAGAGTCCCAGTCAGCTTTAAGGTAGTTGTATGATGTACGATGATAGGGAGATTCTGATGGTAAAGAATGAGATTGAGAGAGAAACTGAGCACTGACTAGGATCAGAAACAAGACATAAGTCGAGTAGAGAAGAAAAATGATTCGGGTTGTCTGGAAAGCGAGTTGGAAAGTTGACTATTTAAGTTAGGGATTGAGAAAGTCAAAAGTTGTGGGCCTTAATGCCTGCAGAGTTACTGACACTAGAGCCAAGCCATTCAGTGTGATGAACATTAAAGTGACCGACAACAACAATATTGGCTGATGGATAAAGAATGAGGGCTTGGTCAATATAATCAGAAATAACATCAAGAACAGTGCAGTCTTGAGATGAGGGAGAGCAATATAGAACAAAGAGAAAGGTGATAGAGTGAAGTGATGCTAAACGAAAGCACATAAAAGAGTAGTCTGTGGATTCAAACCTAGTTTCCCGACAAATGGGTGAATTCTTACGAATGTAAATGCCTAGGCCAAGCATGTGACTATTGGAGTCTTTACGAATTAAAGGAAGATAACCATCAACACTAAGATCACAAGATGAGACAGCTGAACTCAAATTAGTCTCACAAAGAGCAAGTAGGTCTGGTGAACTTTGCAAGAGATAAGACTTAACAGAAGAAAAGTTACTTCGAAGACCACGAATATTGGTGAATGATAGGTTTAGCGAACTTCGTGATGACTGTGGTTTTTTGTGTTTTATAGTTTTTGTTACTTTATTCATTTTTCAATTTGTTAAAGAACTTGACTCGAAACATAGATAGTACTCAGTACACTGTCTTATAGCCCAAGCAATTGCCTTATTTCCACTAATAAACCCTAAGCCGTAACAAAGGGCTCCAATGTGGCCTTGGCAATGCACACCAAAAGTACAAACAGGGACACCATCCATGCACAACATGGCACTGTTAGTACTCTGATATTTTTCAGCTGTTGATGGAATCAGCCTCTCTGAGAGCTACCAGAGAGTTCGGGAAACTTGACTACCAGCTGTCCTCAGAACCATAAAACTGAGTTTTAGAGCTGTACCCTCATTTGGAGATAATAGAATGAGTTGCCTAGTCATAAAAACAGAGACAAAAGCAAAACCCATGAATTGAGTCAAGAAGATCCAGCATTCAACATCCTAAACTGGAAACAACGTATTAAAAATACATCTGCGCCAGCCTAATAGATGAAGAAGGGGTGCAAGGCTGGTCAACAGATAGAATCTGTTTATCCCTTAAGTCTTTGCCTAGGAGGCCTTCTACAAGACAGCAGCCGGATGCATTTAACATCTGCCCAAGATGAGTATTTTTATCGAGACACCATCTCTAGCCTTTACTCAACCAAGAGCCCCAAGGCAGGTGGTGTTTTATGTCGGAGTTTGCATCTCCTAGCCTTTGCCTAAAAAGGCATATCCTACAAGGCAGCAGGACATGAAGCAGATTGTACTGGGTTACATGTTACAAGTAGCAGGATAAACCTGACCTGACCATGATATAAAATATGAACCTTATGATATAAAATATGATATAAAATATGATATAACCCATGATATAAAATATGAACCTTAGAAATAAAAAATATGAACAAAATACTCTTGCCTATTTGTCCTAAAATTTTCTTTACTTGATGATATTAGTTACTCTAGGATTTTTTATCAAACATCTAGACTTTTTTTCATCACCTTTTTTTAATTTAAAAAAATAGCTTACACTTTTTTATATTAAAAACAAGGTACACCACCAGTGGTTTACCTTGGATCTATGTATGTTGTACCTTGGAGGTATTACTGTTTTAACAGGTTAAGTACTCAACATGGTAAAAATTTGATATGTTTACTTATAGAATAATTGGACTATTACCTCAAATGAGGCTGATGTCAATCAGCCTCATTTGAGATAATATTAACCTAACTAGTTAGATTTATAAAAACTATATATTAATTTATATTTATGTTGAATTTATGTATGATTAAAAATGTAAACTAATTTATACTTGGAACTATTAAAATTTACATAAGAAATAAAGTTGATTAAGAAAAGAGTAATAACAAATATCTACATTAAAGTTTAGTAACATTAAGTCTTTTAATTCGATTTAGCATTTGTCTACTCTACATTCAGGCAATCAAAGTTAATGCCAAATGTTATTTTTTTCAGTTGTCGTGCTGAACCTCCTGTAATATAGGAAGTGGCAACTAAAAGATTATGTCATATATATATATATATATATATATATATATATATATATATATATATATATATATATATATA
This sequence comes from Hydra vulgaris, assembly GCF_022113875.1. Taxonomy (NCBI): domain Eukaryota; kingdom Metazoa; phylum Cnidaria; class Hydrozoa; order Anthoathecata; family Hydridae; genus Hydra; species Hydra vulgaris. Next base: position 63,418,940 of record NC_061157.1, read on the forward strand.
TATATATATATATATATATATACAGGCCTCAGCGGGAATAAATGAGCATGAGAGCAGAGAAAAGCTCTCCTAAAACGAACTTAGGGAGCTGTGCAAGCTGCTCCTCATATAAATTGACGCTCTTTTTGACTTTTTTTAACAACAACCGTGCTTCTTAAAAAGCATTGCAGTATATTATGCAATTAATTTTTTTTATAAATGACATTGTGTTTTTATAATTATAACAATAACTATACTTTCGTGAGAAAAAATTATACTTTTGCGAGAGTCGTAAATTGCTCCCGCAAACCACTTTAGGGGAGTGTGGGCGAGAGCAAGAGCTAAAGCTCTCGCTTTCCGCCAAGGCCTATATATATATATATATATATATATATATATATATATATATATATATATATATATATATATATATATATATATATATATATATATATATATATATATATATATATATATATATATATATATATATATATATATATATATATATATATATATATATATACAGGCCTTGTTTTAAAGCGTTACGCCTAGAGCGATTTACGTACGCCTTAAGCGCTTTTTACGTACGCGTAGAGCTGTTTTGGTTAAGCTACTTTTTATCATTTTTTAACTTTTAAATTAGCGGTAACATAAAAGAAGTAATTAATTTTCAAAAAAACCACATTAACTTTTAAATAACGATATGTAAAGGTATTTATTAAAAAAAAGAATTTACTTTAAAATTAATTGTTGTAACTTTCCATCGCGATATATCTTTCCTTTTTATAGCAATTAATTTGACGCTAAACTTTTTATCCAAATATTTAGCAACGTGAAAAATTGTTTGTCAATCCTTAACTACAAATTTTTTGCAATGTTTTTAATAAAAAGTAGTAAAGTTTTTAGTAAAAAACTTTAAAAAAATCTATATTCCATATTTATTAATACAGAATATAAAAGTTTTTTGTAATATAGATTTTTTATGAATTTTTTACTGAATTTATAATAAAAAACATTTGCAAAAAAATTTGTAATTAAGAATTGACATTTTTTTAAATAAAATCTCAAAAAATGTCTTAATATTTTTGTTATCATGATAACAAAAATATCAAGACATTTTTTCGAGATGTTAAAAAAAATGTCTTTGCTTTTCTTATTAGTTTAATAGTATATAGCTTATAGTTAGTTTAATAGTATATAGCTTTTCTTATTAGTTTATTAGTATATAGTTTAAGTTATGCGGGGGGAGGGGGTCGGCACAGAAAAAAAAATTACCTGTTACTCGCAATATTTGAATGAAGACAATTTGTTAAAATTCTTCGGCGTGCGATTCAATAAGTTTTTTTTGTCATAAATCAAGTTATAATATAAGGTAAAGAAATCATGAGTAGACTACAACATCCGCTGATGACACTAATATTACGTTGAATATATTTATATAACGGAGGTTTTATTATGCACGCGCACATTACAGGTTCCGTTAAATAAATACTAAGGCACGTTTTAGTTTAATGACAGTCTCCATTTTTTACTAATGAATATGTATTTTTCTTTATAAAACAAAACAAACTAGTATATAAAAACCTTGTATATTTCTATTATCTCTAAATTATTTAAAGTTCGAATATGGATTATATTTTGAAGGACAAAAGATTTACTTTAAAAACTTTTAAATCTTGGGACTTTGCCGATGCGATGATCACAGAAAAAGAGAAGACTTACGTTATTAAAATCAAATGTAAGTTATGTGATCTTTATCAAAATAAAATATTATCCAAAAACAATAGTGCCGTAAGGGCAACTGTCCAACGGTTTATAAATAATACAAGTCATGTTAAAATATTTTAACATGTTACTATATTTTAATTAAGTTGATATATAATTAAAAATAAAAATATAGTTCAATAAATAAATTAAATTTATTCTTAACAAAGATTACCTCATATTTATTCTTTTTTTTATTTTATTAAGTTAAATTGCATACAAACGAAAAAAAAAAGATTTTTGTAATTATACGTAGAATGAAAATACTTTTGAGTTTGTTTATAAGTTAAGGAACTTAATTTTTAATAAACAAATTTTACGAACGTTTATTATAAACAGATACGATTCAAATTATTAAATATACTTAAATTATTTCAGTTGAGTATTTTTATAAGTTTGCACGATTAAAGTTTGGCGTACAAGTATTTGTTTTTTTGTTTTAAGAATAATTAATAAAAGAGTTTGCATAATTAAGACTTTTATATTTAATTTAACTTTTTTTTTAATTTCCTAAAATTAAAAAAAAAAAAAAGAATTAATCGTTGAAAACGATTTTTCTCTATAGCTCTGTTTCTTTGTGATTTGTTTAAAAAGTTAAATATTTTTACAATAACATAAAAAGTTTATGAATTAAATTCCTAGCGAACGCGTTCTAAACTACGTATCAAAAATACGCTTCAAAGCAGACAAAACTTTTTTATATTTTTATAAAACGCAAGTTGAAACGCTTTTAAAAATTTTGAAAATATTAAAAAACTTAAATTTTTCTTTGCTAGTCAAAACAAAATCGTTGTTTAAATAATTAACATGGGTTTGTGTTTATCAATGCTAATATTTTTTGTTTACTCTAGAAATTTTAAAAAATAAAAAAAATCATTATTATTTTTTATTCAATAACGATTAAAAACAATTATTCAAAAACAAATTTCAGAAATAATTAATATATATATATATTTTTTTTTCACTAAATAATATTGAACTAAAATTAATAATAAAATAATAATTGAAAACATTACAAAATTTTCATAATAAATTTATATTTAAAACGTTTATAGTTTATATTTGAGTTAATTGTTAAATTGAATTAGTTTGCGGTTATTTATTTATTGCGGTAGTTAAAACACTTAACGCCTATAAAAAAAAATAAAGATAATTTTATGACGTCAAAATCGCGTTAAGCTAATGCATTAAGCACTTTTTTATTTAAAACAAGGCCTGTATATATATATATATATATATATATATATATACTCTTGGTTGTCTTTAATTTCTACCAGAAAATGTATTTTTTCTAATTAATTTAGAAGATTGGAAAATATTGAAAAATTTTTTCTAATATTTTTTTTTTTCATAGACTGCCTACCCAAACAAAGCCCTTAGTCGATGCAGCAGCACTCCTTGCATGTTCTATTTGTCAGTCAATTTAGCACTCCTCGCATATGGTGTGAAGATGTGGGCTAAATGTATCTATTGTTTAATGCCTGTAACTAAAATCATTATAAAATATAGAAACCAATTACCATTAGCAGGACTTTTGCTTTCATACATCTCTCTTCCTGCAGGTGATAGCCATTTTCCATTAATAAAATGGCAAAACTCTCTTCCGTGGCTATCTAGCCATTGGTATGCAATTTTTGGCGATTCTGGTGCAGGACCATACTCTAAATTCTTGTATAAGCTACTAATACTCGATTTATTATGTTCTAGCGTCATTTATTAGGAACTAAAATAATAAAAATAAGATAATAAACTAAGAACATTCGAGTATTTTATAATTTGATGTTATGCTAATTGTGAAGAAAAATGCATATAATTTAGTTTGCTATTTTCTTGAGAGAAAGTTGACAAAAAACATCTGTAATTCCCTGCAATTTAGTCTTATTTAACCTTATTAAAAAAGACAATACACACATGATCAAAATCTGAACATTTTAAAAATTTGCAGAAAATTTTATAGATTATATTAAAATATACTTATTAAATATAAAACCTATAGTCATTATCATTAGTAATATTTACATACATTAAATCTAACTCATATTTTTTTAATAAAACTAGTACACTGATAAACTTCCTTTAGAAAAACAGAAAAAAATTTTACTTATTTTTGCAAATTATCAACAACTTTTAAATATAAACATTTCTTTAAATATTTTTTTTACTGGGCTAAACCCTATATAGTGTACACTTACATCTATTCCTCAATAAGTCTATGTATATACATTATTATACATATATATATATATATATATATATATATATATATATATATATATATATATATATATATATATATATATATATATATATATATATATATATATATATATATATATTGACACAATACCATTTGAAGAGGCTTATCAAAGTAATGCCTGATTAATTAGTCAATCAATCAATCATTTATTTCACTTTATAAAATAAAATTAATACATAGCTAGGATCAGTCACAAACAGTTATATAACTGACAAAAATGTGACAACCTACAAATATTAACCGTAAATTTGAAAAAGTATAACTAAATAGTAAATTAATAATAATAATAAAATTAATAATAACAATACAGTATTAATCACTGTAATAATAACAGAAGTGATAATAATAATAATTATAATAATAATAACAGTAGTAATTTACAACAGTAACAATAATAAAAATAATAGTGCCAATTATAGAAATAATAATAATACTTAAATAATAACAATAAGGGCATAGAGGGGGTCATTTGGGGAGTGCTATAAATAATACCATATAAGCTATACCTACATTTATAGATTCAGTCACTCTCAAACACACACAGACACAAACACACACATATACATTATATATGAATATATATATATATATATATATATATACACATACATACACACACCTATATATATATATATATATATATATATATATATTATATATATATACACACACACATACAAATAGTATTGCGTACTAAGGTAAGCAATCTGACGTGATAATGAAATAGCCTGCTGCTGGGGGCTTCAGTACATACATCGACTGACAAATAGCCTGACTCGCAGTGGAGTGCTGCTACATCAACTGAGGGTTTGGGATATGAGGCTTCATAAAATTCCACTATTGTACAAGCAAAAGATTACATATTGGTGATTTATTTTAGTATTTTGTTATCCCTCCCTTGGCACTTATTACCGCTTCTACACGTCATGGCATACTTTCTATGCATTTTATTGCATTATTTTGAATATCTATGTTATTGTGCCAGACTTTGATCATCTTTTCAATTAATTGTATTTTGTTGGTGATCATTTCAGAAGCGATTTCCCTTTTCATGATCTCCCACAGATTTTCAATAGGGTTTAAATCTGGTGAGTTTCCAGGCCATGGTAGCACTGGAATTTTCTTTGCTTTTAGGTACTCTGTAACCTTCTTTGCTTTATGGCATGGGGCAGAATCATGCATAAATTTAAATTTTTGGTTCTTTGGGAACCATTCCTTCAACTGTGGTACCAATCTTGTGTCAAGAACTTTTATGTATTGGTCCTGGCGCATAGTTCCCTCAACGATATATAAGTGCCCTGTTCCATGTCCACTAATGACAGACCATACCATTATACTTAGAGGATGCTTTACACGTTCTAAGATGCAGCCTTTGTGGAATTTTTCTCC
>NC_061157.1:63436831-63514331 GCF_022113875.1 Hydra vulgaris
AAACCATTGGTAGTATGTAATTATCTTAACATCTTTACAGACCTTGCTGCCAGAGGTTACAATATATTGACTCAAACAACTAAGTTCAATTTCAGACTTCCATTTTTCAAAATCTAGTTAAAGTTTTCATGTTAAATTATTTTTTTTACAACTATATATAAAGATCAAGCAAAAAATATCTAAAAGTCTAGCTGCATATGGAAATTTTATATTTGCAAAACTTTGCTGATAAAAATTTTGAAAGTAGTAAAACAAAAACAAATCAATGTTTATGTTAAAATATATGAACGTTTAAAATTTTTTTTTTTTTTATATATATGATTGTTATTGTAATAGTTATTAAAAAGAAACTACATACCTATTAAATTAGAAAATGGTATTAATTTTTTTTGGAATATAAAACAATGAGATAAAGATAAATAATTTCTTAAATCAGTAATTCTCCGGCTTTGAAACCCACACTCTAAACAAAAACTATTTCCTGTCCTAATACTTGCTTGAGTATTTTGACTTGTGGATGTTTTTGAGATGACGCGGCAAATTGCATTTTTTGGTAAAGAAAGTTTTGCAAAAACAACATTCAAAAGAATTAATATCTTTTTCTTTATTACTCCATGAACTTTTTTTTTCAAACTCGGATTCTGCAAGATTTGTGCAAATAATATTTTCATCATAATCTGAATCTGACACGGCTGTTTCACTCAATGTAAAAATGGGCATTACGTCACGAGTTTAGCAAAAACAATTTCCGCATAAAAAGTATTTTATAAAATTCGGCATATAAAGTATAAAATTGTACAAACTTTAAAATATTAGCATTTTTTTTTTCTGTAATCGCTTTTATCTTCAAATAAAAAATATATAAAAGAAATATCTTTTCTTATTATATAAATATTTACATTAAACGGAATAAAAGTAAATATTGCTAAAATATTGCTCTTGATTTGGAATCACTTTTCTGTTTTTTGCGATTTTTACAAAAAACCTGTCTTGGGCCAACTAAGAATTCATAACATAGCTACATGCTTGATGATTGAAATTTGGAATACTTATCAATAAATGTCTATTCTAACTGATTTTTGGTGCAGAGTTTGTAATTTATTTAAAAAAAATTAGTTTTCAATGCATTTATATTTTTAGTTTTATCAATTTTAAATGCAAATCGTATTATTTTTGAACTCTGCACCAAATTATTGAAATTTCAACCCTTTCTTCATATAAAAATCAAAAAATTATAATATGTATTTCTAGCTATGTTATGACATATATTTTCAAACTTGGCTGGTTTAGAAACAATTTGGCTAGTTTAATTCAAAGCAGTCACGTGACGTTAAATACTTTTCGTAAAAAAAAAGAAAATATTTTGGTATTTTTTAATTTCGTCTATTGTAGTGCTTGTATCAGTTCGCATTCGGTGTAAATAATGTTAATGTGTTTTATAATTAGTCTAGCTATGTTTATATTGCATATTAGTCAGAAGAAATATAATTTTTCTGATTAATTTTGCTAAAAAGTACCATTAAAATTTCTAAATTCTGCCAAGTTCGTCATTTTGCGCGTTTATTTAAAATTAGAGAAGCCTTGGATTATTATATTGAATGATAAAATATAAAACATTTAGTCAGTGTTCATATTCTTTTTACAGAACGTATTTATCTTTAATATTTCAAAAGTTATAAAAGTTTTAGTAACACCCTCTAAGTAACTATTTCCAAAAAATAACAAGAAGCCGTAAGTCCACTCTTAAACAGCCGTGCTGATAAACAGAAATCGATTTTGGGACAACATATTCTATAACTACTTCTTTGCAAATAAACCATGCCATCAAAACCAAGCGTAAATACTTTGAATATTTTGTTGGCTCTTTAAGAAATATATAATTGTTATCCAGTTGATTATCATTACCTATAGTATGCTTGGAGTTATCATACCTTAAACAAGCAATTGCACATAATACTACTGTTATGACTCCACATATATCTCCACTATATATCATTTGCAACCCATATATCTATAGGTTGCAAATGACCAATGATAACCTGGATTGATACAAGTACCAGTAAAGGTTTTCTCATTATTTTTGCCAATATTAACAATAAAGAATAATTTTTCAGGAACAGTATGTTAGTTATGGGTGAAACAAAACGTTAAATATTTCCAACAAAATTAAAGTAAATTACTAAGGAAACATTTTGAAAAGAATTTAAAATGCTTAAAATCAGAAGCATATGATTAGATGATAAGCCAACTGGAACAACATAGCTCAGCTAACGTATTAGGTGTCATACCATAATTTGAAATTTCTCTATTTGTAGGTACGTGCGTAATCAATGAGTTACGGCACCGATTATCAAAATTAAAATAATCAAAATCTTCAACCATTTTATCAAAGCGTACTTAGGGATTGAGTTGTAAGAATGTATTCTGTTGTGTTATTTTTTAGGATTTTGTATCAGAATTGACTTTTTTTGAAAAGTGGAAAAGTTAAACTTCATTTTTGGATAGTTTTTTTTTTTTTTGTAGTTACAACCGCTTTTATTGAATTTACTTTTTTTTTAAAACTTCGTTGTTGATCACACGTCAAATTAATACTGAAGGAATATTGAAAACATTTTTTAAACTATTGAGAAAAATTTAAAAACTTATTTTCTACGTGCATGCTAAATTTTATTGAAAAAGATTATGTTGCGGACACCTAGTAGAATATGTACCTAAGTAAAAATATTGTAAATAAAGCAAAATATTGCGCTTCTAGCAACAAAGCTCCATAACAAAATTACCGTTAGCCGAAACTGACATTTTAAAACTGTTCGCTGTTTTTTTTAAGCAATCCTTGTAATCAAATTTTGTTACTTAAATGAGCATAACTTTTTGTAGAAGTGTTATTTTGTTATAAAATTTTCACTATTATAATGCTGATTTTAACCTCTTTTTAATGATTTATTATAATCAATAATAAAAATAGTAAATAGTAAATTTTTCACACGTGCCTACTATTTGCTGGTTTGCCGAAAAGTACATCTTTAAATTTATCAATAAAATCTTCGGGAGGATATGTATTAATGGATTTTGGTGACAACTTCGAAGAATTAAACCATATTATCTCTTGTTCCACGGCTAATTTGATTTCTTGAATTCTATGAAGGGTAATCATATGTATATACACATATGATTACCCTTCATAGAATTCAAGAAATCAAATTAGCCGTGGAACAAGAGATAATATGGTTTAATTCTTCGAAGTTTTTACCATGCTTACGAATCTCATAAACAGTTTACAAAAATTGTTGAAGAATACCCAATCAAAACAAATCAGTTTTTAATTGATGAAAGCGTTGATATTTTTTTTTTGAACAGTATTCCTCCAAAAAATTAAATGGTCTAATGAACTATTACTACGCAAAAAAAGGCTTCCATTTTGTCGAATGTAAGTTAAGAATTTTTACCTATGAAAGTATATATACTTTCATAGGTAAAAATTTTTGTTACCATGCTTACGAGTCTCGTAAACAATTTACAAAAATTGTTGAAGAATACCCAATCAAAACAAATCAGTTTTTAATTGATGAAAGCGTTGATATTTTTCTTTGAATAGTATTCCTCCAAAAAATCAAATAGTCTAATGAACTATTACTACGCAAAAAAAGGCTTCCATTTTGTCGAATGTAAGTTAAGAATTTTTACCTATGAAAGTATATATACTTTCATAGGTAAAAATTCAAAACATTTTTTTTTATGCGTTGCTGACAAAAGTTTTAAACACAAAATAACAAAATAGGAATTTAAAATAAACTTAAGTAAAAAATAATAATAACAATAATTTAAATAATTTGTGTACTGTTTTTATTTTTGTTTCTTCATAGTGGTTATTATTTTCTGTAATAAAATTCGGTAAGTCAAAGCAAAAAAAAAAAAAGTTTTAAACATTAAAAAGAATGATTTTTCTATATTTTGTTTTTTTTTAAAGGGGAAAGTGAAAACATAAATTGTCATCTGTTTGTAAAATATATTTGTATAATTTTAATGTAACAAGTATATATCAAGGGTTGAATCTAGCGATTGCGATTTGCAAATTCTGGAAAAATGTCTGATCTTCAAAATTTTAGTTTATGCAAAGCCGTGTACTTTGTTTTCAAGGAGCAAATTATTATAATTTTGTTAGCGAGAAAAATATAAAAACAAAATAAGCAATAAACTTACGACTACAAAAGTAATAATACTCTCGTCACTAACTGCATAATAAAAGCAATAAAACTATAATAGTGTTATTACTTTTATAAAGCACTTATTACTTTTAAAGTTAATTGTTTTAAACTTTTTATACATTACATTTTAATAAAGTTACGTTTACGTTTTTAGAAGTTACTTAAGTTTTAAATATTATTTGGATATCCACTATATTTTTCTAGATGCTTTTCTACTTCAAATAAAATTTGGGAGAACTTATCTTATTTAAACAAAGAATGAATTATAAAAGTTATAAGTGCGTTATAAAAGTAATAACACTATTATAGCGTTATTACTTTTAGAACGCAGTTAGTCACTAGAGTTTTATTATTTTTGTATTTGTAAGTTTATTGTTATTTTTTTTATAACTTTTTCGCTAACAAATTAAAGTTGATTTGCCTCTTAAAAACAAAGAACATGTTTTTGTATAAACTAAAATTTGAAGACCAGATATTTTTCCAGTATTTTGCGCTTAATTCAACTCTTGTTGTTATATAAATATATTTTAGAAATAGATTGCAATTTATATTTTCGCTTTCCTCTTTAAAAAAAGTTAAATAAAGGAAAATCATTCTTTTTATTATAGACTTAAAACTTTTTTTTTTCACTTCGTCTTATCTAAAACTGTTGCTGAAACAACCACTCTAAAGAAACAAAAATAAAAACAGTACATAAAATTATTTAAATTATTAATTTATTTTTATTTATTTCTATTTAAATTTTTTTTATTTCCTATTTTGTTAGTTTTGCTTTTTTTATTTTTAAAACTTTTTCCGCGATGATTAATATTATAAAACTTGAAAACGGCTGTGATCAAATTGTCTGAAAAAAAAAATACTATTGCGTGGTCATACAAGACGAAAAACCACACGCCTTTCCTGGGAAGGCTTGCTAATGGTATGCTTTGTCAGCGTAATTTTATTCTGAGATAAACTGGCGAATACCTTTAAATGAATGCTGTATTCATGGCTAGTAAGGTTGTATTCATGCTGCATGCTGTATTCATGGCTTTTAAGGAAATGAATGTTGTATTCATGGTAGACTTGGGCATAGATGATAGGCTAGATTATTCATCTAACCATGAATACAGCATTCATTACCTTAAAAGATCATAAGGATAATTTCACCATCAATACACAGTGCCGAATAATGAATCCAGCTAAACCAGAATTCGGAAAAGTAAATAAAATTATATTAGATGATATCAATAGTAAAGTTAGGAAAGCTACCCACGTACACCAATGGCAAAGCATAAATGACGTCATAAAATGGTTCAAATCCATATCCGAAAAAGATAAATGTACTTTCATTCAGTACGATACTGACGAGTTTTACCCTTCAATTTCGAAACAACTTCTTCAAGATTCGAAAAACCATGCAAAACAGTTCACTAAAAGACCAAATAAATCACTCGAAGCTATTTACCACGCCAGGAAATCTTTACTTTTTTTCAGGAAATCATATGTATTAAAAAGTCGGCGGACCCTAATTTCGATGTCACCGTGGGTAGTTTTGACGGAGCCGAATTATGCGAACTAGTTTGCCTCTATATCTTATACACTATTGCCAAAGAATATGGTTTTAATACTACCGGTCTATATAGAGATGATGGTCTTAGCTGCTTCTATAATATCAATGGTCCTCAATCGGAAAAAATAAAGAAACATCATCAATTTTTAAAGACAATCTTAAAATCACTATCCAACCAAACTTAAAAACCGTAAATTTTCTTGATATCACATTTAACCTTTCTGAGAACTCTTTTAAACCTTATAGAAAACCAGGAGATAATCCTTTATAAATTAACATCAATTCCAATCATCCACCAAGCATTAATAAATTGATACCAAAAATGATCCCTAACCGCATCAGTAATATATCTTCAAGAAGCTTTTGATAGAGCCGCACCATATTATTATAACGCTCTCAATTCTTGTGGATTCAAAGATAAGATTAATTTCATTCCAAATATCCAGAAATATAATACAAAATCTCGTAAAAGAAACATCTGGTTTAACCCATCTTATTCACTCAACGTCAGAACAAACGTAGCCAAAACATTTTTGAGTACGATTGATAAATGTTTCCCTAAAGGCCACAAATTTCATAAACTTTTTAATCAAAACAACTTAAAGGTTAGTTATAGCTGCCTTCCAAACATCAAGAGTATTATTACTTCTCATAATAAAAAGATATTTAATTCTCATGAAAATGCCAATCAATTATGCAATTGTCGACAAACCATCTTATATCACTCAATGGAAAATGCCTTCAAAAAATCTTATTTATATTTGCAATGCAAAAACTCACTAAGAAGAAGAAGGATATTATTACGTTGGGCTAACTGAGAAGACGTTCAAAGACAGATGGTATAAGCATAAAAACTCCTTTGTTTATGAAAGTAAGGCCAACTCCACTGAACTTTCGAAATTTGCGTGGGAATGCAAAAATAAAGGTTTAGAACCTATATTAAAATGGAATATTCTTGTTCAAGCGGAGCCATTCAAACCTGATGGTAAATTTTGGAATTTATGCTTGACAGAAAAATACCTGTCTACTCTAGTTGAACGTCGTAAACGAGGTGACCTCATCAAAAAATACAAAATTATTAATAGCATTCCTCATTTTTTTCAAAAAAGAAAATTTTAAAATCTTCATTTTATTATATCTTGCTAATAAATAAACAAAATCTGAAAAAAAAAAAAACAATTCAAATAACAAAAGCATTAGCCAATATAACAAATAGAACATAGCATTTTATATACAAAGAATTATAACACCAAATCGATGTTGTTGGCATTGTACCATGGTGCTTAACATATAATTTTTCAGGAGCCAAAATGAATAATATGTTCACTCACATTCACATGAAGTTAATGGAAAAGTAGCAAGTAAATTTTTAATGTTTTCACGAACAGCAAAATTTATCACTTTTAACAACTCAGTAATATTAAAATTGAAATCATCTTTTTAAATTTAACCAAAAGGCTTTGCATAAATGAAGCTCAGGTTAAAGCGTGGGAATTCAGTAGATTTGTTCCATAAAATTCACTAAAAGATATAATGAAGCCCTCAGTGTTATGTAAAAATTGAACTTCTGATATTATTTTTGTAGGAACTAGCACAAAGTTCTTGAAAAGTATCCAAAACAAAAGTTAACTTTTTCCACCCAACGTGTACTGCAAAAATGTTTTAATTGTTTTTTTTAACAGCCAACTGAAACTTTCAATATGCTCCTCCATATTGTTGCCTGGTACGTACAAGTTTAAAAAGTATAATAACAGCAGTATTTAAATCAAACCCAAATTTAAGATCTTTATTAACATCAAAAAACAAAACAAAACTACCAAGTTATTGTAAAAAGTCTAATCCTGATTTAAACGACCTTGTGTTTGTAATCAAAGAGTCTACTAATAACTGTAATATTTTACAAGCTGATGATGCTGGTATCCATAACCCAGCAAAAATTTCTATTATAAAATTATTTGTATTGAGAGAAACTGTATTTCTTGATGCTTTAAAATAATATATATATATATATATATATATATATATATATATATATATATATATATATATATATATATATATATATATATAGGGGAGACCGGGGCTAGTTGGCCGCAGGGGTAAGTTGACGAATTGCGTTTATCTTTAAAGCCTTTCATCAGAAAGTGATAAAAATTACACAGAATCTTCCTAATTGACTGTTTCATCATTCAATGTAGTATTGTCAGGATTCGCGCATGCGCATGGGAGATATTAAGATTTAAGTGTTTTTTGGACAAAAACGTAACTTTTGAAACATCGCTTCCTTTTTACTTTACAAAGAAAATAGTTAGTCAAATGGAAAAAAAATTATTGTAAAAGTTCTAGCCACAATTGGTTTACTATATTCAGTTTGACTTTTTTTAAAAGTTGCCGTTTTTCAGGATCTATAGACTGTTTATTGAAAAAAAAGCCTTCGGGGTAAGTTGACAAAATTTTTACGGGGTAAGTTGGCTCATAGCATTTACTATGGAGAAAAATATTTATTTTTATAAAAATAATTTTTTTAATTTTTTTAATTTTTAACAATATTGAAAAAACTTATTCTTACAAAAAAATTATAAAAATTTTTTTTTTAGGTTTTTTGTAACAGGTAAAAAGAGGGCTGCTGTTTTGGCTGTTATACGTACTAATATTTAGCACAAGCTAAAAATAATATCAAATTATTAGCTTAAATTGTTGCCAAAATTAATAGGTAAAAAATTTCTATTAATTTTGCACTTAATAGTACATTAATAATCACGTTTATAGTTTGCGTCAACTTACCCCGTGGTGGGGTAAGTTGGCGCAATTTTTTTTTTTTTTTGAGGGCCCCGTAAGGCCCCAAGAATTTTTTTTTGTAAATCCATGAAACTTTTATAAGTTACCCAAGTTCATACGCTTTGAGACTACACTTTAATATTTTCAAAAAAGTGTGCTATTAGGGCTACAGAGCTCATAGAGTAAAAACCGAGCCAACTAGCCCCGGTCTCCCCTATATATATATATATATATATATATATATATATATATATATTTCTATGTGAATTTCTTATATCTTATACCAATTTCTATTTGAATTTCTTATATCTTATGCGAACTAGTTGTCTTAATAATACCGGTTTATATAGAGATGATGGTCTTAACTGCTTCTATAATATCTCAAAGTATATATGTATCTTGCAAGCCAATTTCCTGTCTTTATGTAACCATTTATATAACTTTTGATTCAAATATACAATTTTTCTTCAAATTTAAGTTAATAAACCATGAGTTTAATAAAAAAAATAACCCTCTCATAGTTTTGAAACTAAAAAAAAAATAAGTTGACGTACCTTACTCTTAAATGTTATATTCAGCTAGTAAAATAAAAATAGGGTGGGGAAATATAATTTTTAACTTCAAAACTGAATTTCTTGACTCAGAGAAACCCTAAATTCGTGTAAAATATGATAAAAAATATTAATTTTTGATAGATAAATGGTTGTGGCTGTTTTTATGTTTCTCTTAGAGGCATTGTGCGATACCTTAAAATTTTTAGCAAAGATAGTCATATCATAAAATATACCATAAATTAAAAACGTAAAACCTAGCATATCATTTGGTCCTGATGATATATAAACTTTACTTTTAAAGAAAATAAACCGCCTCCTAGGGCCCTCCGTAATTCTGGTTTCAGTTTTAGTTGTCTCTAGTTGGTTGACAAAAGAAAAAAGAAAAAAAAAAAGCAACGCCAAGAGAAATTTTATTTAGTGAAGAGAATGTAATATATTAAAAAAACACACGCTAAAACGCATTTCTCTACGCTATCATTCTAACTCGATTATTTTTGACTTTTACTTTTTCTCTGATTCTTAAACTCACCTCCGCTAGTCCGCTAAGCAGGTTTTGATGCTTTTTAGAGAGTTAAACTTGTCTTCTGTGGATCTTGGTAGCACTCGTATGGAAATTAGCAGGACGAGGATAAACGCAGGTGCGGGTGCAGCATTTTTTGATGTTTGAGATACCTAACTTAATAACCAGACATGGAGCAAACTCCAAAAATTTATGTTTAAATTTATACTTATATCAAATAAGGTTGCAATGATGCTTTACAAAAAATAAGGATGCTTTACAGAAAATTGCAATGATTGGATCCTAGGAATAAAAAAGCCCTAAAATTCTAGCTACACCTGCGTCAAACATGATAGCAACAGGTTGATAAAATATTTTTTAAACTATTCTCAACCAAGTTTATATTCATCATTAAATTTTAAGATTCACACTATAACCTTTAAGGGTTCAAAAAATATGACCATCAAAAGTTTGAACCCCCTCAATTTTAGCGGGTTCCAAATTTCATAATTGTTTAACGCTAACATAATATTGTGTGAGTTTTAAAATTTATCGATGAATAAAAACGTGGTTGAGAATAGTAAAAAAAGTATTTTATTAACTTGTTGCTATCATGTTTGGGGCAAGTGTAGCTAAAATGTTAGGGTTTTTTTTGTTCCCAGGCTCCAATCATCGCAATTTTTTGCAAAGCATCTTTGTTCAATATATGTGTAAACATATAAACTTTTGGAGTTTGCTTCATGTTTGGAAGATAGGTATCTCAAACATCAAAAAATGCTGCATCCGCACCTGAAAAGACAATATCTGATAAAGTAGCAACGCCGACAATAGTTATGTTTAAACAACTTTTTCGTTATCAATCAGCTGGTTTCCTTATCAACCAGCTAGTTTCGTTATCAATTCGCTGGTTAGGCCCTCCGTTAAATAATTTTTTCTTTATATAAAAATTACTTTTAAATAAATATATAGTTATAGTTTTATATAAATATAAACTATAACATTATCTACATTTTTATATAAATATATAGCTATATTTTTATATATATAACTATAACAAACTATATTTTTCTTTCGATTTATAGTTTAAAAAAAGTTCGAAATTTGTCCACAAAAATGTCTTTATAAAAAAATATTTTTGTTAATATAGCAAATTTTAATTATGAAAATTTAACAACTTTTTGTGTATTAGCCCATACTTGTGTATTAGCCCATACATAAGATAATTTATTTGCTTCAAAACTTTGAGTGAATTATAACTCAAAGTTTTGAAGTTAATATTTATCATATTTTGTCCCGAACAACGATTTTAAATTGATAAATATAAAACAAAGACGTTTTATCAGCATACATTATTAAAGATACTTTAAATGATACTGTACATATCATCGATATAATTTAAAATAAATAACGATCATAGGAATGATGTTTGAGGGACCATAACCGACGCTACCTGGTACGGAGGCGTCGGCCATGTATTGGTCACCCCACTTTTTTTTCTAAAATATTTTTTTTTTCTAGAACACCTGATTCTTTTTTATGCTCTCATTTATTTTTATTTTTAAATCAAGTCTTTTATACGAAAATTTAATTTTAATTTAATTTTAAAAGTAAAATGCAGTAATTATAATAATATGAAATATGAAAAACATGGTGAACAATAAGCAGGGAAAATATTCCGATGTCAAACATCTTTTGAATTAGTTTTATTTAATACTTTTATCTTGTAGATTTAAACACAACGGGTGTTTACATAAAAGATTATTAATTAATTATAAAGCTTGTCAGTTTCGATGTTTGATTTTTTGTGCAAACTATTTTGCGTTTAAGCTGCAATATACACATTTTATTCTTGCTTGCCTTTTATTCTTGAGTGATTTTATATTTTGATTATATATTATAGACTATATTTTGTTATTTTTGTTACTATTGATGCCGATAAACAGAAAAGTAAAGTAACCTATTGCCAGTCGATAAACAGAAAAGTAAAATGACCTACTTATTCTAAACTTGCTAGATTAAAATAAAATTAATTACAATTAAAAATTTCAAAAAGTTGCAAAAATAAGAAAAATGCTTAAAAATATTATTTTTTTTAAAATTCCAAAAATAGACGGTATTTTTAGATAGTTTAGCTGGTTGTATTTCAAAAATATACGACAATTTTAGCTGGTTTTATTTTAAAAATACAACCAGCTAAAATTGCCATATTTCTGGTTGTATTTCAAAAATACAACCAGCTAAAAAACTGGTTGTATTTCAATTTTAGAAAGTTTACCTGGTTGTATTTCAAAAATTTGGGTTAGCTCTATGTACACAATTTAGCGCCATTGTTTGCTACACGGGTACAACAAAGTGAAATTAATATTTTTGACAATTTTTAGGTGGCACAGTGGATAGAGCGCTTGCTTCAGAATCAATTCAATGCCCGCTCTGACCATACTTACAGCATTTAAATGACCGTAAAAGTCGTCTTGAAACACCTCAATAACTAGAAAAAAAATAAAGAGAAAAAATTATAGCTTCTACAATGATGAGAGAAATTAATAATCTATAAGTTTATATAATAATAATATAATAATATAAAATTAATAGTCAAAAAAATCTTAATAGTCTCTACAATGAAGTGGTAAAGTTTTTTTGCAATGAGGAGAGCAATTGATTAAGTTGATTTCTCTATAGTCTTGTTTGTTTTTAAATTGACTTTTTATTCAATTTTTGTTTGTCGAAGGTTTATTTAGTTTTCTTCTGAGTTTATTAACACAATTTTGCTGTTTAAAGTTTTTGTTAATGCGGCGATAAAAATATAAAAGGTTTTTATGATGAACCGCGTTATTTCAACTGCCACTTTTGTAATTGTGCTAGTGAAGAACGTATCCAATTTATTAAACTGTTCAGAAAAATCAAATTTTTCTTTAAACAATAAAAGTATTTCTATCGAATCCAAAACTCATAGCGATTACAATATTCATAGTATTTTTACTTTTACTGAATTAGTTGAATCAGACAAATCATTCGAACAAAGAAAAATTTCTTTAGAAGGATTACAGAGAGTTTTTGCAGTCAAATATGCTATTAATAGCATGAACAAAAGACGAGATATTTTACCGAACATAACACTTGGATATATTTTTAATGATGCATGCTTTAACTTGTCAGTAACCATGAGCCATGGTATTGAGCTTGTTGATAGCTATCGCCGACATCGCTGCATAAGCAACACCAGCGACTTCAATACTTGCGCTAGTTTAAAAAATAAAGCTATTGCAGCAATAGGTGATTATTACTCTTTTTCTACAATTAAGTTAGCAAGCTTGTTAAATATTCATAAAATTCCACTCATCAGCGACGGAGCCTCCTCTCCATTGTTGAATAGTAGCAATTTAAATTTTAAATCTTTTTTTCGTACAATTCAATCGGATGCCGTTCAAGTTGATGTGATGATAGAAGTTTTAAAATTGTTTAATTGGAGTTATGTAATTGTAATAGGCTCCGATGACACTTACGGAAAGGTTGCAATTTCTATTTTAAAACAACGCGCTGCTCAAGAGAGTTTATGTATTGTTGAAGATATATATATTCCAACCACTACAATTCAAATTGAAAACAATGCGCAAAGTGTTATGAATAAAATAATGGGAGCTAAGCGCGCTCAAGTTGTTATTATGTTTACCAGTCAAAAAAAAATAGGCGAGCATTTATTACAATTGGCCTATAAAATGAATATATCGCGTATTTGGCTTACAAATGATGCTTGGAATCCGGATATTCTTTCGAGTAGTGTTCCAATTACCCAGATTGAATCATTGTTAACTATTTCGCTTTATTATGGCGATGATATACCAGAATTTAAAGAATATATAAATGATGCAGTAAATAATGATTATGTGTGTGACTTTCTACTTAAAAGTTTTATTATCGAAACATTTAACTGCACTGTATACAATAAATCTGAGAATGGGAAATCTTTAATAGGTTTTTTACCAAACAAATACGACAAATGTGAAGTGCCAATTGATCAACTTATAAGATATATAGCCACCAAAGACTTAAACCAAGTGAACTATTTAGTTGATGCAGTTAATGTAATTGCTTACGCTTTACATGCAGCAGCATGCGATCAAACTATATGTCGGTTGGATGTTCAACCACAAGAGGTTACAAAAACTTTAAAAACAGTTCATGCTCCATCTGTACTAGGAGGCTTTGTTGAGTTTGATTCTTGGCACAGTCCAACCTTTTCACGTTATTCCATTGATCAGGTTCAATTAAGCGCGGGAAAAGCAAAATATGTACGTGTAGGAACTTGGGATACTAAATCTAAGTTGCTTAATATTAATGCAACAACGTTAAAATGGCCATCATGGTTAGATTTTAAAATACCGACTTCTTCTTGTAGAAATATTTGCAATCCTGGTGAAAAAGTGGTAGGTAAAAATTTGTGCTGCTGGCATTGCGATAAATGCTCTGTAGGTGAAACAAGCAACGTGTCAAATGCAGATAGCTGTTCCCCGTGCCCTGAACATTTTTTTACAAGAGATCATAAAAGTTGCATTAAAATGCCAACGTCTTATATTGCAAGCTCAAATGCAGTTGGCATATTTAGTATCACTTTAAGTATTATTGGAATATGTCTTACAATAGTTTCGTACCTATTATTTTTATTTTTGAGAAAGAAATCAGTTCTCTTTATGCGAAATTCTATTCTATATACAACACTGTCAGATTTTTTACCCTTGTTAACATTTTGTTATACCTTCTTAGAATTATCGTATCCTTCGGAAACAGTTTGTATAGCTCAAGATATATACTTTAACTTACTTTGTATTTTTTATGCTTCAATTTTAATTATAAAAAATAAATCGGTGGGACACTTTCTTCCCAAATTGCTTCATTGCTTAGGGAAAGAAAAGATATTGCGAATGGGATTGATTATTCTTTTAGTCTCCATGGAGATCATTTTTTTAACTATATGGATTAATGCAAGAGAAACTTTTTTTTCTGAAAAAATTTATGACAACATATTATATATAAGGTGCATAAACGTTGATAAATTTAGCATGAATTCTACTATTCGCTTAACAGCTCGAATATTTCCAGCTGTTTCACTTTTAATTGGAGCAATATTAACTTTGCCAGAACGCAATTCAAATTACAACTTTGGTGAGTTAAGAAGTTTATTTTTTTTTGGAGTAACACTTGTTACAATTACAGGAGCATACGGAATTACAATAAATCAAGTGTTAGAGATATTCCAACCTTGGGTTGTCTTGATTGCAACAAACGGATACGGATTTACTTATCTTTTGTGCCTTACGTTGCCAAAATTTTATATTGCGTTTAAAGGTAAATAGTTCCATCTCGATACAGTAATTTTTAGCAACTGAATTATTAACTGAAATATTAAAAAAATTGAATTTTTTACAATTTATTTCTTAATGTTTTAAATTTATAAATTAGATAAATATAAACAACAATTTAAAAAATAAAAATTTTTAAATTGTTGTTTATATTTAA
Organism: Hydra vulgaris; assembly: GCF_022113875.1. Lineage (NCBI taxonomy): Eukaryota > Metazoa > Cnidaria > Hydrozoa > Anthoathecata > Hydridae > Hydra > Hydra vulgaris. The sequence continues at coordinate 63,451,934 of NC_061157.1, forward strand.
GTAACGGTTAAATATGTGCGCGAGTTTTTAAAAAGAATAGACAGTAAAATATTTAATTCCTTATATTTTTCTAGCATCCTAAAAATATTACAAGATTTGCAAAAGACTTAATACTATTTTTTAGAAAAACAATTTCTCTACAACTAACATGTCAATAACAAGTTAATTTTTTTTATTTTTTTGTTGTTTTTATTAGTTTAGTTTTATCAAAGGAATACAAAAAACATACCCAAAAATGTTGTAAAGAAAAAAATTGAATAAATAAGCATTATGGTTTCCATTCTTACATTCTTGAAAAGGTGTAGAGCATTCATTAATGAATTAAAAAAAAGGAATTCTTTTGGGTGAACTTGTTTCAGATTAGGAAAAAGTTACAAATGAAAACCAATGCTGACGCCCAGAAATTGACGGCTCTCAAAATGAAGGTAGTGTAAAAAGTTTCAGTTTTTTAGGAAACACTTCTATCGTATTATCACAACGCCAATCAAAAAATATTTTAAGACACATAAATACATCAAGCTTTAATAAAAAACCAGTTCTTATTAAGACGAATGCAAGGTATTAAAATGTAAATCAAAACGCTGTAAACTATGTACTATGTATCTTCAGTTTGTTAACCATTTTACAACATCATCTGGTAAAGTATGGTACATTAAAACTTCAATATCATGTAATTCAAAAAATATCATTTATTTTCTATCATGTAATAGATGTGATGGAAAAACAACATACATTGGTAAAACTAATAGTCTAAGGTTAGGAACTAATCTACACATCTACACCTGCAGAACAGGTATTGGATAAATTTGATCAGTATGTTTTCAATTGCCATAAAAATGAACCTTTTTTAAATTGTTTCCTATGTTAAAACTTTCAAATTTACTTCTTATTTATGAAGCTCACCGACATAAACAGGGACATGACACAATGAACATATAAATAGAAAGTAATTATTTTTACATTACTTTTAAAAAGATTTTCTTTCCAACAAAAATCAAGTTATACTATATTATGGTTAATTATAGTTTTTTTATATAAACCTTAATTACTTCCTTTTTTAACTTTTTATAGGAAGTTCAATATAAAGAATTTTGATAGTTTTGTAAATATCATACACAGCTGAAGATTTTGTATGAAAGGCATTCTGTATTAGAGAAAAAATTTAAAATATTTGTTAAAAGTTAACTAATAAATATATTTTACTCATCTTAGTTTGAATAGTTTTTCTTTTGTTACCTGAAACGTTTTACTATATATATATATATATATATATATATATATATATATATATATATATATATATATATATATATATATATATATATATATATATATATATATATATATATATATATATATATATATATATATATATATGTATGCATCATTTATACATTATAACATAATATATACATAATGTATAAATAAATAACTGTATATACAACCCACGATGAAACAATCATCAAATTAAATGAAACAACACTGGAGCGAGACCTAGGTATTAACATAAATAATAATCTGAAATGGAAAGACCACATTACAGTGATAGCCAATAAAGCTTATTAAAAACTAGGTACACTAAAGCGGACAATTATATTCTGGTCAACTGACTCATTTACTAAACTATATACAACTTATGTTAGACCTTAATTAGAGTTTGTGCATCAGTTTGGAATTCACATTTGAAAAATAAAATAAAAAAAGCCTCATCCGATATTTTAAAATAAAAACTAATTTAAACAAAGTAAACTGGAGCCATCCATACTCAAAAACTTTTTCTTTAACTCTAAAAAACCCATTTTCAAATATCATAGGAGAACTACACAAAGATAGTGTCTTATTGGTACAATTTATTAAATAACTTAGTAACATCAAAAACAGTTAACAAATTCAAAAAAAAATATCTTCCTAGACAACAACTAACTAACTAATTTCTACTATAGTAGGATTACTCTGCAAATATTTGTAATATCTATGCTCTAGAAGTAAGTAAACAAGTAAATACATTAATTTGTTTACTTATTTCTACAGCATAGATATTACTTATTTTATTGAGTTTATTGATATTGAAAATTAAGTTGCTGTTCTTGCCTCGAATTATAGTTGAAGATATGCTCAGGTAGTTTGCAAACCTATCCACATAGTTTTTAAATTTCTAAAAAAGTTAAAGAAATGTAGTAAAAAATTTAAAGAAATGTAATAAAAAAGTTAAAGAAATGTAGTAAAAAAGTTAAAGAAAGGTAGTAAAAAAGTTATAGAAATGTTGTAAAAGAGTTAAAGAAATATTCAAAATAATTCTTTGATTCAAACAATTATATTATTTTCAAAATATGTATTTGAAATCTAATATATCAAAGTCCATGTTTAGTAAATGCCGTTTTGAATCAGCTTTAAAACTTTCCATTGTGCAGTTTAAGAGGAAATCTAGTTTATCATTAAAAATGCAAAGAAAACTTTTCCAGACAAAAAGTCCACGATGGTTATGAGAATAACAAAGTTATTTCTAAAAATTTAGTAGGATATTTATGAGAACTTCATTAAAGTAAGATTAAAAGAAAAAATGCATATTTTGCCTTCAACAGGATCATCAGTAAAATTGATAAAAATAGGTTGAAGTAGGTATGTGGATTAAAAATTTTAAGTTGATCAAATACTATACTTATATACCATTAGATAGAGTTTCAATACAGTATTTTAATGGTGAAAAAATTATTAAAATCGAACAATTCTACAAAAATGTTACTACGTTTTAAGTAACAAATTTTTGATTATCTGGTTTTTTTAAAGAAACTAAGGTCAAAGTTTCAACTTTTATCTGAATACATAAAACTTGGTATCAAAAAATAGGTGTAACATTGGGCTACATATTTATATTGGCTTGTCACCACTAGGCGAATCAAGGAGTACGTATAGAGGGGGTGCAGAACCACCACTTCAACTCTAAAAAATGCATATTTTTTATAAAAACGTGTTTTTTTTACAAATTTTTTCATACAATAATACTAAAATTTTATTTAAGACCATAAATAAATATGATAATATGAAAAAATATCTTAGAGTTACAGGAGGAAGTGGTGGTAATGGTTTAGCAAACCCTATTTTAAAAAATGTTCAATTCTTATATATAGTTTGTTATTAAAATAAGTAAAACTATAATAAAATTTATAACACATACAAAAAAGCTTATATTTTTGAAGTTCATACAAGTATTAATGCATTATACATCATAATAGGTCGTCCACCCAGCCATCCCTCCCTCCACCTCTCCCACACCCTAACTTAAAAAATGGAGAAAAATATTTTACATAAACAAAAAAATTTTGAATAAAATTTTTTTATTGCTTATGGAAAGTTACAAAAATTATATTCCAGACCATAAATATGAAAGAGGCATTTTGGAAATGGATTTTGGAGTAGAATGTGGTAATGATTTAACACACCCTAATATCAAAAATGCTGACTCCATATAAAAATATTTATATTGAAATCTGAAGGTTATTATACAAGTTAAAATACATACAATCAAAATTATGTTTTTCAAGAATTTACATATAGTAGTGATGTACATCAACTTACGAGGGTGTGTCTCCCTCCCCCTCCCCTTTCGCCCAACCCCTTACAGCCTCAAAAAATTAGAAATTAAAAATTTTTAATTCAAAAAAGGTTTTAAAACAAAAAATTCAATTACTAAATGAAAAGCTTCCAAAACATGAATTTGGCATTTGACTAAATTCAGCTTTTATCTATTGGTCTTCTTTTTTTTTCTTTTATTGAGTTTTTCAATTCTTTTATCATAGATCAGAAATGGAATACTCAGTGTTATATCATTAATGGTAGAGTTTTCACCAAATAACTCTATTTGACATTATGTAAATCATAAAAATGCAAGGTTGACAGTTTATAAAAGTTGTCAATATTGTTAAAAAATATTAAAAGCACTCATGTCCAAACTCATTCATCTATTTATTGGGAATTGTATAAATGTCTGTACTCATTCATCTATTTATTGGGAATTGTATAAAATCTCTGCTCAAGTATTAGTATGTATCAGTCAAATCTTTTTTTTAATTATTTGAATAGACCACAAGTTTAGATTTTCTTTAGATATATGAATTTAACTATTAAGATAATCCAAAGCTCTATAATTTTTATCTTAATTTGCATAAAATATAACAACTTGCATTAGATGACTTTTCTTAGGCATCGCTAAACTTCATTCAAACAACGATCATTTTGAACAAATTTACTAGTTCGGAAACTTACTTGCATAATCATGTGCAAATAGTAAAAGTTACAAACGAAGCTGCTGAAACAAAAAATAAAAAAAAAAAAAAAGATTTTAAAAATATTGATATAATAAGGATCTAAAACACCTTGGTATCACAAGGTTTTGCAAGTAAGTGCACGTTTGCAAAGCGCATTTATAAAATTAATTTTAACCCATGTTTAAAAAATTTATAAAATTAATTTTAACCCTTAAAGTTAAAAGCGCATTTATAAAATTAATTTTAACCCTTGTATTTTAAATATCGATGAAAAGAAAAATATGGAAAACAATTACAGAAGAAACTAAAAATACGATTATTTCAATGAGAAATTGTGAAAAATATTCAATCAAGGAAATATCCGACGCTTGTAATTTAACTCGAAATGCTGTCAATCGTGTTATAAAAAATAGTGATAATAATATACCCTTCACGTCTACAGTAAAAGGAAAGAAACGTATAAAATTAAAAATTCTATAAATACAAACATTGAACAAACAATATTTAATTCCGTGGTCTGAAACAATGCCGTAATTAAAAAATAAATTTAAACGCAAGTTTTAGAACAAGTTGATAAAAACGTTTCAATCGCGTTTGTTTCACGTAAATTAAAGTAATTAAATTTGACACGAAAAAGATTAGCAATCATTCATCAAAAAAGGAACACCATGGAGAGAATAAATTAGAGATCAATTTTTGCAGCAGACGTTACTAGAATTATTGATTCAAATTTGTTTTTGTTAGACGAAACAGGATTCAATAAACATACAGTGCGTTCGTACGGCTATTCTCCAAAAGATACAAGAGCATACGTGCGTATTTTTTAATTTAGAAGTTGAATGTTTCCAATACAAAAGCGGCGCATACAATGGAAAATCATTTATTGATTTTATTAACAACAAACTAATACTATTCTTTGCAGTAAATACAAATAAAATTCTTATAAAAGATAATGCAAAATTTCATGAAGCAGCTGCAGTACTTCAACTACTATGAGAAAAAAATAATAATCACAAGTTTTTAGTACCATACTTCCCTAAGTTAAACCCAATCGAAGTGTTCTTTTCAATGTTAAAATCCAATTTCAAATTCACAAGAAATTCTAATCCCGATATGACTATTGAAGAATTATATTTTATATAGAATATACTTTTATTACCTGATAATAATTATAGTCAACAGTGCAATGCCTTTTATATAAATATAAGAAGATGGTTGGAAAAAGCTATAAGAAGAGAAGAATTTATCTAATTAAAATGTTTGAAATAATTAGTTTATTTTTTTATTTTTGCATGTCTTCTTAAAAATTTATGATTAAATAATGTATATTTTGTTATTTTTGTTAAACTTATGGAAAATAAGTATCTAATCTAGAAAAGTTATTGATATATAACAATTTGCTAAATTAAGTAAAAATGTAAAGAATTTTTACTAACTAATCACTTTTTTTTAAAAAAGAAAAAAAACACTTTTTGATTGCCATGATGTAACTTAATTTAATATTTTGCGCAATATTTTTTATTTATAAAACTAAAAAAAATAATTTCCAAAAAAATATATATGCACTTATAACTTTACAAGCAATATACATATATATATATATATATATATATATATATATATATATATATATATATATATATATATATATATATATATATAAATATATATATATATATATATATATATATATATATATATATATATATATATATATATATATATATATATATATATATATATATATATATATATATATATATATATATATGTACATATATTTATATTTATAAATTAGCAGAAAATCACGTAACAAATTTTTTTTCATTTTACACTGTCTCATCAATAAAGATATATATATATGTGATAAAGATATATATATGTGTGTGCGTGTGTCTAGGGGTGGGGGAGTGGGGATGGGTGTGTATGTATGTACGTATTTTACATATTCGTCAGGGCCCCGCATTTTTTTTTTCCGAGAAAATTCTAGATGTAGAGGACTTTTTTAAAAAAAGACGGTTGTGCCCCTCCACAACCGTCTATTTTTAAAAACGAAACCCGTATTGTCGGCTATGTTAATGTATAATTTCTTTTAACTCTACTTTATTATAGATAGCGATTCTTTATAGTTATTGAAGTTAGGCAAAAACAATATTTTCATATTTATGAATATATATATATATATATATATATATATATATATATATATATATATATATATATATATATGTATATATATATATATATATATATATATATATATATATATATATATATATATATATATATATATATATATATATATATATATATATATATATATATATATATATATCTGCCTATATTGCTATTCGATCAGGAAAACATGCATCCTCAACCGCTTTTGCTTATGGATTAAACTTTTAGTGGCTCTTTGATATAAAAGAATTTGACTCTTAATGAATATTACCAAAGTTTCTCAAACTAATATGGTTAAGACTATCCTTGTTTTTAGTGTCGATGAGGGACCCGACAAAAATCCCAGATACCATAAGGTAATTAAAATCGGAATTTCTTTGAATTACCTCGATGCTCTTTTTATCAAGGCAAACGCTACGTGACGCAGTGCATTTAACTGAGTTGAGCGACGAATGGCACCTCTAAGTAAAGAACTATCTGGGTTATTTCTTCTGTACGAGCATTATAGAACTTATCTTGATTCTCAGAGTAATTACAAATATTAATTGACATAAGTTAATTTGTAATATATAAAATGATTTTTAACCAATAATAACCATTATATCTTTTTAAATCAGGCAGGACAATAGATAAAGATTAAGAAAAAAAGAACTTTTGTTCCCGAACAGGTTTTTACAGATATTTGGTCTGACCTAAAAATTGACGTTTATCCAACCGTTGCAGAGTATATTAATTCAGAGCAATCAGAACTAAAGTCAAATAAACTTATTACAACATCAACGTTAGATTGCCCATCATCTTCGTACGAGTCAATATTTTACTCAAAATGTGAAATGAAAAAGTTCTTGTTTTCGGACTATAAGAAGCTCTTACTTTACTCTAATTAAAGCACAATTTCTTCCGCCATCTGTGCCGGTAATCTAAGCAAAAGATGGTCTCAAAGCAGTAGATGTCTCAGAAGGAGCTAAAGAGTTGTTTCCACCATCCCTGTTTATACTCATCGCATAAAACATTAAAAGTATTTTTCCTCGACCTGCCAAAGGATTTACTTCCGTATGATGCGTTTTGTTCATCAACTCAGTCTAGCCTAGCTGATAGAATCTGTAAAAAGTGAAATATCTACTTTGCCTTACAAGCTATGCTGAAAAAGCACGTTTCTATCCATTCCTATGGATAAAAACGTACTTTTTCCAATATAATGGAAAATTTATATGCTACCTATTGTTTCAATCGAAGATTATTTCAAGAACCCATAAGAAGATAGCGAGTGAGTGAATTTATGTTATAGGTATAGAATAAAATTTGCTTAGTTTGTTTATTATTTGATGAGATATCAACTGCTTTATAATATAATTTACTGAGATCTACTACTGTATAAATGTATAATTTAACCAGAAAAAAATCAATGGTGTTTACGCATATTTTTAATATTATTTTAGAAAGTAGGGGGGTGTGTGTGTGTGCAAAAACTCATTCATATATAAGAAGGAGGGGCAGGAGTTGGTCAAAAATTGACAGTTTGACAAAGGGAGGAGGGGTTAGGGGTTCGAAAAATTACTGACACTATTTATGGACAGCCTCTAAAGTGAAAACAATCATTAGTTATATTCGTTAGTTAAACAAAAGGAAACATTAAAGGTGTGAAACTTACGTCATAGAATAATGAAATATGTATATAATTAGTCAAATAGATACGTCATAGAGTAATAGAAAACGTTGATTAGAGCTGGAGTGATAGCGTGTAATTTAAAACCTGTTTATTAAGATTAGGTTTTTCTTACGCAATGTGTAACGCTTATTTTATTTTTAAGTGGTTACAAATTGTATATGATCATAATTTTTAACGATAAAAGATAATACTATGAAACTTAAAATTTAGAGACGAATATAAGTCTAATTGAAAATAGTACAAAAAAATTTTTATTAACTTTTTGCCCCTAACGTTTGGGGTGAGGATGGGAGGGCGGGTTTGGGCGTGATGAAGTCAAAGGGCTTTTTTGTTCCCAGTCTCCAATCAACGCAATATTTTGCATTTGTCTCATTATTTGACATAAATATAAACATAAAAATGTTTGGAGATTGCTTCATGTCCGGTTTTTTCACCAAACATTCCTGGATCCGTAACTATTTTACTATTTCTAAATACTAACTGATTGCTATTTCTGAGTCAATTTTTACCAAAAAAATTACAGAAGATACGTAGATGACAGTCATGCTAGATTCGATCAATACAAAATTATGGTGTTTTTTTTTAATTATTAAACAAGCAAGAAACAGCAGTAAAATATAACTCAGAAAAAGAAAATAATAAAAAAGTGTTAATTTATCACTAATATTCAAACAAAGCCAACATTAAACGTTAATCCAAAGAAAGTTAAAGGTGTTTTTAAAAGTAATGTGTCTCGTGCCATTAAAATTTGTTCCAAAAAGTATCTTAATGATGAAATACAGTTTTTAGTAAACATGTTTGCAGAAAATGGACACAATAAATCAAAGCTAGTTAATTGCCAAAAACTTTATCTAAAAAATAAACAACCTTCCTAACATAAATTATAATTAAAACAGAAACAAGTAAAATATACGATTAAACTTACATGGCTTCCGAGAATAGGTTTGTTAGAAAAGAACTAAAACCATAAATTGTCAAAATAATTTTTACTTCATAACCTAGAGTCACACAACAAGTCAAAATTAATTCCTAAAATTAATCTAGGTGTCGACAACAAAACAAGAAAGTTTTAATGAGATGCATTGAACATCAAAAAACTATTCAAAAGGTAAGTGGGATGCATCTGATGCAACCGAACATAATGAGAAATATAATCATTGAGAATATAATGATTTGTTTGATTTGTCACATCCCGAAATTCTAGCAATAAATTGAGCATGATGGACGTAAAGTGAGAGAATCACTCAAAGTTAACTATAATTTATACCAGGAAATAAAATACGCTTCTAAACTTCTCTGCTGTGACAACGGCGTTAAAGTATCTACAAAATATGCTCTATACTTCTCTACTGTGACAACGGCATTAAAGTATCTACAAAATACGCTTCTATACTTCTCTACTGTGACAACGGCGTTAAAGTATCTACAAACAGTAAGAAACTTTTGGTTAAAAAAATTACCCAAAAAAAACGGAATTAAATAAAGGAAAGTCGGGTAGCCCCGGACACTTAAAGAAAATATAAATTATACACATGTACTAACAGAAAAGAAAGCGTCAAAAGACTTTTTTAAAAATATAAATATTCATCTATCGAATTAGAAACAGAAAAATAATTATTTTGTATCTTAGAAATATATACAACATAAAAAAAAAATTTGAAAAATGTCATGTTTCAAAATTGGAGGGTAGCCCTGGACACATAATTAATCATAATTTTACCTATTTTTTTACCAGAGTAACACAAACATAGTATATATTATTTTGGCATTGGATTGTTCTCAACACACTTAAAAAAAAATTGCCTTAAAAATTTGCCTTTTATTTTTATAAAAAAAGTTTTTCATTTTTAATATATAAACGGATTAAGTTACCCGGAACTACCTTCCAAACTTGTGTCCGATACAACCCAATCGTACTTCATTCACAAATACGAGTTTTAAAAATGAATTAAATTTTTAAACGAATTTTTTATTGTAAAATTGTAAGTCACCGAGAGCCTTTATGACGCCCGTATTAGGCGCCCTCCTAAGCATACATAATTTCCCATTAGGCATATTTATAATTGCATACGCTTTAAAAAAAATTTTTTTAATGATGCATACAGATGGGAAAATTGGCTGATGATCCTATGAATGTATTTGGTTGAGAAGGTTCAAGAAGTATTCCTGAGTAAAAAACAAAGATTTCTTCGAACGATTAAATTGCATACTTTCTCATATAGAGTTGTCTTCTTGGACATCATATATTCATGACCTTTTATTTCTGAAAAACAAATAAAATTTCAACCTCTGATTTATTGCTGATAAAATATCTCTAAATTGTCAAAAAAGTAGTTTTACTCTCAATTTTACATCATCTAGTTTTACATTAAATAAAACAATCAATTAATCTTCCTATAAAGCTGCCTAAACTGCTTGTTAATAAAAATGAAATTAAATGTAAAAAATATACAATATACCGCTGTAATTGGCATTTTGTGTAAATTAATCACGAAAAATGCTTTACATTAGTCTTGTATTAGTCAGCTTTTGCACGCAAATATTGTATAGGCCAGCTCCCATAAAACGAAATTGCTAAAATTGCAAAGCCTGCAAAACCATGCATGCAAAGCAATTCATTATTTAAATAAGTTAGTAAACCCAGTCCCAGTGATGAAAAGTATGATAGTTCTAGATATTGAGAAGCTTAACACGTTACAGATATTAATTTTTATGTATAATAAGAACAATTTACTACCAAGAGTTTTTTCAGATACTTTCTTGATACCATTTTCGGAAAAGTATAATTTGCATTCAAATACAAAGCAAAACTACTACTTAGGGAAAATTAAATCTCGGTAGTCAAATTTTTTAATTACAAACAAAAATAAAAGTATTAAAGACCTAAAAAAAATATAATTGTTTAAACGGCAAAATAAATTGCGTCTTTTTAAATGCAAAGACGGATTCAGCATAGGGTGTGAGGGAAGGGGGATTGGTGGGGCGAGTTAACCCTCCTCTCCCCCTTTTCCTAAGCCGATCAACTGGGGCCCCCTAAAATCTAAGTTTCACATTTAAAAATTTTGCATTTGCTTTAAAGCGAAAAAAAAAAGATAAGGTAACTATTAATCATCGCTTACATTCTTTACAAGTTTGCACGCATTTATGGCAGAAAACAAAGCAAAGACGTTTTGTTTAAAAAAAGTATTGTAATAATAATGTACACAGTCAATTGATTTTTAACAGTTCAGTGTATCAAAAATACTGTGACTCTACATTTACAGATATTCATAAAACTATAATGACTTTGCAAACGATAAACTACTTTTTTTTGTGGAGAAAAACAAAAATTTATAAATTAACTGAGTTCAACATGTGGAACAATTTAGATTTATTTTTATGTGTTAAAAAGGTTTTTGGCCAAAATCCCGTATGGCACCCCCTCCCCACTTAAAACCAACTCATATATATATATATATATATATATATATATATATATATATATATATATATATATATATATATATATATATATATATATATATATATATATATATATATATATATATATAATATATATATATATATATATATATATATATATATGTATATACATATATATATATATATATATATATATATATATATATATATATATATATATATATATATATATATATATATATATATATATATATATATATATATTGTAAATTTTAACCTACTCGGTTTATATAACAAAAAAAAGTTAGAATTCAAAGCGATAGAAACCGGCTTAAATAATACTGTTTTTACCTTAAAGCAACAGTATCTTTATCATCTTCGTGCTTAGAGATAATCTTAAAAGATTAGTCAATACGTCGGTCATTTAAAATAAAGAAAAAATAAGTATTATCTCATCATCACCATGTGTTAAAAATACCGTCGGCGATAGTCCAAAACCGCGTAACTAGCATTGGATAATACCGCGTATCTACAGTACATTTTTTTTACTGGAGAAGTTAAAAACTTTATATATTTTTTATTGCTACAGGTTTTGGGTTCATTTTAGTATAAAGAGTAATATTTATGTTTTTTGTAATGTCAGCAATAGATATTTGGTGTTAAAATTATCAATATTCAAATATAGTAGCCAATGCTAGTTACGCGGATTTGCACTATCCCCGACGATAAGCTACTTTTAAAATAAAAAATTTAAATCAGTTTTTTTGAAAATACTTGGAAATATTTTTGGGCGATTTGTCGCAACTGATGCAATTCTAATAATTTGCACAAAATTTGACAACCTGTAATCACCGTGTAAAAAAAAATTGTTACAGTGTGCTCTGAATAATTTCTTGAAAAATCTAGATTAGTGGTATTCTTTAGAACAAAAATGATCCAACGAAAAATAAATAAAGTTATAAAACTAAACAACATGGTAAAAATTAGTATTAAGTAATGCGTATTAAGTTTTGTGCTCCCAGCTGCTTAGAGATGTCAAGAACGTGTTGATCGTCAGCCTATTAAAAATGCATGCCGAAAATTTATGAACTTCCATTGTCGCTGCCTTAATTAGTAAATGCATTATAGACTTAAATAAAATAAAAATTAGGCATGTAACTTTGTTCTTTCTATCGTTTGTTGTATTCGAGGATGTTTATCTTTAAAAAATATTTTTTAATTATTTTGTTTATAAATATATTTAGAAATTAATAAGTATAAAAAAATAAGTTTTAAAAAATGGCGCTTTATCGAATCAGCTCAAGTTTTCTTATTTTAAAAAACGATTGAATTACTTTTAAACATTAAGTGCAATTAAAACACGATTGAAATGCGATTGAACACGGTTTAACGGCATGCTGTGTTTATTATGAGATTATAAAATAACCTACTTTGTCCTTAAAAAACAAATAAATGTTTAGCTTGAAAATAATTATGTTTTTAGTTAAATGCTTGGAATATAATTCTTGCTTTTAATACCTTATTAGTCCTCTAGCTTGTATACATTGTACAATATTTCCAAAGAATACACGTTTGCTTGGTTTAACTCTATTTAAAATTATGAACTAAAAAAAGCTTCTTAAAGGTAAATTTTCTTTAAAAAACTGATAGATATTTTTTTTATTGATATGCGGCGTAGATGTTAGGTTGAAAGATTCAATTATTTCTTAATTTTGCTTCAACTTGACGAAACTTTAAATTCTATAGATCGACATAATTTAAAAAGCAAACAAACGAAGGAAGCTAAAAAAAATAGAAACACTCTAAAAAATTTTGGTTTGTTTTCCGAAAACAGTTTTTTCGGCTGATATGAAAGAATAATTAATATAAACAGTACTTTTTTTTTTCGAATAAATGTCAAATTAAACATTAAAAACATTTTAACAAAAAATATTTTAAATAAAGTTTAGTATCAATGAGTCGATATAAATTTTAGTTACTTTAAACTTAGCTATAAAAATAAATTAATAGAATGTAAGTCGCTCTTCGCTAATTCCACTTAAAGTGGGTTGAACTACACCCCAGGGAGTATTTACATTTTAAAGTCAGATATAAGCTTTAGGGATTAAACTTCGTAAGTTTAAAATTAATTTTTAGATATGTTGTACTATTTTATAATTTTAAAAATTCTATATAATATACTTCGGTAAAAATAAATTTTCTATTTAAACAAATAGTTAAGCAACTAAGACAAAAAACTTTTTCATTTCAACCTGTTACAATTTTTCATTACGTCTTTAAGTTTGCTAGAAATGAAAGTAGACTTAAAAAAAAATTAATATTTTATTAGTGCATTTTACTTTTTCGAAATTATATTAAATTAAATATTAAAAAAAAAAGGAACTAAAATAAAACTAGTGATATAATGAGTTAACAAAAAATGTGTCTCGTTCTTTGCCAATTCTTCTTAAAGTGGGATGAACCCAGAATTTTACATTTTTAAGTTACAAAAACAGAAACAAGTTGAAGAGATGAAATCCTGTAAGTTCAAAAAAAAATTTTTCTCTATATATGTATATATATATATATATATATATATATATATATATATATATATATATATATATATATATATATATATATATATATATATATATATATATATATATATATATATATGCTATATGTGTATGACAACATTTTTGAACTTAGGCGCGGGAGTTATTTAGAGTAGGAGTGTTAAAATTTTATAATATAGGGATGTTAATGTTTTAAAATGAAATAATGGTTTCATAATTCAAGATTTATAGTTAAATTTGTCCAAAAACATTTTGTTCTGTCTTTACTTTGGCTACAATAGTCATTAGCTACATTTATGATGTTTAGTTCGTCAGTTTTTTTATCGTATATATCTAACAAACATACTTCAATTTATCCGTGTCTGGTTCATAGTGTTTCTCAACCAGAATGTGCTTTAAGCTTTTTAGTAGCGTTTGTTATTGCTATAAGAAAGATAAGCTTATTAAGTTTTTTAATTTATAAGAATGATTTCTTTTCAACTTTATTTGCTTTTTTTTAAAATAAATAAGCGCAGAAGAAAAATTTTGTCTGTGTTTTAACTCTCTTTTTATTGTTTAGTATCTCTTAACTTATTTAATGGTTACTTGCAGCTTTTTTTCGTTAGATAATATATGCATATATAATATTTATTAACGAAACAATTTTTTATTTGCTGAACAAAGTATATACTTTTCCATGGTTATGTTATTTTATTATTATGTGTTAGCTAGTTGAGACCTAAAAAGAATATATCTGCTAACGGCTTGTCTAAATATCATGATTTAAAGTACGCTAAAACTGATATTTTGTTATTTTCAATCTTAATTTTTATCCAAATTCAATCTTTTGTAGTTTATAACTTTTTTAAATTATAAATCTTTATTTAGTAAAGCATCTCAAAATAGAAAAAAAAATAGACTTATTAGCTGTTTATAAATTGTTTTTAATAGTAACCTCCTCTTTGTTATTTTTATAATATGTTGTCATGATTTAAGCTAGAAACTTTATTCCAATTTTTTATAATATTCATTGTTTTCTAGATATTGGATTTCAAAGTTGGAATAAATATTTAGATATATTGACTAAATGTTGTCAAAAGCATTTTTAAAATTGAAAATAGAACAAAGTATATATATTTTTTAGTGAAAATTTCACTTGATTATAGTTTATTGAATAGTTCAAAACTTGTCTAATTGATATCATGATACGAATGATAAATTTCATATGTGCAATTTCAAACTTTTGAAATATAAAACTCGTTTCACAATTCTACAGCTACTGTAATGATATGAGTTATAAGCATTTTATTTTCACAGTGATTTCATTCAATTCCAAACTATTATTGTTAATATACTGTAAATAGATACAAAGACTAATTGTATTTTAAGATTTAAACATCAGTTATTCTATAACCATTAATTTTTACAACGTTTTTATGCAGAACATTATTTCAAATATTATTGATTATGCTACCTCATCTTAAAGAATTAGAACCAAAGTTAGTTTTTTGAGTTTGTTATGAATGTTGGTGATAATAAAGAATATTATTTATTAAATATTTTAAAAGAAAAAAAATTCTCAATAGGGTTATTTCTATTAGCAAATGTGTTAACTTCGTTTTCATTTGTAAATTTTTCCCTTTTTTGACATTTTTACAGTTAAATCAAGTTCATTCAAAATTAAGTTTATTATATTTGTGATATATTTATGACGAGATGACCCAAAATCTAAAATTATTTTTACTACTAAGTTACGTTTTAATAAGAAATTTAATTTAATAAGTTATATTAAGAGTTCGTTGAGTATTTCCAAATTTTTCACCTACATATCACATCAACATATCTCTAAGTTAAAAAGCATTTTCTTCAACGGAGAATAACAGTTTAAACAAGTATTTAGTTTACAAATAAAATACGTATATTAAAAATAAACTGAAACTTAAAAAATTTCTCAAAACCTTTAGCACTAGACTGGAAAAATCCTTTAAATAATAAACTTTCTTGTTCTAACCCGTTTGGTTAGTTTCTTATTAGGAAAAAAAAAACAGAAAGAATTTATATAGTAAATATTATTTATAAACAATATTTATAGAACAATATTTTGACTTTGTTAAATCATTTATTGCTTGTTTTTTAAACCTTTTTACTTAAAAGCTGAATAACCTCTTTTGAATATTGTTCTTTCATTATCAAATCATTATTGAACCAATTTTTAAAACATTAAGACGTATTCCAATACGAGACCAATTAGACTCCCGTCCCATTTAAACTCCATCTACTCTAACCAAAAATATCATACTTTCTAATACTTTTCTCCAGTTATTTGTTTTACAGTTCAAAAGTTTTCACCAAAAACAATAGAAGTATTTTTAGGGACGTGGAATACATCACCATAGCCGTTTTAAAATTCCTTCATTGGTCAGTTTGCGTTTTTAATGTTATTTTAAAAATTGATTTCTAATTTTATCTTTTGGATATTTAGAATCTAACTATTAAAATACCGTTGTCTTTTACCAGAACATTTCCTCTTATTCACTCAAGTTTACAAGAAGGATCTTCAATTTCTTGCAGAGCCGAGCTTCTGCTATTTCAAATGCATTATCACTTCTAACTTGTCATTTGTCAAAAACATTGTATGATATTTTTCAGTGTTACTTTGTTAGAAACTAATTTATTTAACAATTTTATCTATTTATCAATATTTCTTTTTTTGAAAATATTTCCTGTCTAAGAATACAATGTTTCATTTTTATTTTTTAGAAAATAGACAAACATACAGTTTAAACTAAACAAGAATTTTTATCTCACCAAAAAGCTTATTCATTTGTGTGGTTACAATGCATTTATATTTTTTTAAGCAACTCCGAAGCTTTCTCAGCAAGTCTAAATTACATATTTTAATTTTATTGAAGCAATTAAACTTTTATTTATAAAAGTAAAGATTTTTTTTCAAAAAGAATGCTATTTATAGATCGCGGCAGTTTTGGATATAATCACTTATAAAAAATCAAAATTATTTTTTAATTATTATTATTATTATTATTATTATTATTATTATTATTATTATTCAGTGATCAAAAATAAACAAATACAATATATCTGTTAAAAGTTTGATGAAGAGGTGCTTCACCAGGCCCCTCTAAGCTGACGAAAATAAAAAACACAGAAGCTACAGACAAGCAGCTATTGTGTCTCTAAAAGTTACTTTGTTATACTGTTTTTAAAAGCATGGATAGATGGAGCATTCACTACTGCTTGGGGAAGCGCATTCCATGGGACAACAACTCTATTTGAAAAAAAGTTTTGTCGTTATTAATATTTTTATTATTAATTATTATTATTATTATTTTTTTTCAATTTTGTTTTTGTTTTTTATTTATATAAGAATGCCGGCTATTTGTTCAACCGCATGTTTAGTTCCACCATTCCTCTTGGCAGACGCCACAAGTCATAATATAAGCGATTCTCCTATCACATTTTTTTGAAAATTTCCCCGCAGAAAATTACGTTGAACATGTACAAATAGCCTTAAATAAGTAAGTTAATTATTTGGCCACACATGCGCATAGTTTTTTAGTTGTTTTTTTTTTGATTTTTTTTGACTTAAGTTGTAAATGCACAAACAGAAAATACAATCAGTGTGACAACTGTTTTTTTTGGTTAGTAACATAAATTAATCTAACTAGCTCTGTCGTGGTAATTTAAAAAGCAGCAAAAAAATTATGATAAAAATTGTGATTTGAAATCTGTTTGGACAGAAATGTATCAGCATGCTTTTATTCTAAGTACCAGTAGTTTTGTTAAAAGTCAAATCTCGGACGCATTTTCAAAAAAAGTTGCCTTTTTAACCACAGATTACTTTTACTAATGCCTCATACTTCATCATAAAACAATAATTTAAGTGGTTGTTCGTTGCAGTCGCGCAATTAGGATTTCTGAAAGGGGTTTCCAATTTTATGAATCATTGGTTTTTACTTTGAAACCCAAAGCGTGCATAAAATTTAATTTTTTTAACAATTTAAAAAGGAGTTTCCGGAGTTTCTCGTTCACTCATTGCCTTTTCAATTATGCAAACATTGCATAAAAAAAAAGTTATTTTATGACAAATTTTCAACTTCTACTAGAGAGCCAAAATTAAGGAATAAAATATTAAATAAAATATTAAATAATAAATAAAATATTAAATAAGAAACTTAAAACAATTGAGTTTAAAAAAAAATTATAGCAAAAACTATTGGCGAACGACGTAGTCCTCATCTGTTTCTGAAGTATTAATGGTTGCTACTGAAAAACCCAACAAATAGAGGTTTGTCATTTTCAGCTTGATGGTCTTAGAAAGAATCACGTCACTTATTATTGCTTTAATATTTGTTTCATAAAAACATATGATTTATAAAAATTCACTAGATGCTTCAAGGTATATGCTGTTGTAAAAGGAAAATTTCAGGATTCAAGTGCAAATACACATGCATGCTTTTTAATAATATAGTTTTTATTATACTCGATATTTTTTTTGTACCTTATTTTTCTTAACCAATACAAAAATAAAAAGTTAGAGTAGGGCATTAGGACAAATGATTTTTATTTATAAAGTCTTTAGAAAACGTTTCATATTATTTTGCGTTATGTTTTAATAACTAAGTTATTTTATATTTGCATTATAGATTAAGGAGCTTGGTGATAAGACAGTTTATATTTTATTTTGCCCTTCCTATTTGCATTTATATTATGTTTTACGACGTGAATAAATTTACACATAAATATAATAGTATTATATTTATGTTTGCTTCGACAAATCAAAATCTATTACAAACGTTTCATTCCAAACTATGCTTAGATACCATTGATAATTTTGTGGAAGGAGGAGTAGATTCAAACCAACTTTTTATTTTGTTCTTAGTTCTTAAAGTGTATAGTTAGTGATTAAATTCAACTTATCTAACCTGTCCCTTTAGTTAAAATGATCTAACCTGTCCCTTTAGTTAAAATGTCCAATTCTTGTGAAGAAAAAGATGTTTAAAAATTAAACATTTTTTTCTTCAACAAGAATCTTTATTATAACATTAAGTTTATGTTATATTATTCTAATATTTTAATTTTTATTACATTATATTATTATTCCTATACTTATAGATTGTTTTATTAGAAAATGAGTTCTATAGCAAGATTTGCAAATATAGCCAAAGTTTCGAGTAGACATGTTGATGATGTTTCGAAAAAAGAATCCGAACCGTTGATTGAAAAAAAAGACGAAGAAATTGATATTTTGCTAAAAAATAAGGATGCCATCTTTAATAATGAAACAAAACATGAAAATAAAAAATCCTTCAAAAGGTGGTCGCTGTTAAAAGAACATCCAAACTATTCACAGATTATAAATGAGGTTGTTGAGGTGCCCGACTTTCAAGAGACTGACACTAACAAAAAGCTCATTTCTCAGGGAACCGACACTAAAGAAGTTCCGAATTTTCAAGAGACTTCTACTAAAGAAATAACCAATTTTCAAGGAACTGAATCTAAAAATGATGAGGCATCAGACAAAATAGTTTTACCTGCTGATAATCAATCTGTCGATTCAGAGGTAACGCTAAATTTAAGTGGAAATACAAAATGGGCAGCGTTAACAAAGAAAAATGCTAAAAAAATTATTTTGGAATCTGACAAACTTAAACAACCCGTATTGAGTTTAAGTAGTGACTCGACTTCACAAACTGATAATAAAATTTTAAATAATAAAAATTCATTAGGAAAAAGTAAATGGAATGCTGTAAGGGAGCGTACTAACTCCATAAAAAATACTAAAGATGATGTGAATTCAAACGAAAAACCGTCTTTACCAAAACTGTTACAAGTTGTTAACACTGCCACAGCAACTAAAACAGCTGCATCAAAGTTTTTAGAAGCATCTCAAATGAGAGTTAATCTGAAAGCAAGAATGCGTAAAATAGTTCAAGAAAGGTTGACAGTAAAACAAATATTTAAACGATACGTTGAAAGTTCAACGCTTCATGGTTTTTGTTACGTTTGTGGCGATACCTTTTTAGTAAGAAGAGTATTATGGGCTCTTTTAATGATACTAGGAGCAATATATTTTATTATTAAACTTAGATATGGAATTGAGGAATATTTAAACTATCCATTTAGTACATTGTCAACTGTTGATTACGTTCACGAATTGTTTTTTCCAGCAATGAGCCTTTGCGCAACAAACAGTTACCTTGCTTCAATGGTTTCTAAAAATCAGTTAAAGTTACTTTACGATGAAGGAAGACTACCTTTAGATAACAATCAAACTAACCCCTCTTACAATATGTCAGGAAACGAATTAGTAAAAGCAATTCAAGAAAGCTCATTATCAATAGAGTCAATGTTAGCATTTTGTGATTGGATTCAACAAGATACTAACAACCCTGATATACCGCCAAATCCCTGTGGTCCTCAAAACTTTACCACCTATCTAAACTACAAAGGTGAGCAATGTTACACGCTTAACTCTGGATTAGAAGGACATAAACTACTTAAAGTTGATACTGTCGGCTTAACATATGGTTACGAGCTAATTTTTGATTTACAAACAAACAAAGTTATTAAAAACAATCAGTTTTCAGGTATGAGAGTAGTAATACATAATCAAGATGTTCCACCTCAATTAGCTGACGGGTTTATAATTCCCCCTGGCTTTAAAACATTTGTTAAAATGGGAACCGTACAGGTTACATATAGACCTATATACTTTCTTAGTTTTTTTAAAATAGTTTTGTACATTATTGGTGACAGTTTAAACCACAAAACTTTTTTTAAATTTAGTCTAAAAGTCTTCCTCCACCTTACTCAACAGAATGCGGAACAAAAAAACTGAAGTACTACAATACATACAGTCAGAGATTTTGCCTTCTTGAAACTCTTACAGATTTTACTGGAAAGTTATGTGGATGCAGAGACGTTTTTATGCCAGGTGCAAATTTATTTATAGTTTTATATTAAGCCACTTATGCATTAAAAATGTTTTTTAATATACTGAAAAAAGTGTTCAATTCAATTTAAAAACAAAAAAGTATTTTCATACTTTATTGTGAACCTACAAATTTTTAATTTTATAGATGAGTTTCAAATGTTTACATTCTCGTTTTCAAAAAAAGATGCGCGCGCAAACTTGTAGGTAGAAAAACAAATAATCGGAAATTTTCAAGTAAAAACATTGAGACATTTATGTTAAATTTATTCACTGATTGTTATTTATTCACTGATTCACTAATTTAACAAGAAATAAATTATGCCAACCAGTTGTTGTGCAATTGGTTGTTCAAACAAATTTAAAAAAGAATGTGGATTAAAATTTTATAAATTTCCATCAGGAAAAACGCCTTTTGAGAAAAGAAGGCGAATAGACTGGATTAAAGCTATTAATCGTAAGGATTGGGACAGTTGTGAAAGTGAAAAGATTAGTAAAGAACGAGTATGCAGTGCACATTTTGTATCAGGTATGTTCTTTTAATGAATGAGGTTAGCTAATAAAACTATATACGTAGTAATACGTTTAATAAGATTCTTTAAATTAGTAATTTATAATATTTGGTACATTTATTAATTCAATTAAATATTATATTTTATTATAATATTTAATTAAATTAATATTTAATTAAATATTATAATTGTTATATTTTAGGGAAACGTTCTGATGACCCATCTGACGTTGACTGGAGTCCATCTGTATTTAATCACCTTGGATATGCTACGATTTCTAGTTTGATTAAAAAAATTAAGAGAAAAGATTGCTATAAAGCTTTATGTAAAAAACGATCTTTCAAAAAATCAATACTGCCATCTAGCCAATCAAATGATATAGAGCTTGATAACTATAAAGATAATTTAAATAATGACATAAATCCACCAAATGACAAGTCAGCTATTTCTAAATTTTGTCAGCATGATACTTATAAAGTAGAAGTGGAAACTCTTAACTTTCAGTTAATGCAATACAGAAATGAATTGATCGAGAAATCTAATGAAATTATTGAACTTAAAAAAAAGAATGCCAGACTAGACTATAATAAATATATTTCATACCAAAACCTAACAGATGAACAAATGAATTTTTTTTCAGGCTTGTCTCGAACTACGTTTATGTGGCTCTTTGAAAGAGTTAAAAATTATATTAAAAAAGTTCACTCAAGGTTATTGTTGGAGGACCATCTCTTAATTGTACTCATAAAACTAAAATTAGGTCTATTAAATAAAGATATTGCTTTTCGATACTAAGCCCAGCAGTAGTTTCAAAAATTTTCAGAACAATAATACCAATTTTTTCTGCTAGAGTTGTTAATCTCATTGTTTGGCCAGACCGTGGAATAATAAGGAGTAACCTTCCTATATGTTTTAAAAAAAAGTTCAAAGATTGTGTTTGTATTATTAATTGTACTGAAATATTTATTGAAAGGCCAAAAAATTTAACTTCACGATCACAAACTTGGTCTAATTACAAACATAACAATACCATTAAATATCTTATTGATATTACTCCAGCTGGGGCAGTTAGTTTTTTATCTCCTGGCTGGGGTAGTCGTGTTTCAGACAAACAAATAACATTTGAGTCAAACTTTTGTCAGAAGCTTTATCCTGGTGACTATGTTCTTGCTGACAGAGGATTCAATATTAAAGATGAACTAAATGCTGTTGGGGCAACGTTAAAAGTTCCAGCATTTACGAAAGGTAGACAACAATTATCTGGATGGGAAGTGGATACATCTAGACAGATATCTAATGTTCGCATACATGTAGAAAGAGTGATTGGTAAAATAAAAAAGTTTCATATTATTCATATGACTGTGCCAATCATCCAAGTGGATTTGTTAGATGATATTATGTTTATTATTTGTGCTCTTGTAAATCTCAATATGAGTGTAGTTACTTAATTAATGTAAATGTAAAAATAAATTTACAGAGAAGCAATTTTTACAGTTTTAAAATCTAAATACATATTAAAGGAAAGTAATATTTGTTCTGGTTTATTGCTTGGTTTTACATTCTTTGCATAACCAATTAGTAGTTTTTGGAGCTCTTTTCAGTCCAACACAAGCGTAATGAAACCATTCATATTTACAGTTGGTAAAATTGCTTGGTATCATTTTTCCAAAACTTGGTCTTTGGCATATACAGTAAATTTTCCTACTATTTATTGTCAATTTATCATTACGACGTGTTACAAGCTCTGGCAATAAAATGTTTTTGAAATACATAAAAAACTTATCAATCATTTTGAGAATAAGATCTGTATCTTTTTCAATTGTTAAAATAAAACTTTGTTCACCTTTAACTGCAGGGGAGAATACCAGAAAATCAGCCTCAGAACAGAGACATAGTAATATTTGTGATCCTTTTTTATAATGAGATCTTTATTGATTGGAAAATCTCTATCTTCTTCCCATCCTTCAAAGCCATTTTGATATTTATAAGGACATTTGATCTCTAAAATTTTAGTTTGATGACAACTGCATCTAATCAATGCATCTGGAGAAGCTCCAATGAAGGGGTATTGTTCTCTCACATGAAAACCAGTATCTAAAAATTGGAAATTTATATGACTATATTTTACTTTTTCAATATAATTTTTTTGTGCAACATGTTCCGTTTCTGTTCCATATTGTGTGAATTTATTAACAGAATTTTTTGCATAATGCATAATTTTTTTGACCAATGATTCACTTGACATATAGTTTGTGTTAGAATTGTATACTTCTTTTGCATTTGAAGCTGTTATACGCTTTGCACGGTGCATCATCCAAACAGGATTCAATGATTGTATTTTTGTTTGGTTGCATAAGTTATTATACTGCCTTTGATTATTATCATTTTTATAATCGTTATATATACTTTCGCAAAAAATGATCAACTTATCCTCAGATAAATTTATACTTGTTGGATCATATATTGATGTGAGAGTTTCAGGAAGTGTTGTCTCTTCTGTCTCAGATGAAGTTTCAGTAGCACTAGAGTCATATTCAACAGACATAAATTCTGTAAGATTAATACTTGTAAAAATTGCAGATTTTGGGTTAATTTTAAAAGGTTTTTCATCTCTTGAGCTGTTAACCGGTGCTCACCATCCATTGGATTATTGTTGGAAAAGTATTTTTTTAAAGGTAGTTTTGCAACCAAATCTTTTTGTAAAAGATTTTTTTGAGGTCGCTGAAAATTTATGAGCTGCAATGGAGCAGGTTGAACAGATTTTTTGCATTTCTTCCAAGTACACAAGATACTTATAGGAGGTGTTTCGTGTAATTTTAAACGTGAAGCTGCTTCTAATTTAAATAATAATGCTGCTACATGGCTACAAGCTGATCCTAGTCCAGCCATACGTAAACAATTAGAAGTTAGCACCCAACCAAGTTCTTTCTCAAGACAAGTCCATACATCATACATATTTTTGTTGTTTTGTCTTTGACTTGGCAAGAACTATTACAAAAAGATTATTTCTATATAAAAATTATTATTTATTCGTCTCTAGTAAAAATTTATTTTTTAATTATATATTAAAAATAACCTTTGATTTTATAAAACAGAATTTGCTCCTATTCGATATTTTATTATAAAAACATTCTTGAACATGACCACAAGTGAAGTAATCATATGCTTCGAAGGATTTATAGGCTCTGATTGATTCCTTCGTGTATATGCTAGGTGTATCGATTAAATATTGAGTAACGTCTTGCCATGTAATGTTTGGCAAATGATTGAGATCGTTGCTCCATTCTTTTGGTTCAATTATAAACGGATTCGGTAAAACTTCCCCATTTTTAAGAGTTAACTTCTTTGTGTAGTCTATTGCTTCTTCTAATTTTAGACTTTTAAAATATTCACTCATCATATTGTTAATTATTTTGAAAAGTTAAGTGTTATTGTTGACTTCCAAAAACAGAATAAACTTAACTATTTTGAAAAGTTAAGTGTTATTGTTGACTTCCAAAAACAGAATAAACTTAACTATTTTGAAAAGTTAAGTGTTATTGTTGACTTCCAAAAACAGAATAAACTTAACTATTTTGAAAAGTTAAGTGTTATTGTTGACTTCCAAAAACAGAAAAAACTTATAAGAAAAATCGCAAGAGCAACAGCTATTTTTAAACTCAAAATGAGTTTAAAATTTGAACAAGAACATCTGTTTTAAAATTTTTTAAACAAAAGTTTTTAATAACAATAAAAATTTTATCACTAAAATTTATATGAAATATTTGTAATTAATTTTAATTATTATTTTTTTAATAATTTTTTAAAGAAAAAATTAATTTTAGGGTACAAATATTGATTTTAGGGTAGAAAAGAAATACAAGAAACACAATTAAGTTCTTGCGTTTTTATTTTTTCTACCTGCAAGTATGCGCGCGCATGTTGTTTACAAACAGACGTGACGTCGCACGGAAACTCATCTATAAGTTTTAATTTTAAACAAATATTATTAATCGAACTTTTTGAATGTATATATATATATATATATATATATATATATATATATATATATATATATATATATATATATATATATATATATATATATATATATATATATATATATATATATATATATATGGTCATATTTTTTTAACGTTAAAATATTTTACTATGAAATTAAAAATTTATCGATGAATGTAAGTCTAGTTGAAAATATTTCATCAACTTGTTGCTCTCAGGTTTGGGGCAAGAAAAAGGAGGGGGGGCTAAAAATTTTAGGTTTTTTTGTTCCCAGGCTCCAATCATCGTATTTTTTGCAAAGCATCCTTATTTGACATAAGTATAAACATAAATGTTTAAAGTTTGCTCTGTCTGTCTGGAAGTTATGTTTGGAGTTTGCTGGAAAAATGCTGGCGCCACCCTTGTATATATATATATATATATATATATATATATATATATATATATACATATATATATATATATATATATATATATGTATATATATATATATATGTATATATATATATATATATATATATATATATATATATATATATATATATATATATATATATATATGTATATATATATATATATATATATATATATATATAATAAATTGCAATCGTTGCCAAGTTGACCGTTAATGATTGTGCTAATAAAATTTTATTTGCGCAATCGTTAACGAACACAGCACTAAATCCCTTGGAGATTAGTTATGCATGAATTAATTCTTCAACGAATCTATATAAAAACCATGCATTAGCAGTGGCGGATTAAGACTTCTTGGGGCCCGGGGCTGTTTTTGTTTTTGGAGGCCTTTTTATGGGCAGAGCCTAAAAATGACTTAAAAAAAAAAAGTTCTCTAAAATTTTTTAGGGCCCCTAAATTTGCAGGGCCCGGGGCTATAGTCCCCCCTAGCCCCCTTCTTAATCCGGCACTATACATTAGTTCACTTTGTTACTATATAAACATTTAACTTTTACATGTTTATAAATACAAATAAATTTATATGTACCGTAAAACCGACTAAGTTCGGTCTCCATGTAACTTCGGTCATTTAAGAAAAAATACAAAAAAAGCATGCAAAACTCAACTTTTAAAAACTTTTTTTCTCAAATATTTGTAACTAGTTCGTAAATATGAATCTATAAAAAATTAATAATATTTATATGCAACCTGCTGAAATAATTCTTTAGCAAAACAACAATTTGAAAAAATGAATACTGTTCAAATCTAAAATAAGCAAACAGTTAAAATAAATGAGCATATTTAATCTTGGTGTTATTAAGAATCACCAAATTAATAATATTTACAAAAAAAAAAAAAAATTAATTATTAAAAATTAACTATTTTTTTTTAATAAAATTAGTGAAATTTTTAAATACTCTAACTTCGGTCATTCACGGATAAACAACGAAGGAGACAATTAGCAGTAATATTGTGAAATATTGCAATATTTCAACACTTATCAATATTGATAAGTGTTGGGAATGTAAAGTTTACCGGTAATTTTACCTCTAAATTTGCTAGTAAATTTTGACATTTTTATAATCGATACACACCATAGTATTTTATTTGAATAAAAAATTTGTTCATAATTATTACGGTTCTTTGAGTTCTAAAAAATATCAAGCTTGTGACATTTTTTTTGGAGATAAAATTAATGCTCAACGACAATTATGGATGCGATACGAACCCTGTGACGATTGTTTGTGTGGATCTTGCTGTTCTGATATTGTCAACGATACCTGCAAGAATTGCCAGTAAATATACAAAGCTCATTTCAAGCAAAGTGGTGTTTTTTTGTTAATTGAAAAAAGTCTTTTTAAACTAACTGAAAATATATTTTTAATTGTATTAATTGGGGGCGTAGCAAATGTGATAATGTCTTAAAATAGTTGACTAATTACAATAAAAATTTAAAATACTACTACTTATATTCAAAGAGGTGCCCCAAAAGACTTTTTTTTTAGCCCGGGCCGACGCCCTCCTTAGTTACTGGTATTACCTGAATTTATTTCGTAATTTTACAATATAAAAAAAATTTAAAAAATAGTTTTCTTTAAAGTTTGTGATACGATATTAGTATTTATATAGTGGTCGAGCTTATAAGATGGTATTGAAAGTTCGGTCAAAGTAGATGTTTTCATTTTAAATACTAGTTTTTATTTTTCATGTTTTTATTTTTACAATATCAATTATCAATAAACTTTTATGTATGTTTCAGGAAAAAAAATTAAAAAATTTTATATTTATGCGTTATAAATAAATGTTCAAAGCTTAAGTGACCGAACTTGGGCGATTTTACGGTATACATTTTTTTACAATAAGTTTTCACGTGAGATTAGAAAATTAAAATAACATTGTTAAAATTCATAAGTAAAAATTAAAAACAAAGCCATATACGTGACATATAATTAATTAGCAGCGCCGTGGCTGCTAGATTTAAGGCCCCTCCAAAACATGTCATAAAGGCCCCAAAAGATTTTGCAATAGATATTTCAAAAAAAAAAATTAAAAAAAAAAAAAAATAATAATAATAGGAATAATATATGTATATATATATATATATATATATATATATATATATATATATATATATATATATATATATATATATATATATATACATATATATATATATATATATATATATATATTCATTTTATATATATATATATATATATATTATATATATTCCTTAACAATGTTATTTTAATTTTCTAATCTCACGTGAAAACTTATTGTAAAAAAATGTATACCGTAAGGAATATATATAATATATATATATATATATTATATATATTCCTTTAATATAAAGGAATATATATATATATATATATACATATATTTATATATATATATATATATTTATGTATATATATATATATATATATATATATATATATATATACATATATATATATATATATATATATATATATATATATATATATATATATATATATATATATATATATATATATATATATATATATATATATGTATGTATATATATATATATATATATATATATATATATATATATATATATATATATATATATATATATATATATATATATATATATATACATACATATATATATATATATATATATATATATATATATATATATATATATATATATATATATATATATATATATATATATATATATATATATATATATATATACATAAATATATATATATATATTCATTTTTATATATGTATATATATTCCTTTATACATATATATATATATATATATATATATATATATATATATATATATATATATATATATATATATATATATAAATGAATATATATACATATTCATTTATTCATATATTCACAGTATTCCGTTTACCTTTAAGATTTTTAAAATTTTTAATTTACGTCATTTTTTTAGAAAATGGACTTCCATTCTGTTCATTGAAAGAGTTATATTCTTGTATGTATCCAGCAAAAGGTACCTAATATTGTGCTGTGTACTAACTTTTTTTATTTAAACTTGTTTTTGAGTATACATTAACGCTGATTTGAAATTTAAGTTATGTTTTTGTGACATGTTTTAATGTTTTTGCATTAATCATTTTATTAGTTTTTATAAAAATAAGGTTTTTTATAGGCTTTTTTATTATATAATTAGAAAATAAAGGTCATCATGAAACTGTTTTTTCAGAATAAATATATAGTATGATGGTTTCTTCAAATCAATTTAATTCAAAATTATTCTGTTATATCTACATTACTAGTTTTGTAAAACTAATATAGAAATTGTATTTCAATATTCAACTTGCAGACCAAGGCAAAAGCTCCACATACTGTGTGCGTTAAAATATTGTCAACGTTAAAAGGTGCAATTTTTCCACTTTTTATATTAT
Organism: Hydra vulgaris; assembly: GCF_022113875.1. NCBI lineage: Eukaryota > Metazoa > Cnidaria > Hydrozoa > Anthoathecata > Hydridae > Hydra > Hydra vulgaris. Next base: position 63,481,349 of record NC_061157.1, read on the forward strand.
AAGACAAAGAGGTTTTTTTTGTCATACCACCGTACTAAGAAAATGTTATTATTAATGTTTTTTAAACTATAGTTTATAACTATAATTTAAAAAACATTAATAATAACATATGTATATATATATATATATATATATACATTAATAACATTATATATATAAATATATATATATATATATATATATATATATATATATATATATATATATATATATATATATATATATATATATTGTTCCTATTGTAAACAACTATAGTTAAACTATAGTCTAACTTTTAAATGAGGACCCTATAGGTTAATAGGGTTAAACTGACATTAAAAAATAACAACTACTAGTTAGATACACCGTGAACCAAGGCGGCCTTAGAGTAAATCTTTCGAATTTTCTTTAGAACATTTTTTTTTCCTTCCATTGTGAAGCACTCATTATAGCCTTGATCCAGCTGTTTATTACGAAGAAAACCAAATTTTGCAATGTTGAATGATACAATCAGATATCGTGGCAGCGCCCATATCTTTCAATGAAGAACTTTCAGAGAGCTCCTGACGAATCATAGCCTTCTCACTAGATGTATCAACAAACCGCACTCCCAATAACAATGCTCAATTCCTGAAATATAAGCTGCTTCATTGGTTATGATCGAGAATCCAACAGCAGTTTTGGCAGCTTATAAATTGTCTCTGTAGAGCTTGTTCAGACTAGTTAATTAAATAATTTTGTGTACGGTGTGGCGTGTAACGTACATTATTAGAAGTTGTATCAAAATGGGTTTTTTAAAGTTTTCTCACTCAATTCTTTATTCATAAAGTTGCTGGACGTTTCCTCTGTAATTATATTTTTCAGTTAAGGCCAAATCATTTGTTATAAAATAGTCTTTGGCACGTTCATTTAAATATTTACAATTTGTGAATGAATAGTTATGAAAGTGCCTTGTATTTCTTTTTAAACTAGTTGTAGAAATAGAACATAAAAAGTACATTCTAATTGATATAAATATGATATGTATTTTATGTTAACCAAAGGTTCCTGAGAAAACGTTTTTCAAAAAAAAAAGACTTTGATGGTACTTAAACGAGGAACCATCTAAATATTTTTAAATCATTACCTAACTTTAACTCTATTTTTACAATTAAAAAAAATATTACCTTTTATAAATATTTATATTATACTATTTAGTTTTTAGAGCATTATTACTTATATATTTAAATTTCAATTTATTACCACCTAACGCGTTACCATGTAACGCATTACCATGTAACGCGTTATCTTTAGAGTAAGTGCAGTCATCAAATAAATATTATAAATTTTTAATATTTCGAGTGCCCTTAATTTTAATTTATTTCTTAATATGCAAGAAAGCTTAATTGGAGGAAAGTTTTTAAAATAATTATAACAAACGTAAAAGTTCTTTCATTGTTGATCTTTTTGCATTTCATCATCTCCTAATTTTATAATTTCATAAAAAATTTTTGTGCATTATTCTTTTTTTGAACTAATTTTATTATTGTTCCATTATTTTGGTTGAAACAGTATCAATAATTCCCACAATTCTTTTACTTTGAGTTGTACTGAAACCGTTTTGTAGTAACAAATGTAATGGCACACAGACGGTTAACAAAAATTCAATTTCCAAATTTAGAAAATTCAGGCTTCTTGTTTCTCTTTCCTGAATCCTCCAGGTGGGAAATGAGTTAGCGACTAGCTAGCGACTAGCTAGCTCTATAGCGATATTCTAGCGATTTTTTTTTTCTTATTTTATTTTTTTGCAAATGTCTTTAACATCTTTAAAAATTCGATTTTTAGTGTTGAGTCTATTATAACTATGAAAATAATTGAACTTTAAACATTGCGATTTTGTAGCAATGTGTCGTAAACATATCGTAGCTTTGTAGCTAGCGACAAAATATCTACAAATCTATACCTGGTTGATAGCTACATATCAAAAATTTTAAGACAACGGTTTTATTACGATATGACGCTAGGTACAATAGCCAGTGGATCTTCAGCTTGTTAAGCTAGCTGTCCTCGTTGCCAAATCGCTGTCTTTATCTTTACAAAAATCGATAGCTTTTCGCTAACTTAAAAAAGCTAGCGATCCTCGTGGCCAAATCGCTGTCTTTATCGTAACGATTATAGCTAGCAATTCGCTAGCCGATTTCCCACCGGGCTTTAATGATAATAATTCATTATCAACCAAAATTAATCAAGTATAAAATAGAGAAGCAGAAAAAGAAATAATAAAAAGATTAAAAGTTTAGTTTAAAGTTTAAGAATCTTGTGTTCGCTTTTTTGTTTTTGTATTTAACTTGTTGCTTATAATTGTTTGACTTATCATGGTGTTATCCTCATAATTGTTTGACTTATCATGGTGTTATCCTTATAATTGTTTGACTTATCAGGTGTTATCCTTTTTTTATACATTTTTGCACTATCAATCTTTTTGTTTTTTCTGTTAATTTTGTATTAGTTGTTTTACATGATATTTTTTTATAGTATTTTATTATAATTAAGTGTTTGGTGTTAGATCTTTGATTAGATTTTCGTTTACTTGACACCATCCTTCTAAATTGAATAATCAAGCAAAAAAAGGCAACAATATTTCTGGTCTTGCTAGACCACTTTGCCAACCACCAGAGTTTTCCAAGCTAAACTTTAAAATGTCATCCTGAAAAAAAAAACATTTGACTACACAAACTTACTGCTATATTTTGCACAACAAACACTCCATTCAATCATCCATTTAATCTACCTGAAAGGAAAGGTAAAAATTGCACAACAAACACTCCATTCAATCATCCATTTAATCTACCTGAAAGGAAAGGTAAAAATTGGGCGAGCAATTGCAATCTAATAGTTAATAGTTTCAATGATGGTTTCAATTTTCTTTTCAATGATGGTTTTAATTTTCTTTTCAAGGAGCACGCAGGTGCTATGTCAATAACAGAGGTCGTAATGTTATTACATTCATTCATTGCCACGTACAAAATTCGAAAAGACTTGTACTTACGAATCAACGACAAAAAGTCATTTTGTCTTGCGAGATCAGGTGTACAGTCAGCCTATGTTTAGAAAATCAGTGCAAAACATCAAAAAACACATTATAAGCTTTGCAAGAGTAGAAGAGTAAGAGAGTCTACACAGGAATTTATAATTTTCCCATTAATCCAAGCATTTAACTTTGTAAAAAATAAAAGGAAAAGTTTGTGTAATGAAAAATTGAAATTGTAAAAAATCAAGTAGCTTGAAACCACTCTTAATGATTAATTCATAATTTATTATCCAAAAGACAGCATGCAGGATACCACCTATGCCGTTACTCACGTGCTTGACCCGTACTAAAAAGGTGGGTTTTACAATTCAAAACAAAATGTTGTAAAACGCACAGCCGAGTTGAGGAAGTTGATTCACCTTCTCTTCTTCACCTATTAAATTAAGAATCTAATGACTTTTACTTTTTATGCAAGTTTTGAAAACCTCAGACGCAGTCCCCTGGTTCAAGACCTATAAAAAGATATTTGACATTGGTGCTAAATTTGAACGTTTTCTGTCAGCTCCGATGGAAAAGTCATCAATCTAACTCATAATAGAAGAGCATGGAAAGTAACTATCCAAAGTTGACTTAAATTAAACCTCGTCTACCGAATTTAAACGAAAAGTAATACTCGGTAATCAGTTGAGTAGTATTTAGGTCAAAGACTAATATTCAAATTTTGGTCTTAAAGTTAAATAAAGTTACTCTTTTTCTATTTACTATTCGGTTTCTGAAAACATTTTTTGCTGTTGATTAGTGCCAGATTTGTAAAACGTGTTTTTAAGATTAGACAAATAAAAATACAGTGTATTTCTTTTTGGAATTAGAGCCGTCCTTAGAAAATGCCAGTCCTGGAGCAAAATATTTTTGCGAGGCCTTTTTGAAAGTTGTCATTTTAAGCACTTTGACAAAGAAAGTCAGTAAAATATAGAATTTTAACGTATAGAATTTTACTTAGTCAGTAAAATTCTATACGCTGTAAATGCGTTCGAAAATAGATTTTGAATCTGGTGAATAAATCTCAAAATTCTCGCAGCTGTTTCCACCTTAGTTGGTTGAAGTTCTCGAAGAATCTTATGTTCAGAAAAAAGGTCATTTCCACAAACATCCTTTTCTTCTCCAAAACAAGAGGTCTTCTTTTACAGTTTAGAATTTTTCAACACGATACAAAAGTTTCGCTCTTAAGTGAAGTTACATTCACATTAATTTTTTAAAATCGTATGATCAAGGATAACTGCTTCTTCTGACTAAGATCCGGTGTGCAGCCTATTTCTTTTTTAATTTATTTTTATTTAACTTTTTTTATTACTGTTATTTTTACTTATGTTACTTTTGAATTTTATTTTATATTCTTTCATTTAATTCATTTTCTTATGTTTTTTTTTTAAAATATTTTGTTTTTCGTCTTTTTTATTTTTGAAAAACAAAATGAAAATTTTGCCTGATCTATGAATAAGATGTTTTGCATTATTTTGTTCGCTATTATCACGTACGAAGGAGAATCTTGTTGATATGTTTTTAATTAATAAATAATTACGCGGATAATTAGATATTTTTGAAACGTATGTTACTATTACATTAATTTCATTTAACCAAAACTTTTTTTTATTTTTTAACGACAGTAACACCTTTTACTTATTTTTTAACAAGATAAAGGCGTTGCTGCCCGAGGCTATACTCTCGTTAACAATAAATAAAAGTTTTGAGGCCTTCCTAAGCGCGAGGCCTGGAGCGGCTGCTCCACTAGCGCAACCCTAAGGACGGTTTTGTTTGTAGTTCCTATGATTCGGAAAGAACACTTAACGACATGTAACGACATCTTGTTGTATTTATTTTTTTAATACTACTGCTATTTCCAAAAAAAAGACGCAAAAAAAATTGATCATTTTAACATTTTTTTAAAAAAGATGCAAAAAATTGATCATTTCTTCTGTTATTAGACTAATTCAAAAATCTGAAGAAATTTCAATTTTTAAATGTTAATTTTGTCAGAAAATGAATAAAACATACTTTATACAGAAACCTAAGATTTGGAAGAAATTACCTATAATATTAAACTATTAAAATTGCTTCAGTGTTTTTAGTCAAATAGTAACTTAGTGTATGATTTCAGACTTTCTTAGAAAGCAACAGAGATACTTCACTTTGAATCAAAAGAAAGAAACCTTCTAGACAACTTTGCAAAGATTTTATATTTTAGAACAATTGAGGACATCTTTATAAATTTTTTCAATTTCTTTATATTCGGTTATAATACATCAGGTTATCACTGTTCGGTATTTTTGTATATAATTCAACCAAATGAAGACTGTTGATAGTTCAAATTGAAGCCTAAAATGTGTCCTTTTGGTTCCACCAATACCTTAAAAAAGATTGTTATCAAGGACTTTGAGACAAACTCATGATGGTAGACTACTATCAATCAAGATGATTCTGGAAAAGTTAAAAAACAAAAGAGCTACAAGCAAAAGTTTTTTTCCGATTGAGTATTTATGAGTAAACAATATTGTCTGCAATTCCTTTTAAAACTAAAGGTTAAATTAATTTTTTTATAAATTGTTTAAGAATGATAGTATGATATTTATGCTATAAATTGTTTATTTTAGACATTATAATTGACTTAGTGTTTATTTTTTAAAAATAAAATCTTAAAAAACATACTCAAGCATTTCCCAATGAATTTAAAAAACCTGCTATTTAAAAATACCTAAAAAACTTGTTAACTAATTAAAAAAAAAAAAAAAAAATTATTGCCACAAAATCTGCAGCTTGCCTTATAAATTCGTAGTCAGATTTGAATTCAACATACCAAAATTATGTAAAACTAATGTGATAAATATTTTGTTGAGGTCCTCGATATTTGATATTTGCCAGCTATATTTCAAAACTTGCCAACTGAAATGCTAAATGTACTAACTTAAATGCATATATAACAGTTTTAAGGGAAAGCCCTATACACGCCTGTTTGGGACGGCCCTGACCATTGTGATTTCGTTTTGAAACTTTTTGTGTGTATGTGCGTATTTTCTTGTAAATAAAAAAATAATTTATAACTGTAATTTATAAAAAAAGTATTTATATGACTGGAGCTAGAAGACGACAAACTTAGTCTTATAACCAAGCCCTAAAAAATGCCCCCCCCCCCTCCTTTAAAAAAAATCTATCTATATATATATATATATATATATATATATATATATATATATATATATCCGGAACTTTTATAGGAACATCTGGGTTTTTATGAAGACGATGGAAAAAATGTAATTAGTTTTAATGATGTCTAAAGACAATTTGTTCGATTTAAACCATTGGGATAATTTATCAAGTTCTTTATTTACTGTTTGAAATAATTTACTGATATCTTCACTGGAATGAAACAAGTTGCTGTCATACGCGAACAAAATTAAACTTAAAATTTTAGAAAATTTATTTTAATCATTTATATAAATGAGAAATAAAAGTGGTCTTTAAATATTCATAGAAACTTCTTTTTTGCCAACCATTTTGAAATTCCATCACAAACAATCTTTTTATATTTCTATCATAAAAACTCACTTGGTTAGGGAAAATAAGGTTAAGTAGTGAAAACAGGAGCCTTTTTATACATACTAATTGTTATTATACATATTAATTTTTCTTATACATACTAATTGTTTTTAAAAAATTTATTTTGCAATAAACTTCCCATGGTTAAAAATTCAATTTGTTATTTTAAAATTATTTTGTATTAATTTTAGAATCATTTTCTGAATTTACCATGCGTAAAGAATGCCCTGCAGATTGCGAAGAGCGTACATATCCGTATGAGCTATCAGAAGCTAGATTTATACATAACCCTCCAATAGGTTTATCAATTCAAGGTTTAGCAAATTTGCAACACAAAAAACATTTAGAGGAAGAATTATACTTATCAAAGTTAGCTCAAAGCATGACATCCGAGGAACTTGATGCATATGTCGAGTAATTTTTAATTTTTTTTAAAGTATATAAATACAATTAATATAAATAAAACAATAAATCAAGATATGTTTAAGCTTAAAATGATAAGATCTTTTAGTTAAATTTTATTGCTTAATTTGGTTACTTTTACCCTTTTGCTGTGGTGACCATAATATTATGGTTTTTTCCACGTTTGTAGTTCACGTCATGTGACGTCTGTAGTTCTACTTTTTCGGTAGCCGTTGACATCAGGTTACTCTAGTGCCTGTAATAGTACGCTTAACGCTGTTTTACTTTTTGTTTTGATATAAAATAACACATTGTATTGTGGATGAGGGTCTCAATATACTTTGAAATTGAAAAAAGTTTTTCTCAAAATGGATATATAATAAAAATGTCATATTCTTAAAAAACTCCACAATTAGCAAAGCTTTAATATTACCCATTCCTACCCATTCACCTGGACTCAAATCTGGTTGATAGAGCTCAACGTCAAAAAATGTAAAGTCATGAATTTTAGCAAATAAAACACTTCCCTAAACGTTTACTCAATGAACGAGCACGACGCTAACAGCAATGTCATCAGAACTAAACACAAATCATCAACCTGCGAAAAGGACCTTGGAGTTCAAATATCCAAACTTGTAAGAGTATGAGAGGCAAGCAAAAGTTGCCGCTACCAACGCTAATAAAGTTCTTGGAATGTTAATTTTCATTCATTAGCAGAGATGTCAAAGAATGAAAACACCTTTACACCACCTATATACGCCCACATCTCGAGTTTGCCGTTACTGCCTGATCTCTATACCTTGAAAAAGATATAGACATCATAGAACGCATCCAACATCGGGCTACCAAAGTATCACACGAATTAAAGCGCTTCGATTACAAGACAAGATGCATCAAACTCGGCCTCACCTCTCTACACGACAGACGTTTACGCGGTGACCTTGTCCAAAAATATAAAATTGAAAACAATATTAATTCAGTCAGCTAGCATATTGTTCCACCTAGCATCCCTCCAAGATACGGCCATCGTAAGCACTTTCACCGTGAAATGGATAACAACTGCCTCGTTCGTTTTAACTTTTTCAATAACCGCGTTACTAACCCATGGAACGCAATACCAAACGAATTAGTCAATGCAATTAGCGTCGACCGCTTCAAAGCAAATTTCAATGAACTGTCAAATTACCACAGCGCATCATCTTCCGTGCAATTTTGCACGAGCTAGCTCGGCTAGCTGTTGATGGGCTTACAGAACATGTCCGTTTTGTGTAATTCAACTAATAATAATAATACTCTAATGTCGAAAAATGAATAAACTATAAACTAATAATCGACGTCTTTTTTTTCTTTTATAATTTTTGGTGCATGTTTTTTAGCATTTATTAATTTTTTATTTATATTTTTAGGAAATTGTTTATCTTTAAATTATGAAAAATTGATTCTAAATTTTAATTTAAATTATGAATTATTTTTTACTAATTAATACCCTCTAGTTAGACACCTAGATAATCATTTTAGCTTAAAAACTTAAAGTTATTAAAGTTTACTGGAATCGTTTTTTTTTAATATATTTTGCTTTTATTTTATACTAATTAATATTTTTTGATATAAAATATTTTAAATAAATTATTTAATATTAATTGATTTATTTATTATATGATAGTATTATATACATTATTTAATCACAATAGCTTGATTAATTAATTATGTTTAGAGACAACATTGTCAGCGTGATATTCTTTTTTGGTGACACTCGAATAGATTATAATGAACAAGAAGCTACAAATGATTTTTTTCAGTTCCTAGGTATATTTACGGGGAAAAAAATACATTTTTGGTGGGATAATTTTTTGCCCCACACAATTACATATAAAACGCCCGGTTTTATAATGCTTCGGTAATAAAATTTGGGTTAAACACAAATTAGTTACACTAACTCTTGTATCAAAATTTATGACATTCATTAAACTGATATTAGTTGTAAAAAAAAATTAAAGTACCTGACTTTACTCAGAACTTTTTAATTAATTTATGGTTAATATTCTGTGTTAACTTAATTTTATTTATTATTACTTAGATAATAAAAATATCTAACTTAATTCAAAACTAATTATTTCAGGTAACATGGGTGGCGAGTTCGGACTAATGTTGGGTGCTAGTTTGTTAACATTTGTAGAATTTGTTGATTTATTTATCTTTCTGATATATCATCAAATGCTCAGATTACACACCCTTAAAAAAGTTCCTGATATTTTTGGAAGGAAAAGAAGTCGAATTAATGAGTACATTAAAAAACGCGAGAAAACACGCGTGTAACGTTTGTTTTTAATGAAATATCTTTCGAGTTTGATTTGGAACTTTCAACAGCAATGCATATGTTAGTTGACTTTCAGCTGAATACTTTGGAAAACTTTTGTAAACGTTTACAAAACATGAAGTCTACTTTTAAAACTGTATTTAAAAAACTTATTAATTAATTTAATAAATCATTAAAGTAATTTAATACTTTTTTACTTTAGTTAGTTAGTTAGTTAATTTAAGTTACACAAAACTGCAGCCTTGTTAAACTCATCATCAGCTGAGCATCTATACCCAACTCGTATTTTGGCCACTTTTGTGTGGCATTTACGGTAAATGATGAGTTGTAGCAACTATGATGACTAAAAACTGTCTAGTAGTTATTTAAACTTATCAAGTGATGTTGCCTTGATGACATTATCTGGCGAAGCATTCCAGTCATTGACTACACGGTCGTTAAAAAACTTATGTCTGATTTCGCAGTTCCTGACAATCTCGCGATGAAATCTGATTCGATGTTTGAGCTCAGGGTGCTATGTTGCCAGGCATTACGTGCCAATCAATTAGGTTTAAATTATTGAAAAGCTGATACTTTTGAATAAGATCGCCTCTTTTCCGTCTGTATTCAAGAGTAGTTAATTTTTTGATTTTACATCGAGTTTTGTAGTCTTTATTTTTCAAAGCATGAGGAACTTTCGTGGCATTGCGTTGTACCTTTTCAATTTTTTTTATGTCACTATCAAGGTAAGGGTTCCAGTTTGTATGGCAAACTCCAAATGTGGTCTAATATATGCAATATAAATTTTTTTCCAAATGGCAATGTCTCTTAATACATACGTATGTTTAAGAATTCCAAGCATATTATTTGCTTTGTTTGCAGCTATATTGCGCTGTTGAGCATATTTAAGATTTTCGGAGATTAGAATTCCGAGATCTTTTACAGAATTTGTGACTTCTAAAACTACTCTACTGGTTGTACCGTCATTTTTAATTTCATCCATAATGTAATCAAATTTTATTGTTCCAGAATTAACATGCATAACTTTACATTTTTTTACATTTAATCCATTAGCCAGGTTTGCGTCCATTTAACAATCTCGTCTAGATCAGATTGTAAACCTGCTCGGTCTTCATCATTTTCAACAACTTTCATGAGCTTTGTGCCATCTGCATAAATTTTGCAAATGGCTAATTTGACATGAATTGGCAGGTTATTAACAAATATGACAAAGAGCATTGGTCCTAACACAGAACCTTGGGGAACCCCGCTAGTTACATCAATCCAGTCAGATTTTGATTCTCCAAGTATAACACGCTGCTTGCGGTTTGTTAAGAAGGCTTTTATCCAGTTTAAAAGATTGCCATTTATACCATACATTTCAAGCTTTTGCAGCAATCTTAAATGCAAAACTTTATCAAATGCTTTTGCAAAGTCAAGAAAAATTAGGTCAACTGGTTTTTTCTTTGATTTGCTAAAAGTCAAAAAGTCCATTGTTTCTAAAAGATTTGTGATGCAAGTCTTTTTTGAAACAAAACTATGTTGAGTTTTGGAAAGCAATTTTTTATTTACCAAATGATTGATTATTACTTGTCTAACTATTTTTTCTATAAGTTTGCATGGAACAGAAGTGAGCGATATGGCCCTGAAACTTGCAGGATCTGTTCTACTACCATTTTTATAAATAGGTGTAACATTAGCTCTGAGCTAAGTTAGCGGAACTGTCATTGATGTGGCACATGCTTTTAAAACAAACGGACTAATGTTATCATCACCCATTGACTTATTTCCATTAAGCATATTTAGGTGTTTGAGAAAAATGTTTTGGTCAATTGTTAAATCCGAAGTTAAAACATTTGTTTTAGATGCAAAAGGTTTTAGTGGCTGGGTCAGTGGTTCTTTTCTAAAAACTGATTGATATTGGTTGTTGAGAATGTTTGCTTTTGTTATTCCATCACTGCTAATTTGGTTTGAATCTGAGATTAAGGCTGATATTTGATTGCTCACTATCCGTTTACTATTAATATATGCAAATAGTCTTTTTGGATTGTGCTTGTCGTTAGCTAGCTCTAACTTATAGAAACGTAATGCTCGTTTGCTATTTTTTTTGACCTCCTTTTTGACAGCTATATACTCTGTGATGTGCGCTGCATTTTTCCACTTTGAGTTTGCATTTTTGTACCAGAGCTCTTTTTTAGTCTAATTACCTTCATTAACATGTTTGTGATCCAGGATTGTCTTTTTTTGGCAGTATTTTTTATGCCTTTGTAATAAACTTATGTCATGCTTCATTATAGAGGTTAGACCATACTGAATAACATTTATCAACATCATAATCCATAAATCTAGCTTGCCAATTTATGTTATTTATAAAAATGTTTATTTCATCATATTTACCATATTTATAAAGGAAATTTTTGCTATTAAAACTATTTTGATTATTACTGCTTAAACTGTGCTGCCAGCTAAGATATATATATATATATATCTCTTAGCTGGTACAGCCTCTCAAGGGCATATGCCCTTGAGAGGCTGTACCAAGACAAGGTCCTATTAAAACTTTGTTGATTATATCTTTTGATTCTGATATAATTAGATCAAGTGTGTTGCTAAGATTTCCATCAGTTTTTATAAAAGTTGGACATTTGACATGCTGGTAGAGGTGGTTGTTACAATGAGCATCATTGAACCTGTTTTCAAGACTATTTTTATTGTCAGATGTGATACTCCAGTCAGATTGCCAAGTTATGCCTGGAAAGTTAAAATTTCCTGTCACAATTAAGCCATTATATACTTTTGTATCAACTAAGTATCTAGCGTAACCAAGAGTACAAATTACTTCATTTATTTGCACTGAAGCAGTTGGTGAATTCCTCTCAGGGCGATAAATACAACTTACTAGAAATTTTTCTGATGGTAACTTTATTTCAACCCAAAGTTGTTCAGATTATTTGCATTTAAAATTTTTATTTAGCTGCGAATTGTCTAGTTCACATGCCATTATATCATTTTGAACATAAATTGCTACACCACCTCCGTAACTAATTCCTAAATAGCACCTCCGTAAATCTTTCCTAAATAGCATATAGTTATTGATTGATGGAGCAGAAGTAGAATTGAACGAAGTTTCAGTTATAAAAATTAGATCATATTTGTTCTGTTTAGCTAATAATTGGAGTTCAGTAATTTTGTCTTTCTTGAGTGAAGTTGCATTGGTATAGAAGCAATGGAGAGATTTTGATTTATTCTGGTGAAGATTGCTTTTGTTTGGTGCCGACGTATGTGCTGATTGATTTGCTAATTGTTCAGACTGGAATGGCATATGATAGTCCTGCAACTGCGCAAGCTTCTTTCCGGTCACCAAACAGGTTTTTCTCAGTACCGTTAATATTGATTGTTTTTTGTGTGTTGATGCATTTGAGCCTCCCTCCTCGGATGACAAATTGAAAGGGCTGATTAAGTGCATCATTTGTCTTTAGAGCGTCATTGTACTTTTTCTTATTTTTATTAAGCTTGTTAAAAGTATCAACCTCAGAAGGAGTTTGGTCTGGACTAATAAAATCTTTGTTCCTGTAACTGTCAAATTTTGATAGATTTTTTCCAGAAGCTAGTATACTGTTCCTAGTTTCCACATCTTCAAATTAGACAACAATCGGTTGAGCAGTTGGAGAGTCCTTTTGAGCACTTATATTTGCTGGAAGTTTATGGACTGTTTTGTGAGTGGAACCTGTATTAATGGCCTCAATAACACCTTTTACAGCAGCTTTGTCATCATCGTAAATTTTTGCGCAAGGAAGACCATAAATGACTACACGAGTTTCCTTAGTTGCTTGCATCTTATTATTTTGTTCAGTAACCTTTGCAATAGCCGCACTGCTATTGATTTGGGGTTAGCTACAACCTCTGTCCAAGCTGTTGCATTTACTGTACACGTTTGTGAAGCAGTTGTTGTTGTTTGATGCTCTTTAATTTTTTGTATTTCAAGTTTAAGAGCAACATTGTCCGTTTCAAGTGTTGATATTTTCTCTGTGAGAATTTTAATTGTTTCTGCAAGTGACTTAATCCAACAGTCATGTCTAGTAGTTGTTTCTGATGCTTGACCAGCCATTTTTAGCCAGTTTGTTAGTGCAGATATTGGATTGTGTTCAAAATCCTTTTCTTTTTCTTTTGCCATTGATAATACTTTTGTCATTAATAACATTATTCTGTTTACTAATAAGAGGTATACCACTCTGAATAACAGAGGGTGGTAGCCCTCTTAGCTCCAATCAGGAGCTAAGAGGGCTACCACCCTGAACAACAGTGGATTACCTCTTGATGTGAATTTGTTAAACCTTATTACACAGGGACTTATTACACAGGGACTTATTACACAGGGACTGAAAAGTTTCAATATGTGTTTTTTATCAAAGAGTTATTATATATCTGGAGTTTATATGCATAGGTATCTGGAGTGAGAACGAAGTTAAAATAAGTCAATAAAGTTTTCCTTACTTAATCAGTAATAAAATCAAAAGTACTGCAAATAAAAGATAAAAGATTAGAAAAATTCGTTAACAATATTTAGAGTTAGTTTACGGTTATTTTTTGGCCGTGGATAGAGCACCATTAGTCTTTATATAAAGTTAAATAAACTCTTTAATTCAAAACATAAAAACGGAATTTGTTTTTACACATGACTTAACCAATAAACGCGTTATGACTTTTTTTGTTTTTGAACGACTATGGTGGACCTTCGCTGCCATAAGAAAAAAAAATTTTACGTGGCCCATCGTTGCCATGGCCATACGGTTTTACTTGTTTACAAATGCCGTGAAAAAAATGTGGATTAATATACGACAACAGAGTTAAAACACAAATACAATAGAAACTACACTTATTATGATGCATTTTATTCTAAACATAAATAAAAACACACGTATTTATTTCAAAATTAGAATACAAATGCAGTTCAACGACATCCATTGCATAAAATTTTAGCAACTCATTTAAATCTGTTGCAAACCAATAGTATTTCAAGTTACAGCAAATGATCAGTCGTATCTATGGTGATTACATATTGTGATTACCTATTGTTATCATGTTTTTGACTGCAAATTGATTGAAAATAAAGTTTAAAAAATAGTAATTATATATAGATATATATACGGAAACTAATTACCATGAATTAACAAAGTATGTAAAATCACATTATATGTTATTATTATCTTCACATTCGAAATACTTTATGCTGATTTGAAACTTTATGAAAGCTGATTTTTTCAACATTTGATGACTTGATCTATATTCTTGTTACGCTTAAAAAAATCAGCTGCCATAAAGTGCCATAAATATAATTTTATGGAGTGTACACAAGCGGTGTATTTATAAAAAATAATTATTTTTTTGCGGTAAACTTTTTTAAATGATTTTATTTTATTAAATATATTTTTTTAATATTTCATTTTAATTAACTATATATATTTTTATATTATAAATATAATTTTTTTATTTACAAATATACTTCTTAATTATATATTTTTAAAATATTTCACTTAATTTAAAAAAAAAAAAATTTGCGGAAACTTTAAAGTTATTTTGTTGTTGCGGTAACTTCATCGAAATATTTATGATGGAGTATTTTTGGTCAAATACTCCACTGTGCATTAGTGCAGATCATTTTTCAAAATTTCCAAGTAAATACTTCGGCCATATGATTTTTAAATGTTATAGCCCTTATATAAAAGTAATCCAAAAAGGAAAAATAAAAATAAATTATTTTTAGGTTTTCAAATTTTGACCTAAAAAATCGGGGTTTTGGGTAAAAGACGCTATATACGTGGTTTGCCACAACTTTTGACCGGCTGCTCAAAAACATCTTTTATGGAATCCTTGATTCTAAATACCCCTAATTAGACACCTAGATACTCATTTTAGCTTAAAAACTTATAATTATAAAAGTTTACAAAAATCGTCATTTTTGATATATTTTGCTGTAATATCTTCCATAACAATGTTATGTGAATGTAATGCAGCAAAACAGTTTCAAAGGATTTCTCAACCACAACCAAGGCACAACCAATTAGAAACATGAAAAATCATTAATTATTGTTTATAGCAGTATTTACCAATTTATCATTCACAATGCAAGAGTAAACTTAATTTTACTAAATATACTATAAATATAAACTTATTGCTTAAAAAAGCTTAAGCAAATTCTGTTTAGATTTTAAAACAGGAAGAAGTTCTCTGTGAGTTATTGTTGCCTTTATAAACCCGTCTCGTCTTTCCTGTCCGTAAACTATACTAGAAGCTCTTCTAACTTCTTTCATAATTCTTTCTATGGATTGCCCATGTACAGGAAATTCTGGAACTTCCATTGGGACTTCTTAAAACTTAATAAATTCTTCTTTACCGATCTTGCATGTGAGCAAAGGTTTGTAAATATCATTACTCCAATCAATCAATTCGATAATAGTTTCAGCATTAGTATTAATATTTGGGATATTTCTTGGTCTAACAGCAGTAATTCCTAGAGAGCTCAAACTCCTTATTGAAAGTATTTTATTCACTGCAAACTTCCTCTCCTCTTTTTCTTTGCTGCATAGTAGTGCTTGTAGAATAGATTCACTATGAGCATTCCAGGCAGAGGAGCAAACATAGAGCAAAACTGCTTGTTGAATAATAAAGTTCATTTTTCGGACAAGTTCCAGCTGTTTGATAATATGGTATGGTCCATTAGTCCATTTATGTTTTACCTGAACATTAATAATACATTTTTCAAAAATAAATAGTCAATTATCAAACTACATATAAAAATTTCTTACTTTAATTTCAAACCATAATACAGAAAGGTGTTTTAAATTCTCAACATCTTTTTTATTTAGTCCATGCTCTAAACACTAATATCTTCAAAGTTTACTTGCCAAATTTAACCAACGTGCGTTATTGTGGGGACTAACTTGAATTTCTTTTAAATTTTCGGACATTATTTTATTTTCAATAGCCTTTGTTATTCAGAATAGATATTTTTGATCATAAAGTTTTTAAAATATCTTCATCAATATCTAATAAATTAATTTCAGTATATATATCTTGAATCACAGTGAAAATTATGAGATCATTGGCAATAGGAACAAGTTTACCAATATTGCCAGAAAATTTGTTGTTTGAAGTTGTTTTTCCGTCAATAATTGACATTAAGTACCTCAAGGGTAGTTCACTTGTGTGAAAAACGCAAAGTTCCAAATAAGTTTTGTTTGTACTAAAAAATGAATGATACCTCCTTTCTAACCTAAAAAATAAGTTGTGTTTAAATATATGTATGGTCTTTATTATCAAATATTTATCTGTATTTATTATCAATCATTTACCTGTATTAAGATTGGTAGAATCACAGCCTACAGCAACTAGAGTTGATTCTACCCCGTGTTCAATAACCCATTTATATATATGTTCTGCTATGTGCTCTGCTGGGGTATTACACTCAGATCGGTTTTCTTTATCATTTGTAAAATGGTACAGATATAAACCACCTGGCTCTGCACAAACCGAATAATGGTTTTCTTGAACAAGTCTGTGGTAAAATTTTCCATCTTCTCCCATCAAAGAACATTTTGTCTCATCCTTTCTTCCATCAAATAAAATACATTGAATTCTATCTTTTACAACATTAACATTTTCAGATTTTAATTGTTTCATCACCTTCAATTTGGATCTTTCAATTTTCTTATGATCTGTCACTATTTCACTGTCAAACACTTTCTTTTTAAGAATGCTTGCTTCTTTAGCTGCTTTTAGTGCTAATGTTGAAAAAGTAGCAGTTGCTCAATTTGATACCCCATATCTTGTTGATGTTAATGCAACTTCTTCCATATTCAATGTCTTTTTCGAAACTTGTCTACTAATGTACTCAAAACTATTGTCAGAAACAAAATCTTCATCATCAGTATTCGCAATATTATCAATTGTTCCTTTGATTTCATTTTCTTGAGAATGAAATGATAGGTATTGTGGCTTCTTTTTTCCTGTGGTCTTTCTTTTATTATTTTTTTCTATTAGTTTCTTTAAAATCCGGAGCACCCATTTGCATACTACTTTTTGTTCCGAATTTTTCTCTTTGAAATTTCATAAACTGAAGTTCTATTGTAGGAATTTTGTTTTCTCTATTGCATTGACAAGAAATATGCGCTTTAAAATTACAAGAATTATAACTAACCTCCTCACAAGAAACAATGTCACTCTTGCACTTTGCTAAATCAAATAGCTTGTCCAGAGTATTAACACCCACTTGTCACACTTATAACACACTGTCCGTCACAATAGGAATTTCAGGATTCGCT
This sequence comes from Hydra vulgaris, assembly GCF_022113875.1. Lineage (NCBI taxonomy): Eukaryota > Metazoa > Cnidaria > Hydrozoa > Anthoathecata > Hydridae > Hydra > Hydra vulgaris. The sequence goes on from NC_061157.1 coordinate 63,498,948, forward strand.
TTCAACCATTGTGTTTTCACTTTAAAGAAAACCTTTTTGCATGTATCTTTAAGTTTTGCATTTGCTTTGCAGTTTTCATCTCTTCTTAAAAGCAGACCATACTTTATAACATCTCTTAATGTGGGTAACTCATAATCTAAAAACTCACTTGCAAAACCAATCATAACTCTTAGTTTGCAACTTTGACTGTTTTTACGTGTTCGTTTAGCCATCGAACTTAAAGTTATCAATAGTTTATAAACAATATTTTAATTAATTAAATTATTTAAAATTAATTAAAAAGCAATCCAATATAAGATTCTTGGGAATCGTTGTTGATGAAAATTTATCCTGGTTTCTTCATATAATATATATCCAGTCAAAAATTACCAAAATCATAGGTTTAATGTATCGAGTTCGCTCGTACATCAGTACAAATAGTCTTAAATTAATCTACTTTGGGCTAATTCACAGCCTCATCAGCTATACAATCATTTCATGGGCAAGTACTCAAACAGCAAAGCTTAAGAAACTTTATAGTTTTCAGAAAAATGCCTGTAGAATCATTTATTTTAAAAATAGGCGTGGACACCCTAATCCCTTGATGAAAGATATAAAAATGATGAATGTATTTGAAATAAATATCTACCAGCGTTTAATTTTCATGTATCGTTACAATCACAATATCTCTCCTATAAGCTTTAATAATAAGTTTGAGTTAAATAAAAATGATAACTAATATCTAAGAGCGAATATGTTGAACACATATAAACTGCCTAGGATAATAAATAAATATTCAGAATACAGCATTTTATATCGAGGTCTAAAAGTATGGAATATTTTTCAAAAAGGGTTCAAAGGTACGGTGAGTTCGTTAAGTTCATTCAAGTTTTTAACAAAAAAAGAAATTTTTAAAATCTGTGAAACATTTTTTGCTAATAATGCTTTGGATAAATTCTCTTAAATACGTTTTTGTTTTGTTTCTACTTTTGTTTGTTGCTTGACAAATTTTATAAGCGGATTACGCATTTTGTTATGACATTTTATTGAAATTTTTTATTTTGTATGTCATATTACGATATTTTAATTAAATCTTGTTAAAGAGGTTCTATGAAAAGATTGCGATGACGTTCTGTCTTCCTCATCTTCTTTGAGCCCCTATCTGTTTTACTTATTTTGTTAATTTTTATATTATGTAGTGGAATTTGTAAAATTCTTATGTTATGTACACAGAGAAATTAAAAAAAAAAAAAAATTTATTGTAGATTTAACGTGTCAACTCAAATGCAGCATTTAAAAAGCAGCAAATTCAGATGCTAAAGCAACGGTTTAAAATGTGGCAATATAAATGCAGCAACTTATGAATGATATTTCATAAGTTTTTCAAATAATTTACTAAATAAATTTAAGTTTAACCAAAACATCTTATTGTAACTACGCAAGATATTTCAGCAAAATATATCAAAAATAACAATTTTTGTAAACTTTTATAATTATAAGTTTTTCAGCTAAAATGATTATCTAGGTGTCTAACTAGAGGTATTGGGATCGAGGATTCCATAAAACATGTTTTTAAGTCAATCGGAGCAACCGGTCAAAAGTTGCGGCAAACCGCGTATGTAGCGTTTTTTACCCAAAACCTCGATTTTTTAGGTCAAAATTTAAAAACCTACATAAAATTTTTTTTTTTTTTGGATTACTTTTATATAAGGGCCAAAACATTTAAAGATCATATGGCCTAACCATTTACTGGAAAAAGTTGAAAAATGACCCGCCCTCCTGTGCATCGTTTAATCTAAAATGTAATACAATAAAAAAATATATTTTTTTTAGTTTAATATTAAATTTTAATTTGTATTATTATAAAACTTGGCTAAGATATTACCTGGTTTGAGGTTGAATGGCCGTAATTGATGCTATCTGTTGGATCATTCATATTATTTTGGTGTAAACAGGCAAAGCAGCTACGTTCTTAGTTTCTGTATCTTTTTCTACTCTAATATACTGGGAAACGAATTTATTTTTCAATTAATATTTCAGATAGAGTCTAACAATAAGCTTTGGAGGACTATTACTATTCCACACATTTATCCACATTATTTTTCTACTGCAAGTATCTATACTGTCAAATACTATTTTGATAGATCATTCTATATAGTTGTCCTTGGCTTTCTTCTGTTTAAAGCAAGTTTTCTTTTTTCAAGTGCTATGCGAACATAGCTGCATGAACAACAGCGCTTAGTACATTTAAATTGTAACACCTTCCTAAAACCTTTTATACATAGTACGATATCCAAGCAGTGCACCAAGGTCTTGTAATTCTATTTTCACAGCATTTTGAACATCTTTAATTGTTGCATTTTTGAGAATCGACACGTCAATTTGACAAACTATTTTAAATGTTGAAGATACCTATCAAGAGTTATTTTACTCCGTGAATATTGCAAAAACTTTTAAAAAGTCTAAAATTTCTTTTCTTGAAAGATTTTGTTTTACGTAGCATTCCAAGCTTTCCATTACACGTTGTTTTCGGATATTAGTCGCCATTTTATTTTTATTTTTTTTCATGGCATTTGTAAACAAGTAAAGCGGTATGGCAATGGCAAAAATGAGCCACCATAAACGACTAATAATAAATTTCTAGAATTGAATTAATAAATGCCTAAATAAGAACTGGCATTATTTTGGCCGGATATACAAAAAGATATTTTAAGCAAATGCTCTATATTTAAAATATAGCAATTCATTTTTAAACCCTGCAAAAATACTCGAAAAATCCTGGAAAGATATTGTATCTTTAGTTTAAGTTCCATACCAAAAAACATTCTTTAAGAACGTAACAAACTTAGACGATGTCCGAAAACGCATCAGGAGTAAGATTATGGCGAGCACGATAAAGAGAAATCTTAGCAGATGCTAACTTAGCAGATGCAATCAATTTTATACATGATCTCCATGAGAGGTTAGTGGTGAACGATAATCCAAGAAGACGTAAAAAAGAAGACTAAGTGAGAGGTTAGCCATTCATCAATATAGAAATGTTGAAAGTAATACAATAGTTGTTTGCAGTAAACAACTGAGTTTTGTTGGAGTTAAAATTCAATAGCCACTGCAAGCCCCAAATTTGTTTTTAGAAGTGAGATAAGATTTAAGGTTGACTGTTTGTTCTAAGCGATTGAAACGAGAAAGCATTTTTATTAAGATAGGAGATTAAAGTTCAGTCGTTAGGAAATAGAGCCACTTTAGATGTAAGGTTGTCAGGATGATCATTAATCAAGATAAGAAACAAAACAGGACCAAGGATAGAATCCAGAAGTTACAAGAAATGAAGAAGAGTGTTGGTCTTCGAGGATGAGTTTAATAAAATGGTTAGATAGAAATGATTTGATTATCTCAAAAATTTTCCCAGATACACCAAATGATGAAAGCCTATTGAGAGGACCAGCATGCCAAACATTATCGAAAGCTTTGGATACGTCAAGAGCACTAGCCCTTGTTTCGCCACTTTTCTGTCCGGAAAAATGGGCATATTAAAAACAGTTAAATATGTTTAAGCCGTTAAAAATTCTGTCTGATACAGAAAATTAGTTGTATTGTAGTAATTGACTGTTTGATGCAAAAAATTAGCTTCACAGGTTATATATAGGGAACCAATACACAAGCAACAGAAGTTATAATCAGTAGTAGATTACCCGTTTAACACACTTGGTAATTATTTAAGACCCGTATTTTTAGCGTGAAAATAAAGTTAAATTGATTTTTTAATAGCGATAGTGTTTATTTCATTTCGTTAAAAAAAATTAAAAGTAAATGTTTTTTTTTTAAATTATAATATCAAAGTATTCAACCTAATTACATAACATATTATTCAATTTTTTTGATTCTGCATTTTTCATACAACTGTATTCATTTACTAGCTATTGTGATAACGTAAAGTTATAAACTTATTGGTAAGCTTAGCTTTTCTATGAAAATATCATTTGTTTCTAATTTATGATTAAAATACTATTCAATTACAAGCTGTATTGAAAAATCATTAATGTATAATATTAGTGCAAATTTCCACTGTGTAAATTACAAAAAAAAAGTTATGATTAAAAACTTTTTTTTAATATTATTTTATACAAGTTGTTTTTATTTTTTAAATCTCTTTAAAATTATCTCATACCATTATAAACTAGAAAATATCAAAAAGAAAGATAGAGTGTGTGTGTGTGTGTGTGTGTGAGAGAGAGAAAGAGAGAGAGAGAGAGAGAGAGAGAGAGAGAGAGAGAGAGAAAGAGAAATGAATGAGAGAATGAAACAACGAAAGGATGACGAGTACAAAAAAAAAATTCAAAGCTACAAGCTTTCCTTTCTGCTGCTTCAAACACAGATCAGCAAGAATAATTTACATTTCTACCTGACATAATGCAAAGTAATGATCCTGAGTTTGACTTATAAAATAAGGAATGCGAAGGTTATCCATTAATAATGATGTATCTTCAAATGCTTTAGTTTTGTGGCCTAATGATTTTTGTGAAAGCATATGAAATTATTTTTTAATCAAAGTCAGTGTTAAACGTCGACATTTTGATATTGACTTTTTAAATTCTGCATAAGCAGATGAGAAACGGAAAATGTTGGTTAAACAGTCATTGAGTCAACGATGACACTCAAATAGTCATAAGGTGTACAACTCAAATGGTGATGAGTACAGCTCATGACTTAGTTATTCTTCTGTTACTAATCAAAGTTATTGTTTTATGCAAACTTCACTCTCTTTTTTTGAAAATTCTTTTTTAAAAGGAATTTTTTGAAACAGTAAAAGTTACATTGAAGCCATTTTTTTAACAAACGTGCACAAATCGAAGGACACTTTAGTTGTAAATGAAGTACAAGTACGGTGAATAAGTACGGTTGTGTAATATAAGATATGTATAATAATATGTAGATATATACAATATGTAGATATATACTGGATAATAATATGTAGATAATAATATATAACAAGTTATTTGACAACTTAAACAGAAAAAACAATTAACAATCTTAAACTTATATTGTACATTTTTTTATAATCATATGCCCAAATTAGACCCTCATAATATCTCTGCCTAGGGCCCTAAAGTGCTTTAATCCGCCACTGGTTGTCATAAGAAGGATTCGTTATCATACAAGTGAAAGATATTGTATTCCATAAAAAAATTACATCATTTCTGTTATTTACATAGTATTTTAAATATTAACAATGAGTGCACTTGTATGCAAATTTTAAATTTGTTATCGAGATGAAATAACTTGTGCATAAACAAAAACAGCCTAAAAACAACAAACCGTGTCACGTAATGTGTTTGACGAAAACAAACAGCTTGTTTTAATTACAATATAAAAACATCGAAATATATACACGTAAGAGAAACGATCAACTGTCAATGTCATTTCGACTTTTTATGGCTATTGTTTAAGCGTGTTCTTGGCTGCAATTCTTTTGTCGGACCAACGCCGGTACTAATACCGACTTGGAGGATTGCTTTATAAGGTATATGTTGAAGCTAAAAAAAATTTTTAACCTTTCATTCGATTTAACATTTAAGGTTGAAAAAAATAATTTTATCGATGTGGATTTTTACGATTTGATTTGACGATGCTCCTCCTAGTTTTATTTCTAACAGAGTCTGAATGGTTTGCTAGTTTGTTATGCGTAATATTAACAATACCAAGTGTAACAGTTTCTGATGGATTTGCTAGTTTGTTTTGCGTAACATCAACTATACCAACTCTAACAGTGTTCGATTGGTTTGTTAGTTTGTTTTGCGTAACATCAACTATACCAAGTTTTTCAGTGTCTGATTGATTTGCTAGTTTGTTATGCGCAATATCAGCAATACCAAGTGTGGTATTTGAAAGAATTTTACTTAATTTTGACAAAGTTTTATTATCATTTCCTGCATTGTTTTTTTTGCTTAATGACTTAATTCTGGATAACATATCAATGTTAGCATCACTATCCATGAGACCTCTTTTACTGTGAATATTTTCAAACTTGAATGCGTCAATTTCCACAGTGGTTGCATTACTTGTAGGACAACGCATTTTTCCAAGCAAATTGAACGCTTGTTCTTCTTCAAGTGCGTAGTCGTATATTATAAACTCGTCTACCCAACCTATAAGTTGTCGATTATCAAAGTCGTAGCTCCCTATACTTGCTTTATAACCCCAATCTAAAGAAAGCAAACCTCTTCCTTCTTTGCTGCCTCGCTCTTTGCCATCCACAAATATCTATAAAAAGTTAGTAAGTAGATAAAAAAAAAAAAAAAAAAGTGTGAAATAAGTCCTTATTTTTTTGAGATCAGATAAAAAAAAAAAAATAACCTTGGCAAGCCCTTTGTACGCATCGTATGTAACACATATATGCATCCAAACCCGTGGCAGAGTTACTTGATCAGTGAGAATACTGAATACTATAGTACCATATTCATCACGATGAAACCAACGTACTCCCCCTCCATCCAACTCAAAATGATAACCGCCTAGAAAAAAATTAACATTTTTTAAAAATCGACTAACAAGATTTTAAAAACACAAAAAGTAATGCAACTACCTAAAAAATTTCGTTGGCTCACTTCTCGTATTGTACTAAATATTGAATGCTTTCCACTCATATTATCGGTTTGGATATTAACCCAACAAGCTATGGATATTCCATTTCTAGGCTTAAAAAGGAAAGTGTGAGCTGATATTATTATCTGACCATTTCTAGAAAGATCTGCGTAATGGCCACAAATTTGAGGATGCTCGCGGATTAAAGTGTTTTTGTCCAAATACCCACTATTTCCGTGACCTGATTGATCTAACACCATACTATTTATTATAACTTCAAAGTCAAGTAAACAAACTAAAAATAGAAAAAAAAAAAATAGAAAAAAACTTCTCTCGCTCGCTATATATATATATATATATATACAATATAATATATATATATATACATATATATATATATATATATATATATATATATATATATATATATATATATATATATATATATATATATATATATATATATATATATATATATATATATATATATATATATATATATATATATATATATATATATATATATATATATATTGTTGTTGTATGATTTAGTATTAAAAATACTAAACTCTTGATCGTTGTAGAGTGCTCAATATTTAAGAAATATTTAGTTTTTCAAAAACAAAGCCTTTTATACTTAAATATAGAATTCATGGTACTTCAAGACTGATGATTGCCTATCGGCAATCATCAGTCTTGAAGTACCATAAAGGTACTTCATGGCTGATGATTGCCGATAGGCATGAAACTTTAAGTTCCATTAAAAGTTGTTTTTTCTATATTTAAGTATATATATATATATATATATATATATATATATATATATATATATATATATATATATATATATATATATATATATATATATATATATATATATATATATACTGGAATTATGTTAATATTTCCAGTAAGAGTGCTCAATACAGCGTGTTATATAATTAGTAGAGCAAATATAGTGAAACTAATTAATTAATTATTTAGTTTTTGCTTTTATAATGCAACAGTTTCAGTTTCAAAATAAAATTTTTTATATTTAGTAATTTAGAAATTTTCTTGATATTAATTTTAAAATTTTCGACTATATGAAATTACAGTTATGAAGGGGACCAGCATGGCAAACTTTGGAAGAAGCCTTCATTGTTTAGAAAATTTAATTTTTAACAAAATTGATTGGATATTACAATTAACAATTCAGGAGTAAAGGGTGAAAATTAAATTTAAAATTTGTATTCAAAATCAATTTTTGAGTTGAAAAAAAAAAGGGTTTTTAAATCAAGATTCAAATTCTTTCTTGAAAAATTAAAAGTTGTCTGTGAATTGGTAGAAATAACAAAAATAATAATCAGAAAACAGATAAGAAAATTCCTACAGAATAGCTACATACTACGCAGCATGTAGTTGTTATCAAGACTGTATGCTATGCCAGTTTTTGGGCTCAATTAAAAGTTCTCACTTTAATTATTGCAACCAGAGTCTAAGAATTATTCCAAAAAAAAAATTCAAGTGGAAATTAAACCTATGGCTATGTTTCAAGAAAGTTATTAACGATTATTAATTCATTATTAAATTCAACTTGTTATGTTTCATAACAGTGGGTTATTACTAGGTCATATTACCAGAACAATAAACCGCAGAGCTTTTCTAAAAATGACAAAAACCTCTTTAAAAAATAAGAAAAAGAGTTTCAGCTAATCACTTATTAAATAGTATCAAGAGAAAAAATTTCTCTTTTAGAAATCAGATCTTAAAAGAAGCTAAAAAAAAACTTTTTTTACAAAGACAAAAAAGGATAACAAAACAAAAGTTGAAAATCTTTAAGAGAGTATATTACTACATGATTTTTAAATAGGAAACAATTTCAAAAGAATTGAAAATTAAAATAAAAACAATTTCAAAAAAATTACCAGGACAACTAGGTTTGTAACAACTAATTAACTCAGTCTCGTATCCATCTTCAGGACAGTTTTTTGTATTGCAAAGTCGGTAGCGAACACTTGTACCTGTTCCACAGGTAGTACTACATGGTGTATAAGATGACCAGCTGTAGGGATTCACTTCTAATGGATAACAAAAGTATATAAAGTTGTGAAGAAAAAACAGCTTTTTAATTATAAACATTTTTTTTTTGAAACACTTTAATTTTATATTTATGCAAAAATGTTAAAATTTTAAAATTTATATAAAAACTAAAGTCTTTAAAGGGGTATTCCATAAAGTACGCACGCAGATATGGAGGAGTGGAAAGAGGTTACCCAAAAACATACAAATGCATAAAAGAGGGGGAGTGTGTTAAAGACAGTGAGTACATACAAAGTATACAAAATCAATAATATGTCATAAAACAGTTGAATAAAAGTAACTGAGAGTTTTTTTGTTTTCAACGTTTTGAAAAATTTACACAAAAGGGAGGTTTAGTTTTGTATTAAATAATGCATATGTATGCAGAAGGGAAGGGTTATTGAAAACATACAGGTGCGTACAAGGGGAGCCATAAATCAGTAGTTTTACTGCATTCATACTTTATGGATGCCCCTAAGCTAATTAATAACAACTTAGTATCTAATAGGTATAACTGAAAAATACATAAAAATAAATTTTCAATATATAAATATAGGATGTAAAATATTTTAACAATGTACAACATAATATAAAATAAAAAATATTGTACCAGGACACTCATCAAGAGCACAAGGTGATGATTCCACTTCAACACTTCCTGATGGACAGTCCGCTACAGAGCAACGCCTAAACCTTTTTTTTTCTCCTCTGCCACAAGTTGTACTGCATACACTATAAGGAGTCCAATCTCCACCATCTTCATTAATAGAAGAATCATCTGAAACTGAAGGACTTAAACCATAAGCCGTCTGAATATCCAATGGTGGTGGCGTGGTGAGCTGTTCAAGGTAAACAGAACTTTCAATAATAGGCATTGCACCAGATGATGATAAAGGAAATGGAATCTGCAATGGTGGTGAGGGTGGTGGGGGCGGTGGTGGAGGTGGGGGTGGGGGTGGAGGTGGGGGTGGCGGCGGTAGAGGAAGATGAGGAGGAGGTGGGGGAAAGTAAGTTGGCTGAGATGGGAGTGAAAATGACAATGATGTTGACTGTTCTATATAACTTGATGGTTGTGCAACAGGTGGAGGATGCCGAAGAGAAGTATCTTCATCCTCCATAGACTTTCCTTCCATATATTTATTGTAATACTCCACAAATCTTGGATCTGGGGCTGAAGGAAGCAATTCATCAGGAGTATATTTAGTATTGTCATGATACACATTAGATGAATGAGGAGTAACTAATGGGTTTTTGTATGCATATTGTTCAGAGAGACCAACATTTGGAAAAATTGGATTACATCCTCCACTCCGTGTACAAGGATTTTCAAATTCATATGGTTTAGAAAATGTTTCTTGGTTACTATTAGAAAAATATTGCTGTGGATTTTGAAAAAGATGATTATTTTGAAATAATGGTTGATTTTCATTCTGCAATTGATGATTTAATAGGTTTTGTTGAGCTTGTGTCTGCTCAACAAATGATTGAGTTGATCCAGTGTTCCAAGGATTGTTATAAGGCATCTCTGGTTCAACTATTGCCTCATTAACTCTGTGTTGATCTGGAAGTAAACCTGCAGAAATCTCTGACTCTGGGCCTGTTTCTTGATTCATATAAGTTAGATAATCTTTATAATTTTTCATAAATGCAAGGTTTGATTGTTCGAGATCATTTTGTTGCCACATATTGTTCTGATGAAGCAAATTGTTTTCATGATTTAGTAACATATTATTCTTCATGGCGAAGTGAGCATATATTCTTTTTTCAAGGTCTGGTATATGCTCTGCAAGACTTTGAAGAACTTCTTCAGTAATGCCATTTTCTCTGAGTTCTGGAAAATTAGTAAGAACTTCAGCAGAATTTATAAGGGGAGCATGATGCATTGGTAAATGTTGCGGAAGACCAAATGAATTCGTAGCTCTAGGAAACATAGCAGCAATATTTATATTTGATGGAATATTTTTGTAATAATCAGTAACTGGTTTACAATCACCAAGATTGTTTCGTTTGCAGTTTGGCAAATGGTTATCAAAAAAATTTTGAATAAGCTTTTCTTTGTTCTTCATATCATCAATATTTTTTTTGTTTTCAAATTCTTGTAACAATGGCTGCTTCATATGATTATCATTGGAAAACTCTTGTAACAATGGTTGTTTCATTTCATTGTTAAGACTGGAAAACTGTTGAATATTATCACCAAGCTGAAAAATATTTTTTTGTTGCGTAGGTTTATGAAATAAGAAATTATTTGGTTTACTTGGTTTATGTGGAGGGTGCGATGGTTTGGTATGCGATGCAACTTTTATTGGTAGCTTGTGAGAGGGCATCATTGGTTCAGAAAAACTCATATTTTTAAAAAAATGTAAATTAAATTTAGGCTTTGGGTAACTTGTATGGAGAATTTCTTTTGCAAGATTTACCCCTGGAGTTAATTGCCTCTGCAAGGCATTATCTTCAGGAGCTTTATGAACTTTATTTAATTTGAGAGGAGTGTGAGGTAATCTTATACCATCATTATCAAAAACTCGATTAGACTTCTTTGGAGGAATCTTGTGCTTATAATCACCTGTTTGTTCATTACTATCTTTATCTTTGTGTATATCTCCTCTAAGAAATAGATCATCAATTTCAGAATGAGATAAGCTGGCTTCATTGTTTTCATCTAAGGAAATTTAGAGAAAAAAATAGATTGACTGTAAAAAACTAAATTTATCAAATCCATAACATAAGTGAACTTTGCTATATAAAATTTAAATATACCATTTTGACAGCCGAAGATTTCGAACCTCATACATATATGAATACCATGCCAAGCACGAGGATTAATTCGTACAAATCGAGCTTGTATGGGATGCTTCAAAAAATGCTTAACAATACTTGTGCGATCAACATTGCCAAGAAAAAGCTGCAAAAACAAAAGTATTCAAAATTTAAAAGATAAATACAAAAAAGTAGGGTATGTAGGGCAACAAATTGTATCAAGCAGCAAGAAAACAATCAGGAGAGCAAGTAGTGCCACAAAATTTGTGCTCTCACAAAACTATGGATTAAGTGCATTTTTTGTTATTCAAATGAAAGTTGACAGAACCATGAAAGCTATAGTGGATATTGGATGTTCAACAACAATCATCTTTCAAAAATTGGTTTCTGATGACAGACTTGTGCTGTTGAGCAATTTAAAGATGAAAACATTCAGGGACAAAGTCCAAAGATTTTTTGGAATGCTTTGGACTCTTTGGAGCAGATGAATGCTAAAAATGAGTTCAAAATGATTAGTAAGTCAGGGGTTTTAGTGGAAATATGTGTGGGGCAGCAGAAAGTAAAAGAAAAACATGAAATCAAGAAGCAGGACTATGAAAGAGTGTTTGATAGAATGGAGTAGAAATTAAAATGAATATAAAGAGATGGAGACAACTCCAACCTATCTGCAAATATGGTAGCTCAGTATGCGGTTCTGGAAGACATTAAGCAAGAGTCTGAGAGTAAATTAAAAGAGTAGATAAAACAAGAATGTTCATTGAATTATGATGAATGGGACTGCCAAAGGATCAGCTTTCACTGATCGCAGTAATTGATTGAAATAAAAAAAACAAAGTTCGGCCAGTGCTAGACTGGAGGGAAGCTAAGAAATTCTTTGAGCTATTCACAAAAGATTCAGACATCTGTAAAGAGAAATTGAGGCAGTGGAGATGGAAGATTAACAAACCTGCAATCATTAACTTCGGCAAAACATATGTCCAGTTGAAAACAGATGAGACTGTGGCCATATCTAACGGTGATATTTTAGAACAAACTGTCTAACACAACTTAGATTCAGACTAAATGTGACATTATGAATTCCGTAGTAAAAGCTATTGTTGAATAAGATGAAATGTTGAGGAAAGGGACATCTACATGTGTGGATGGTATTTTTGTGTATGAGAATTTGGTGAGCATGGATATCATAAATCATTTTTTTAAATATGGCTTAAAAAGTAAAGATGATGAAATTTAGTGAAGAATGTTGGAGGAAAACTGATGCGGTCAAAAAAAAAATCAAATGGATAAAATAAAACAAGAGTTATCAGGAAAGATGGTGTTTTCTATTTGTAGACAATTTATGAGCCACTTACCAGAGTGCAGTTATTTTCTTGTTGTATGTAGTCTTATTTATTAAAAAGCTGTTTCTTTGACAAGTGGGTGGAATGATGAGATCCATAATGAAGGAGTGCTGTGTATTAAAGGAAATACTAAATAAAGTGTGAGAAAGTGAACCTGCTTGTGGAAAATGGGAAGTGTGAGACAATGAAGGTAAAGTATGGGTTGATGCTAGTTGCTTAGCATTGGGAGCCCTTGTTCAAATTATTGGAGACATCGTTGAAAACACAACATGGCTTTAGACCAATCTAAAGTTCATGAAAGTATGGCAGAATGAGGTACCAATTTGTGTGTTTTTATTATGGTTTTGGCATAAAAGCTCAAAAAACTGCAATTGTGTACAAACTTTGTAACTTTAATCTTACACTGAATTTTTGATACTTTAGCAAGGAAGTTGAGACTGAAGTTAAAAGCATTAAGTGAACTATTAATACAGCTAACAGCAAATCCGTTTCGGGAATTTGTAGATGAATACAACTCAGATGTTGACGTGAAGATGATATCATCAAAGACTATTGTTTTTTTTTTTGTTTTTTTTTCAAAGACAATAAGGCCTATCTGTTAAGAAGAGTACCTAGTTGGTGGGAAAAAATATTGACAGCTCTGAACAGAGTGCTAGGATTGCTGTGACAAATAAAAATTCAATTTTAAAAATACACATTAACACATTGGAGTAATAAAAATTTATGCTTTTTTCAGAAGAAATTTCTATTTGCAACAGAAGAAAAAATACGCAAGATAATTTGAGAGTTTAGGTACATCTCTATATTGTCTTAAATAGAAAAAAATCTGATGGAAAAATGACATTATATTACTTATAGGATTGAAACAATAGAATGATTTTTTAACAAATGGGTCTAAAACTTTTCAAGTTACTGAACATGTTTGGCTAAAAAACCCCCAAGGTGCATTGTGTGACGAAGTGGCATCCTGCTATAACAACTTGGGACATATCGAAATAAATAAAGATGGATAGGATGTCAAGCTAAGTGAAGCACGTCAGACCAAGAAGTGGAATACAACAAAGTTGAATAAGTGATATTATAGATATTTTTTTAACATATATAAAAACATTCAGAATGCTTTTATTTTTATTAAAAAAATAAAAAATATTTAAATAAGTTGCATTTTGGTAGGTTTTATAAAAAACCCAGTTTAAATAGTTTCAATAGAAATTAATGGCTCTTACATAAAGTGTACTTAATTTTGTCGTTTGACAAAAATTCAGTAAAAGCTATTTTTAGCGGTAAACTAAAAGCTTTTACTATAGGAATATATATATATATATATATATATATATATATATATATATATATATATATATATATATATATATATATATATATATATATATATATGAATAACTTTAAACATATTCTACAAAATAGAGAGCTGAATGTTCTTAAAAGAATAAAGCAATAATAAATGAGTAAAAAATCACTTATCAAACTTTTATATGATAATATATAAGTATACACAGTGCAGTTAGATAATTATAAAGAAAAAAAAATTCTTATCAAAATAAATTTGTCAAATTAACAAAAAATCAAACTATAAAACAAATATTTTTTACTCTTTCATCATCATTTTCTCTATACCATTCTAATGAATTTTCATTTTCACTGTAACCAAGCCGATAACTAGCTACCCAATTATCATGTGCAATATATCCTTGAGTTGCAATTCCCGTAACTGTTTTTACTTCACCTAAATCTGCTTGAATATATTGCCTTAAATTAACATCATGAGCGCACCAGCAACCTTTTATATCTGATTGATCAATTGACTCTCGAATCAACCTGCCATAGTATGGCAAGTGTATTAAATCTAATGAAGACGATGCTGATAGATGCATATCATCTACTTCACCATTAGAAACTCCAAGTGGATTATTGCAAGACTCTGAAAAAAAAAATAAAAACTTATTTAAATAATTTTATTTAATTCAAATTAATTAATTCAAATTTCATTAATTAAAATAAAACTCAAATTTTACTTAAGTTTGAACTTTATGAATGTATTCTTATAACTATTTAAAAATTGGAAAAATGTTAATACTTCAGATTTAAAAACAAAACAAAAACCTTTTGGTGAAACTTCATTCCTGGTTTGTGCTTCTGTATCTTCCATAAAAATCGGAAGGCTACCGAATGAGTCATATGGGTCTGGTAACAAATCCATAGCACACCCATAAACTTCAGCTCTCATGCATAAATGATTACCATACCATGATTGTGGTCGTATTCTAACAAATTTTCCATCAACTGGATGGTGAAAATAATGATGCTTAACTGTATTTTTGTCTGAGTTAGCTTCAAACACTTTATCGTATCCTTTTTCTTTATAACAGTTCCATATAGCTCTGTTATCACTGTAGCAAAACAAAAATGAAGTTACCCAGTTATCAAATATTGACAAACCTTGTGTAGCAACTCCAGTCAATGATGTCATTTCAGATAGTTCAATTTCTAAGTATGGATTTTTATCTTCTTTATTTGCACACCATGCTGTACGAGCAGGATCTCCAAAAAAAGAAGCAAGATTAACTCTTCCATAATAAGGTTTATGGAGATTATAAGTTGAGCTGGCAGATATTTGTGAGTCTTTTATCAATTTAGACTGCAT
>NC_061157.1:63516831-63527249 GCF_022113875.1 Hydra vulgaris
TTACAAACACTGTAGCCTTCCCTGTTAAACTTGAATAAGTAGCAGCGCAATGCGTCCAAATGTGTGCAGGAACCATAAGTGGGGAAGAGACATTAAAAACAACATCTTTAGCTTCATTGCGATGAAACCACCTTAATCGGCCTCTATCAACTTCAAAATGAAATTGACCATCTTTATGAATTGAATCTTTTCCACCAATTGTGTCAAATATAGAATGTTGTCCTCCATTGCTAAACAACTTTATCCACGCTGCTATAGTTATTTCTGACTTAGGTTTGTTAATAAAAAACTCACCATCAAAATATAAATCTCCACCATTGATTCTTAAACCTCTCTCACAAGATTTACTGAACATGACAATATCTATTGGGTGGTTTAAATGTGCATCATTGTGATGACCACTGACATCAGGAACAACATTATCATGAATCTCATCAAAGTCAAGATGAACAATGGGTATAACATCTAGTGTTTCTGCTGAAACATTTTTTAAAGAGAGGTTATAAAAAAAATTTTAACTAACAATTTATAATAACTAAACTTAAAAAATATATATACAATTAAAGTTAAAATAACAAAAAAAAGTTAACACTAACTTTTTCTTTTTATTTATTTTTAACAAATTCATTCACAACAAGACTGCAAGCAACCATTATTTAAGTTGCTAGTTAACAGAATGAAAAAAAAAACCAGACTGCAAGCAACCATTATTTAAGTTGCTAATTAACAGAAAGAAAAAAAAAACAAGACTGCAAGCAACCATTATTTAAGTTGCTAATTAACAGAAAGAAAAAAAAAACAAGACTGCAAGCAACCATTATTTAAGTTGCCAATTAACAGAAAGAAAGAAAAAAAAAACAAGACTGCAAGCAACCATTATTTAAGTTGCTAATTAACAGAAAGAAAGAAAAAAAAAACAAGACTGCAAGCAACCATTATTTAAATTGCTAATTAACAGAAAGAAAGATTTAAGGAAAAAAAAAAGAGAAAGAAAGCAGTTAATAGAAGACTTAAAAAAAATTGGGAACTGATGGTGAAGAATGTTGAAACATCGATGGCTCTGATACATCATATGAAAAGAGAAATTATGAAAAAGGCCAGCATGCCAGACCTAAAAAGTCTTTGATATGTCAAAAACAATAATCATTCCCTCACTCTTTCCATTTAACCCACAATAAAACCTTACTATTAGAATGATTAGCAAGTCAGCAGTAGAACAAGAAGATTGAAACCATTATTGATTGTCTGAGATTAATTTGTTAGACTCAAGATGGTATATTAGAAATTTGTAAATTAAAGATTCAAAAACCTTACTAATAATAAGATTGATTATTAGAAGGGTCAGAGCAACCTTCGAAGATTTATAAAAAAAAAAAAGGCACAAAGGCTAAAATCCAGCAGTCAGGAAAACAAAGTTAAGCACTTGTTAATTAGTAAAGAGTACTAAGAGAGAGTTCAGAAGTTCTACAAAAGTGCTCTTCAAAAGAGCACTTTTGTAGAACTTCTGGAGAACACTTTTGTAGAACTTCTGGAGAACACTTTTGTAGAACTTCTGGAGAACACTTTTGTAGAACTTCTGGAGAACACTTTTGTAGAACTTCTGGAGAACACTTTTGTAGAACTTCTGGAAAACACTTTTGTAGAACCATGTTAACAGGAATGTTGTTGGGACCACAAGCAATAGAAGACTATAAGTGAGAAATAAATTTAACAACAAAAATGTGTTTTGGATGTCTAATAATGGATTAACCTGTTTCTCATATATGTAAGAAAGAGTACAGTCCTTAAATTCTAGAGATAATTTTACAGAAAAAGTTCTTTGCAATTTGTTTTGGCTTATCTTTAAGAGAGTTAATAAAACCTGACCCATGCATGAGAGATTGAATGTTAGACTTGCCTTTTTTTAATGGCGTAAAAAATTCCACAAATTTCTACAACATAACTTCTGAGAGTAAATACAAGATTTAGTAAGAGAATAATGCACAAAAGTAGTAACTGCACTAAAACATTCTAATAAAAGGAGATAAAAAAAAAATTGTAAAGAAAAGTAAAAAAGAAAAGTATTTGCAATAATGCTTGCATTTATATTGCATTAACATTGCTTGCATTTGCAATTATGCTTTCATTTATATTACATTATTATTGCTTATATTTTCAATTATACTTGCATTTATGAGAAACATTTAAAAAAATCTTAATCTATAATTATTTAAATTTGAAACAAAAAGAATTTTCTCATATTTTATTTAGTTTTGTTTATTAAAAACAGAAGTCTAATATTTAACTGTAAATATATTTATTTACAATAAAATATCTACAATTAAAATATTTTTAATATTTGATATTTTGAGCTTGATATCACAGCACTCCATTGCTAGCAAACCACTGAAACTTTTTCCAGTATTTTGAGAAATATTAGTTAATTAAAAAAAATCCTAAAAAATCTTTAGTACAGAAAACCTATACAAAAAAAACTTTGATATAAAAAGTTTCTTGTAACACAAACCCTATCTAAATAACTAAACTAAATTTATCCATACTTCTTTTTTTCTATATATTATTTCTTTTTTATATATTATTTCATTTTCAATTTAAAAAAAAAATTTACAAAAGACTAATTTCAAGTACCCAGGACTCCAAAATAACTTTCTTAAATTCAGACCTCTACCTCTTAATTACCTTCACTCTGTGTCAGCTGTGTTTCAGTTGCTTTAGGCATATCATCAGGCTCATGACCAGCAGATGGTATTCCCCCGTGTTTATCACCAGTTTCGTGATACTCCATCCCACCTTTATTTATTGCTTCTTCTGATTTATGTTGCTCATACTGAAATGATTCATCTGAGGTTTGAGAGTCTGGAAGTTGAATTAAGTCTGAACTTTTAGAAGAATCCTCTGTCAGCAATCCAGCTACTATAAATATGATTAAATATTATCATCTTTTGGCAATAATGTCTATATAAATTAGTTAGCAACAATTAATAAAAATTAATGAATTGATTATTATTCAACTCTAATATGACTTTAAAACTAAAAAAAAAGTTTTTCTAAACCAGTAACCTGGACAACCATAAAGCTCAGCTCTTAAGCAACCTTTACCATGCCATTTTAATGGAGATATGCGTACATACCGACTTATAAATGGTTTTTTTAACCAATGAAGCACAGTACCATTTTGATCATCATTTCCAATAAAATTCTAAAACAAATTTTAAGCCTCTAAAATTTTATTTATTTATATGTAAACAATATAATAATTGAGTAATAATTATTATTAAAATATGTAACAAAAAAACTTCAAATATTAATAAAGATTTTGAATATTTTAATTATTTTAATAAAGATATTGAAATTGAAGTTTGAACTCATTTGAACACAGAAGATTACTGAAAAACAATGGACAAGCCATATTTATAAGAAAACAATGGACAAGCCATACTTATTGAAAAACAATGGACAAGCCATATTTATTGAAAAACAATGGACAAGCATTTATTAGTTAAAAGTATAAGTAAGAAAGATAGTGTCCTTTTTTTATATCATATTGCTCCAAAAAAAAAAAAAAAAATCATGCAATATATTAACTATTAATAATAACAGCAATAATATGAACTAGTTAATAAACATAAAATATCAAAGTTATATATTTTTGGCACAGTATAAACAAATAATATTGTAAGTATGATCAATATTTTTAGAATAATTAGTATCGTTATGATGATCAATTTTGATCATCATAGCGATAATGTAGCAAATGAGATAATTAGCATTATGGTGGCCATAACTTTTTGAATGATTAGTGTTGATACAATTATCATTTTCATTAAGATAATTTGTATTACTACAATGATCAACATTGTTAGGATGATCAACATCTTATAAGATGGTTAGTATTACTACAATGATCAATGTTGCTAGGATGATCAACATCTTATAAGATGGTTAGTATTGCTACAATGATCAATGTTGTTAGGATGATCAACATCTTATAAGATGGTTAGTATTGCTACAATGATCAATGTTGTTAGGATGATAAATATAAGATGATTAGTATTCTAATAATGATCATTACTATCATTTATTATAATGATCATTACTATCATTTATTATAATGATCATTACTATCATTTATTATAATGATCATTACTATCATTTATTATAATGATCATTACTATCATTTATTATAATGATCATTACTATCATTTATTATAATGATCATTACTATCATTTATTATAATGATCATTACTATCATTTATTATAATGATCATTACTATCATTTATTATAATGATCATTACTATCATTTATTATAATGATCATTACTATCATTTATTATAACATCATTACAATAGTATCAATAATAACGCCATCAATTGTGTAGTTATGTAAGATTATTTTCATATGTTAACATTACACACGTAAAAATACAGATTTGTAAATATAGATTATCTAGGTATGTTAGCATACCTTCACAGTTTCTGAATTCTCAGAGTATTCTTTGAAATTGCTTTCTGAGTTGTTAGAATACATCATACGATAAGCTGTTGTCCATTCATCCACCAAACCCATACCTTGAGTGGCCACTCCTGAAACATTACTATTATTATTCTTGTTATAAAAAATTAGTAAATAAATTTTAGGAATTTTATTTATTTAGAAATATATAGAAACAACATATAATTCAATTCCTTGTTGTTTTTCTTATTTAAAGTAAAGTTTGAAAAAATAGTTTACCAGCAATTTTTTTTACTTGAGCAAGATCAATTTGCAAATATTGGACAGCATCATCTTTATATGGACACCAGCCTCCCAATGAGCTAGGTACAATCTTTCCTAATCTGGCATGATATG
The DNA here is from genome assembly GCF_022113875.1 of Hydra vulgaris. NCBI lineage: Eukaryota > Metazoa > Cnidaria > Hydrozoa > Anthoathecata > Hydridae > Hydra > Hydra vulgaris. The sequence continues at coordinate 63,521,682 of NC_061157.1, forward strand.
GGAGATGTAAATCATTAAATGATGTGGAGGCTGAAATCTGAGAATCAGAAATTAAACCATTTGATACTCCTTGAGGCCAAGAACAATCTAAAGGTCAAAAAAAGGTGAAAAACTATTTAGAAACAATTAAACCTTAGTCTATATAGAACAAAATTTGCCACATTATACAAATGTGGCACAAATTTTACCACAATATACACATGTGGAAAAAAAGTATGTGATAGGTATGCACCTATGTAAAACTTATTTTTTATAAATGCAATATGTTTATATAAAATCAAAACATTGATTGCAATGATACCTAATGGTTGTATAGTTTCAATGTCATTCTTTTTTACATTTGAAGTAGGCCTTGGAATCAACTCCCTATTTGTCATGCCATCATCTTGGTGTTTGTCTAACCACTTATGCACAGGAAATTCATAATAGTCTCCATCTTCACTTGTTACTGTCACCTTATTAAAAAAAATAGACAATTACAAAACTATAAATATCTTTAAACAAAAGCTTGTACATGCCTTATAAATAGGACTTTTACTAATTATTAAAAATAAAAAAGAATGGTTGTTTAAATATGAATAAATATTATTTCTTTTTTAACTTTTTTTTTTTTCTTTCTTTTTTGTTTATAAATATAATTACTAATATAGATATAAAACAATATAGTTAACAATAGTTTACAATCGTTATTTTATAATAAAGCTTATTATTGTTAAATTTACAATAGAATTAATATAAAAATATATTTGATTTAACACTTAGCCTGTAAGTGTATCAGTGTTGATAGGTTTAAACTAAATAGTTTAAACCATAGTTTAAATCATTTTAAAAAAATATTAGTTTAAAACAAATTAAGATTAAATTTTATAAAGAGAAGTAAAACAAGGGACTAGATTTATAAATTTTACATCTCTACATTTGTAAATGTTTAATACAAGTGTAACTATTTAAAAGTATAAAGATACTATTTAAAGATAAATAAGTTTCCTAAACCAGAAAACTTCTAAAATCATTGAAATTATAATGGACATTGAAGAGTTTTTCAATTAGCAATCAATAACAGCAATCAAGTGATTGCTGTTATTGAAGCAAACTCTAATGCAATGACAATTGAAGTGCCGACATCAATTAATCGCTTTACAACAAATCTTATTGATCACAATGCTCTTTAAAAAAAGCATAAGCATCACAATTGATACCCCATAAATTAACCAACCAACATCAAAAGGATAGAGTTAAGACATAAGGAACATTTATCCCTATTCAGAAAAAATCTAAGGAGACTTTATTATGATGTTACAGGAGATAAGTTGTGGTTTTATTTGAAACAGATCAAATACAAGTCAGCTATTGTTAATTGAGTTTGTGAATCTGAATGTCATTGAAAAATGTAAAACATGCCAGGTTTGTAAGACAATCATGTTTTACATTTTCAAAACAGCAGGTGTCATTCATTTGAAATATATTTTGAAAAACGGGCACTATTATTAATCAATAATGTATCAAATACTGTTTTAAACCTGTTATACTTGAAAGAAGTTAGCAAATGTTGTAACATGTTTTAACTGTGTAATCAAAATATGGATGTGCAACGTGTCAGCAATTATTCCAATACAGTCCGAGAGTGACGATGGAAGAAACATGTACTTGTTGTTATTTTGATAGACATATATTTTATGGTTGTTACAACTAATTATAGTTCTTGTATTTGTGGTTAATTTAATTGAGTTTATTCTTAAAGCAGTAGTATTCTTTTGTAACGTATTTATAACAATTGACGACGAAGTGAAAATGATGCATTTGGCTAATATATGGAGTTTTGATTTAGAAAAGGATGATTTTATTGAACACATAGAATGGTTTGAAAATTATTTACTGGCCAATGACATTAAAGATGCAGAACTACAAAAATCAGTGTTTTTATCAACTGTCGGAGGACCTGCATACAAACTTATTCACAGTTTGTGCGAAAGTGACACTAAAAATAAAACTTTTACTCAGATAATAATGCTAATGAGGAATCACTTAAAAAACTTAAAACTTAAAACGAGGAATCCAAAATTAAAACCCCAAACTTCATTGCACAACAATTTCAATTTTATAAAAGAGACAGGAAAGAGGGGTAATCAATAAACGAATACATCATGAAGTTACGCTGATTATCAGAGTATTGTGAATTTAGTGAGAAATTAAATGATCACTTAAGAGATAGGTTTGTTTGTGGATTAAACAATGAAAATGTCCAGCAAAAGTTATTAACCATTAAAAATTTAACATTGGAGACAGCACTAGACACGGCAAGAGCATATGAAACAGCATATAGAGATGCTAAGACTATTCATGGCACTAGAGAAGGCCCTATAGAACAAGATGGAGTACACAAAATGGATAATTGGAAAAAATTTGATGAAAATAGATAATGTTTTCAATGTGGCTGAACAGGTCAAACAATTTCCATTTTCGCAGCTCTAAGTGCCACACATGTGGCAGAAATAGACATATTAAAAGAAGATGTTGATCAGAAAAAAAAGAATTTGATAGTAGGAAGGAGAAGAAATTAGGAGTGAAACAAATTGAAATTTGTGAAGGATCAACTAAAGGAAGCACTGTTGATGCAAATGAAAATGAAAGTGATTTTTTAGCTTTGTATTCAATAGGTGAGAAATCTGAGAGACCAGAAGGAATAGGGCTTGTTGAAGTAGATTATAAAGAACAATCTTGCAGTTTATCTATAACTGTAGTTAAGAGAAATGTGCCTACATTAATGGGAAGAAATTGGATTCAGAGACTGAACTTAAAATGGGTGGAAATGTGTAAAGGTATAAAATATGTTAATTTTTGCAATGGGTTTAATACAAGGGTAGAAGCACTAGTGGCGAAATTTCCAGAGGTGTTTAGTGATAATTTAGGATCCCTAAAAGCTTTTAAATGTCACATACCAATACGTGAGGATGTATACCCGAAGTTTTTAAACCAAGACCAGTACTGTATGCTTTGAGGACTAGGATTGAACAAGAGCTTGATCGCTTGGAAAACCAGGGGGTTTGGAGAAGAGTCCAGTATTCAAAACAGGCAGCACCTATAATGCCTGTTCTAAAAAATTCAAAAGATCCTTTTGGTCCGTTGTGTATATGTGGGGATTATAAAGTTACAATAAATCAAGCTGCCCCTCTGGATACCTATCACCACTGATCAGTTAGCCACTATCGCTGGAGGACAGAAATACACCAAGCCCGACTTGTCCCAGGCATATCAGCAACTTCAGTTAGATAAAGCTTCACAAGAATTTCTAAAAATAAATTTGCATCAAGGTTTATATCAGCCGACTTGTCTTCAGTTTGGTGTTCATAGTGCAACTGGCATCTTTCCAAGAGAAATGGATAGAAGGTTGGGCAGGTTACCATTTGTGAAAGTATGAGTGGACGATATACTCATTTCTGGAAAAACTGATAAAGAGCATTTAAGCAATTTAGAATCCATATTAAGAATATTGAAGGAATCAGGATTAAAGCATCTAAGTGCTCTTTCATGCAACCTGAAGTGGTATTCTGTAGTTTTATAATCAGCCAAGAAGGTTGCAGACCAACAGCATAAAACGTAGAAGCAGTCAGGGATGTTCCTCGACCCACTAATTTCAAAGAGTTAAGAGCATTTTTAGGCATGGCTTACTATTACAATGCCTACTTACCTAGGATAGCTTCCATTACAGAACCACTCCATAATTTATTGAGGAAGAATGTATTTTAGAAATGGAGTAAAAATAGTGAGGAAGCTTTTCAAAAAGTTAAAACTTTGTTATGCAATGCACCATTGGTAGCCCACTTTAATCCATCAAAGAAAATCATGGTTCACTGTGATGCCAGTCCACATGGTGTGGAAGCTGTTCTGAGCCAAGAGTAGGATGACGGTAGTGAAAAATCTGTTAGTTTTGCTTCAAGGACATTAAGTATGGCTGAACAAAAATATGCCCAAATTGAAAAAGAAGGATTAGCTTTAGTATTTGCAGTAAAAAAATTTCATCAGTTTTTATATGGGCACAAGTTTACTTTGTACACTTATCATAAACCTCTGCTGGGGCTATTTTTAGAAAATAAGGAACTTCCTGCAAGAGCTGCTGCAAGAGTATTATGCTGGGCCCTGTTACTGTCAGCATATGATTATAAACTGCTATATTGTCCTGGTGAAAAGAATGCAGGTGCAGATGGTTTAAGCCATTTACCATTAGATGCATCGAGGGAAAAGTCACGCTTAAAAACCATGGATGATAGAGCTAGTAAAAACCCCTATTACAAAGAAAAAGTTGAGGAGAGCCACATACAATGATCCTAGAAGCTAGAAGTCTGGTGGCCTGGAAATGATTTCGAAATTAAGAACAAAGTAAAAAATTGTGTCCATCAACTCATCCATGAGAATATCCATGTAAACCATGGGAGAGATTACACATTGATCATGCATGTCCAATAAATGGGAAAATAAAGTGTCCATCAACTGAGTCTCATCCATGGGAATATAGTTTTTGTCTAGTATTTTGTCAAATAATATTAAACCAATCTATGCAGCACCATATCATCCAACCTCAAATGGTCAAGCAGAACAAATGGTTCAAACATTTAAGAACTCTTCAAAAACTTTTCAAGACAGTGATGTTGAGATGCAATTGTGTCCCTTACTTTTTAAATATCGCTTAATACCACATTCTACAACTTGAGCTTCCCCGGCTGAACTTTTATTAGGTAGAAGATTAAGAAATCCATTGGCGATGCTACTTCCTGAGGCCATCACCAAAATCAACGAAAAACAGCTTACAGGTATTTTTAGTAATAAAAGTAGATTCTTTCAACCTGAAGACTTTGTTTATGTAAGGAATTATATAGGGGTGAGAAGTGGGTCTTGGTCATTATTGTATCAGCAGTTGGAAACGTTAACTATAAAGTTTTGACATCGGATGGTCATATCCAGATTAGACATATAGATCAAATTGTAAAACTAAACCTTTAGTTAAAACAGCAGATGGCATGAATAGTCCTTTGTTAAGAAAACAAATACCTGAAGGGGTTACTTTGTGTGAGCCGATAAGTTCGATTTGCAAATTATTATAACAAACTATAATTTCTTATAAATTTTTTTATTTATAATTCCTTAATTTACTTAAAGTTTTGCCAAATTATAAGTTTTGATTTAATTTTAGTTATTACTAATACATTTCAAAAAAATACCTTCTCCAAATACCAACCGGGTCCTAACCAGCTGTTGTCATGTCTTATTGCTGCTTTTTTAATACTTCCAATATTCTTCTTTATATCAATTAAAAATGTATCCAATCTAAAAAATTTATTCATAAAATATCATGCCAAATAAATATTTAAAATGTTTTACCAAATATTAAAATATGTTTTACTAAATAATAAAATGAGTTTTATTTAACTTTTTAATTGTAGTTTCAGCTGAACAAATAAACTTAAGCAAATATGTCTTTAAGAATTTTGGCTCTGAATGTTATATTTAAAAAATAGTCTAGTATTTTGACAAGCCCAAGTGAATTAAGGAGAAAACTAGAAAAAGAGCAAG
>NC_061157.1:63530749-63545749 GCF_022113875.1 Hydra vulgaris
TAACCAAGGAGATGAAGGGTCTTTACACACATACAAATATTTTAATTAGACGCTTTTATTTATGCTCTACCAGAGTAAAGGTTAAATTGTTTAAATCATATTGCATTTGTTTATATGGTGCTTCTCTGTGGCAAAATTATAATGATAAAACAATGGCACGCGTTTAGTATTGCTACAACAAATGTGGTAAAACGTTTTTTGGCTACAACAGGTATGATAGTATATCTCTCATGCTTTTAGAGCACAGATTACCATCTTTTCATACAATTATCTCAAACTACAGACATGCTTTTTGTAAACAGTTGATGGCTTGTTCCTTAGTGAATAATTCCATGCGTTTACTTAATCAAAGTTTAAAATAATATTTTTCTTGTAAAAACTATGGACTTGGCACCTAAATTGTTTCTGCCTGTTGTCCGAAATATATTTATAATAATAATAATAATAATAATAACAATAATAATGTTGTAAGATCTAATTAAAACTAAGTAGTGGACTAATGTAGATGAAACTCCATCTTTAGAGCCACAATATATTCACAAACAATGTTTTGCCACTTTGGTGATGACAGTGTTTTTTTTATGTTTATTTTTCTTGTCATGTTTTAAATTTTAGAAGACTAGACTAAAGCATAAATAGTACTTAACATCCTAACACTCTAAGCAAGCCATGCAGTTGCCTCATATTATAAAGCAACTCAAACTCTTAAAAAAGGTAGACTTAATTACGCGCACCAAAAATACTAACAAAGATAACTCTTAATATAACCCATAAAGATAAGCATGCATTACCAAAGCATTGGTAATCTTTTGACCTTTTATAGCTTTTGTTTAAATCAGCTTTTCATCAAAATTTATTTCATTTAGGAGAGCTGCCCCAAACCTTACTACCTGCTTGTCTCGAAACAATTAAACTGATTTTTAGAGCTGCACCAAGTTAGTTGGTTAGAGTTAATAAGGTCCATTTTTTATCATTCTAAGTAGTAGAAACTTTATTTCTTTCATCACATTCAATTTAATACATAGCAAAAATGGTCTGATAATATATTTAAGTTAGATAAAACATTTAAATTAAATAACTTAAAAAAAAATACACTAAACTAAATTAAAAATGTACTTAAGTTTGTGTCTCTAAGAAATCCAGGATGAATTTGAATGGACTTAAGACTGGTTGCTGAAATTTGACATAAACAAGTGCATTGTGATGCATTATGGTTCTACCAATAAGAATTATGCAGTTGGTATACAACTTAATGATTCTGAGTCTGAATGAAAACTTGCTGTTACATTTTCTACAAATCTTGGTAATTTGTAAAAGAAATCAAATGCTAAGACAAAAATATATATATTTGTAAGATTCGAGTGCCAACTTCACACTCAAATCTTACAAACAATGAATGAGATATGGATACTGTAATTTTCTCACAAGAAAACACAACAAGAAATTTTATTCATCTATCTCATCATTAAACTAACTTCTATTTCACCTCTTTTTTACAAAATCAATCAATAATTTATATTATACTACAAACCTCAAATACTCATTTAAAAAGGTGTAAACATATTAAGTATAATTACTAATTAAAAATTACGCTAATCACAAACCGCATAGTTGTCACTAACTGTTTTTAGAGTTTACCACAACATAATTACAGATACTAAACTTATTAAACATTAAGATAAATTAATGATTTAAGATTGACATTAAGATTAATATGGCTTTCAAACATTCATTTGCCCTCTTCTTAAATTTGCAATTCTCTGTATATAAAAGGGGTTTGTAATACAATTGAAAAAATACAAGGCAGAGCAACTAAATTTGTTTTATTGACTAGCAGTCTAAAATATAAAGATCAACTCAATGCCTTACACTTTAACTCTAACTGAGAGTAGAAAAAGAAGAGATATAATTGAACTATACAAACTTATGTATGGTAGTGACAAGATAAACAGTGTAAAATTTTTTCCATTATTTAAAACTGTTGCATTAAATATCACAAAGAATTCACTAAACATCCTTAGAGGAAATATTTTTCCTTTGAAAAAAATCCAATTTACTTCTGACTGAAGTTGTATGAGAAAAATTTGTTAATTATTTTAAGAGCTCTTAATTGCTAGTAGACTACAAATCAAGCAAATTGGCTGGTATAGTGTGCACAGCAACACACTCACTTGCTTTGTCCAGCACATCCTGGGCTATTATTATTATTACTTTATTTTGAAACAAAACCTTAAACAAAACCTTTTTGTTTAAGGTTTTTTTCAAGGTTGACTCTTTTCTCCAACTAAATATCAGGAATGAACTAAAACCCTGAAGTGTATTAAAACCCTGAAGAATATTTTTAATTCAATTAGTAAAGGTAGGTGATTGACGAGATCACCAGTCCCGTCATATAAAGTTAAGAGACAGCAACATGTTAGTACTGTTACTTATTACCAAATTAGCATTTTTTAGCCTTGATTTTATTTTGTTGATTAATTCTGTTTTGGAGTGAATCCTAATATATCCAACAAAGGGAAAATAGATTAATCAAATCAAAACTATAGACAAGTTGGTAAAAAAAAACAACGCATTTGAATATAAAAAAACCCAATGAAAAAAAATTAAAGTTTTATAAATTCAACTCAGTTCTCCATTTAAATGACTCAGTTCTCCATTTAAATCAATGGTCCATTGATAACTGAGTTAACAAAAGCTTTTGTGATGAGGTTCTCATTATTCCATCTTCACAAACAGTAATGTTCATCATGGTAAGTGCTGTAACAATGATGAGTATTACTATTTGTGAAGCATGATGCCCATTCATTTAATGTTGTTATTAGTAAGCGATAATATACTGTTGTTTACGAATAATAACATTAAGTGAATGAATATCATGCTTAACAAATAATTTACTAGCAGAGTTAGCGAGCATTAATTTGCGGTGTCCATCCTTTACTTAAAACTATATGAACATGATTTATTTGCAAAAAAGATTTCACTAGGATGGAAGTTTCACATAATCAGGTGCGAAAAGAACAGTTTGTCCCGGGTGGCAGATATCCAGGGGGCGCCAAATGAAAACAAGGTACCATAAAAAAAATTGTAATTCATCTATAATAAAGGAAGTTTTGATAAATAAGGGCGCCAATCACGGTTGCTGTCCCAGGCGGCATGACGGCTCTCGGCGGCCCTGCCTCTAGAACCCCCTCATTAGACTGTTCGTTTGCAAATTATGAATTGCAAAATAATATATAAATAGACTATTTCTATTTTTAATTTAGCAATTCATAATTTGCAATTCTGCTCCACTGTGCATCGTCAGCCTTATCCTGGGGGTTGATTAAAACCGTTGAAAACGTATTCTAAGTTGGATCTCTTTTCATTTTTTTATTTTTTTTCTAAAAAAGTAAGGGCTGTTCGAAAATTATGTCACGCTAAAATTTAACATTCAAATAGACACAGAAGAAAATTCTCTTTCACTTAAAATCTTACAATTACTCTCTCTTTCGCTTTATTATCAATATGGTTATGCGCAAGAGAGATAAATATCTACTACTATTTTAAATAATAGTAGATATTTATCTCTCTTGCGCATTTTAGATAGTAGTAGATATTTATCTCTCTTGCGTAATAAAAATAGTAGTAGATATTTATCTCTCTTGCGCGAAACCATATTGATAATAAAGCGAAAAAGAGAGTAATTGTAGGATTTTAAGTGAAAGAAAATTTTCTTCTGTGTCTATTTGAATGTTAAATTTTAGCGTAACATAATTTTCGAACAGCCTAACTTTTTTGGAAAAAAAAATAAAAAAATAAAAAAAGATCCAACTTAGAATTCGTTTTCAACGGTTTTTATCAACCCACAGGACAAGGCTGACGATGCACAATGAGGCAGAATTGCTTCAAAATTGGACATTTTACAAAAATGAAAAAAGGCGCTATGAAACATTTTTTAATAATGTATAAAAGAGTCTCTAGTCCAATCTTATCCACATGTTTGTTTTAGGGTAGAACTGACCTTTAACCCTGTAGAACCTATAACCTAGCTCAATTTTTTTGTTTAAAAAAATAACTCGTTTGCGCGAGTTATTAGAACTTTTTTTTTTTAGTGTTAAAGCTGAAGTTTGTTAAAAGTTCCAAATTTTTTCCAGGGACTCTTCAATTTTAGGTTTGCAGCTATCTTTTGCTAACGTAAAAATAATTTTAAAGTGCTATTAATAGGTCTTTAATAAAAGTACACTTAAAATGTTTTATTTTATTTGATTTTTTCAAACAATGCGCTTTTTGTTTATGTCCTCCACTTTGGTACAGTTTCAAAAAATTATTTTTTTATAAAATTGCTAATGATTCAGATTGTAAAACTTTATTATTTCTTTTTTGGCACTTATTGAGACCTATTTCAAATACCTTTTTTGAAAACAATTTAAACTAAATCACTTAAAAATAAATTAAATCTTTAACACTTTCTTTAGCTTTTATTAAAATGGTTTCAAACCATTAGTATAAAAGATAACGAAAATAAAATTGTCTTTTTCGTTCATATTTTTGATGATATTAAATAATCAGCCCAAATACTTATGTTTACATATATTGCTTCTTTTTTTTTAATTAAACAACGCATTTTTTTGTTTTTTTGTTTTTATAACTTTCATGATTTTCTGTCGTTTTTACTTTTTTATTTTTAAAGTTATTCTGCTGGAAGATTGTTAGCAACAAATTATTTTATTGCTGAAGTATTTTTGTTTTTGTTTTTGTATTTATACTGTCTTTTTGTCTTTTATCATTTATTGATAAAATGGCTCGGTGATAAGACAACTTCCTTCTTCTTGCTCCGGCCAGGATTTTCTTTTATTGTAATTTCTTTTTTGTAATATTTATCAACGGCAAAATAAATAAAAAATGAAAAAAAAAAAAAAATTTAAATGAATAAAACTAATCGAGTTTTCGAGTAACTTTTTTTGAATGACTTTTTACATTAAATTGGAATTACAGTAATTTATTTTAGTGAAACAATAAGAATACGTTTTAATATTATTTATTCAAGCAAGCTTTAGATTTTCTTTTTTTTTTCTATTATTACTTACCAGTTTTTTAAAAAACTTTACTCGAAATTACTAGATAATACATTAAAAACGTCTGACAATTGTAAGTTGTAAATAAATGTTTTAAAATCTATGGAGTGCTATAGTCTAAAAAGTACCCTTAAAATAACTATTTAACTTAATCCAGAATTAAAAAAAATTACTTTTGTCCAGTTTTAAAGCTATTCTGCCCCAACGTCGCAACGTTGGGAGGCACGTGCCACCCCCACATTTTTATAAAGGTTTTTTTTTATAATAAGAAATTTTAAGACGTAAAGGATTGTTTTTAAGAAATTGCGATTATACCCCCCTTCCTACTTTAAAAATCGTGTCGTCATGAAAGACTATCTAAAAAAAAACTGTAAAAATAACTTTAACCGAAAATCTTAAAAAAAGGAGCAGTGAATCTAATTTGGTTGAAGCATCACATTTTGCAACAGATATATAAGTTTGCCATGGTAACAAAATGAATAATAATTAAATTTTAATTAATTATAAAAAGAAACGTATGAACTTCTGAAGCGTTTTGTACAATAAAATCAATCTTATATTTTTGGTTGAATATATAGAATTTTATATTTTTGGTTGAATATAACTGTTGTTTGAAAATCTTGTTGGTTATAAATGATTTATTTTTTCAAAAAATGAGTTGAATAAAATGGGTGCAACTTTATTATTTACTTTGAGCATAAATATGCGAATATGATATAGATTAAGTTAAAATACTTTGAGTATTTTGAATTTATGTAAAAGAATTTTAGTGTGCAAGAAGCGATCCAAGTTTCCAATAATTCTTACAGGGTGTTTTTGTTTAACTAGAAGCTTTTTATTTTTAAATACATTGGTGCTGCACCAAGCATAGCTGGCGTAATTTAGATAGCAATGAATAAAAGAAAAGTAAATTAATTTCAAAGAATTTCGGTTTAACAACTATTTTTCTTTGTATTAAAGGCCTATATTTTTTGAGATTTTATTTTGGATAAAATGTATGTGCTCCTTCCATGTCACATTTTTATCTAAAACTACACCTAGAAACAACAAAGAACGCTCTCCTTTGACATAAGAGTTATTAATAAAAAGCTAAGAAAGTTTTAAGGGAATGTTGTCTTTATCATGAAGACGATGGAAGAAAGTATATTTTGTTTTTTTAATATTTAAGGACTATTTATTCGATTTAAATCATTCGCCTAATTTCATAAGCTCTTTGTTCACTATTGTAAATAAAATATTAATATCTTTATTAGAATAAAATACATTAGTATCGTCGGCAAATAAAATTGAATTTAAGATATTGAAAAATTTACTCAAGTCATTTATATCAATGAGAAATAAAAGCGGTCCTACAATTGATCCTTGGGGGACTCAGCAGTTAATTGTCATTCAATTTGTTTTTTCGCCACCATATAAAATGTATTGTTTCCTATTCTTTAAATAACTTTTAAACCAATCTTAGTTAGAATTTATAATTTTACCATAATTTTTAAGTTAATATAGGAGAATATTATGATCTACAGTATCAAACGCTTTGTTTAGATTAATAAAGATACCTAAAGTAATTTTTTTTTTCATCAAAAGCTTTAAATAATTCATGTACAAGATTAATTATTGTGTGATCGGTCGAATGACCAGATTTAAACCCAAATTGTTTATTGTAAAGAATATTATTTATATTTAAGAAAGAATAACGTCAATTATACATTACACGCTCCAAAATCTTGGAAAAACAACTAATAACTGAGATCGGTCTGTAGTTGGAAATATCTGAAGGATCACCGTTTTAAAAGTTGGTAACCTTTTCACTTTTTAGTTTTTCAGGAAAAACTCCATATTTTAAAGATAAATTAAAAACATGTAAAAGTGGTATTGTTATATATTTTAGTGATTTAATAATGGCGGCATTACTAATATCATAATGGCGGATATTAAATCTGCATAAGTTCTGCAACTATAAGATCTGTTATCAAGCTCTTGCCGAATACACTTTATTATAAAGAAATTCATCAAAACTTATTTATAAAGCTTACTGCTACTTATTTATAAAGCAAAGTGGTTCCGAAGGTAAATTACTTTTAAAAATATGACATCCTTTTAATAATGATATAAATCATAAATGCCACCTGCGAACTATTATTCGTGTGTGTGTGTGTGTGTGGGTGTGTATATTTCAATTTGATTTCTAGAAACCATCCATCAGACGTAAAAAAAAAAATTAAAAATAAACTTTTTTCAAAACATTGACGTACTGTACAAATTGAGGTATCACTAAAAACATTTTTGGTACAATTTAGATTCTGCAACGATATAAAATGTTGCGTGCAACAACGTAGAAAATCTTGAAAAACTCTACTTTTCCAACTCTTTTGTTGATATAAATTTGTTCTCGATGAATTTATTTTCGATGATGAAAACAAAAAACTTGCAATTGCTCTAAACTCATAATTCTTTGCAAGATCTTGTAAGTTTTCAATTTCAATAGAAGTGACTTGTTAGAACCAGACATCCACTATTCATAAATTACTTTTTTATATGGCATAATTAATTTGGTGTTGAAAGTATTAACTTGTTATTAAATGTGAACTGTATCAAATATTTTTTTGTATAAACTGTACCAATATACATTTAAGCTACACTAAATTCAGTTTTGTAACTTTTACAATCTTGACCTATTTAAATTTTAAAAAATTAAATTTAAGTAGGCCATGCTACAATCAAAATAAATGCAGCTTGTTTTTATGAGGTTTGAATTCAAAATATTCTAATGAGGTCTGTTACAACTTGTTTCAAGTATATTACTAAACTTTTTATTGCAAAGGCTATTTACTTAATAATAATAAGATATGTAAACTGATAGAGATAAGGAATGGATTAACCGAAACTATAAATAGATCAGTGATAATAAACATTACTTACTGCCCTCTTTCAAAGTTGTCTCTTCCAGAAGATTCTAATTCCTTTTCCTCAGAGACGCCCTTTGTTCCGTAGAATTTTACAAATACTCGAGCATCTGTTCCTGCTCCAAACCTATCCCCAGTATATGTGGTAACGACATATCTGTGTGCTAAAGTTTACAACTATTTAATATTAAAAACTATAATTTGTTAATTATCATTTGCAGGAATTTTTATATACTATATATATTAATAAATGCTTGGTTTTGTACATTTTTAATTGATATAAACTTAATATCCAAACAATAACTTACCGTTGCTAAGCATTACGCAAAGACTCGAAAAGAATAATACAATCCAACGCATGTTAACGCACTTTTAACTCGTTCATAAACAAGTATTCATAGTCTATTCTATTTTCGAGTGACTTTAGTGCGACCTCAGTCAGATTTTTTAAAGAAACAATTTTTTTTTAATTAAGTTTAGGTGTCAACTAATATTTATTTACGTATTACGGTACGTTGTCTTTTTATATAATACCTTTGATATCACTGTTTTTAAATATAAAAAAATAGCTCCCAATGCAACACAGTTACCAAAATAATTAACAATAAGAATGACATCACTTTAATTTTTCAGAGCTTTTAATCCTTAAAATCATTTTTAAAGAACGTTGTCAAAATGGTAACCTTTCTTCTTCCTCTTCGATAAAATCATTCCCAAAAATCTTTTTGCCAACTTTTTTTATTTTAAAATTAAATTATTTTTGCAAGAAGCAAAGCAACTTGCCGCCGCACTCATGGTGCGTGTAGTTTAACCATTTCCTGTAGCAACCATGCGTAAAAAATACCCATAAAGTATAAGACGCACAGCGACTTGAGCTTAACGAACCAATGGTTGTTCACCAATAAAAGGGTTCGCATTCGTTTATTAAAACATTGATTTCAAACTGTGCATTAAATTAAAAACTTTTTAAAAAGTAATTAAAACATTCAAAACAATTAAAACAATCAAACGTTATTAAGAGCTTTTCAATAATTGTCAAATCAAACAAAACAAATAAAGCTACTTTAATCAAACAAACAAAAAGAACGTTATTAACGCAGGAATTTCAATTTTATTCAAGGTTAAATGTTTTGTTTTTGCTAAAAATCTAAGTATAGAATCCTGAAGTCGTAAGAAAAATCTGGTAACTTTAATTTCTCTAGCTTATGAAAAAATGCATATAAAATGACTCTATTTGTAAACATAGCACGTGAACAGTATCTAATTTACAAATCAGATACTGTTACATAAATTTCTGGTTTGTATATACATGTCTAATTTGCTACATATGCATAAATCAGACTTGCTTGAAGTGGAGAAATAAAATGTAATGGGCTGGTTTTCATTAAGTTAAAAATATTATACAGCTAAATTATTGTTATATTAGGAGGTTTATTAAAAAGTGACGGAGTGGCAACCTGCCTCACTTTGGGCGCTGCTGTTACATATATGACATATATGTAACAGTGTCTATTTATGCATATTTAACAGTTCATTTGCATGTGTAACAGCCCGGGTCTTTTTTACTAGATATTTACCTCTGATTTTCTTAGCGCGGCATATAGTTAAGAAAAAAATATTTAGAGAAAAAGTTTAATCTTAAAAAGCAGATATTGAATACCAAGTAATACAAGCGCATAGTTTTTATTAATTCAATTAATACAATGCAAACTAACACAATTAATAACGAAATTTTATCATACAACCTGTTTTCAAAACTAAATTGGGTAAATTTTGTGGAACTTCTAATTTTATAGAAAATTAAAAAAGATCATTCTCTCAATGGAAAACTTAGTTTTATATTTTAAAGTTATTTTTGTTTTATTTAACATTTATGTATATCTATTGTGTTCATTTACGTTTATGCGTACTTAAATGATATATTTATAAGATAAACTGAGTTAAAATGGGGGAGGGCGTACTAAAAAATAAAACACCAATTAAGTCACACAAAAAAACAGAAAATACTTGTAAAACTATAATAAAGGTTAAATAAAGTTCAGGGTCATAACCCTGCTACTAGTATCATGTAAACCAGTACTACTTGCCCCAAATCTTACTGTCGTGTAGGGTTTGCTTTTTCCAGCAAAGACCGAATTCCAAACTTTGTGTTAGTTCTTAGAGAGACGGATACCATCAATAATTGTAAAGTAATAGAGTATTAATAGTGCCATGTTGCGCATAGATAGTGTCCCTGTTAGTGTTTTTGGTGAGCTTTGTCGAGGCCATCACTCTATCTATTAAAGCATATGAGTCCTTAACTCTATATTTGAATCTCTTAAATTAAACCATGCCCAAAGTAACCCAAAATATTTAACATAAAAAACCACCTCAACCACATAACTGTTTCAATATATTGTTCATAATTATTTCTTGTATTTAAAGTAACTTTCAATCATTTTAATTTTACCTCTTGCAAAATTCACCAGACTTGCTCTTTGTGAGACTAATTTAAAACGCACTTTTAGATATAATTAAGATAGATAGTTAACTTTGTGAGTCGTTTCCAGACAACCCTAATTACTATTTACCTTCGCATGATTTATGTCTTTAACCTCAGCTTATGTTCAGTTTCTCTTTAGTCTCTTTTAGATAGTTACGACCATGCAATGATCTCTATAAATTTTTCATCGCGTAATTCTTCGTGGAATATTTTTAACAGTGTTATTTAAAAAAGGTAAGTCTAATATTCCATCTCTGTTTCATGGGTCTGATCATATTATCTCTCCCAAGAATGAGGCAGAACTATTTTCAAAAAACTTTTTATCTAATTCAACTCTTGAATCATATGGACATTCTCATTCTATAATTCTGGTTTAAACAGGTTAACCCATTGTTAGACATTTAAATCACTCTGAATTCCGTTGCTAAAGTCATTTCTCAATTAAACTTTTCTACAGCTTGTGGTCTGGACAAAAATCCTGCTGTCCAGCCTTACAAAACACACCTTACAAACACAGCCTTACAAAAGTGTTCTCCAGACACTCTTCAATTCTCTCTAAACTATCTAATAAGTGCGTAACTGAATCTTTTTTTCCTGCCTGACAGAAAACGGCATCTGTGGTTCCAATTTTCAAAAACTCTGGAAAACATTCTGACTCCTCAAATAATCGTCCGACGAGTCTTCTTGTTATAGCAAGGTCTTTGAGTCTTTGATCAACAAATTTCTCACATCCTATCTTGAGTCTAAGAACTTACTGTCAGACAATCGATACGTCTTTGATCATCTCGTCCAACGACTGACTTGCTAGCTACTGTGACTAAAAGTTTCTACCGTACATTAGATAGAGGTAGTGAGACAAGGGTTATTGCTCTAGAGCTTTTTATAGTCTGGCATGTCTGGTTTTCTCCATTGACTTAATTCATATGGCATATCTTGGAAATTTTTTAAGACCAAACCCTTTCCATTTCTAGTAATTTCTAGGGTACCTCAAGGTTTTTGTACTTGGTCCTGTATTGTTTCTTTTTTACACTAATGATTTTTCTGGTAACCTTACATCTAAAGTCGTTCTGTTTGCGGACGACTCAAGTTTGTACTCCTGTCATTTTTCCTGTCAGTTTTCTCTTTTTGATTGCTTAGAATAATTTTGAGTCTGATCTCACTTATGTAACGGCCTAGGCCTTGCAGTGACTCATGAATTATATATGTAAAGAAAATGTTTAAAAAATAATTAAAAGAAAAACGTAGCCAAAAGGTTTAGTGTTCCTAACAATCTTAAACTTACTGGATTAAACATAAAGAAGACTTTATCAGTAAGTATAAGTCTGTGAAAAGTTAAAAGTTTTGTGATTTTTTGACTTCGATTTTTGGAAAACGATTGACAATTTTTAGCATATTTCCATTTTACTATCTATTTTTGTTGAAAAAAAATTTAGTAGACGTAACGCAATAGTTAACGTATTTGCCTCAGAAGCAAGCGGTACAGGATTCAACTCGAGCGGTGAGCATGTTTTCCGCCACCGGCAAAGAAGGAAGTGTGAACGTATTAACGTATTTACCATTACGACCTCTTGGAGAACCTAATATAAAAATTAAAAAAAAAAAATTGATTGTTACTTGAAATAAGTCACTTTAAAGAGGGTTTTCAGTTATTCGAAGTAAATTCTTACTCCCCTAGGAGGTTCGAATAACCGGAAGTTTACTGAACTTATATTTTCTATTCGAGCAATACTCATAAAAGCACTAAGGAAGTTTTTTGTGGTTAGCCACGCAAATATGATTACATTCTAATTATCGTATTCTCGTGTTGACTTTAGCCAGCACAATCGAATCAAGAAATTTTTCATTTTCTCTAGACACTGAAATGATAATAGCGCTGGTGACATCTCTTTTCAGGTACCATCAACAGAAATATGACAAACAAAACTATTATAGATTTTGTAATGAAGATCCCATATATGCCAGTGTTTGTCAACTCTTTTGGCGAACTGATGGTAATATGCACTGAATAGTTTTTACGCTAGTTTGCACTTAGTGGCGGGACCGACTATATTAACAATGCGTTTTAGCGCAGTTATAAACAGAAAAATCATTTGACCTAAAAAACCTACCCAGTTACGACTACAGATTCAATACATAGACGAAACTTTTCCATACTATCGCTTTTACTCACGAAGCAAATAGAAGCGATAGTGCTTTTAGAAGGAATCAATTTTTTAATTAACAAAAAATTTAAATTATCCAAAATAAACAATTAAATGAACTAATTATTTTAAGCGCTCTGAGTCAACCAAAATAAATCAACAACAAAACTACCAAATAAAATTTATAAAAAATCTGTACGCTAACCCAAAGATTTCATAAAATATTATTTCATTCAAACTAAAAGTTAAATGAAATGAAAACAGCAAACGCTGCTTCACTGTAGTTGTTGCATCATTTCAAAAAATTGTAAAATTGAATTTCAATTTAAACTGCTTGTCGTTAGCAGATCAGACGGAATAGCTGTAAGTTTTTCATAACAGAATGACTATGTTAATAAAAAATAAATGCAACTTGCATATTAGCAATATAAATGATTTCAAAAGGATAGAACTTTATTGCAAGTTATTTTACTAAATCCGATTATTACATAAGGTACTTGTGTTTTAATGACGGTGACTTTCAGCACAGCAAAGCTCGACTCAAATTATTACTTAGTGCTAAAGACAGCATTTCAACGTGATCTTTTTCATCATCTGAAACAACCTAAATGTTAAATGAATTTAAATATATATATATATATATATATATATATATATATATATATATATATATATATATATATATATATATATATATATATATATATATATATATATATATATATATATATATGCACACACACATATATAAGCCAAGTGAAAAACTTACACCTGATTTAATTATTTTCATATTTATATTAAATAATTCAAGTTATAAACTATTACAAAAAGGTAACATTGTGATAACAAAGGTAAATTTGTGATTTCTTATTCTGATCATTAAAACTGAAAAACGACAGTTACTTTAGGTGATGATAAAAACATCATTTAGTAACACAAACTTAAATATTACACAATTTTATATCACTATTCCGTGTAAGTTATTATTTTTAGCAGATAAACTATTATATAATATTTCTAATATGTAAAATGAAAGCAAGGTTTATCGCGTACTGTCAAAGTCTAAAGAGTGTTATTAAAGGAACAAACAGCTATAATGATTAATATATATATATGTGTATATATATATATATATATATATATATATATATATATATATATATATATATATATATATATATATATATACATATATATATTGTTGTTTTGATTATTTGATTATTTGATAATAATCAACTCTTTTTCGATTTGAGAGTGATCAATATAAAGTGAAATAATCACAAAATAGATCAATAAATAAATAAAAGGTTAGATGAGAAAAAACAACTTTTTTACGGTACTTAAAGTTTCATGCCGTTTTCGGCACTCATCAGCCATATATTTAAATCAAGAAAAAACCGTTCAAAAATACAATTAAAAAACCGTTACAAAATTCAAAAAAAACAATGGAATGAGTTCTGACGTCAAATAATTATAATACAAATAATAGCAATAATAATAATAATGATAATAATAATAATAATAATAACAATAATAATAATAATAATAATAATAATAGCAATAATAGTAACAACAATAATAATAACAATAATAAAAATATTATGGAAAAAACATCTATTCTAATCGCCAGTGTCAAGTTGAGAAAGGAGGAATCTGTTTCTATGTCTGCACTTAGAAACAATCTCACTCCTTTTATTTAGTAGATTAGTATTTTTATAATTTAGGATTTCATATTTTTCGGTGAGACATAATTTACAAGATTTGGATGTAGGATTATATGCTTTACATCGCCTGAGAATTTTCCACTTAACTATAGGAACTAAATTGGCTTCTTTTATTTTCCATACCTGCTTTGACAGCTCAGTATCATTTTTTGTATTTTGGGATGTTAAGAGATTTAACGTGGTTAGCGTATCTCAATTTAAAAGAAGTCTCATTTACACCGATGTAGGATTTTTCGTTAGGAGATGAATCACTAGTGGTGGTTACAGTTGCTTGGTATACAATGTTGCTTGTTAAACATCTATTGGACAACGGGCAGAAATTTTTATCTAAGCAGTTACAATTTTCTTGATTAGAGTTTGTATCGTTGTAAAATGTTTTTGTTGTGCGAATTTATGATCGATTTCACACTTGGCATACAACTGTAGCTAACTTTGACTGTGTTCCTGTTAAAGATTTTATGTAGTTTGTTATTATTAGGAAAATGTTTGCCAATTAATTTCAAAAAACATTTTCCCACGTTGGTGCTAACATTTTTGCTAAATGGAGAATTAAACCAAATGATGTTGCGTGCTCTGTTCCGTTTTTTAGTTGATATTGCTTTAGGATTATATGTTAGATTACATTCAAAACCAGACTTTAATAAAGCCTCATTATATAGAGGAACAGCATGTTGAAATATTTCTTTGGTAGAAGAA
>NC_061157.1:63550749-63733249 GCF_022113875.1 Hydra vulgaris
GAAGTATTTAATTAATTTTATACACATTCTAGTCACATTCACCTTAATAACTAATCACAGTTTGTTTTTTTATGTAAGAAAAACTTTAAGGTAGAGATTTAATAAATTATGTCAATATATAATGTTGTTTATCTGAAGTAATTATAATCTATAAGAAATATTTAAAATTGCGCAGCTTTGATAATGACACATGTTGTTATGCAAAATATTAGTCTTAAAAATATTTTTGTTGAAAAAACTTATTTCTCTCTTATTTAGGATTTATACTTCAATAAACCATATTGTGGTGAATATTAAAACACTATTCACCACAAATAACAAAAAGTAAAATGCTATTGGTGATAAATACTATTATTAAAACATCATCATATGGCTAATTATAATTAATAAACAATATTGCATTTTTTATTACATGCTCATGTTTTGTTTTGTAATTATGTAAGAATTCTAATAATTTCAAAGTCAATTATACTATTTTTATGTAAATTGTATACAATACAACTTTTCATCAATTTTAGAATTTACAAAAACGAACTTTTATTCAAAGTGTACTCTAATGCCAAAATCAAATTAGACATAAGCAAATACTAAACAATGTAATCATATACTAACTTAATAACTTTTATACATAAGAAATATGGTGAAAAAAATATTTTACTTTGTTTTTTGAAAGTTTTCTATCGAAACAAAGATGTAATTCTTCAAGACACTGCATCAACTCATATGTCTGCTCACTGTTAAACAAAAGCTAAAAACAATATAAAAATGTTTAAGAAAAAAACTAGCTGTAAAACTGAAAAAAAAAAACATTTAGGTTACTTAACATAATAATATTTACTTGTGAAAAACTTTTTTTTTTTATTGACTCAAGAAAATATTAACTGCATCAGATAATTTATTTATCAGATAAAGTTACAGTCTTTTTTAATCCACTTAACAAGCTTATTTTATTCCTCAATATCAAATTCAATATAAAATAACAACTTCCTCAGCATCTTAGTTAAAACAAAACATATATAGACACACACACACACACATACACACACACACACACACTCACAAATATATATATATATATATATATATATATATATATATATATATATATATATATATATATATATATATATATATATATTTATATATTTAACACAATAAAAATTAGTTACAGCTGCATGCCAAATATTCGATCAATAATTAATTCACACAACCAACAAATTTTGCGCAACAAACTTACCGATAATGATATAAACTGCAACTGCATTAATAAAACCACATGCCCGTTAAATAATCAGTGTCTATCAAAAAATGTAGTTTATAAAGCCACTTTAGAATCACCTAATACCAGTCTAACCAAAAAATCCTACATCGGAATTAGTGAAAACACATTCAAGCTCAGATTTGCAAACCATCTTAAATCATTTAATGCAACCAGGTATAGCAATGATACGGAACTTTCCAAGGAAATCTGGAAACTTAAAGACGCAGGTAACATGCCTATAATTAAGTGGAACATAATTAAAAGATGCCAATCTTTTAACCCATCTACAAAAAAGTGTAACCTTTGCATCAATGAAAAGTATTTTATTATGACTTTTGATAGCCGACTACTACTTAACAAAAAAAGTGAATTGGTTTCTGCTTGTAGGCATAGGAAAAAATTTTAACTAACTAACTTTGATTCCGGCAATTAGCAAATATCGGATCACGTACAATTGACATCAGATGCCGTTGCAAGGCTAAATTTGTATTTTTTATAACGGTTTTTATTTTGTACATCAATAATATGGCTGATGATTGCCGAACGGCATGAAACTTTTAGTTCCATCATAAAGTTGTATTTTTTTCATTTAAATTATTTTATTATATATATATATATATATATATATATATATATATATATATATATATATATATATATATATATATATATATATATATATATATATATATATATGTATGTATGTGTATATATATATATACACATACATACATATACATATATGGAGTCTGAAAAAATGACAAGCATGATAGAGAGAGACAATTTTAGCAGTTGCTAACTTTGCAATGTACATTTAGTTTCCATGAAAGGTCAGTAGTGAATAATAATCTGAAAAGCCATAAAGTAGAGGATGAACTAGCTCTTGTTGAACACTCTTGAATGTCAGTAACTGGTTGAACACAAGTAACTGGTGGTTGACCAATGCTATAGGAAGATAGAGAATTTGTAGGTTTATTTTAGGTGCATTATAATTTTTCAAATTAATTATTAAAATTATTCGAACTAATTTCATTATCTAGCCATATAGAATGTTTTGTAATAAAATTTCTGTTTATTTGTTCATTTGACACATCACTATTTGAGTATCACCAGCAAATAGTCTATTGATTTTGTATCACCAGATAATTTAACTGTTCAGAAATGTGATTTTAGCCCATTTAAAATGTAATTTAGTGAATGAACCCAGTTATTTTTCTAATTATATTTACTAAACATTTTTCAGATACTGGCCAGATTCTAGATTTATGCATTCTATTGCATTTCTAGTTTTTTTTTCTTCAGCTGGCTTGTATTTACATTGTA
This sequence comes from Hydra vulgaris, assembly GCF_022113875.1. NCBI lineage: Eukaryota > Metazoa > Cnidaria > Hydrozoa > Anthoathecata > Hydridae > Hydra > Hydra vulgaris. The sequence goes on from NC_061157.1 coordinate 63,553,334, forward strand.
ATTTCTTATATTTTAGTTTTATTAATTTGATTCAACTCAACCTGCAGTGCTTTGATTGGCTCATTCAACTCTCGAATCCTTTTTTTCTATTTTGTCTGAATAGTCAAAATTTTTTGTATTTATTGAGTAGTCAAAAATATTCATTTTTGTTTTGTTTTTGTTAAGTTGTCAAGAACAGCCATTTTTTTTTGTTTTTATTGAGTTCATTTCTGCACTTAGAATTTTTTCTGCATAAATCAATTGCTTTTCTCTTAATCCTGGTTTTTAAAAAATATTTTTTTGCAAAAATTTTTAATTATGTAACTTAGGTTATTTAATTTTATAAAATAGAATTATATATGTTTTGCTATTCTCATTCATTCATTGTATTCAAAATCAAAAATTAAAAATTCAGAATTCAATGCAAGTATTCATTACAGCAAAAAACTTTGAGAAATTTAATTTAAAAATATTATGGAAATGAAGCTTTCTTGCACTTCTACAATCAACTGTGTTTACCTTGTAACCTTATCTATATAAGAATCATGTCCTGTCAACGTAATGTCCTTCAATACTGTCCTTATGTAAAACAAAATGTTATAAAAATATTAATTTAATGAAATGTAATTAGTGGATTATAAAAAAATATTTATTAAGGTTAACTATTTATGATCATTTAAATACCTCTTCATGTTCCAATAAAGGAAGAGCATCAATTAAAATTGACAACCAGAATCTAAAAATTACAGAAATGACTATTGAAAATAATCTATTACAAAATTTTAAAAATTACTATTTAGTAAATCAGAAATGAATTTTTAACCTTCTATTTGAACATATATTTATACATTTTCATTCCTTAACAAACTGGTTTAAAAATTTTTAACTTTAATTAAAGCTGACTTGATTTAAGTAGTTTTATTTAAACTTAGTTTCAAATATAAAAATGCTTCATTATAAATCATAAAAATATAACCCTCCCTCCCTGCCCCAATACACAAATTTTTAGGGTAGCCAAACATCTTTAAAAAATAAGTTATCATTTATCATAACATATTTTTTACAAAAACAGTTAATGTACAAGTTAGCGTTGGGCTCATTACTTCCATATAGAATCAAAGTAATTGAGATTATCATTATAATCAGTGTAATAAGTTATGATAACCATATATAATCAAAAGTAATTGAGATTACGAGACCAAATTATTGAGTGGTTAATTAAATTATGGTTAATTAAATTAACCACATATAATCAAAATAATCATAAGTAAAATTTATGAGCAATTTACGAGAAATGTGAGCAAGTTTGTAATTAAATTAATAGTTTAAATTGACAAAAACTTTTTATTTTTTCTCGAAATTTTAAAGTTTATATTTTGATTACAAACTCTTTGAAAACTCCTAATAAACATTCATCACAGTATTACTTACTTTTTAGGCGCAAGATTTGAAGTTAGAAGAGATACTAATAAATTGCTTGCTTCTAAAAAGTTTCCATCAGCGTACAACTTATGAAAATCGTAGTATTTACCTACATACAAAATATATTTTTATATATTAATGGTATTACAGTTATAAAACTTAGGTATTATTCAACTTACATAGACTTTAAACAAAATGAAAGTTAACTTATAATTTAAAATATTATTCATTCATGCTTTTCATTCAGCAAATAAAAAAATGTTTACCTAAAAATGTCAATTTATTATGAAGCAGCATGGAAGATCCAAGATTTTCAATTAAATCACATTGTGTAAAACATCCAGTGTCTTTATAATAGTCTAAAAATCTGGAAATATTAAAAAAATGTTTGAACTCTAAAAAGAATATAAATTATTGAAAAAATAATAAATATTTGCATATCAACATATTAAAACTTTTTTCTAAATTTACAGAAAAAAACTATTTTAATTTAAAATAGTTTTTTTCTGTAATTTTAGAAAAAATTATTAATAACTAAAATAGTTACCAACTTCTTGTATTTATATATTTACTTTTAACATATTACTGTTTGAAAACAAAAATTCAAAAAACCTAAATTCTCAACAGATTATATTTTCAATAGAGACCAAAAACAAAGAGCGAACCCTTTATATCAATTAATGTATTTTCTAAATTTTTTGCCTCTATACACCAGTAGATGTATACGTCTGATCATTATTATAATACATCATATTATGAAAGTATATAAAAATGGAAAAATCAAAACAAAAATTTTTTATCAATATAAAAAACTCTGAAATTTGAAGTTGAATTTAAACATAATTTTAGATTGTTGAAATTTAAAACCTCATAAGTCAATTAAAACTATAAACGGGTATATTCAATAGCAAACAATTTAAGCTTCTGAAAAAGACCTAGAAACTATTTAATATATCAGTTCGTTTAAATTTTTATAGATATAAATGTGTCAAAAAAAAAAAATTCAGTATAACACCATGTAATAATATAATAAACTAATAATATAATTCTAATAACATATTAAATATTATAGTACTCACTGATCTGTAATTATTGATGCAAATGCTTCATCCTAAAAACATAAATCTCATATAATTATAATAGTTGCAACAAGATGCAATCTAAATCTCATATAATTATAATAGTTTCAACAAGATGCAATCTAATTCTCATATAATTATAATAGTTGCAACAAGATGCAATCTAAATCTCATATAATTATAATAGCTGCAACAAGATGTAATCTAAATTAGGAGTTAAGGTACACAACAAAAAGTTTTTTTAAGCATGCAAAAAAAAAAAAAAAAACACTATGAAAATATGTTAACTAAATGAAAATAGTTGGAACAAGAAGTAAGAGATAATCATTTGTGTTAATTATAATTTTTATAACATTTCCTAATACACCATTTACACCCAACACACTATTATCTGATACATCATATACACTCAACACACTTTTATTTTATTTTATTTTGATTTTATTTAAAATTGCATAGCATATAAATGAATTTTACAATTTTTCTTCATAATGTATCTGGAGTATTATTCTCTTAGGTTAAAAAATGATAAGTGGGAGATGTACTGACAATATTACTTACAAGGGTATAGGTTTTCAATACCATCTTGAAGTATTGGTAAATACTTTTAAACAAACGTTTTTTGATACAATGTAGTGTTAGTAGTATTGGTTTTATAGAAAAGAAACCCTGACAGCTTTCTTCCTTTGGTTTGAATTATTAAGTTTTTTTTATGTGCTGTGTTAGATAGGGTTTTTTTAAGTAATTTTATATAGGTTTTATAAATAAGCTCTTTGATATTGTAACAGATATTGATTTGGTGTGAGGTTATTGTATCAATCTTAATAACATGGAGTGATTGTTTGTGGAATAGTTGTAGCTCTTTTTTTGCTGCATTACTGCAAGACGAGAGGGGCACTGTACAGAGTGTGAGTGCATAGGATCTATAAATTTGAAGTAGGTTTAATTGAGTGTGACCAATCTTTTTAAGGCATTTTAATAAGTAGGGTACTGACTTAATAGAGTTATGAACTTTTACTCATTGATCATCCAAGTAAAGATTTTTGTTAATTAGGATACCTAGGTACTTGTAGTAATCAACTGATTTAAGTTTGAAGTTTAAAAAAATTGGCGATGGAATTGCAACTTGAGTAGGATGGAAACTCTCTATCGATAATAATTTGCATTTTAAATGATCGAGTTTCATGCCATTAACAGTAGCCCAGTTTGCTACGTCATCCACAATAGATTGAAGTAGGTTTATTTGCATCTTTGTCATAGAGAAATCAAAAAAGATGGCAAATAGAGAAATCAAAAAAGATGGTGAATATTGACATTGAGAAAATCAAAAAAGATGGCGAATATTGACATTTTATTGTCTCAAGTCTGAATCGCCAAACGATCCAGACTTGAGACAATAAAATCTTAGGTTAAAAATATTATTGTAAGTAAAAATGGGATTTGCAGTTTGATCTGCATTCATGGTAATAAAGATTAGGATATAATAAAATTTTTTATCTTTTCAAACATTATGATAACAATCATTTAGTTTATTGGCTAGATTTACAGAAATTGATGATTTATTTACAGACTTATTACATTGTTTTCCTTCTTTCCAAAAATCAGTGTTGCCTAATATGTATATATTTATTATAAAATATTTTTCTTTTAATGATTAGTTTTTTTACCTTTGCAGCTATTTTCCTCCATTAAATATACAAACCAACTTTGAAATATTTTTGACATAATTTTATTAGGCTTTAAATATAGGCGGTCATCCAAGGGGTGTTAATAAGTGTTAAAGTTTTTAGTGGTTAGCACAAATCTTGAGCAGCAAATATTGCATTGTAGAAATTGGTGCATGCAGTTTGGATATCATGATGCAACTTGACTAAGTTTTTTAGCTCAGTGCCTCTAATTAATTCTACTGTATCTCCTATTTTACCGGAGCAGTAATAATTTTACGCGGAGGGGGTAGGTATGTTTTATATAGATAAAATGATGGGTAACATAAAACAATGAGGTGATCAGAGTTACCGGGTTCAGGGATAGTTTGAGAAATGTAACATTTAGGTGTGTTACTTAGTATTATTATCAAGATTGCTAGTTTTCGAGTCAGGCTTGAGTTTAGACTAACTAATTGATGCGAACAAGAGATAAAATTGGTAGAACATCCATTTGATCACCGGTATAAAAAATTAGGGGTTTGTTGTTGGTAGCGCAACAACTGATTGCTGGTTCTATGAGTTTTGCAAGTTGAAAATATGCTTCTTGCCATGCAGTTAATAACCAGACTGGGACATATGCACAAATTACAATGGTAAGCTCAATGTTATGAATAGGTTTGTATGATGTGATTGAAGATAAATATGTTCAATTTTCTTTGAGAATCTTTTATCAACAAATATCAGGGTGCCTCCTCCAATTCGGTCTAGTCGCTCAAAGCTAGCAAAATTGTAGTTCTCATTTAACTAAAAAACGTTTTTGGCATTACATGACATACAGTTTAAATTATGTTTCAGTAAAACACACAATATCAATGTTAGAGTTGGCTTGGTATTGATTTAGGGTAACTACTTTATTACAAAGTAAAAGTAAGTTCCTTGTAAATATATTGGGTAGGTGCTTTATAAGGAGTGTTGAGTTATTTGGGTAAGGGTAGAGCATGGGTTAAAGGCACCGAAAACCCTAATGACTGCTCCACAGCAGCTGCCCAAATGAAATAGTGCTTCAAGGTTTTCAGAACGAAGTTTTTGCGGGCATTTCGATCCTTACATAGGTAGCACTCTAGTTCTTTTTCAGCAGGAGACAAATCAGGGCTTACCATGTATTTTTTGAAGATTTTGTGATTTTCAAGCATATGGGTGTTGGATAGGGCGGTCTAAGTTCCATTAGAACTGGACAAATGTTTGAAGATTTTTTCGCATTTAGACATTTAGAGAAGACGATATTTTCATTGGTGATTCAAAGAATGCTCAAAACGCCAGAGACACATGATAGTACCGGGAGTGTTGGATTGGTATCACAAGCTAGGGTGGCTGGTTCAGGAACACCAAATATTAGAATATTTTTTTCACACTTTGCCGCTTGTTTAAGCTCAACTTAGACTTGACTTATTTGTGAGGATATCTTTGGTTTGTTTTTAACAATGTTACTCCAAGATGGTGAGTCTGGGGTAACCTGTTGGACTGGAGTTGATTTTATCTTTTTCAATCACTGATATTTTTTGATCAAGTTTTTAAATTTGGTTAGCTTGTAAATCAATTATTGACCTTTGTTCAGAGATAATGTTCATAAGTTCCATTATCCAGATATCAAGGTTAGCAACTGTTGGGGTGGTATTTTTTACAAATGAGTAGTCGTTGGTGTCAATTTTGTTTACCATTTTATTAAAGTTAATTTTAACAAATTTTTTTTTATTGGTAGTTGTAATAACGATCATTAGTAAAATAAATCATCAAATTTTTTATTTTATTTTTGCATGAATCTATTATTTTAGGTATAGATTAGGTATTGATCTCATGGGAATAAATGTTTATCAGTCTGTTGAACACTAATTTACAGTTGAAGAGTAAGTAAATACAAAAGTTTCAAACATAAACAATAAACTATGAGTTTTACTGGAATGTACAAATTGGCATGGCCAAAAGTAGTCATCAGTGCACCCCTAATAAAAAGACCAAGATACTATTTACACTTTTATAAGACTATTCTTTTTCAGAAATGTTGTCTAGACCACTAGATGTCTACTAGATGTCTAGACCATTAGATGTAGAAGAGAAATAATTTTACTACAAAAGCAGAAATAATTAAAATATCTTACAATGATTAACTTGGTTGTAAAGTATCTCCTAAATGGTATGGTCACTAGAACCAAAAAATAAGCAAGAAACAAAAGATGAAATTTCATTGAGCAAAATTAACTTTTATTTTGATGGCTATAAAAATGAGAATAAGTGAAATAGAAATTAATAGTTTTTATCATAACATTTTAAATGTAAATAACAAGTAAAATGTTATAATGAACACAGCACACAAAATATTCAACAATGAAGTACCATAATACTTATAGAGTTGTTCTGAAATAAAAATTGAAAATGTTTAATTTGCTCATGTTGTGAAAATTTGCAAGTTTTAAGTTGACAAATATGTTTAAGTGCTTACAAATAATTCCTTAGAACTTTAGAATACCTTAGAGCGTAAACACCAAGAAAGAGCTACACCAAGTCTTTTTCTGCGTATTGCTTTCATGCCCATTACTTTACATATATCTCGAACTAAAATCAACATTTTATTATTTAATTAACTATATATTAAACTAAAAAAACTTGTAGAAAATAAAAATATCAACAATAATTGATTGAAGTCTACCATAATTTATAGTTAAATTTAACTTAATACCAGAAGTTGTGACAAGTAACAAATTAATTAAATTTTTAGTTCCTTTGAAACTTTTAGTAAACAAAAATTCCATTTAAAAAAATTTGTAAACATAAAATGTGTTTAATCTAGATCTTTTTAATTCAGCAAAAATACGGCTTTTGAGCTACCAAAAGAATTTTTTCTGAATATTTAAAATTTGCATTTGAGCTTTGTGTTGAAAAAGTTTTTAATAACCTTTTTTAAAATTCTTATTGATTAAAATCTTCTTTTTTTTTAAACTCCTTTGCCCTATTAAAAAAACCATTTTTTATTGAGCATGAAGTTTAAATTTTATTGAATTTATTTATTTGCAGTTAAAAAACTCACTTAATTCTGGAAAACCATGTGTTTTACATATATGGATCAATTTTAACGCTTTCTTTTCACAGTCTAAAGGTATCCTTTCAATATAAGCAGCAAGATAACCCCTAAAAAAAAAGTTAAAAAATAACACCTTAATAATAATAATAAAGACCTTATAAAAAAAACTTGCAAGTTAATATATTAAAGAAACAAATAAAAACAAATATTTTAACCTTCCATGAGTTGGAGAGTTGAGAAAGTATTCAGCTGCAGTAGACCATAAACTAAAATTATGACAAATATTTGTAAATAAGATAAATACTCCAGATTCAAAAAATTTGAATGAACATACCTTGGATGATTGAATGAACATACCTTGGGTGATTGAATGAACATACCTTGGGTGATTGAATGAACATACCTTGGGTGATTGGGTACTGTTTTAAAAATTTACCTTGGATGAGACATAAGACTTGCACTGTATTCCAATAATAAAAACTCTCGTAACTCAACACCATAGCTGAAAAAACAACAACGGTTTTCAACAAAAAAAAAAAAAAAGATTTAAAAAGCAGTTTTTCTTTACTACATGGAAGAATCTTTTAGTTAAAAAAAAAAAAAACTTACTCAATGTTATAGCTTTTTAATAAATCACAATGGTATAACAGATCTGTGAGATGCATTACAAACCACCAGTTTGGGAATATTTCACTGGATTAGAGTTATTGAAAGAAACAATAGTTTTATTATTTATTTTTTTTATAAAAAAAGAATACATTGTGTTTTTACAAAATGATATTTTTCAATGTTTATAGTTATAAACTACAAATAAAATTTATTACAGGACAAAAAATTTATTATAAGACATTATTACCTTGATTTTTCAACTACTGTATGGATATCGAATGATAATATTGACAAAACAATTTCATCCAATGCACTAACATTATCAATACCATTAAACAACTCTAAACAGTCCTATACAAAAAAATTCAAAACTTTAACTACATCAACACAAGTTTACATTAGACATCATAGTTTTTAATCATAAAAAAAAACCCTAATCTATTTCTTAGATTGAATCATACAAATAACAACATAAATCTCAAAAATAAAGTAAAAAAAAATCAAAAAATTTAGACAAAAAAATTCAAAATATCAAACTATGTGCTGTACACAATCAACAAATTTGGCATCGTCTTGGTACTCATTAACTATATTAATTAACATACAAAATAATATACAAGCATACCACTGCAATTTTTTTAAGATTGAATGTAGAAACAGTTGGCTGGGTATATAATAATTTTGCAACCATAATTTCATACCAAGATTCACAAATATTTCTATTTAAAAAAAAAATACAAACTTAAAGAACCAACATTTGTTTAAAAAATCTAATGTTTAAAAAAATCTACAAAAAATATGCATACACTAAATAGAACAGTACACCTAGAACAGTGACCTAGCTATATCTTTATATGATTATCAAAAGAGAAAATTTTTCATCAAATGTATTTCAATATATGACTCTTGTATATCAGTCATAACTTTTATTGAATAACAGTTACATTAAAAGTTACATTTATTTACAAAGTACACACAAACTCAAAATTATTAGTACAATAAAAACTTATTTCAATACTATAGAATTATTTTTGATAAATTCTAACAATATTTTTGCATGATTTTTTATGATACTAGACTGATGGAAATAATTATATTCATTAATTATATTCATAATTAAATAATTATATTCATTAATTATATTCATAATTAAATAATTATATTCATTAATTATATTCATAATTAAATAATTATATTCATTACAAATCATTTAAAGAAGAATGATGATGATAGTCTAATGACGATTTCTTAATGATGAATTTTATTATTTGTTTAAAATTGTTTTGATATAGCCTAAACTTATTATTTAATTTTTTAAGGTACAATGCCTATAATTATGCTTTTGCATTGAATCTATTATAAGAGTTTACAGTTTATTAGTAAAAATATTACTTCTTTTGTTAATAAAGTGTGAGTTGATTTTCTAAAATTTCCTTCAGATTACTTTTAGTCAATGTTAATTTTATTTTCAAAAGATGTCAAGAAAATATGTTGCTTTTTTAGTTCACTTTGTTTAAAATTCAGACAGTTCCATTAATTAGGATTCCCTCCCTGTTTATTAAGATCCCACTACACACCCACTCACCTTAACCTCCATTTATTAGACAGGTGAAAGTAAATCAAGAGATTACATTTGAAAAAAAAATAGAACTTCAATTTTATTGAAAAAGAAATTTATATAAATTTCAAGTATTCTGAAGAAATTGTTTTTGAAATAAAAAAATAATAATAAAATGCAAAAATACTTATGTTTTAGAAGTGCAGAATCTTTGCCACAAAGAAGCTTAAACAAAAAGAATTAATCAGGTTAATTTTGAATTCCATTGTTACTAGAGATCCCAAAGTACTCTGTCATAATTCATTAAATAAACATTGACTTCATTATAGTATAAAGTTATTATATTTATTAATATCATATTTTTATAGTATAAATTTGTGTTATTATCTATTTTATAAACTAAACAAAAAAATTTTTATAAAAAGTATGATAAAAATATTCAAACTATTTTAAAATTAACCTTGAACCATTAATTGTAGAACTATCAAAAGGTTTTATCAAATGGTTTGGGTATAGTAGTGGTATATTGTTTTTAAATGTGATCCATTTAAATCTTTTGAATCTATTAGCTTGAAATAAATTTCAATTAAAACCCAACAGTCACCATTTGAAAATCACATTATTTTAAGCATTTGATAATCACATTATTTTATTATTTAATCGCTTAAAACAAGATTTTTGAACCAATATGCAAATCAAATTGGATTAAATATACACTTTTAAAAATAGTTGTTTCCCTGAATGGAAATTCCTTCCTAAGGCATGTTTCCCTAATTGGAAACCTCAACAGAAGCTTCAACCTTGGAAACCTCAACAGTTGACAACACGCCTTAAAGCCTGCTGTTACATATAAGACATTTAAACTAAAAGTTAAATCATATAGATAAATATGTTATAAAGTGAAATTAAAAAAAAAAAAGGTTACATAAGTAATTTACGAAAAAGTATATATGCTAGTTGAAAAATAATTTCATATAAAATCATTTTAAACAAAAGTTTTTTAAGAAAAAGATTTTTTATAGAATAAAACATTTTTTCTAAACATTTTAAGCAATTTTTTATTGTAAAAAACAATAAAAGAAATAAGAAACCAATTCTTTTGATTTCCTTAGCAAAATTAGAAACAATCCAGACTGCTAGCTACACACTTACTTAAAGTAATTTAAATCCAGACCGCTAGCTGATATTTACTTAACTTAAATTCAAAACTAATAAACATTTTGTTTGTATTCTTATTTACATTCTTTTCAACCACTAAACTTTGTTATATTTTTGATTTAATAAATTGCCATATTTTTTTTTAAATTTTTTTTCAAGGTTCATGCATTTTTAAGTTATACTTTATTTGGCAAAAATAAAGTCTGAGGCATCCAAATCAAATGTGTGATTTTTCCAGTAAAACTACAAATGAGTGATTTTACTTATGACTAATCTTGTGCTCCATATTTTATGAAAATATAAGATCAACAATAGTGAAAATACATGAAAATATAAGATCAACAATAGTGAAAATATAAGATCAACAATAGTGAAAATACATGAAAATATAAGATCATATAACAATAGTGATTTTCTTTAACTTTCTTTAAAAGTATATACACAGTTTTGCATATTGTGATTTTGCATTCATTATTGTAAACAATAAATCCAAAACTATTTTTCGATTCATTGTTGAACAGTTATAAATAATCAAATGTAGAAACTGCAAAGCTACCTAAATTAATTCCTGAGCAAAGTTCAAAAAAAATCTGAACACATTGAGCAAAGTTAACTTCTCTTCAAAAATCTCAACACATTGAGCAAGGTTACCTTCTCTTCAAATATCTCAACACATTGAGAGGAGATATGAATGAGTTAATAACCTCATTACTCTTCTTTGCTTTCTTCTAGTTCTGAAATATTGTCCTGATAAAAATTAACTTTTTAAAAATTCAAGAAAATTAAAATTAGATAACAAGCTAAATCTATAGTAGTATAAAAGTGAGCTAAAAGGAAAGCTCACCAATGCATGGAGCAGAATTTTATAGAAACCTTTAAAAAATTAATTGTACAATAACCATTAAAAATTTTTTGGAGGCTCTCTCAACTAAACAAAACAACTCAGTTAACTTTGGGATCCCTTTTTTGTATTTTTCTTAATATTTACCTTCAACAAGATTTTAATTTTTTACGTTAGATTTTAAACAAAATATTAATCATCCATATTTACCATACATATCTCTTCAAGCTCTGGATATTGTGAAAAATCACCACCTTCTAAACGAGATTCACATTCTTTACTCCAAATATCCCATTTTTTTAAAAAATCTGTCACAGATTGACCTTCCTGAGCCTAAATTACAAATTTAAAGAAAAAAAGTGTTAAAAAATTCAATAAATAAGATAAATAAGAAGAAAAAAAAATCATAAAGTTTACTAAATTAAAATTTTTAATTTTTAATTTAAACTTTTTTTAATTTGTAATTGATAAGTTTATCCATATGTGAAGTTAAATAAATTAAAGTTATGCAATTATTTTAGCTGAAAATTTAAATGATTTTGTTTTCCTAAAATTTTTAACAAAAATAATTTAACCTTGTTTCAAAATCATATTGCGCGTGATAAATTGAAAGTAAAACAAAAGCAATTAGTAACATGTTAATAAAACAAAAACACTCAATAAAGACAAATTGCTTGTTGTTGATAATTAAGTTGTTTTTATCGTTGCAAACAATTTTTTACATGACAACATGTTTTGTTCTATTTGAATCAAAAAGTAATAACAATTTGAAAAACAATAAAACTTATATAAAAATCTTAAATTCAAACATGTACTATCCCAAAGTTTCCAAATGCAAAAAAGAAAGAAAAAAAAAACTTGTAGAGAAAAAATCAACAAAAGCAAGGTTTATCTGCATTTATTGCTTTAAATTTGCAAACAAGATTTTATATTTAAAAATTAGATGTTCATGGTACTTTAAACTTTGTGATACATCTATACTTGCCTGTTTTAGTTGAAACAAATTTTATTAGCAAATTCACCCTGAAATAGAAATAGAAAATACAAAGGCAAGTGTATTTAGTTATAAAAATTTAAGTAGCCAGTATAAAATTTTATATCGTTGAAATTTGAAAAATTAAGATCAACAAGAAATATAAGTATATGTCAACTAAGAAAAGAAAGCATTTCACAGGGTTGCCACTGTTATTTAGGAACAAAATTCCCTGATTTTCCCTGATTTTTTTGCCAAAAATTTGCTTTTTTCTCCCTGATTTTCCCTGATTTTTTGCTAAAATTTTTCTTTTTTCCCCCTGATTTTCCCCCTTGAAATTTGCTTGATATTTCCAGCATTTAAATGCCCAAACTTAGCATTAAAACTTCCCTAATAACCCCAGAGCATTTTATCCCCAATAAGTAATTAACCAATCAATTTGCTTAAAAATTAAAATAAATAATCAAACACTTCAATCAACATATGAAAAATTTCTCTCTCAATTGATGCTTGCCCATGACATAAAAATAAATATCAAAACTTTTGACAAAACCTTATAATCTACACCAACTTTATTCGTTTCAAAATAAAAGTAGATGAACTTTTCTCTAACAACTTTAAAAATTTTATGAAAGCTTGATCACATTTATTTGAAGTAATATGTGAGCAAAAAAGAACTAGATGTAGTACAGATTTTATCTGATGAAGAAGATCAGCTTTTTGTTTAGAAAGATTTGACACTGGATTGATGCAAGCAGTTGCTTCCAGAAAAGAAAATTGATTTAAACTTCTTTCTATTATTTTTTCCAGAATTCCAAAGATAATGAGACAGCACTCTTTTATGAATCTATGATGACATCCTGAGATAATGCATCCTTTTTCCTCAATTCGATAATGTCATATTCTGCAGCAAATCCTATTATCATTAATTTTAATAGCAGAAAGTTTTCCTTTTTTGTTAAATCATATTATTGAAGTTTCCTGCCATTAACGATGCTAAGGAGATCTTGTTTATAATTAAACCCATTAAACTTTCAACAGTTGAGAACAAATCTTCAAAAAGAAAGGGAATCATTTGAGCATTGGTTTGATATTTCAGTAAGATTTTCTGCAAAAAACTTGCAATGCAACCAAAAAACTTCAATTTAGTCAGAATTAACTTATCTTTTGTTCCCTCGAACCAGAGTTGTTAGTCCTTGACCTGAAAATTTTGGTCTTGGCATTGATTGTTTTGGCCTTAACCATAAACTCTTAGCCTTGCCCTTGTAACTTTTAGCCTTGATCTTGGCCTTGGACTTATAATGAGTGGCCTTGGCCTTGGTCTTGATAATTTTGGCCTTGTTAACAACTCTGCCCCAAACACTTGTCATAGCTCTTTCATTTTGGTTACTTACTTTTAGAAAGAGTCTCTCAATACTTGGTTATTTTTTTTAACATTCTCCCAAAAATAAACAAAGTCTATCTACAACTTTTTGGTCTACAACTCAGCGTGTAGAGCAAAATGCACAAGGAAAACTCTCACATTTAGTAACAGTTACATAATCAGCTCTTCTAGCTGAAGAATCATAAAAAAGGTTGTATGATGCTTTCATTAACTTCTTTATATTCCATTCAGCAGATTGAAAACCCGATTTGAAACCATGTATTAGATGAAGGTTACAGCTTCCAACGTTAAGAAGTTTAGGTAGCTCTTGTTGATCATGCTGCAATTCAAGAAGATTAAGAAGGGAACAGCTCACATTTGTACCTTCCATACTTAGTTGAGTCATACTTTTAAGTAAATTCTTTGCTGTGGGGTAACCTAAAAATTTCAAAGTATCTGGATTCAACACGATTTAAATTGCTGCTCTAAAACTGAATATTTAGATCCAATTGGACATTTTTGCCTATTATCAGCCATTTTTCAAACAAAGGATCAATTAACCATTTTTCTTTGAATTATGTTGCAAACATTAAATTAATGTAAACACAATATGATTAATTTTCTTTAAAAATGTTAAACATTAACCCTGGTACCCTTAAAAAGGAAGATTTTTATTAGAAAAAATTTAAAAACATTAAAGAAAAATTAAAAAGTTCCCTGATTTTCCCTGATTTTTTCCTAAATCAATCATTTCCCCCTGATTTTCTCTGATTGTATCTAAATTTCCCTGATTTTCCCTGAATTACCTGATTTCCCTGATTTGGTGGCAACCCTGATTTTAGGTTTAAAATATTTTCTTTAAAATTGAACTAATTGAACATTGAGAACAATAAGTTTATTCTGCATCATTGAATTTAGTACACATTCAGCTACCAGATAGTTCCAATTAAGTTACCAGACAGTTTCTGAAAATTTACCCCATTTTTTCTACATTCTAAGGTAGCTAACAACCTAGTGGATTTAATTCAATATATGGTTGTTTTGGTCATCTCAGAATTTCAAACCTTTCTGGTTTTAATTTCTGACAATTTACCACATTCTACTCCTAATGATACCTAAAATCTAAAACAACTAACAATCAACATTTTTGCAAAACCCAATGTTGCTGGAATGATGGACAAACTAAATATACATTACAGAGAGCTTTTGGTTGTGCAACTCCATTAAACTTGGTTTAAATTTTTAAAAATGACATTGTCCAGAAGCTTATAAGATATTTATGTGACACGAACTTTAAATTATGCACGACTATTTCTTTACTAGGTCACCCAACATAACTAGAAGCAAAAGCACTATTAAAATCTTCATAAACATTAAAAAGATTTTAAAAAACTTTTTATAAAAAACATTAAACTTTTTGCATGCAAATGTAGCTTCACTTCATCTTAACATAAAATCTTCTTTATATTGTATTGAAAATAAAGATGAGCATTGTTGGATGTTTAATGCAAATTCTTAATTTTATAAAAACTTTTCTTTTAAATATTAAAATAGCTTATTATTTTTTATTATCCACTATTTATAGCATAAAAATTGTTTTAAAAACCAACACCAAAAACTTGTTTAATGTTAATAAAAAACAAGTTTAATGTTCCTAAACAAAAATGATGAACGCAATAAAAATAAAAATGTTGAATGCAATAAAAACAAAAATGTTGAATGCAATAAAAAGGTACTATTTTTATTCTTTTATTCTTTTTTTGTTTGTTGAAGAAAGTCAAAATTTTCTATATTTTCTGTCTATGTTTTATCTTATTAATTGTTTAAATAAACTTTAATGAAAAAAAAACTTTTAAGCTTGATACATACTTATAAATAAAATTATCTGGAGTATAAATAATAAACTAAAGTATAAATAAAATTACCTGGAGTAGCGGCATTTTTGTCATCAACTCTTCAATATTTTCAAACGCCTAAACACAAATCATTTTAATATTGACCAGAATTATTTTCTTTTTTTGAAATCATTAGACAAAATTATTTCATAATAGAGGATCATTTATTATATAAATAATAAATGATCATAATTTATTTTTATTTCAGAACCAAATATTTTTTTATAAAGGACACTAAAAACTAAATCTTATTAAAATAACTGCTGCAGAATTTATTTAGAAATAAATATTTAAATGTATATTAATTATAAATTAAAAATGTAATAATTAATGATACGTTTGTGTTACACAAAGAAAACCTTACATCAAACCTTCCTTCATCTCGATACGGATGATGTTTTAAAAGATCACATACATCTGATAATCTTCCTTGTAACACTAAGCCATATATCTGCAGATTTTAAAATAAGATTTATATACAATTTTAACTCATACAAGTTACAGAATTTATTAAAATGTGCTAAGGTTAATTGTGTATCATTAATAAAAAACCCTTTGCTGATTTACTAAATATTTTTACTTTTTATTACTAATAGCTTAGCAAATAAGCAAAAAATTAAAAAAAAAAAGTGATAGTAAGCAAGCAAAGAAGTAAACCCCAGGCCTGTTTTATGTATGGGGTTGTCCATAAAGTACGTATGTCAAAAATTTTGAAATTTGACACCCCCTCCCCCTGCTAACTTACCTAAAAAAAAAATAAAAAAATCCAAGTTTGCCGACTCCAATTCCAATTTGCCAACCAAAAAAAAACACCTCCTCTGTGCCCCCCTCAGGACAGCCCTTGGCATGCAGGACTTTTTGATGTTCCAGATAGGACACTTTCACAAATTGTGCAAACTCCAAACTTAAGTATGTTTATACCTATGTCAAATGAGGAGACCTTGTAAAAAATTGGGATGGCGGAGACCTGTCAACAAATAGCCCTGAAACGCTTGCCTCCCTGGTCAAACGTGAGGGCACTTATGTAGTAAATTTTTTAACTTAACAATCTAAAACTAAATTCAAATTTATCGACAGATTTTAAATTTCGTTGAAAAATATTGTAAATTACAAAGGTTATGTCGATGCAAAATGTGCAGCCCCTCATTTATTTTATTTTTTGGGGGGAGGGGGTCGGAAAATTTTACTACATTAGTGCCCTCACTTTTGGGCAGGGTAGGGGATGCAAGCATTTGAGGGCTTTTTTGTTCCCAGACTACCGCCATAACAATTTTTGTGTGTGGAAGTGGTTTATCTGGAACATCAAAAAATCCTGGGGACGCCCATGTATGTGTGTGCATAGAGAGAAACTATACCTTCTACTCCCTATACAATACATCTTTTTATGTTGGCAAACTAGGACCTCTAATCAGAATTTTAACTTTTCTATTGACTAGCAGGTTAATTATGTAAAATTAGAAAACCGAAGTATGTACTTTTAAATCGATGGACGACGATGGACTTTATGGACGACCCCTAATGCTTTTTGCTAACATCATACTAATACTGTTGATAAATTTAATTGTTGTTAACACCAAAAATTACTTTAAATTCAAATAACTTATTTGTTGAAATTAGGACTTTAATTCTTTTATTTCACAAAGCCATTGGGATTGACTCAAAAAAATTAATAATAAAAAAAATTCTTACAGTATTCCAATATATTGGGTCACTATATGGATCATCTGTACTGAGGAGTAAATGAACAGAATGGTTTATTCCATCAAAATGCCACTTAACCCAATTCAACAATGGCTTCATGCAATAACCTCCTAAATATCAGAATAATGAAATGTTATACTTTTCCTCAGATTTAATTTATAAACTACCAAACAATAGTAACCAATCAAAACTACCAAACAAAACTAGTAACCAATCAAAACTACCAAACAAAACTAGTAACCAATCAAAACTACCAAACAATGGTAACCAACCAAAACCCTTTGTTCCTTTAATATGTCTAACAATATGTAATTGTCTAAACATATTGAGAATAAACTATTACATGATATTAAAAGATTAAAATGCAAAAATCTTTTCAAATAAGTTAAAATATCTAAAACTTGATCTTGAACTTGCTCTATTGATTAAAAACAATCAAAAAAAAGTTTTTATATAAAAGAAAGGGTTTACTATGAAAAAAAGGATTTCATTAAAACAAAAACAAAAAAACCCAAAAAAAGGAGAAGGGATGGGTTCTATATTAAAAATTAAAGCTTTGCTATGAAGGAAAAAAAAAGTTTTTTTGAAACAAAAAAAGGGTTTTGATATTAATAATTTAAAAAGTAATAACCATCTATATCATTTTAAAACTAAGAGTAAAAAGTAATAAACATATAATAAGCTTGAGTTATATTTACACTCAACCAATTAAATATAAAAAGCAATATAATGTTAAACCAAAAGTTAAACTACCAAAAGTAACAGATAAAATCTTACCTGCTTGAGATTCAATAAAAAGGCCTTCGCATAAATGCCACAACAATTCCATAATAATTAACAAATCCAGCTAAAAAATTTGTCAAAATTAATTTGAAATGAGAGATATAAATTACAAAAATAATTTATTAATATATATATATATATATATATATATATATATATATATATATATATATATATATATATATATATATATATATATATATATATATATATATATATATGTATCAACAAAACATAAAACTCTTGGTTTTATGTTTATTTAAAAATAAAAAAAGAACAAAAAACATTTATTTTCTACAGTTGCGAGTCCTGTTTTCAAATTTCTTTCAAATAAATTTTTTTCTTAGTTTTAACCATTATAGAATTAAGTACCATTTAGTAATTGTTATTATTATTTTTTATTCTTTATTCTTAACAACAATTTTTAATTTGCAACTTAAGGATATGTAAAGAATAATTAACCTTTATAGTTAATTTGATTTATACTCTTAATTGTTTTTTTTTTAAATCTTAAAACTATAATATATAAATAATATGATAATATATAAATATAATAATAATAATATATAAAAATAAATCTTTTTTTGATAATTATTTAGCTGTTTATGGTAGTCTCTAATTTATTGTCAAGTAATTTATTAACTGATTAAAATAATTGTAATTTGAATAATTTTATCTTTCAATTTATTCATGTCATGATTTTATCACGAAATTTTAATACAATTTAAAATGCTGTTCATTAAAATTTTTAGTTCATAGTTCCCTCATTTAACAGTGTTGAGTGTAGTAACCAACAAAGGAACTTGCTCAGAATAAATTTGGTCATTTTGTCAACCTCAGGTAAATAGTCTAGGTATACTTGCCATAACTAAAATGCTTTTTATTTTTCCGTTAAGTTTTCACATTATTGTAAAGTTAGCATCTGATAAGCCTCTCATTATCGTGCTTGTAATTTCCATACTCCTGATTCCATTCTCTATGTTAATCTCTTATTTTCCCCTATATAGTTCTTTTTTTTACTCTACTGTTGGGCTGGTACTTCTAAAAATACCCTCTCTATTTTCTTGATAAAATCCAAAAATGTATTGCAAATGTAGTTCGATCTGTAAACATAATGCAATTGTAATTAGCTTCAGAATAGAAATATAGTATTTCATATAGAAATGGAGTTTCCTATCACATTGCTGCAAGATTGCATCTCCTTCACATTTTTACTATTACGATTGCTGTTCAAGCAAGCTAAAATGTCTAGTTCCATCAACAAAAACCTATTTGTGCTTGACTTTTCATTCAGCAAAATTGCATGCTTTTACTGTATCTGTCCTTCCAAGCTATAATAACTATTGTCTAGTTTCTTTTCTCGCACATCAATGCAACAAAAGAAACTCATTCTCTGGTAACTTCTAATTTAAATAGTGGTTGCTCAGTAAACTTGTCGAAAGTGAATTAGTTTTAAAAAAATCTGCTTTAAAAGAATACACAAGATATTTTCATATAAATTTTTTAGAAAACTTTTTATAAGAGAAAAATATTTAACAGGGTGCAGTGAAAGCATTGGTGAAAATTTAAAATTAAATAATTAATATGTAATAGCAACCAAATTTTTTTTTATTTTAATTCACATCCATAATTAAATGTCATAAACTCTTCCAAGGACGCCAAAGTTATTTAAAATGTTTTTTTTTTAACACCACATTGCAAAGATATCATCAGTTATATACATTTTAGAGCATGCAGTAGGACATTTTATTAAGTTTTTATGATCTTTTATTATGGAGTACAACGGTTTGAATAAGTATGTATTTTACAAAAATTTTCATAGGTCACCTTAAGACAACACCAACTTAATAAATTGTTCTGTAAATTTTTGTTTTATTGAGGTGATACCAATTCCATTTCAATAATCAAATAATTATTAAAAACCCAATTATATTTACGTTATTATAAATTTAAAATATTACTATATATATTACAGTTTCTTTTTGTCTTTTTAAAAATAAAACCTTAAAAAATATGTGAACTTACATCCTTTGCAACTAAGTTTTTTATAAATTTTAACTTAAAAATTGTAAACATAATAATCTTGTTAACTTAAGATTATGTAAATAACAAGTTATGTTTACGAAACAAAAAAGTTTCATGTTAACAATAACCTAAAAGTAACACATTTATTTTGCATAAAAAGTGTTCAGTTTTCTAATATGCATCATAAAAAAATTTCTCTTTAATTTTCAAATAATGGTAGAATTAACATAAATAACTTAATTAAATAAAATTTATTAATACATTAAATTTTATTTTTTCAATATTAAGGTTGCAAATTTTTTTGATAATAAGAGGTGTAATAAACACAAAAATTATGATTTATCAACATTTAATAAGTATCGGCTCTGATTACACCCTCAGCTTTATTATACTAAACTCAGTCATGGACAAAATCTACCCCTGGGCATTGACTCTAACTGTTTCACAATAATAACCAGGGGTTTCAATTATGGTTAGATCTAAATAAGTATCTAAATGAGTAAACTCATAAAAAATTTACATATTAATATGTGAAATTTATTTAATGTTGCATGTAAACGTTTATGAATATTATATTTTATTTATAAAATTTTTATTTTTGTTTATACTAATTCATTCCCAACGAGGGTGCAAGCAACCACTATTATATAAGAGTTTTTTTTTATCTACCAACATTGACCATTATAATGCAAACAGAATTTATTTAATTCTATTGTTATATATATGTAAATGCTCAAATATTTACAACTAAGTAAAAAAAAAAAATCTTTTGACTTTATTGTTAACTAGATAATAAATTTTAAAAAAATCTTTTACAAGGTATAATAAATATTTCTATAAATATTTAATGTTTCTATAAATTTTAAAATGATTAATACTCTTTGGTTTGCACAAAAGGTTTTAAGTAAAGTATTAGTTACAAATAAACTATATTTTTTTATAAAGGTCTATATATTATGCAACCTTGAATTTATTTAAAAAACCGAAGTAAAAGATTTTAAGCTTTTGTGAAATTTAGCGTTCTATAATTTAAGAATGATCCCAAACCTGTGTTTTCATATCTTCAGAAATCACTTTATCTCTTTCTAGTTCTAAAGACAAAAAATATATTAAAAAACTTTTAAACTCATGGTAACAAACAAATATTTATGTAATAAGTTTATTAGCAATAAAAACACTGCATCATTATCCACAATCATCATCATCATGCTTATGACAATAATCATCATCTGATCATCTGAAAATAATGGTTCATTGTGATCATAATCATGATCATGATGACAATTATTAACAACAATAACATTAACTTACTTATTTTTTCTCTTAATTTTACAACACATGACTGAATAACAGCTCTATACTGGTGGCTTATTTTCAACAAACTAAATAAATCAAAAAATTTCTTAAAAAAACCTGTTGAACTTTTCAATAATTTTATTCTTAAAAACAAAATAAAAACTCACACATCTAAAGTTGGTTTTTCTTCTTCACAACTTTCTTGCAAGCTTAGGAATATTTCTACAACAAAACCAAAAAAATAATTCAAAGGCTTTTCTCATTTAGAAGTATGTAAATAAAACTGCATGCTAAGTAGCCTACTATGTAGCCCAATTGCACCATCATTTAATTTTTTTTAAAAAAAGTTTTAACAGAAGTTTAATGTATTATGCATCCAATTCTAGGCTTTCACAGGAAGGCGTGCGATTGCACGTCTTTATATGACTAGGCAAATCAAATTTTGCTAAGAAGATTTGATCGCAGCTAATTCAAAAAACATTTTAAAAACACGCTAAATATTCTGAAAAAGTGAAACTAATTACATCAAAACTTCTTAACAAATGTTTTTATATTAGTGAAACACATTTAAATAAAGTAACAATTTACTGATGTTTTTTTTTTAAATATAATTGACAGTTGTATATATTTTTTTAATTTATAATATATAAATTATTTAAGTGTGCATTTCTATAGTAAATGTTATTAAAAAATAAAAAATTGTTTTTTTTTTATAAATGATGACATTCCAAGGGTTGAATTAACGCATCGCGATTTGCGATATCTGTTAAATTATCTGGTCTTCAAAGTTTCAGTTTATGGAAAACCACGAAATTTACGGAATAGGCGAATAAACTTTAATTTGTTTGTGAAAATGTTATGAAAAACAAAACATTAAATTTATGACTACAAAAGTATTAATACTACAGTGTTGTTACTTTTATAACACTCTTTTATGTTACATTTATAGTTTATTGTTTGATCAAACAACACATAATCAAGATATTATAAATAAAAATGATTTAGTTAAGTAATTCCAAACTTTAATTAAAGTAGTAATGCATCTTGAAAAAATACAATGGATATTTAAACAATGTTAAAAACCTCAGCAACTTTTATGAATACATATTTTTATAAACAGTTTAGCATTTTTAAACATCTTACTAACGGTCCGGAAAAAACGCGCGTTCACTTTAAAATCAACCAATAAAAAAACTGGTAATTTTCTTATTAAATCTATATTAAAAGGGGAGGGGGGGGAGGAGGCTAAAAACTTAAATTTTGTTTTATTATTTAATCAATTAAATCATAATAAAAGTAAAGACAAAAAAATATATTTCTAAATATACTTCTTTATAAGTAAAATTTATTAAATTGAACACCTCTGTTTTTAGTTTTAAGTAAATGTCAGTACTACTCTCAGTGGCGAAACTGCGGGGGAGGGGACGGAGGCAGGGTTGGCAAAAAAACCCAACCCAAAAAAACCCAAAAAAACCCACCTTAAAAAAACCCAATAAAACCCAAAAAAACCCAAAATATATTTGGGTTTTTTTAAAAATGACCTATTTTACAACTGATATCTCTGATTTTAACACTTATAAATGCTTTATTATCAGCAAGTGCAACCTTTATACTGTAACTACTCTTGTAAACACTGTATTTATATACATAATGGTCTTTAGAATATACCCAAAATTGATCAATCTGTTTTTGTAGCAAGTTGGTTATTTATTATTTTTTTAAAACATTTAGCAAGTTATTATAAATGTTATTGAAATATGTATTAAAACATTAAATTAGTTAAATACTTATAAAGGAAATAAAAATCATTCTATTAACTAAATTTCAAGACATTACTAGTTATTTAGTATCTTTATTCTCCTCCCGAATGTCTATATTCCTTTATATTGGTATTTGATCTTTTTTTTTTTTTATGTTGTTAACTGCACACAAAAAAATACAAAGCCACAAGCAAAATACTATACATAAAAATTATTAAACTTTATTTACAGTTTAGAAATGGAAAGTTGTCAGGCAAAAAAAAATACTACAGTTTACTAGATTTGTCCTTAAGTGCATACAACTTAAAAAAAAATTAAGTTATGTGCAAGCAAGCTTGCAACATGTTTGCTCATTCAATGAGAGAACATGTTGAAAACTTGTATGCATTTCAAAAGGACAAGATTTGTTGGTAAAAATGACACTCGTGCTCATCTGTCTTTTGACAGGTTTTGAATATTTTGCATTAGCTACAAGTTTACAACATGTACCACCAACAGGGGTGACTATGAACAGTGGATTAAAAATTAACATCAGTATCAAGTTGCTAAAAGGTGAAGAAACACACACACAATAGAGCTATATAATGTGTTACTTTGATTCAGTTTGCAATTTGCATTGCAAAACTGAGCCGGTAAAACATCTTCAAGGAAAAAAAAAAAACTTGGTGGCGAAGACACTGTATGGTTCTTAAAAAATTTACTTTATATATATTTAGAAACAAAGTTTAGGCAAAAATCCATTTTTTGCCAGTCCAGTTGATCAGGCCGATAACTTTTCCAGGAAGCTGGACAGTATAATGTTCTGATAAAAAAAAATGTAGTGATTAGGCTAGCAGTTTTCTTCTATGATACAAAAATGTTTAAAAAGTGTTCATAGTCATCCTGATTGATAATAACTTATAAGGTTGCAACATCATGTTGCAAACTTGTTGATTACACGTTGTAAACTTGTGCAAAGTAGTTTTTGAAATGATATGTTGAACATGTTAGTAAAAAAAACTAGTTTGCAACATTTATATTGTCTTACCAACTTTGAATAACTCAATTGTCATGATTTTTACACTGATTTTATTTTAGTCAAAAATATTCAGAACATGTTTTTAATTTAGAGCAATTAATTAACATCATTTATAGTTGATGAAGCCCCTTTTTGCACTATAGGTAAAATGTGCTAGTAGACTAGTAGCAAAACATTTGGCTCACAACCAGAAGGTTGGGGTTCAAATTACCTCTGCTGAAATTACTGTTTCAATCTATTTCTCCACACAGCGCCTTTGTTTAAAAATTTTAGTTGTTAATGTTGTTTGTTAGTAAAAATGGTAATATTAAGGATTGAGACAAAATATTTTTAAAAAATGAGTTGCTACCTTGACTTAAATGGTCATTGGAGCAATAGGGAGGTGAATTTATGAAATTAAAAAAAAAAAAATTATTGTACTCATACAAATTATAAAAATTTGGTATTTTGATCGATTTTTAAAAAAACCCAAAAAACCCATAAAACCTAAAAAAACCCAATAAAACCCATTTGGGTTGGGTTTTTTTAAAAAACCCTGGGTTTTTTCCAACCCTGGGCGGAGGGGCTTTGGTTAACAGACAAAAAGTGTCCTGATTTTAAACTAATTTTAGGTTGCATGGGCGATATGGGGCTGATTTTGAAAATCGTATTATTTGTTTATAACAAGTCACTTGTTATAAACAAAAAACTATATCTCAAAACAAAAATTCAGTGAAAATTGGCCTTAAAATTAAAAAATATATATATTGGTAACCAATAAATAATAAAACTTTCATTGTAAATCCTCCCCCTTTTTTTATTATTTCCTCCTCCCATTTTATACATCCTAAAATTAGCTTAAAAATAGGACACTTTTTGTCTGCTACCCCCCCCTAATACATTTAAAAAGATAAACAAAATTTCGTTGAAAAAAAAAAAGTTTAAGAAAGCTGTCACAATTAAATAAGTTTGATCTTAAATGCTTTTATATTATCGAAAGACTTTTCAATGAAGTAACAAAACACTTTTAATTAATTTTTAAAATAAGTGTTAATAAACTATTGTTTTTTCTATTTATATAATTATGTATTTTTTATGAGTAATGTTTATCTTTTGAAACATATTGAATAAATAAAAAAAATTACAAATGTTAAAACAAAGATTGAAATGGTTTTTTAATGCATAAATTAAATAGACTAAGCAGTTTGATGAATTTTGTTTTAGTTGGGTTTTATATATATTTATTTTTTTGTGTTCTTGCTTTAACTAAGTACTTTTTTTATTTTCTCTTTCGTTACGATTTTTTTTCTTTTTACAATTTTTTTTAGATAAGTTTAGGTAAGTTTTTGTAGCGCATTTTTAAATTTTGAAAATATGTCAAAAACCACGGTCAAATCGCTAATACATTATTTTTTGCGTAATCATATAAAGACGTGCGATCGCACACCTTCCTGTGAAAGCCTGAATTAGGTGTAACTTTCTTTTTAAGTACTCTTTTAATTATACCACTAAGCAATTTATTGGTCCAGTATTAACAAAAAATTATCACGAAGCTTGCACATTTTCCATACCTTTATGTTCTTGTAAAACACTGAATAGCAAGAACTAAACCTGTAGAAATAAGGTATTGTACTACGAGTCAAATTAGTTCTAAATTAATTGAGTTTTTTGTTCTAATAATCTCCACTAATAATCTTTATTCTTAATTTAGCATTATCAAACTTACACTTGTCAATCAAAATTTTATTGATATCAACATCTTTTTTTAAAAGATGTTTAATGTTAAAGAGCAAAGAATTTGTAAGAGCTGTAGCTTCCTTTGTATTACTTTGTACTGACACTCGCTACTTACTAGTTCTATAACAAATCTCGAAGTTTAACTAAGTTACATTTTCTGAAAGATAAATTATTGGTTGCCATTTGTCTTCATCCTAACAAAACTTATGAAAAAATAAAAGTTTTCCATTTGATTTACAAAAAATATTTTATGCAATTATAAAAAATTTACTTTTGTATTTGATGTATTTGACCACTTGTTTCTTCATATGATTTTACATGTGATATTAGGGATTCTGTTTTATTAAATACCCTATAGGGTATTTGTTAATATTTTTATTTTTTTGTTTCTTTTGACAGCAAATCATATAA
Organism: Hydra vulgaris; assembly: GCF_022113875.1. Lineage (NCBI taxonomy): Eukaryota > Metazoa > Cnidaria > Hydrozoa > Anthoathecata > Hydridae > Hydra > Hydra vulgaris. The sequence continues at coordinate 63,579,643 of NC_061157.1, forward strand.
TAGACAAAAGTTGATATGCACTCTAATGACTGATTTTTTTTCTAATCACAAAGATAAAAACTTTGTCTTCAAGAGCTTTTTTTGCACTCAATATCTTGAGTGCACAAAAAGTTATATAAATCAATATTTTTTTGTTAGAAAATACTTTACTGTCTTAATATAAGTTACTTTAATCTACTTCAGAAATTACAAAAGAAACTTTTTATAATGTTAACCAGGTAATCATACTATTTGTAAAAGCTACAACCATTGATAAAAAATATATATTCTTATAAATTAAATATAACTTTAAACTTAAATGCTCAAATGCATGTAAAATTTTTATTAAAAACTACATTATATTATAGATTTACTTATTAATTCAAATATAAATACCACGAGTCTCGTTGAACAGTTTTCTATTGATAGAATTTTGTGAACTTTGTGCACTCCAGTGGATTTCACGCATCATCTGGGAATCATTTGTTGAAAAATCTGCTTTAAAATATAAATTCACATATTAATTTTTGCTGAAAAAATGTGTAAAACAAAATTAAGATGAAAAAAAAGATCAGATGCTCAGTTTGTGTATCAGGCCTTGTTTTAAAGCGTTACACATAGAGCAATTTACGTACGCCCTAAGTGAATTTACGTAATTCTTATAATTTTTTTGCTTTTAAATTATTCTATAAGCTAATACTTTAGACTTAAAGCAAAGATCATAATAATATAATTTTATTCTGATAAAAAAATATATAATTTAATTTTGATTTAAAAAATATATTTAAGTTTATTAAAATTTGTTTGGAAAAATAATCTTTGCTTTCACAACAAAATCGTTAATAAAATAATAAACTTTTAATAAACAAAGTAAAAAAATTAATGTAATTTTTTTATTTGTTACTATTTTTTATCTGTTATTTTTTTTAAATAAAAAATCATTTGCAGTTGCAAAGCTGTAATTAGAAATTTAAGAAATAATCATTTAAAAGTTCAAAAATTTAACATATTTTAATTCATTTATGCAAATGTAGAGAAAAGAAAGAAATTTGTTAATATTAAACATTTTTAAAAATATAATATTAAATTTTATTACTTAATATTTAAAAAAATAAAATAAAATAAACATTCCCTTATAGTAATAATAAAAAAGAAGTTAAATAACATTTAACTCGTTTTGCAGTATTTAATATTATTGCAGTAATTTAAAAAAATTAATGTTTTTAAAAAATAAAAAAATAAAGAGAATTTTATGACATCAAATTCACATTAAGCTATTGTATTAAGTATTTTGTAATTTAAAACAAAGCAAGCTAACAACAACTAAAGAAACAATTTGATATGATTCAGTTACATTACTGTCAAGTTATCGCCTTTTTTTTTTTGATTTTTTATAATTCTTGTTTTATAAATAATAAATTTAAGTAGATTTGATCAAGTTTTTTTTTTTGTTTTACTTTTTTTTTGTTTTAGAAAAGACAACTGGCCAACACTTAGTAATAACTCTAAACTATTTAGAACAACATCTTTAAAGAAAATCAGGCGATAAAAATTTGGGGATTCATTAAAATCTTGTAGTAGTGTAAAAATGAGCAAGATTTGAGACTTGAGGTTGCACACGCTGGATGTTTCACATGAATATGCCCTCTTTCTAACTTTAATATAAGTTATTCTTTTACTTTTGCTTTAGTTCTTCTTTTCAGTTCACTAGAAATCAATTTCTTCCCAGGTCCAATATAAACAGAAAGACTAGTGATGGATAAATATCTATTCTTAGCTTTCAACATATTTTAAGAATTACTCAAAGATTAAAAATGAAGAACAAATTAAATAACAATAAAGCACTCAAATAAGTTCTTATATTAATGCATTAGCTTTTATGGTGGTAGGCAAAGTCAAAAATTTCAATTTGGCACTGCACTCATTATGAGAGTCTGATATATAAAGACTGAAATATTTTATACGTATTTAACTTTATTTCATTTCAGTAAAACTAAAATGTGAAAATTTAGGTACCAAGATATTTTCTAATTAAAAAAAAAAGTGCTTTAAAGCAACCCTACTTTGAAATTTAGTTTTACATAAAAAATACACATCTTCCTAAGCTTAAATTTTATTATTTTTAAATATACGATTGTCGCTGCACCTTTATGTGCAAAACAGTTGCTATATTTCTGCTTTATATTTAATACACTACTAGTTGTATTAAAATGTTTGCCAAATTTATTATTTTTTAATTGATACCATTTGATAATAATTTTATCGAAAAACATTAAGTTTAATAAAATAATTTTATCAAAAAATAGTAAAATAAGTTTAATGATTGAGTTAAGATTTTAAATAGTTGTTAACTTTATAAAACTCAAAAGAATTGAAGTTGTTATAACTCGAGTTTAACACAACCAATCAAAAGAGCTAGAACACTCAACAATCATGTTCACTTAATGTTAAATAACAAATATCAAGTTACTGCTGAGGACCAATTACTTGGAGGGAAAACTGATGATTATGAAAACCATACATTAAATGCAGTGTATAGCTTCAATTTATTTATATTTTCTTTTACTTTCTATTGATAAATGTTGTAGTTGACATTACCTTCAACTATGACATCGTGCTTGATACATCTTAAATGTATCAAGCACAATGACAGACAGTTAAATAATCATTTTAGCATAACTGCCTTTTTTAACATAATTTGCCAATATGTTTTTTTGATACAATATGTTTTTATTGCCAATATGTTTTTTTGACACAATTACTGATATGTTTTTTTGACACAATTGCTGATATGTTTTTTAGAATTGAAGCCTCTAGAAACTAAAAGTTGTACATTATTTGTAAATGATAAGGTTTAATTAATTAAATAATTGCTAAAAAAATTAATTGACGCGACATCACTATTTCGACTAACAAAATATCCTAAATGATATGTCTAATTTAGGAAAAATATTTAAGAAAATGATGCACGTAAGACTATATAAGTATTTGGAGACTTTTAATTGCATTTATAAATTACAATATGGATTTAGACATTCAACTACCTATGCACTTATTGACTTTACAGAGATTATCCAAAAAGCCCTGATGAAAATAAATTTGCTCGTGGTTGCTTGTGTTTATTGACTTGCAGAAAGTATTCGACACGTTAAACCATGGTATCTTTCTTGCCAAATCAGCATATTATAGAGTTCGTGGAGTTCCTCTTAACTGGTTCAAATCTTTAAACCATAGACTTCAATTTGTAATTATAAATAAAACTATCTCATCAATCCAGCCTATTAATTCAGGAATCCCTCAAGGATCTATCCTTGGGCCTCTTCTATTCTTGGTATACATTAATGAATTAAACACATGCCTCAATATTGTATATACTTACCATTTTGCTGATGACACTAGTTTGCTTATAATTGAAGACTGCTGAAAAAGTTCAAGATAAAACTAATGAGGCCATAGCATCAGTTCTCTAATGGCTGGAGCTAATAAAATCTCACTTAATGCTAAAAAAACCCAAATAGTAGTCTTTAAAACCAAAAGTCAAAAAATTAATAAGCAATTAAACTTTTATATTAATGGAGAGATACTAAATTCTTCAAAATCAGGAAGGTATCTTAGAATAATGCTGGATGAAAATCTTTCTTTTAAATACCACCACACGTATTTACAGTCAAAGTTGAGTCGATCTATTGGTATGTTGGCCTAAGTAAGGCACTTTGTCAACTTAGAAACTGTAACCAGTATTTATTATGCCATATTTGGATCTCACATACAATATGGTTGCCAGATCTGGGGACAAACTAAAAATCAATCCTTTAAAATATTTCCTCACTACAAAATAAAGCCATTAGAATCATCCACTTTCAGAATTTCATAAGTGTCTTGTTGTTATATAAATTATCACAGGTTATAAAACTTCACGACAACATCAAACTTATGAATTGTACCTTTGTATGGGATTACTTGCATGGTAGACTCCTAATTACTTACACTTCTTTCTTCTACTATAACCAGTTCCAAACACTCCTGTCTCCTTAGATCCTCATCATGCAAAAATATATTTGTTGAACACAGTCGAACAATAATATATGGTAAAAACTCTATAAAGCATCAATGCGCCAATGAGTGGAATCTCCCTCACTACATAAAAACTGAAAACCCAAATTCAAGATATGCCTTTTTAAGTAAAATTAAACAAAGCTGTCTTGACAACTATACTTAAAATAAAAGAGTATTATTACCATAGTTACCATACTCAATGTTTATACTAGATTTAATTAATATTTCTATATTTAGTATTTTTATTATATTTATTGGCATTTGTATTAAAACTTTAGTTAGTATTAGTTTTTTTTCTTTCTCTTTATTCTATTATCTTCAACTCTAATCCAATGATTTTTCTCTTTACTCGATAATACTTCATTTGCTTCTACCTTTATTCATACTATTAACCTTTATTATTTATTATTTCATTATTTTAATCACTTACTATTATTTTTATTGTTATCTATTGTATTTATTATTACGTACTTATTTTTATTAGTTTTAGTATTATTATTATATATAAATAACTTTAATTTTTGTTCCTTAGTTGTTGTGTTTGTCTGTTGTATTGTTATTATTAGTAGTAGTAGTAGTTTTTTTTCTTTCTTTTTTTCCATTTTTGGGGAGTTCTTTATTATTATTAGTTTTTTTTTTTTTCTTTCTGTTTGTTTGTTTCGGGGTTTTTTCTTTTTTTTTACAAGGTCTTTTTGTTTTGTTTTGTTTTATAAGGTCTCTGCTTTGAATTAGTCTTGTACTGTTTACATTGTCCCTTCACAAAAATATTATTGTAATATTTATACTATATTGTAAATGATATCTATTTTTGTGAAAAATATATTGATTGATCTTATTTGATTCTTGAATCTAATGGCCATATTCTTCAGTTCTTCTAGTTAAACAGATTAACCTATTGTTAAACAATCACTCTGGCTTCCAATGCTAAAGTTAATTCTCAATTAAACACTTCTGCAGTTTGTGTTTCAGATAAGATTTCCATTATAGTCTTAAAAAAGTGTTCCCCAGAAATCTCCTAATTTTTTTGAATCTTCTTTTTTTGCTAAACTTTTAAAAAGTGCTAATTAAGTAGTTCCAACTTTCAAGTTCAAGTTTTCAAAACTCTAGAAAACACTTTGACCTCTAAAACTATCCTAAAATTAGTCTTCACTCTGTTATTAGTTTGCTAATATAAAGTTTTTGAGATTATTAAAATATTTCTTTTTAATTGCAGTATTAAAGTTATTCATGAATGCCTAAACTCTTCTTTATTTCAGGTAACTTTAAGGGTACCACAAGGTTCTATCTTTGCTCCTGTATTATTTCTTATCTACAATAACAATTCTCATGAAAATTTTACATTTAAAGTGGCTCTATTTCCTAAAGACTAAACTTTATACTCTTGTCTTGACAAGAGTATAAAGTTGTGAATGGGTAAGAGTTATAAGTAAACCTTATAACTCTTACCTATCTTTATATTTTCCTTTTTTATACAACCTACAACCTTTTAGGTATTCAGTTAACGGTTTCCTAATATTTTAACTTATCTTCTGTTTTTAAGTAACTTATAACTTAATAGTGGTTGCTTGCAATTTTTGTTGAAGTAAATTATAAATTAAAAATATATAGATATATGCCAGTATTTAATAAATAGTAAATATAAGTATTATTTATAATACAAAAATTATTAAAATTTTTTTCTAGTCCTGGCTATCAATCCCAATCTTATTTTTAGCCAGGGCCAGGGCCCCAGTCACTTCATATTAATGATCTTTGTGATAAAGTTTAAAGAGGCTTTACTTGCTGATGACACAACTATATACTCCATTGTTGAAAAAAAGTCATCACCTTTTGATTGTTTCAAACTGACTCTACCTGCTAAGTTTGAATCTCTGTCTCATTGTGATAAGGTTACATCACTTTGTCTTTTCTACAAATACAATAATTATTGTTGCAGGCTTTCAAAGGAACACGTGCGATTTCACGTCTTTGTATGTCCACGCAAGTTACATTTTGCTATGACGGTTTGACCGCGGCTAATTCAAAAAAAAAAAAGTTTAAAGAAAAGTCTCTTTAACGAATTTAAATATAAGAATGATTAAAGTTAATGCATTTAAAAAGATTTCGTTAAAAAAAAAGTTTTAGAAAACCGTTACAATTTAATAAGTTTGATCTTAAATGCTTTTATATTATCGAAATGCTTTTAATGAAGTAAAAAAAAACAAACACTTCTAATTAATTTAAAAAAAAGTATTTATAAAATATTTTTTTATTTTATTTATGTAACTATGTATTTTTCATGAGAAATATTTAACTTTTGAACATATTAAACAAATAAAAAATATATAAAAATGTTGAAACAAATATCGAAAAGGTTTTTTAATGCGTAAATTAAATAGACTAAGCATTTTAGTTTGATGAGTTTTGTTTTAGTTGCGTTATATATATGTATTTATTTTTTCTTGTTTTTGCTTTAACTAAGTATTTTTTTTATTTTATCTTTTGTTAATATTTATTATTTAAAAAAAAATTTTTTTCAGATAAGTTTAGGTAAGTTTTTGTAGCACGTTTTTAAATTTTAAAAGTATGCCATAGTCAAATCGTTAAAATATTTTTTTTTTGCGTGGTCATATAAAGACATGAAATCGCACGTCTTCCTGTGGAAGCCTGTTGTTGTTTAAGTGAGCTATAATCAGGGGTTTAAGTAAGGGGAAGCGCTGTTCCTATTAAGCTGACAAATTAAAAAATTGCTCTGCTTCTCTTTATTTTATTTTATTTTTTACAATAATTTCACCATTGCATTTTTGATTTTTTTTTTAAAGTTTGTCCATAAATTACACAGCGCTAAATTTATTTCATAAATAAAAATAGAAGATTATTTTCACTTGCACAGAAATTTTCATTAAAGTTAACCAGCTATTTTAATTTTTTGTTTAAAATAAGACTTTGCAAGGGAAAACTTATTATCTTTTTTGCTTTGCTAATAACTAATTTTAAAGTTGAATAATTTAAGGATGATCAAAAAAAACTTGTAATAAAATAAAACAATTAGAAAGTTCGATTATAAAAGAATACTTACCAGCAATAATAATTTTAAGTATTTTAATTACATTAGTAAACTCTTTATGATGTTAATTGACGCGGTTAAAGTTTTTTAAATAATTTTTCTTGTGTAATAAATGTCAATTATCAGAAACAAGAAATTGGTCTCATTTTTCGATGTTTAGATAAAAAAGCTCATGGAGAAAATAAAATAATTATGATAATTGATTACAACAGTGATAGTTTTGTTAATTGAACTGTAATATTTGTTATCATATCATAAATATATCAGAGAAACAACTGTCAGCATCAGAGAAAAACAATTGTCAGCAACAGAGAAACAATTGTCAGCAACAGAGAAACAATTTTCAGCAACAGAGAAACAATTTTCAGCAACAGTTACTTTTTTAATATTAATTTATTCAAGCATAATAACATTTTCTAGAAAAAATTGTGAAAAAAAAATGCATTTGAAAAAAAATATACTTTTCTATTTTAGTATTTATTTAGATCCTTTTTAAATTAAACAATTATTTTATAAATATTTTCTATTTTCATATATAAAAACTTTATTCACTACTCTTTTTCTTCAAGAAATTTTTTATTCTAATTTGAAAAGTTTAAAAATCACAGTAAGATGGTTACAAAAACGTAATAATGAATGAACATTTTTTTAAAACTATAATTATATAATACTTATTGAAGAGAATTTTAAATGCACTATCTGGTTTTTATTATTTTTGTTTATGTAAGTAAAGTACAAACCTAAAAAACTTTAACAAACTTTTATGCTACGAAAAAAAAAAAAATTGGTATATTGCACAAGCTTTAGTTTGCTTGGTAAACTGACTTACACAGACATGGAGGCTAGCACAAGCATGCACCTGCACTCCTTAAAATGCACCTGCCTGCACACTTCTCAATCATCATGGCCTGAACAATTACTTAGTATACTGATAAATTTTATTTTCATTGATTCCTCAACAATCACTTAATTCAGCAGCCTCGGCCTTATCTAATAAAAATTGTAACATTGTGGGCAGCAATCATTTTCCTAAATGTTGGACAATTAAACAGTAATATGAAAGTCTAAAACAGGGATGCAGAGTCCCAAAAGGACTTTATATCTCTATGTTTTCTAAGTCTGTAGTGTCCAGAAGCTCTAATTATGTTTGTTGATATATGATCTGCTATAAGAAAAAAATTCATGAGATTTAATAACTCGAAACTTATTGTTTTTAAGCCCGGAGTCCTGGAGTCCCAAAGTCCTTGCCGCCATTATACCTAACGACTACGGGTTTAAGAAATGATTGTTCCTCTAACCTAAAAGTCTTTTTCCTATTAGTAGTCCATAAACTTATTTATATTTTTAGAGCTCCTGGATACCAAAACTTAGGATGAAGTATTCTTTTTGAGACTTTCAAATCCGTAGTCCTTTTTGGGACTCCGCATCCCTGGTCTAAAAACAGTGAAAAAATTTTTGAAACCCATAGGCAGGCTTGCGAATTTCTCAAACTCAGAAACAGTGAGCATTTGAAATCAAATTTCGTAAAATAACTAAGCTGACTCAGAAACAACTGAACCCTTATTTAGAATGGCAAACTAAATTGCATAAAACAACAGACCCTACACTGATCATCCTGAGCTTATTGATCTAGAAGTTAAATGCTGACAGAGTGTTACACTTTAACATTGTTTGTGGAGACATTGATTTTATAAGTAAGCAAATGAAGAAAAAGATTATGCTACATTCAGAATTTTTTTTTTTTTTTTTCAATTACTAGAGTTTCTGCAGAAATTGTAACTCAGATCCTAAATTATTCTAATCAACATGGCTTTTTAGATTCCTATTTATTTGAAATTTACTATGACTGTGACTTATGACTGGACTAAATAATGGCATCTTTGAACATTTGAAGCAGAAGTTTCCTTGGGTAGTTAGATGACATTGCTTGAATCATTGTCTTGAACTGGCTGTAAGTGATGCAGTTAAAGTTTACGTTTTGGTTTACCATATTAAGTGGTTTATTAATACTCTTTATGCTTGGTACAGCATTCAGTCTTCAAAAAACAAGAGAGCTTTCTGCAGCAGTAGTTGAGGTGGAAATTTGTCTTCTTAGTAGGGGAATTCTTAGTACACAGTGGGTTGACTCATCATATTGAACTGTAAAGGCCACTTTGCACAACTTTAAAGCTTTACATTTGTATTTCTTAAATGCTTTAACTCATCCAACAAGGAGTTCAAAGGAGATAGCCAAATTTAAAACCCTTACACAGAAACTTGCAAGTGTGTAATGATGGAGCATCCATTGTACAAGTTGCTGGTTCTGCTAACCGTTTATCTTCTGGATATGCCTAGAGGCCAAAGGCCTATGTAAATTTGTAGACCACTTTTACACTAATTTACAGGCATTTACATAAAATCTGAAAAAGTTATAATAGCTCAAATAAAGAGAAACAGAAATTCAACTATAGTTTTTTCAACAAATTCATATATTTAAAATTTGTTATTAAAATACTGTATTGAAATCCATTTTAATGATATATAATTAATATTTAATTAAAAAGCTATTTTAGGTCACCATATATGCATGGTTAAGCCACCAGATAATCATTTGACCTATTACTGGTGCTTAAAATTGAGTAGGCAATCTATGCATTATAAAGTTAAGTTGCGGTAGTTATATTTTTCTTGTCTTTCTACAAGAAAAATATAAATATTTTATTTATCTCAAAAAATATACAAAAATACTTTATATATCATAAAATTTTTATCTATTATATTAAAAACATACCTTCTAGCTGATATGGACGATAATAAATCATCATTGAACTGGAACCAACCCATTTTGAATCTAACAAACCTCTATCTTCATGTTCATAAACCATCACTTAGCAAAAATCTAAAACAGTATTGTAACTGACTTTTTACGTTGACAAGGGGTTAAAAAATATCCTTATCATAAACTAAAATAAAGCACAGATTAAAAAATGAAATTATATATATATATATATATATATATATATATATATATATATATATATATATATATATATATATATATATATATATATATATATATAATATATATATATATATATATATATATATATATATATATATATATATATATATATATATATATATATATATATATATATATATATAAATTAGTAGAAAATCACTTAGCAAAATTTTTTCTCATTTAACACTGTGTTTAATCAATAAAGACTCATCAGAAATTTCTGATAAGTCTTTATTGATGAAACACAGTGTTAAATGAGAAAAACTTTTGCTAAGTGATTTTCTACTAATTTGTAATTGCTCTGTTCTTTTAAGAACGTTGAGCACTCTTTTTGTAGAATACATTTTAAATTGTTTAAATATATATATATATATATATATATATATATATATATATATATATATATATATATATATATATATATATATATATATATATATATATATATATATATATATGTACACATTGTTTTGTTGAGCACTCTCCTTATGGGATGTGTCATTGTTGTTTGTAATGTTGCCCAAACACATTGTTATTGTAATGCTGCCCAACTACTTTGTCATTTAAACACTATGGCATGACACAACAAATCATTTAAATTGCTTCAAACCAGTTTTTATTTTTTTATTGCTAAGAATTGTGTCTGTATGCGGAGGGGGGGGAGAGAAAGAGAGAGAGAGAAGTGAGAGAGAGAGAGAGAGAGAGAAGAGAGACAGAGAGAGAACTATTTTTGACGTATTAAAAATAGTGAGAGAACTCTTTTTTACATATTAAAAATAGTTCACTCTCTCTAGAGAGAGAGAACTTTTTTTAATATGACGACTAATTATTTGTTACGAACTAATGATTTAAATATAAAGTATATAAAATTAAAATAATATGCATTAAAACTTGAGGGGTAAATAATTATTCTAACTATATATAGCATAGCATTTAATACATTACTTAGTACTACTACGATTATACAAATCTTTTGTAACACAAGTTTACATTTGTATCAAGTTAATATTTTTATTTGATTTGAACATGCTTTTCCGATACTTTTTTATGCCTGAAATATTGGATGTCCCGGCAAACTGTTACTATATCGGCATCGTAAAACTATCCGGGTACATGAACTTAGTTCCGGGGTTTCGGCAAAAAATGTTCAAATTACGAATTCAAGTTAGATTAGATTAATTAGAGCAGTAATACATGTTCTTAATTAGATTAAATTTATAGGTTAGTTAACTGGAAATGAAATCTTACAGAAAAAAAAAATTGTAAAAACTAGCAGAAAACTCCTTACTCAATAATTTTTTTAGTAACATGTATGGTGTAAAAATATTTGTAAATTACCAAACTATTGCTATAATATTAAGTGTTTCTTTTTTTAACAATTTGTTAACCAAAGTAAACTTACCCAACTCAGTGGCGGATTAAGATTTCTTGTGGCCCGGGGCTATTTTTGTTTTTGGAGGCCTTTTTATGAATCAGAACCTAAAAATGAAATTAAAAAAAAAAAAAAAAGTCCTCTAAATTTTTTGGGGTCCCTTAAATTTGCGGGGCTCGGGGCTATAGTTCCCCCTAGCCCCCTTGATCCGGTACTGAGTCAATTCAAGCTTTAATTTGTTTAGTTTCTTAGACGTACTTGATAAAAGACTTACTTAATTGTAATAATAAAAGGCACATAAAAGCATCGATAAAATATATTACTACATCCGATTCTTGGAAAAAAATGTTTCTAGGGGTTAATGTGCATTCCCCAACCCTTATCGCCCCTTACTCATACTCATGCCCCTCCCCCTTCCTTCATAACGCTAAACCTCAATCTGCCACAGATAATACTAAAAAGATAAAAAATTAGTAATAAAATGATACAATGAGAAAACAAAAGAGTTACACAAGATGCTAGAATAGTATTTTTTAAAATTGATAATAAATCTGTAATCAATCAGATTTCATCGATTCGAACTACCAATTTTGGTGAGATACAAAACCATTATAGCTAATTCACTTAAAAAAAACTTCATGCAGTTTTTAGCAAAGAACTATAAAGTGACAATCTTTACCACTTTAATTGCCAAACCAACTCAACCGTCAACAGCATTACATTCGATTCTCACGCCACTCTTCGAGAACTCTCATCCCTTGATATATCCAATTCGCATTATATAGATAGCGTCAGTCCTTGTGTCCTATGCACATGACTACTCCACTTACTCTCATCAAAAGTTATTTGAAAATAGTAAAATTCCCAAATTTTTAAAACCACTTTTTGTGGTACAAAGAAAAGTAACGCTTCTGTTTAAGAAAGCTATTATAGGTTTTAAAATCGACCTATCAAACTACAAATTAGTCTCTATCCCCTCAATTCCTGGTATAATAAAGTCATGAAAACAATCATGATGCATCTAAAATTAAACAATCTACTTTCAAACTTTCAACAGGGCTTTGTAGAAAAAAAAGCATGCGTCCTTGAAACAATGGACTTTTTGACTGCAAATATGTTTAATATTATCAAATGGAACTACCATTTGATGTCGTATTCTTGGACATCAAATGGTAGTTTGCCAAAGCACTTGACAAAGTTTCACATTAACAAAAACTAAAAAACTAAAAAAAATTAAAAATGTACAAAATCGAAAATAATCTCAACAAGCTATCCTTGGTGACACTCAGTCTAATTGGTTACCTGTAAATAGTGGTGTTCTGCAAGGATCAGTTTTGGGTTCTTTATTTGTCATTTTCATCAACAACCTCCCAGATGTAACTTGCAAAAAAAACATTTGTAAGATTTACGTTAATTAGACTAAAATCCTCAGCATTGCCAATAAACTTGCTGATCAACTTTAACTCCAATCAACCATCGAGCAAATTGTTTATAGAAGAAAATCTTGGGCCATGAAGTTAAACGTAGAAAAATGCAACTTCGTGCACTTTAGCCAAAAAGATTCAACTTTCTACAATGGAAGAAACAAGCCCTAATTTGATAATTCTTTTTCTGTGGAAACAACTATACTCCTTTCTTTACTTGAGCTTGCAATTCCAGCTTGGAACCTTCATTTGATGAAAGACGAACAAAATATTGAAAGAATACAACACAGAGTCACAAAGATACTGCACGAACTAAAAAACTTAAGCTACGAGGCCACATGTGCATTTCCTATCATAAGCAAGGTTTTTGAGTCTTTGATTAATAAACACTTAATCTCTCATCTTGAATCTAATAACTTACTTTTCGATAATAAATATGAATTTCAATCTTTTCGTTCTACTGCTCATTTGTTAACGGTAATAACTGATAGATTTTAATATGCATTATATAGATGTGGAGAGGCTAAGGCTCTCTCGACTTTTCTAAAGACTCTCTTTTTACGGCATTCCAAACTTAATAAAGTTTGGAATGCTGGTCTTCTCCATAAGTTCTCTTCTTACGGTGTGTCAGATAACATCTTTAAGATTATTGAATCTATCCTTACCAATCATAGTACAAAATTTTTCTTGATGGACAACAATCTTCTTTATTTCCTGTTACTTCAAGGATTTCTCAAGGTTTTATTCTCGGCCCTACTCTTTGGATTTCTCAAGGTTCTATTCTCGGCTCTACCCTTGGATGGGGCATCTAAGCTTTAAAAAGATCTAATTTCTGCTACAGCATGGAGTTCACAGAGGCTGATGAACTTTAACTCAGATAAAAATCCATTTTTTTCTGCTAATTGCTATTGTAATAATCTAGATTTTCCTATATAATTATGAACGGTAATGTACTTGATGAACTATTTACCCTTCATATTTTTGGACAAACTCTTACTTTTAATCTTTCTTAGAAACCATATATCAAATTAATTGCAAAATTTTCATTTGTTGAGGTTGCATCTCTTTATCGTGTTTGCTACTTTCTTATTTTGGATTCTATTCTTTATCTCTATAAATCTCAAATCCGCCCTTGTATAAAATATTGTTACAATATCTGGAGCGGACCTTCGAATGATGCACTTTCTCTTTTAGACAAGGTCTAAAAACGCATTGTAGACATAGTTGGACCTGCTCTTGCAGCCGACCTTCAACCATTATCATACGTTGCTTCTCTTTCTCATTTCTATAAATACTATAATGGGCGCTGCTCTAAAGAGCAAGCGTCTATTGCGCCATCAACTAAAATTCATTCTCGTGTTAATCGTTATTCAATTAAGTCTCACAGCTTTACTGTGACTATTTCAAAGTGCTTCGAAAATTCTTATTTATCTAGTTTTCTTTCTCAAACATCGGTTCTTTGGAATTCGCTCCCTTTTTCTTTTTTCCTGATTCTTAAAATTTGCAATCTTTTAAATCGTCTGTTAATCGTTATCTTGTTTTACAAAGTTCATCTTTTCTCTTCCAGTAACTTCCAACTCTAATAGTGGTTGCTTGCAGCCTTGTTGGAAGTGAAGATATTTAAAAAAAAAAGAAGAAAAATGTCTTATACGAATCTAGATGTGGCCTCGTTCAAAAAATTAAAATTGAGAGAAACGTCAACATAATTGACCGGCTTTTTCCTCTTATTACAATTTTTTTTTATTTTTTTTTTATTTTACCGCAATTTAAACAGAAGACATCAAATTGTCTTATCACTGAAACCCGTTATAGCTTCATTACAAGCTTGTGTTAAAATATACATAAAATATGTAAAATTACGACTCATAATATGATTTATAGAAACGTTACAACTGATTTAACTGTTAAGTTAAAAAAAAAATTTAATTGTTCTAAAATAAATTTAGAACAATTAAAAGTTAAGGCAAATAAAAGAATAAATTGTACTAGTTTACATTATTTTACTAACAAAGAAAAAGAAAATTTAAGTTCATATTTGAATTTTTTAAGAGTATATATGGCTAATTTTGCTAAAATAGAGTTAAAATATGGGTGGAGACCATATTTTTGTGCATATTTTATTCTTTACATAAACTGTAAAGCAAGATGAATGTTAATTTTGTATACATTCAACGCTCCGAGTTTGAATAAGAGAAATCTATCAAGAGCTAATCACAGATTGAGAATTTACTGGGGAAAAATGCAGCATCAATTTAGCACAGTTTAAATTTTTTTAATAATCGCATTGCTAACGCATAGAACAGCTTGCCAAATAATGTCTACTCTCCATCTGTCAACAGCTTTAAAACGAGCCTGGCTACGAGATGGGCTACAAAGTTACAACAGCTCGCAACTTTCTTTTATAAAATTTGCATTATGAGCTTCACAAATGCTATTTATAATTTGACAATCTACATTTTGTACAAATATACTACTACTACTACTACTACTACTACTACTACTACTACTACTACTACTACTACTACTACTACTACTACTACTACTACTACTACTACTACTACTACTACTACTACTACTACAGCTACCTACTACTACTACTACTACTACTACTACATACATACATACATACATATATATATATATATATATATATATATATATATATATATATATATATATATATATATATATATATATATATATATATATATATATATATATATATATACAGGGACTACTAAAATACCGGGACGCAAGACTTTAATTTCATGTAATTTTGACGAGAGGGCTAAAAAATCGAATAAAGTTGTTTATTGAGACTATTTAAGGTGTTTTTGGATGTTTTATGGATGCTTGAGATTAATAAGGCGTTTCCTCAATTCTTTTTTGAACTTGTTAACTTATCAATTTAAAGATTTAGCAAATAGTCACGTTAAACATTTAAAAGGTTTTTTTTTAAATGGTGTTAACCTTAGGTAACTTTAACTACAACAAAATGATTATACAATATAGTTTGTATTATTAACTTAATTTTACTTTTATCATATAATATTTGTTATCATATAATATTTATTATACTAGCTGAGATCGGACCCGTAAAAATACGGGTCTTTGTATAGCTATTCCAAACCGAACTTTTTTATACTTTTTCCTTATATACCCAAGCATTCCGGATCCGTAAATTACAGGTCTTCACCAATTTACATATCTATTTCGAGCCAAAAATTTCTATACCTATTCCTTACTTACTTCAATATTTTTTAGCAAAATAATTTATTCTGAAAAAATAGTTTAAGAGCAAAAAACTTAACATGCGCTCCTTTTCCGCATACGTAGAGCTAATAAGAGACTTATAATTAGGTTTGTTTTTTCTGCTTAATGCATTTTATTGATAGCGCAGTGGTTAAATGCACTGTCATCAGTGTTGTTTTGGAGGGTTTTAGACCTCCTTTTAGCGTAATAAATTTTGAAATTTTTCAATCTTGCTTGTATATTCATAGCAAAAAAATAAACATATAGAAAAAAAGATTTCTAAAATTTAAAATAAAACTTTCAAGTTTTCTCGTTTTATAGATTTATAGTTATACGCGATTATTCCATAAAAGGGCTACAAACTCAACAAATGCTAAAGATGTTTACACTTACATACATTTGTACGAAACGCTAAACAAATGGAATTAAGAAGATCTAGGAGCACTAAACCGAAGTCATTAAAAAAAGTTAATTTTTATGATTAAGAACTAAAAGAGTAATATTAAACGCTTATTTAAAAGTCAAGCCAAAATGATTTTAGGCATTGACGTCAGTTTGTGGCAAAATAAACCTTTATGCGTCAAGTTTCCTTTTGCATTTATGGGGCTGTTCAAATAATACGTGACAGTCTTAAGGGGGGTAGGGGGTATTGGAAAATGTCACCAAATATCAAATGGGGAGGGGGGTGGTTTCCTAAAGTGTGACGTGACAAATACCATTTCAAATTAAATCTTTTATCACTGCGCAATTTGTTAAAATTGCAAACTCGAAGATATGTGACCTCGCGGTAGAAAAGGGACCATATTGCGGGATCTAGTTTCTGAGAAAATCACGTTTAAACACAGTGACCTGTGGTTTTTAAGTTTTCTGTTTTCATTTGAATTATTTGAATATTTTTATTAAGAATGGTGTTGTCTGTTGTCTAAAAAAGCAATCAAAAAAAAACTTCTATTCTGGACTACTTTAGAAATCATTTGGAAACGCTAAAAAAACTTGGACTATAATAAAAGAAATAACAGGGAAAACAAAAATTACATCTAGCAACTTCCCTAATCGACTGAAAACTGATAATATTTTTAATAAAAAAACAATTGCTGAGAGACTGAATAATTTTTTTATAAATGTTGGGAAAAATTTAGCCAAAGAAATCTCTCCAAGTAGCAAAACAATCCACTCTTTTTTGAAAAATTCAGATTTTATTATAGACAATTCGGAACTTTCCATTGAAGAACTTCGTTCAGCTTTTGACATGCTTCAGAAAAATAAAAGTGAAGGTCTTGATGAAATGAATACAAATGTTTTGAAAAGTGTCTTTGATATTATCGAATTGCCTCTTTTCATTATTTTTAAACTTTCATTAAAAAACGGGGACTTTCCTGATCAATTAAAACTTGCTAAAATAATTCCAATTTATAAAAACGGTGACGATTCTTTAGAATCAAACTACAGACCCATCTCAATTCTTTCCTGTTTTTCAAAGGTTCTTGAACGTATTATGTATAATAGAATATATAACTTCATCGATAAAAACAATTTTTTATATCCTAAACAGTTTGGATTTCGGAGAAATTATTGCACTGAGCATGCTGTGATGGATTTGGCTGACAATATTTTGAAAGGATTTGATGGCAATAATTATACACTTGGAGTTTTTGTTGATTTGTCGAAGGCGTTCGACACTGTCGACCACGAAATCTTTTTCTATAAATTAAAAAATTATGGAATTCAAAATACTAATATAAAATGGCTCGAGTCTTATTTACAAAATCGTAAACAATGTGTGACGTATGATTTAACTTATACGCAGTTAGAAGATATTAGTTGTGGTGTCCCTCAGGGCTCAATACTTGGTCCTCTGTTGTTTCTCTTATATATTAATGACATCCACTTATCCTCTAAAATCCTTAATTTTGTTCTTTTTGCTGATTATACTAATATTTTCTTTTCGGGGTCTAATTTAAAATTTGTTTTTTCTACTGTAAACACAGAGCTAATTAATCTCAATGAATGGTTTAAAGCCAATAAACTGTCCATAAACATTGATAAAACTAAATACATTCTGTTCACAAAACCATCGAAAACTGATAACATACCCCTGAAACTTCCTGATTTATTTATAAACAACATTAAAGTAAAAAGAGTTCATTCAATGAAAATCCTAGGTATAATATTTGACGATTATTTAAACTGGAAAAATCATATCCAATTTGTGGAAAACAACGTTTCAAAAGCTCTTGGGATCCTTTTCAAAACGAAGCACCTTTTAAATATAATGTGCTTAAAAAGCTTGTATTTTTTATTTATTCATAGTCATATTAGTTATTGCAACATAGCGTGGGCAAGTAATTATTCATCCTCTTTAAAAAAAATTAATACCAAACAAAAACAAGCGAGCCGGTTAATTTTGAATGCAGGTAGATATGCATGCGCCGAGCCTTAACTTAAAAAAATTAATGTTTTAAATATTTATAAACTAAACATCTATCAAAATCTGTTATTTATATTTAAAATTTATAACAAAAGCTTCCAACATATTTTCAGCCTCATTTCACCTTAATTAATCACAAATACTTTACAAGATATTCCATTGGCAATTTTCTCATACCTACAACATCCCTTAGTAAAACAGACTTCTCAATAACTTGTCGAGGACCACGTTTGTGGAACTATTTCCTGAATAAAGACATGAAAAACATGACTTCAATTAAACTATTTAAAAGAGCCGTTAAACTATACTTATTAGATTTAAATAATAAAAACATTCTTTTGTATTTTTAAAAAAACATTTATATATTGATTTGTTAACACGTGTATATGGCTTGTGGCCTATGTATATTTTGTAAACTGTGATGTGTTGTATTATGTACAAAACTTGTAATATTTATAAAACTTATACAACGTATATTTTAAGAAGTTAATACGTAAAACTTTATTGATATTTTCACGAACTTAGGAGCAGGGTGATAAGACGCATTGTCTTCTGCTTTCTCCTGTCAGAATATAAATATTTAATTTTTAATTTTTACAAAAAACATTGTAAAATGATTGTTTATTGACGAAATATATATAATAAATAAAAAAATAAAAAAATAAAAAATGTAATCAATTCAAATCTGTATAACTTTCAACATTTTTCAAAAATATTGCAAATAACATTTTTATTAAAACTTCAAATTGATTTTCCCGACAATTGCCGTTTTTAAACTTTAGAATATAAAAAATCATAACTTTGGATTTAGTTAAGCTATTTTAAAGATCTTAGTGTCATTTTGTTTAGTTTAATTAGCTTGTTTCTGTGGTATAAATAACTTATTCCCCCTATCTGGTCACTTTTCTACCGCGCGGTCCCATATATTATACGAAAATTTTCAAAAAAAAATGATATGCAACAACTTCACAAGTAGCTAGCGTTTATTATTTAACGAAATCATAACTAATGAAAATTGGAAATTTAAATTAGTTTTTTTTACACGTTCACCTTAATTTTGAAAAGTTAACATCTAAGATAAGCTTTTATATAACTTAATTAAGTTAAAACATCTGTTATAGTATGTAAACTTATCCTTATAAAATTCTTTAGATTAAAATACAATATTTCTAGGGGTTCTATATACCCTCATTATTCAAGTAATTTAAAAAAACCGTTAAAAAAAACGAACAAATAATAAAACTTCAATTTAATGTGTTGTTGCGTTTTAAATAAGAAAAATAAGGTTTCCGAAACAACGATATGACGTAATCACCGTCGTCTTCATTCAAACCTTCTTCATTTGGAAAACAATGGTGATACTGAATTTCCAAACACTCTCTTACTTTTCTCTTAAAACAGTCTACCTCTACTTTAACAATGTTGTTTTTATTCCATCCAAAGGCACCATTCTGGAATGCCCCGCCACAGCCGAATTTTTCCACTTATCCTCAAAAGTATGTTTTTGATGTTGACAAATGCGAGTTGAAACCTTGAGTTTTGTTTTACCTACAGACAGTTTTCCACACCAACACTCAAGTTTACAAAAAGCATCACTTTCACCTTAAATGATAGGAAGAGATTTATCTAAATTTGAAATTTCTTGTAGTAATCGCAGGCATAAAAAGAAATTTTGATCTTACAAACATAGAAAACCAGATAGTGGGCGATTATTTAAAAGCAATGTATACAACCATTAAAAATCTTATTTTATTTTTTTAACGAATATTATATTTGTATAAATATACTAAAATTTTAGAATTAATAGTTGCTTAAAATTATATCTTCAAACATAATACATAGTCAATATTATTCTTGATCGCCATCTGATCAATAATTAATTTAGTTTTATTTTTAATGTTACTGTTATTGTTACTTTTAATGGTTTGTGTCACTCTATTATAATGAATTTGTCAAATTACTTTTGTTACGTTGTTATTTTTATTATGTATTAAGTTATTTAGCTACTATGATATAAAATTTTAGTAAAAGCAGTACTTTTATTAATGCTACTATTAATACTATCTTTACCATATACTTATTTAACGTGATGGTCAAAAAGGGAAATAAATTTCTTGTTGTTGTTTTTGTTGTTGTTATAGATTAAAAATGTCTAGTGAAAAGGAAAAACTTTACAAATCAATTTTTTTTTTAAATTGTTACAATTAAAATATACACTTATAAAAAAGTTTTTCTTGTCTTTGTCACGTCACACAGTGAGAGGCGGGGGAAGGGGGTGCTCTCAAAATGTCAAATAGGGGAGGGGGATTATAAAAACGACAAAAAAGTGTCACGTATTATTTGAACAGCCCCTTATCTTACATTTTTTTATTAATTTTTATTATGTTGAAATCAAATGCATTAAAATATATAAAACTGGTACAGATATATAATTTTCACGGGTAAGAGATTGTATTTATTACAATAGTAATAAACAAAAAGTTTTGGGGCTATCCATAAAGGATGTGTTTATTTATTGGCCATTTTTAGACCCCCTCCCCATCTGTCACCCGTTGTCCTTTTTCTCTATACTTCCTTGAAAAGGACGTCATAACGGAGAGGTTGACGCAATGTAATTTTCAAGTAAAAATCAAACCGTAAAACGTGATAAATGTTTCAGTATGTTTTAACATATGCTTTAACATTACATAAGTTAAAGTTTACGTACGTTAGATGTTCGTTCACGTTTTCTTATAGCGCTGCGACTCTTTCTTGCCAATACCTCGGTTGCAATGGCTGCCAAGGGTTTCGTGTCAAACACGCTCCAAGGGACACTACTATTAAAACTATTAAGTTCGGCAATATTATATAGATTATAAAAATATACTTAAAATTTTTTTATTTTGCGATCATCGATGTTTAAAGATACTTTGTTTGAGCCATCCAATTTTGTTAAACCTTTGAAAAAGCAATTTGAAATGGTGGAGACAACTGAGATAATAGACAATTTTTCTAAACCAAAAGAGCTGTATGTAGAGCTGTAAACAAATACAACAAAAGTTTCGAAACGTACTTTATGCACTGAAACCGCGTTTTATTAGGTATTAAAATGAAAAGAGAATAAGTATGTTTGAAATACTGAAATAGATGTTCAGTAGGATGACATAGTAGACTACGGGAAACCAAATCTGTAAATTCAGATGCATTTGTGTCAAAGGTACTGGAAATAGAAATTCAAGGAGCAAACTTATGTTGAATATAACTAGAAATATAATATAGGATAGCGTTTTTTTCTTCTGAAATCGCATCTATTGATGAGACACACATATCAAGATAACGAATGTCACCTTCAATCAGTTCTAAGTGACAACACTCTGATTGAACAATTGAGCACTGAGATATAGGCAAATCCATAGCATACAATTTACTAAACAACTTTAAACGTTGTAAACGCAAACTATTTTGAACTTCCTCTATTGAAATATAGTAATTGCCACCACAAAGTTGCCTAACAAAAAGAAGAATCACAATTTAAAATAATTGGAATTTATTTATTTAAATTGCCTTTAGAGAAATTTTAGATACATAGGTCCATGAAAAAAAAAAGGGTTTTAAATGAAGAAAGTTCTTCGGTACTATCATAGTTTCCACGACAATTTCCTACTGAATATTTTCTAGGCATGTTTCAAATTATTTTTGCTCTTATGTTAATTGACTAAACTAAATTTATTTTATTTTACTAAACTATATATAATACAAAAATTAAAAATAAAACAATATTAATATATAATATAATTTTATTTTAATTTAAGTAATAATAAAATAAAAAAATTTTAATATGCACAGCTAAATTCTTACCATTAACAATGCTATAATGGTAATGTAGCTGTACAATTACTTTATAAAGTCTACACACATAATACATTAAAGTTTAATACGGGTTTATTATAAGCACCTTCCAGTCAAATAAAAATAAAAAAGAAGACCTACTGAGAATATCAAATATTTCCATATGCAAAAATATTATCTCTATATAAAATAAATAAAAAACGTTTGTTTCCAATACTTTTAGTTAATTTGAAGGTTCCTTTGTCTATTTGGTCGTGGAGCGTTCTTCAAGTCTGCCAACTTGGATTTACAGGTGTTAGGTAAATGGTGATATATAGGGATATGCAGAGCGCACATTTATCGACTAAATAGGGATAACGTAAATATGGATAGGTGCGGTGAATTTACATATATCAATGTTTGTTGGGCAGGTAATCTTGCAAATGAAAGAATAATTTTTTCATGTTTGCAGAACTGAAGGACAACGTTGGAATAGGAGTTTGACATAAGAGCCTACCATTTAATTTATTTGTACATCATAAAATGTCTGGTAAATAAAGTTTTTAGTATTTATTTTAAAGGTGTTTACTTTCTTTTTAAAGTGGTTTTATTTTCTCTCTTTTAGTTTCATTAAAAATAAAAATTAAAACTGCTATTTACTATACTTATTTAGTATTAAAGTATTATTTAAAATTATAACGTTGGCATCGATTGTATTATTGTTTACCTTATTATTACTATTTACTAAATTATTATAGTTAACCTTATTTGAAGCTTATTTTTAATTCCAAATGATTTTCAGCTTTATTTAAATTCTAAATGTACATTCTAAAATTTAATTGTAAATGTACTCTCAACGAGTACATTTAGAATTAAAACACAGGCGAAAATCATTTGGAATTTAAAATTAACTTCACATGAAGGCTTTTTCTGATGCCAACGTTACAATTTTATATTAATGTATAGGTTATAAATAAATACAAAATAATTAAACCTTTAGCAATTTATTTCATATAAAAATCTTTATCCGGACTTAGGCTGTTGCTAGACTATTGCCACGCTGTTGCACCTAAACTTTCATTTGAAATAGTTTTTTTTTCTGTGTAACAAGAAATATATATACCTTATACATAAAAAAACTTCAGACATAAAATCCAATACAAAACGTTTTCGTGAGATCCTTCAAAAACGTTTAAAAAATGTTTTCATAAAAGCGTCCCCTTACTTCTCATATAGGCTTTCAAAAAACCAATAAAAAACGTTTTCACGGGACCTTTAAAAAACGTTTAAAAAACGTTCCTGTGCCCACTGGAGTGTGTGTGATTTTAAACATTTTTAAAAGTTGATTTAAACTAATGAATTTATCAAAATTGAGAAGATTTATTTATCTGAGCTTGTGGCGTTTCAATTTAAAAAATTGAAAGAACTTGGTATTTTAGTAATTTCTATTTTTGGTAAAGAAAAATCTATTATTTTACAGCAAATTAGAGTTTAATTTTTTACTTAGTTCTGCTTCAGTTTTCAGATATTTTGTTGAAACAAAAGAGAACGTGTAAACTTGTCGATAAATATTTAGAAGAGTTTATTAAAAAGGGTTGAATAAAGACTAAAGAATACTGAAGCCATTGTAGATCTTATTTGGATGTATTATACGCAGTGACGGATCCAGGGAAGGAGGGCACTAGATTATAACTGCAAACTCGAAATGTAGGCTTATGTAGATTGTGTAAAGCTTTTTCCATATTTTCGTGCCTCTGCTGATAAAGGTGTGCTTTAATATTCCAAGAACATTATTGGTTTTGGCAGCGACAACTTTAGCTTGATTCTCATGCTTTAAGTTGTTGATAATTTGAACGCCTAGGTTTTTTTCGGTTGTTGTTGGCTCGAGTTCTGTTTTGTTGACTTTGCTGTTTGAGTTTTCCTTGTTGAATAAACATGTGTCAAAACGTTGTATTTGTTGATGTACATAATCTTGCATTTCTTGACGTTGAGCTCCATCAACCAGGTTTGAGTCCAGGTGACGATGATATCCATATCAACTTGCAAACAAGCTTTATCTTCAGCGGTTTTGGCGATGCTCAAAATCTTGAACCTTGCAGAACGCCACTGGTTCCCAGTTGAATGAGGTATTACCGTGAAGAATGCGTTGTGATTTATTTGAAAGAAAAGATTTAATGTAGTCTTTGGTGTAAGATTAGGTTGAGTCAGGAAAAAAGTTTACAGTAAGTTTATGAGATACGCTCTAGGTTAGAAAGTCCATGGTCTCAAGCAGATTTGTGATGCTGGCTTTTTTATTGATCAAGCCGTATTGACAATCGGCAATAAAACGTCCTCGTATATATTTTTTTTAGTCTTATCTTAGAAAGCATAAATGAATTTTAGTTAGACGTTTGTCATCAGAAAAATTTCGTGTTACCAATAAGTAACTTTTCGAAATTAAAATCTTGCAAATTTCTGAAAATTAAAACAAATAGCTTCAATGAAGCTTTCTAAAAAAAATTTTTTTGTAACTTCATTGCACGAAAACAAAACAGAGTACTTTTTATTATATTGCCCCTTTTGTTACCGGACTCGGAAACCTTACATAGCTGTGCCAAAATATTATATTTCAAACAAACTACATATGAATTATGATTCCTGGTTTAGAAATTACTTGTTAAAAAAAATACAAATAATTTACCTTAAAATAATTATTTAACCTTAATCTGTTTTATCCTTTCACTATTAATTTATATTAATATAATATTAATATTATATAAGAAACACAAAACTTTAAAATAAAATTTTTGTTGTTTTTTTTTTGCTATTAAAATACCAACTTTCAATTATCAACTTTCCCTGAATTTATAATATTTTGCATCCTAACGCTTTCAAAAAGATTTCTAAGCTTCTTAGTTTGGAGTGCTTGTTTGGTATTAGATAGTAGCATAGTGATATGGCGACCACTGAGGTGTATACAAGCTTTTTTTCATACTTCTAAAACATTGAGTATTGTCATTGTCATCTCCAACATGTTTAAACCTTGGAGGCAAGGTTTAAACATTTATTTTTTTATTATGTTTTTCATGGTTATTGAATTTTTAATGCAATAACGATTTTATTCCTTTCAACTAGAACAGTTTATAAGAAAAAAATTTCATTTCCCAATCATGGGTACAGAGTATCTATTCTTGTTTTTTATATAACAGACTCTTCTTCATCTATAGGTAAAATTGAACAATATTCCTTCTCCTTTCCAGTTTCAATGACACTATCAATTTGTTTGTTGATTGTTCTGAAAGCATTGGTCAGTGAAATTGATTAGAAGTTTTTTTAATACTTTTCAATCAAAATTTATTATAGAAAACAGACTAAAGTGTGTTTTGACGGAGAGTGAATAGTGGAATTATAGGCAGTATTATCCTTAATTATTAATAATGGAATTATAGGCAGTATTATCCTTAATTAACGTCAAGAATAAATTTAATACAAATAGCTTTATATTTTAATTTCATTCACTTAGCATTCTGAGGATCCTTAGCAATGTGTGATGGAATATAAAAACTATAGAATAAAATCATGTTCTATACTTTTTTAATACGAAAAAAAAACTTAGTAAGATGTGGAATACCTCTCAATTTCTGTGCTTATGATAATTACGTGAATGACTTTTACCTTATTAAACTAAAATTTATTAAATTTTATCTTGTTTAAAGATGATACTAACTTGTTTTATGTCATAGGGATAATAAAACCCTCTTTAGTGTAGTTAATGTTAACTAATTAGTTAAAATTTAGTTGAACAATGAATTGTTTAAACTCTCGCTGGACGTTAAAAAAATTAAAATTACTTTATCTCATTTTCCAAGTAAAAAAATTTCTTTAAAATTATCTGATCTTAAAATAAGTAAACTTAAAAATTATCTGATCTTAAAATGAGTAAACATAGCAAATGTCTGAGGATTACTTAAGTGCTATTTTAGACAAAAATTTTTTGTGATTTCATAAACTTAAAAAATTTGAAATATTGCAACGATGTATAAAGCAAAACCATTCTAAAACGTTACGTCTTTTTAAGATTTAAAGATTATATTTTTTGTAGTTTCTTAGTGTAATTAAATTGCATAGACAATTACAATAAGTTAAAAAAATATTATATTTAAAAAATATGAAATGCAGAATGCAGAATTTGTAGCAACAAAAACTGTGTCTAGTGGGTCACTTTTTCATAAACTTAACTTTAAATATTTACAAAATAAGCAAACACTTAACTTTATGATTTGTGTATAAGATAAAGAGTTTATGTGTAAAGTGTTTGCTAATTTTGTTTATGTGTTAAGTGTTAAGAGTTTAGGTGTAAAGTGTTTGTTATGAGTTAATATATATATATATATATATATATATATATATATATATATATATATATATATATATATATATATATATATATATATATATATATATATATATATATATATATATATATATATATAAATATATAAATATATATATATTTATATATATACATATATATATATATATATATATACATATATATATATATATATATATATATATATATATACATATATGTATATATATATGTATATATATATATATATATATATATATATATATATACATACATATATATATATATATATATATATATATATATATATATATATATATATATATATATATATATATATATATATATATATATATATATATATATACATATATATATACATATATGTATATATATATATATATATATATATATATATATATATATATATATATATATATATATATATATATATATATACATATATATATACATATATGTATATATGTATATATATATATATATATATATATATATATATATATATATATATATATATATATATATATATATTTAGGTAATTCCACCGTTACTTTGTCAGTTTAAGGTCATTACATTTTCTTGTTTGTTAAATTATTCATATGCACATATCATATACGGTTGAAACTTTAAATTTGTAAATTTAAAGTTTCATCCATATGTAAAAGAAATATATGTATAAAAGAAACCTTAAACTAGCAAATTTACTTGTACTATTCTTTATGCATTTTCTAGAATGAAAAAAACATGTGTCTTCTTAAGGTTCAAACACGTGTGTCATTTTTGAAATTCAGCAGACATGCGGCAAACAACATCATTTTCAAAAAAATCATCAACTTTTTTCTTGATTTCATCATTTAAAGAAGTTGCTCCAATAAATGCATTAGAAGTTTCTACAATGTTGCAATATAGTTCAACATCAACTTTTTCAAAAAACTGTTCCTCAACTTTGGTTTTAAGCAATATTTTCATTAGAGCCACTTAGCCTAGTTTTTTATTATAATCTGAATAAAAAATGAAAAGCAACGTCAATAAGTTTTTTTAAACCAAATTTTTGTTTGCATAAATTTTTAAGATTGTTTCATAGTTTTATTTGAAAATGTAAGTTTGAATTTTGAAAACAATCAAAAGTTTTGGATGAGAATTTTACTTTCAACAGCTCTTGCACTTAGAGTCGCTCTCTGAAATTAGGTTTAACTCCATAAGAAATAAACAACGATAAACACGATATTGCTTAAAAAAATTTCTTTAATCTTAAATTGTTTTCAACAAATTTATCCATTGTTATGTAGCTTTTCCAACATTTAAATATGTTTAATCTTGTTAGTACTAAGCAAAAACAACTATGCAAAAATTTAACGCACCCATAGCATAATCTACCTCTTTATCAAACAAATTCTTCATCAGAGAAACTCAAATATAGATCTAGGTACAAGCAAGCTATATGATCCAAGGTACAAGACTTGATAGTCTCATGAAAAAAGCCATTTATTACCAAACCCGAATTAAGGGAAAACTTTTAAAAGTTGCAATTACTACTAAAGTAACAAATAATATAATATGCCAAAACCCAGTGGTGGATTGAGGTTTAGTGTCGTGGGGGGGGGGGGCTGGCTAGGTCAATGAGTAGGAAGCGACCGGGGTTGGGCGTGGTGTTTTAAACCCCAGAATTTATTTTCATCACTAAAGCACTTTATAAGTGTTTTTATGTGACTTTTATTATACATATTACACTGAAATAGTTCGGTCATTTAAAAATGTAACTAGACATATTACAAAAGTTAGCATTTAGGAAAAAACTTTTCAGGTAGTTTACACAAATTCTGCAAGATTTCATTGAAACAAAACAGTTTATCGACAAGTCAAAGTCGATGTTTTCAGCAAGCTCGCGTTCACTTAATGCTGATCCAGAAAGACGTTCATTTTTCGTTGGTGATCTTAAATAATTTTTTGTAATCTTTAGTTTACTGAAAATTATTTCATCATTAGCAGATGTAACGGAAGAGTCAAGTAGATTTTGTAAAGTATAGACAAATTAGGGAGACCAGGTCCTATCTGTTTCTTGATCAAGAACTGAAGTACTTTTTTCAATTGCATGTCAGTTGTCAGTTATGGAAATATCGATGCATACACATCATTGAAAGTCTCATACTCTACAACTGCTTCTTCAGTATTTACGTCTTTACAACAAATTTGACATTTTTTAAATGAATCTATACTTTCTATACTTTTCTTTTTAAAAAATATTTTAAAAATTTTAAAATAATTTTTCTCTCTCTTTTTCCATTTGTACTTATTTTTATTCTTTTCATTTTGTTTTTCATTGGTAATTTGGGGGGGCAGCTCGTCCCACCCACCCCCCACGCCCAATACTGAATCTGCCACTGTAATTACCTATAGAATAACATTTCCTCTAGGATTGTAAAACAATATAAAATATAAGCAGCAAAACTTTTCCGATTATAACTTGTCCCAGCAATGCTCTCTAAGAATCAAAATAAGATTAAAAACTAATAGTGGGGCGACTCTAGGCACAAGGAGGCACTAGGTACACGATCTTCTCCTATATATTGTCAAATTAAAAAAAACCTATTCAAGCCAAAGAATTTTTATATCATTTAAGTGATTTTTATTTTTTTTTTGGTGTAATTTATTTCGCCGTTAAAGAATGTTTACATTGCATATACATATATTAAAATTAATGGCAGGAGCAAGAAGAAGGCACAGCTTGCCTTATCGCCGAGCCCCACATATAAAAAAAAACTCTACATAACCGTAACATACAAATATATATAATATAAATATATAAAATATCGATCAGAATTAAAACAGAAAATAACTGAGAAAATTAAGAAGTTCAAAATAGAAAATAATTAAGAATTGTTGAATTGATAACAACCGCTAAAATGCTTAAAAATCATTTAAACAAAAAGTTTTAAATAAAAAAATAAAATTTTATCATTACTTAAATTTCATTGATATAAATAAATTTGTTTTTATTTGCTTAAACTTTAAGAGAAACATTTACACACAATATTACAGTTAGACAAATAACTGTGAATAAAGACAAAGTACAATTTTTTCAGGGATGCTACATTTAGAAAAGGTTTAGCCTTAAACATCATTGCGATATTTTTTGAGAGTGTTGTTTCAATACTATTTATATGGTAATTTTACAGGAATGTTTTCTGCTTTATTTATTTTATGAAAAGTATATATCTTATTTTATCCACATTTAATGAAAGTTTGTTACTTACGAACCATTCATTAACTTTACATAACTGTTCATTAACTATGTTAAAAAGTGTTTTAATATCTCTGTGAGAATAAAAAAGATTGGAATCATCAGCAAACAAATTTAGGTCTAAAAGATTTGTTGCTAGGTATAAGTCATTTATGTACAATAGAAAAGTTAAATAATCAAGTCATTTAAGCACATGAACGTTTTTAAAACGTTTTTTTAACTTCAAAAAAAAAACGTTTTTTAAACGTTCAGAACGGCAATACCTAAAAAACGTTTTTAAAAAAGCGTTTAAAAAATGTTTTAAAAAAGTCGTTTAAAAAACGTTCTGAAAAAAACGTTTAAAAAACGCTTTTAAAAAACCAAAATTATATCATAAAAAAACGTCTTTTAAACGTTTAAAAGACGTTCTTTTTCAGAAAATATTCCCAAACCCATAGGTACAATTATTAAATTGTTTTAAAGAACCTGTTATTTAAAATAAAAATAAAAAATTCATTTAAAAGTTAGTTTTAAATTTATTTTCTAAAATAATTTACAAACAAATTAATATCGTAACGATGATATCTGTTGGATTTAAGGCACTTTAACACGAGTAAAAGTTGCCCACTTTAACGAATCAGTAATTATTGCATCAACAATCAACTCTGTGTATGATTTGTGAGCAGTCGATGCACTAACTAAAAAAATAAACTATATATTTAAAACAGATATATATATGTATATATATATATATATATATATATATATATATATATATATATATATATATATATATATATATATATATATATATATACATATACACACACATATATATATATGTATATATATATATATATACACCAAGTCCATTTTTGGCAGAATGGTGTTATTTACACCACTAATTAATAGTTTAAATTTTCTATCATTTGATATACCACACAAATTTAATAAACCAATTATTAAAGAGTTATTAAGAAATATTACTTCAACTATTACACAAAAACTTATCATTTTAACTATTATGCAAAAACTTATTGGTTCATTATCTCAATAAGTAAATATATATATATATATATATATATATATATATATATATATATATATATATATATATATATATATATATATATATATATATATATATACATATATACATTATAAATTAGTGATTTTCTACTAATTTATAATTGCTCTGTTCTTTTAAGAACATTGAGCACTCTATTTTGTAGAACACATTTTTAAAATTGTTTAAATATATATATATCTACATTACATATATATATATATATATATATATATATATATATATATATATATATATATATATATATATATATATAAACGTAGCTTTTATTAAGTTGTATAGTTTGGTTAGACTAAAAAGATCCTTTGCCTTTTCCAGCTGTCATATTAAATTTGGCCATGATTGAATTTGTCATAAAACTAAAAATACCATAATTTAATAATATTATATTTTATAATTTATGAAATTATAATTAACTGCTGTATTTAAAAATGTTTTTATTTTCTCATAAAGTCTAAATGTTTTATTAAATTTATCTATTAATTATTATTATTTAAAAAATAGCACATTAACCATTAGTGTAGTCCAGATCATTAGTGTACACTAACCATTAGTGTAGTCATATATGAATATTGTTTGGGTTAAAAGAATTGTCTGGACTAAAGTTTAAACCTTTCGGATAACCTATAGCTTTAAACTTGCAAACTGGCAAAAGTGTGAATTGGCATAAGTGCGCCAAACAAGTTTGCAAACATTACGAATAGGCATAAGTGTAAAATTTTATCAAGTACAAAACAGTTACAAAAACTGGCAGAAGTGCAAATTGACACAAGTTCGCGTAATAAATTTGCAAACATTGGCATAAGTGCTAATTGTCATTTTGCCCTTATGCTAGTTTGCAGTTATGTCAGTTTGCACTTATGCCAATGTTTGCAAATTTATTTGGCACACTTATACTAGTTTGCATTTATGTTGTTTGCACTTTTGCCAGTTTTTGCAACTGCTTCGCACTTATATCAGTTCCCACTTATGGCAATTCACACTTATGCAAATGTTTGTAAATCTATTAGGCGCACTTTTGCCAATTTGCACATATGCCAGTTTGCACTTATGCCAGTTTTGATAACTGTTTCAATAACTGCTTTGCACTTATGTCGATGTTTGCAAATTTGTTCAACGCACATATGCCAATTCGCATTTATGCCAGTTTGCACTTATAGCCAATGTTTGGAAATTCTTTTTGCGCACTTATACCCATTTGCAATTATGCAAATGGGTATAAGTGGTACTACATAATGGTACTACGTAATAAGGGGTACTACGTAAATAAATTTAAAATACATAAATTTAATAATTTAACAACTTTACTGGTGTAACCCTAAATCAGAGAAAAACTATTAGACAGTAAAATACTTAATTGTGGCAATGCTAATTTTTGGTATAGCCACAATAAAGTATTTTACTATATATTACAGTTTTTCTCAGATTTAACGTTAGACAAGAAAGATTGTTCCATAGATTTATAGTTTTGATAATATAGAAGTAATAGATTTCATGCAGGTGATTATTTAATGTTAAAATTGGAACCCCATCGTTTTAATGATACCTTTTAATATTGACAATCTGTTAACATTTTACAACAAACATTACATTATTATTTTCAACTAAAGACTTCCTTGCTTGAGATAATGGAAATCCATCATATTTATCCTTTTTATTTAAAGGTGATGAAGATTGATGTGTCTTAAAATGAATCTCACGGTCATCACAATCAATATCGAGCGCGTAACAGAACTAAAGCAGCTTGCAGAAATGCTATAATAAATTTTGAAAAAGAAATTGCTAAAAACATCAACAAAAATCCTAAAGCTTTTTTTTCATACATAAAATCAAAAAATCTTATAAAAAATCTCATTCCTGAAATAGTCCACAATAAGATAGTTGCTACCACCAATCTTGAAAAGGCTCAATGCTTCAATAATTACTTTGCTAGTAATTTTTCTGATAATGATACATTGATTGTTCCAAGTTTTAACTTATCTTCTATTTGTCCCAGTCAAATCTCTAATAATCTTGATCTATCTCCTGAAAACATTGCATCTCATCTTCTGTCTATAAAGTCATTTAAATCACCGGGTCCAGATGAGATACATCCCAAAATATTAAAAGAAACCCATCACCAAATCTCTAAACATCTTTCTATTATTTATACTAAGGTACTTCAAACTAGTACATTACCACAAATCTGGAAAGATGCAAATATCATTCCAATTTTCAAAAAAGGAGACAAGAAACTAGTTACCAACTATAGACCCATTAGTTTAACATGCACTATAGTCAAAATATTTGAAAAAATAATACAAAAACATATTTTTATTCATCTTTTAAAAAATAATCTACTAACTCCTAGTCAACACGATTTTTATCCAGGGCGCTCTTGTGAAACAAATCTTCTTACTGTAATCAATACATGGACACTTAATTTAGATAAAGGTCTTCCCGTCGATAATATTTACCTTGACTTTGAAAAAGCATTTGACAAAGTCCCACACGACTATCTTCTTTTGAAACTAAAAGCCTATGGGATTAATGGTCCAATTCTCTCTTGGATAAGAAACTTTCTCACAAATTGAAGACAAAGAGTAATGATAAATGGTAATTACTCTGATTGGGTATCAGTAAAAAGTGGAGTTCCCCAAGGTTCTGTTCTCTCAGCTCTATTATTCATTATATACGTTAACGATATTCCCAATATAATTACTTCAAATGCAGCACTTTTTGCTGACGATACAAAAATATTTTACCCTATTACTAATTTGCATTCACACACCGTACTTCAAAATGATATTGATATCTTGGTTGACTGGGCAACTAAATGGGGGATGAAATTTAATATAGAAAAATGTTCAGTTTTACACCTAGGTCATAAAAATAAACATCTTGTCTATTCTATGTACGATCCAGTGAAGAAAACAAGGATTGATATCAAATCTACCAACTCAGAAACTGACCTCGGAGTACATATCGATAATAACTTGCTATTTTCTAAACATACCTCTACTCAAGTTAATAGGGCAATGCAGATGCTATTTCTAATAAAAAGATCTTTTTCTTATCTAAATTCATTTTGTTTTAAAAGACTGTTTTCAGCACTAGTACGACCATATTTAGAATATTGTGGTTCTGTATATAACCCTCGTCTACTGAAAGACAAACGACAAGTTGAAAATATACTCAGAAGAGCATCTAAATCAGTTCATGGATTAAAAAGTCTAACATATCACCAAAGACTATTGAAACTTAATATGACAACCATAAGATACAGACTAATCCGGGCTGATTTAATAAACGTCTATAAATGGCTAAACAACTACTACAACTGTCAAACGATCTTTCCAAAAACAATTATAAATTCTATTACAAGAGGACATTCATTTAAACTAGAAAAACCTTATTCTCGTCTAGCTTCTCGTCAATACTTTTTCACCTTACGAGTAATCAACAAATGGAACTCCCTCCCAGATGACGTTGTAAATGCTACTTCCGTAAGCAATTTTAAAAACAAACTCGACAATTATCTAAAAGAAGAAAAAACAATTTATGACTAGTATATTTATATAGTAATCATAAGACAGGTTGACAGGCATTTCATGCCTATACAAATCCAATTTGTAAACCTTAATAATAATAATAATAATAATAATAATATCATCTTTATTTATTATTTTTTGACCTACAGAACTTTTTGAATATCAGAATTACAGAATTACAGAATTTCAGAATTACAGAATGTTTGAATTTCATCAAATAACTTATTTTCTCATGTAGCAAATTTACAATTAAAATTTTTTTATAAATTACTTACAGATTACTAATTTTATAAGTAAAATAGGATATATAATATGGTATACAATATTAGAGGTTTCATACTGCCAAATATTTGGTAATAACACCAGAATATCATTAAAGATTAAAAATCTTAAAATGACATTTTGAACTAAGACACTCACTTTCTTGAAACAAATCATTGTATGTTTTCCTTTCAGCCTTTTTAACTATAGTAGTTCCTCTGTAAAAACCACTGATGTTATCATTTTTTTTATTTTTAGAGTTAAAGAATAAAAACTCTGAGAATGTTGTTCCCTTTTCTCAAATCCAAATGAATTTTTTTGCATTAAAAGCAGTTGATAATCAAGTAGAATTAAAAACTTAATTTAGTTTCTTCAGCAATCAAGTTTACTCAACAATTAAGTTATTTAATAAAGTAAAATAACCACACCATAAAAACTTTATTAATCATATCTACTTGATTAAGTAGAAATACAAACACAACCTAGTTTCAACGAAGGCATACAACTTTAAACTAAAAATACTCCAATATATTTTCAAATTATATTCTACAAGAAAACGATACAAACACTTGGTTGATTTAAAGATATGTTAATTTATATAATTTTTACTTAAATAAATCAATTTGCCTAATCAAAAGTCACGACATTATTTGCGTAAACATACTTACTCTATTAGATATTGCCGTGATGTACGTTTAAAAAACGGTTTTTTATTACGTTAAAAAAACGTTTTAAAAACGTTCAAAAACTATCTGAGAAAATATATATATAAAAAAAAACGCCTAAAAAACGCTAAAAAAACGTTTAAATTAATATTAAAAAAAAGTTTACAAAAAAATGTTTTAAAAACGATTGTATTGATTCTTTTAACGTCTGACCGTGAATTGAACAGAATTAAAACGTGTTAAAAACGTTCTGTGCTTACTGGGAAGAGTGGTCCTAAAATTGAGCCCTGAGGAACCCCGCAAGTTATGGAATATGGAATTGTGTTATTTTGATCATAATATAAAAATTGCTTTCGGTTTGTCAGATACCCTTTGAACCAGAGTAAGTTTTTATTTTTCACTCCGTAGTTTTCAAGTTTTTTTATTAGAATATTGTGATTTACGGTATCAAAAGCTTTTGATAGATCAATGAAAACTCCTAATGTAAAACAGCTATTATCAAAGGCGTTAGATATTTGATTAGAAAGTTCAACTATTGCATGTTCAGTGGAATTTTTTTTTTTTTTAAACCAAATTGCTTGCAATGCAACATGTCGTTCTCAGCTAGATAATTATATAACCTATTATACATTATTCCCTTTATCAGTTTTGAAAAGCAAGGTAGTATGGATATAGGCCTGTAGTTTAAGATATTTGACTTATCTCCAGATTTAAAAATTGGTGTTACACGGGCAATTTTTAGTTTGTCAGGAACAATACCTATTTTAAATGAAAGATCAAAAACATGAAATAAAGAAGGTTCAATAATATCAAATACTGATTTGATAATATCAATACTAGTTTTATCAAAACCTTCACTTTTTTTACTTTTGAGACTGCTAAATGCAGCTCTCAGCTTGCTAAGTTTTTAAACTAGTTTTGTCCATAAGTTTGTCATAAGTTTTTAAGTATGAATCAAAAGGATTGGAGTTAGATGGAATTTTAGCAGCCAATTTTGGATCAATATTAACAAAGCAGTTGTTTAGTTCTTCAGCTATATTAGATTTATCATAAACTAATTTTCCATTAATTAAAAGACTTTTTGGCAGAGTGTTTTTTTTGTAATTATTTTTTCCAATTAAAACCTTAATTACATTCCATATTTTTTAGTGTTTCCGTTGGGTTTTTTAATAACTGAGCATAAAAAGCTTTTTTGAGTATCTTTTTATTTTATGAATTTATGAATTCATGTTCATTTATGAATTTAAATGATAGATGCATATATTATTTAATAAATTCATTGTAGTAATGAGACAAAAAAGTAATTCTTTTTATTGCTATACGCTTTTATTAAATTGAAACTTATCAAACTTTCGATAAAAATACTAGTTTTTATCGAAAGTTTGACACATGATTTTAATTAGTAATTAAAAACAGAGGCGTTCCGAGGGGGAGGGTGTAGGGGGTATCTAGCCCCCTTACTAAATTTACTAGTCAACTTACTGAAGACTGTAGTCGGCAAAAGTAGATCTATAGTTGGTAGTCGGCAAATGTCTGCTAAAGAGGACCTTTTTTTTTTATATATAAGATCTTAGCAAAAACAAATGCGTCGACCCCCTCTTCTTTAAAATCTCTTCGGGACGGCAAAAACAGAAAAGTTTTAATAACAAATTAAAATCATGTGTCAATAAAAAAAACAAAAAACACAAATAGCATTTATTGATCAAAGAAACTAACTTTAAATTTTTTTTTATGTTAACCAAATGATAACATGGTTTTCGTTTAAAATTGTTATTATTTTCTCAAAATAATATGCTTGAGCATGCATATATAAAATAGAAACCACAAAGTAATAGATATCACAACCAGATTTTAAAAAACGTCATAATGATTACTATGCAATATTTATTTAAACGTAATAATGACTATAAATTATTCCTTACAGAATCATAGTAAGATTTACTAATAATAAATTTTCGACCTACGTAGTTATTACAGCAATTATAAAGTCACTTTTAAATTTATTATATAAGAATTAAACTGTTGAATTTGTTCTATCAAAAAAATACAAATTAAATCAATGTCCTTCAGAAGTTTAAACTGATTTAAACAAGTGTTTGTTTTTTTTAGTTTAAACTAAAGAGAAAACTGTCTTTTAGATTTAAAGAGAAAACTGTCTGTTGAAATTGAGAAATGTCATTTATAGCGATTTAGAAAGATTTTTGGCACTGATTTTGAAGCCACCCCTCTAATATATGTAAAACAGGCATAATAATTTTCATATATTAGTACATTTGTCTATCCGTTTACGTATTTATTACACTGTTTTGCAAATAATTAATTAAAAAAAAAAAATTAATGTAAATTAGTGAAAGCTTTTCAACGTACGTTTAAGATTTTTCACTAAATGATTTTTTTTGTTTAATATTTGTGCACCTACGCACAAAGGTCATTCGTGTTGTTTCCTATCACTTAAAAAACATATAACGGAATTTAAAAGACTTAAGAAAATATATTTAACTAAATAATAATAGAATAAAATAAAATAGTGATAGCAATAATAATAATAATAATAATAATAATAATAATAATAATAATAATAATAATAATAATAATAATAATAACAATAATAATAGCAATAATAACAATAATAATAATAATAATAATAATAATAATAAACAAATAAAAAAAAAACGTGTATAATTAATAAAAAGTCTTAGTGAAGAACAGAAAATGACAGAGCGAGCGATCCTATATGAGCTGTTTATATTTAAAAAGCCAACCATTTTATAGCTTTAACTTTTTAAAGTTTCATGCCATTAAGTAAACCTAAGTCTATTGTAGATATATAATTGAGTATTGAATCAAATAACCTCAGGTCAAAACTTGGATTATATATAATATAACTAAATGTATTTTTAATGAATTTATATGGAAAAAATATTGATAAAAGATGATTGATATCAGGAAAAAAAAGGAACTTGTTTATATTATATTACCATTTCGGATGAGCGTTTTTTCGGGTTTAATTCTCCGCCTTACTATTTTTGTATTGTTTGTATGTTAATGTTTACGGAAGAATACTTAAAGATTTATTTCCAATAAACTGAGACCCATTCATTGGACTTACGGAATTTTAATTAAAATTCCTTTAATCAAGAAAATTTTAAAATTTAAAATTTAAAATTTTTGTTAATGTTACCGTTCTTTTTAACATTCTAACCTCTGTGTAATTTCGAAAAAAGAAGGAATGATGGTTTCTCTAAAAATGTTAATATGGTTTTGGAAAATTTTTTATATATTTTGTGGGTCAGATTTTCACAGTAACAAAATTATTTCTAAAATTACTTTTGGCAGTTGCAAGTTAGTAAAAAAATTTTTCTCAGGAGTTGTTTTATAATAAGATAAACATCCTTATAAGATTCGCTACGATTTTGTTTTCTTGTTTAAAAATAAGCATTTATTTTTATATATTTAGAATTATTTTTACATGTATCTTATAGTAAACACGATCACGATCAACCATTGTGGAAAAAAGTAAGAGAACAAACTCCAGATTTATGGATATGGTTAGGAGATGGTATGCATTTTTTTTTAGTTTAAAAGTTCAAAAGTTGCATAAAACTTTCTAGTCCTTAGTTATTTGTTTAGTTCAAAAAATAGTTTTATTTATCATTCATTGCTTCATTTTTATAAGAGTGGCTAAAAAATTTTGTAAACAAATCTACAAAAAACTGAATAAACCATGGAATGTTAAACAAAATTAGTAAATTATTCGAGTAAGTATTCACAGTAAATTATTCAGAATTTGGTCTACTTTTTGTGTGGTGATACCAAGCATTTTTATAAACACAGAGTTGAAACTATGTTTTTTTTTTTTTTTTTTTTTTTTTTTTTATCTAATTTAATTCATAAAAGTAAATAAAAAACAAAGTAACTATGATGAATAAAAAGTAGTATGAATTGTGCATTTTTTTCTCTTCTCAAGTCTTTGCAAATGCATAATCAATGCAAAAGGAAATTAGTGACTGACATTTTGATTTTAACTAGGGCTGGGGCAGGGTTTGTAAATTAAAGGTGAGACTAGGATTAGAGCTTAGGTTGAATTAATGTTGAAAAGCAGTTTTTTTTCTTTATTAGAGGTGGGGTAGTGTGCTTCATGTCTAATATATTTATTAGGATAAAACTTTCTTCAAAATATTACAATTGATTATTATTATTTTTTTTTTTTGCAGAAAAATAAATAAAATATAAAAAATACTATTTTACAAACTATTGTATTTTTACAATCTTACATCCCGTTTTTTTAAATAACTACTTCTATCAGGGGAAGATCAAGCATTTTTTGGATTTGCTTTATGTATGCAAGCCAACTTCCACATATAAAGCAAATTCCAATCATTTTTATATTTACACATATGTCTATAAACTGCAAACATTTATATGTTTATAAAAAAAAATGTGTAGCCCTCTCAAGTTGTGGTATTCAAACTTTACATGATCATACTTTTTGAATGCTAAAAGATTATTGTATGAAATTAAAAATTTATCAATGAATATTTATTTAGTTAAGAATAGTAAAAATCAACTTGTTGCCCTCATTTTTGGGGTAAGATGTCACAAATTTCAGGGTTTTTTTGTTCCAAGGCTCCAAGCATTGCAATATTATGCAAAGCATTCTTATTTGACATAACCATAAACATATAAATGTCTCAAACACAAAAAAATGCTGGATCCACTCCTGGCTACTACTACTTTGACATTGCAATTTTTAAATGTAATCAGAAGCTTATTAAAAATGAAAAATTTTTACACTGGATGAATTATAAATGTTTTTAAAGTTTTAAAACACAAAAGATTTTTTCCATAAACTTTTTCTAAATTTTGTACTTTTTTTCTCTACTTAAAATCTGACTTAGTAAGTTTTAAAAAAAGTAGGTTTTGGTAAGTAATAAAAAACTTAAGCGTTAAAGTTAAAGTTTTGTTACAAAAACTCTTCAAAAAATAAGATTAAATTTAAAATAAGATTGACCTAATGAAGTGTGGTACCATAACTCTGGCATACAAAATTTTGGAGAAAAGCAGGCTATTTGGTATGTTTCAAAATTTGAAAAATTTTGAAATAT
This sequence comes from Hydra vulgaris, assembly GCF_022113875.1. Lineage (NCBI taxonomy): Eukaryota > Metazoa > Cnidaria > Hydrozoa > Anthoathecata > Hydridae > Hydra > Hydra vulgaris. Next base: position 63,620,248 of record NC_061157.1, read on the forward strand.
ACCAAATAGCCTTTTTTTTTTCTTACATGTTTGAGCATACTGCTTCAAACATGTGAAATTTTGATCAAGTTAGTTTCTATGGTGATAAGAATTGTTAATTTTTGTAGATGGATGCCAAATATTTTGTTTGTTACTGGAAATAACAATAAATCTAATTAAAAAGTAGGATATTTTGTTAATAATGATGAAGATATTCTACAGCATATATAATATCATTTTTATAGTTCAAAACCTGTCCATATAATGGTATTAATATAGTCATTTTAATGACAAACCACTTCTGGTGGCCATGGAAGAGGACCAGAGCTGGACAACTCGAATTCTGGCTGTAAAGTTACTATTCAACCATTGAATCACCAAAAATCTCACAAAGTCAAATGTATCAATATTTTCGACAATTGGCTGCAATGGGTTGCACAAGATTCTATAGAAATCTCCATTTCTATAGAATCTTGTCACTGAGGATAAATCATGGCTTCTCATCATTAACTACAAAAGAAAAAAGATTTCCCTTTATCTAGGAGTTCAACCAAAAAGAATAACTTGAAGCTTGAACTGTAAAATAGCAATGCAGTGTGTTTGGTCGGACAAAAGCAGGATCATCTTTTTAAAGTTTAAATTTTTTTAGTGTCAGGTCAGGAGTATGGTTGATCATCCTGCTACTGGTAACATGTAACCCAGTGCAACCTGTTCCATGTTCTGCTGCCTTGCAGGATTTGCTATCTAAGCAAAAGCTGGATGGAGTGTTCTTCCTGTCATTTTTTTCCATATAGTTGGAGGTGCCTTAGTTACTGTATTAGCTCACCTGTAATGTATGTTTGTGTTCTGTCTGAACCTCTGGCGCGGTGTTCGCTCACCCGTTAGTTACTTTATGTTCTTTATGTATGTCTGTGTTCTGTCTGAACCTCTGGCGCAGTGTTCGCTCACCCGTAAGTTACTTTATGTTCTTTATGTATGTCTGTGTTCTGTCTGAACCTCTGGCGCGGTGTTCGCTCACCCGTAAGTTACTTTATGTTTATGTTTATGTTTTTTATGTTTTTTTATGTATGTTTGTGTTCTGTCTGAACCTCTGGCGCGGTGTTCGCTCACCCGTAAGTTACTTTATGTTTTTTATGTATGTTTGTGTTCTGTCTGAACCTCTGGCGCGGTGTTGACTCACCCGTAAGTTGATTTATGTTTGTTTGTGTTCTGTTTATACTTTAATGCAGCGTGAGCTCAGTAACTAACTACTTACTCCAACTACAAAACCTACACTCACCTTAGACTCCTGTATTTTGTTAGATGCAGTGTTTTTCCTAATGCACTTCCAAAATGTCATGCCTGGTTTTCTCAAAGTACTGTTGCGGGAAGTAACTCCTTTTAACTACTCCAGGTCAGGTCAGGATAATCGAGATCAATCTTGCTACTGGTATCACGTAACCCAGTACCACCTGCCACAAGCCCTGCTGCCTTGCAGAGTGTGCTCTTCTTATGCAAAGGCTAGGAGAAATAAACTCTGACTAAAAATTCCCCTGCCTTGGGGCTCTTGGTTGAGTAAAGGCTAGAGATGGTGTCTCGATAAAAATACTCATCTTGGGCAGATGTTAACTGCATCCTTCTACTGTCTTGTAGAAGGCCTCCTCGGCAAAGACTTTAGGGGTAAGCAGAAAAATTCTGCTAACCAGCCTCGAACCCCTTCTTCATCTATTAGGCTGGCATGGGTGTAACCTGTGTTACATTGTTTCCTGTCTAGGATGACGAATGCTGGATCTCCTTGACTCTACTCATAGAATTTTGCTTATGCCTCCTTGATAATGGCTATGCAACTCTTCCTGTTATCTCCATATGAGGGTACAGCTCTAAAACTCAGTTTAATGGTTCTGAGGCCGGCTGGTAGTAAGGTTTCCCGAACTCTGTGGTAGCTCTCAGAGAGACTGATTCCATCAACAGCTGCAAAATATCAGAGTATTAACAGTGTTATGTTGCGCATGGATGGTGTCCCTGTTAATGCTTTTGGTGTGCATTGTCAAGACCACATAAGAAGCCCTATGTCACGACTTAGGGTTAATTAACAGGACTGAGACAACTGCATAGCTCATTGATTAGGAGGCTGTGCTCTATCTATGAATGAGTCTAGTTCTCATTAAACCCAAATCATGACCAAAGTAACCAAAAATTTAAAACCTAAAAAACCATCCCCACCACCTAAACATTTTAATATATCTTTTACAAATATTTGCGGTCTACGAAGCAACTTTCCATCAGTTGAGTCTTACCTCCTGCAAAATTCACCAGACTTGCTTGCACTCAGTGAAACAAATTTAAGTTCTGCAATTCCTTCTTCAGATGTCAGTGTTGATGGGTACTATCCTTTGATTTGTAAAAACTCCAATAGTCACATGCTAGGTTTAGGGGTATACATACGCATTAATTCCCCTATTTGTCGTGAAATCAGGTTCGAATCCTTTGACCATTCTTTTATGTGCTTTCGCCTAGCACCTCTTCACTCTTTCACCTTTCTCTTTGTTCTTTATCGTTCTCCTTCTTCCCATGATTGCACTCTTTTAGATGTTATCTCTGATCAAATTGACCATGCTCTCTCTCTTTACCCCTCTGCCAATATTGTTGTTGTTGGTGATTTTAATGCCCATCACACTGAATGGCTTGGCTCTAACACCACTGATCCTGCTGGCACTAAAGCCTTTAACTTCTGCGTTTCTCAATCTCTTACTCAGATAGTTAACTTTGTGACTCGTTTTCCTGACAACCCTAATCATTTACCTTCACTCCTTGACTTATGTCTTGTCTCTGACCCTAGCTTATGTTCAGTTTCTCCCTTTTCTCCCTTAGGTGGTTCTGACCATGCAATGATCTCTATAAATATTTCTTCTCGTACTTCTTTTTTGGGCTCACCTTATCATTGCACCACCTACTACTACCTAAAGCTGACTGGGATTCTTTTCGTAATTTTCTTCGTGATGGTCCTTGGGCTGATGTCTTTTCTCTCTCAGCTGACAAATGCGCCTCCTACGTAACCTCCTGGATTCAGGCTGGAATGGAAGCTTTTATTCCTTCTCGTCAGTTTCAAGTCAAGCCTCATTTTACTCCATGGTTTTCTCCTTCTTGTGCAGCTGCTATATCCAATCGTAATCATTTTTTTCATCTTTTTCAAAAGAACAACTCTCTTGAGAACAAACGGCTATTTATTATTGCAAGAAATCAATGTAAAAAGGTGCTTTCTGATGCTAAACTCCATTATTCTCAGTTCACTAAATCTCGCATCTTATCACAGAAGTTAGGCTCTAAAGACTTTTGGAAAATCTTCAAAAGCATTATTAACAAGGGTAGATCTAACATTCCATCTCTCATTCATGGGACTGATCTTATTACCTCTCCCAAGAATAAGGCAGAACTATTTGCAAAGAACTTTTCTTCTAATTCCACTCTTGAATCTTATGGACATTCTCTTCCTTCCATTCCAGTCAAACAGGTTGACCCATTGTTAGACATTCAAATCACTCCGGCTTCTGTTGCTAAAGTCATATCTCAATTAAACTCGTCTACAGCTTGTGGTCCAGACAACATTCCTGTCACAGTCTTGCAGAATTGTTCTCCAGAACTTTCTTCAATTCTCTCTAAACTATTTAACAAGTGTTTGACTGAGTCTTGTTATCCTGCTTGTTGGAAAATGGCATCTGTGGTTCCAATATTCAAAAACTCTGGAGAAAATTCTGACCCCTCCAATTATTGTCCGATCAGTCTTCTTTCTGTTCTTAGCAAGGTCTTTGAGTCTTTGATCAACAAATTCCTCACATCTCATCTTGAGTCAAATAAACTGCTGTCAGACAATCAATACAGTTTTCGATCCTCTCGCTCTACGGCCGACTTGCTAACTGCTGTAACTGAAAGATTTTAGCTTGCATTAGATGGAGGCGGTGAGGCTAGGGCTATTGCTCTCGACATATCTAAAGCTTTCAACAAAGTTTGGCATGCTGATCTTCTCCACAAGCTTGCTTCATATGGTGTTTCTGGGAAAGTTTTTAGATTATCAAATCATTTCTTTCTAACCGGTTTATTAAAGTCATCCTTGAAGGCCAACACTCTTCTTTATTTCCAGTAACTTCTGGGGTTCCCCAAGGTTCCATCCTGGGCCCTGTTTTGTTTCTTATCTACATAAACGATCTTCCTGTCAACCTTTCAACTAAAGTAGCTCTTTTTGCTGATGACTCAACTTTATACTCCTGTCTTGACAAAAAGTCTTCTCTTTTCGATCGCCTAGAACAAGCAGCTGATCTTGAATCTGATCTCACTTCAGTAATAGATTGGGGTTCACAGTGGCTTGTGAATTTCAATTCTAAAAAAACCCAATTGCTTACTGCAAACAACTACCGTAATATGGTCAACATTCCTATATTAATGAATGGCAATCCTCTTACTGAGTCCTCTTCTTTACGTCTTCTTGGATTATCGCTTACTACTGACCTTTCATTGAAACCATATATACAATCGATTGCTAAATTAGCTTCTGGTAAGGTTCCTTTCTTTATCGTGCTCGCCATTTCCTTACTTCTGATTCCATTCTCTACCTCTACAAATCTCTTATTCGTCCTTGTATGGAATACTGTTGTCATATTTGGGCTGGTTCTTCTAAGGATTCACTTTCTCTTCTTGACAAGGTCCAAAAACGCATTGTAAATGTTGTTGGACCTGGACTATCTGCTAAGCTTGAACCTTTTTTCCATTGTCGTAAAGTTGCATCTCTTTCTCTTTTCAGCAGATACTATCATGGTCACTGCTCAAAGGAGTTATCATCTCTAGTTCCATCAACTAAAATTCATTCTCGTTTTACTCGTCATTCAGCTAAGTCTCATCTGTTTACTGTATCTGTCCCTGCATGCTCTAAAAACTTTTATTCATCTAGTTTTTTTCCCCGCACTTCAATCCTTTGGAACTCTCTCCCATCTTCATGTTTTCCTGACTCATACAACCTTCAACTTTTCAAGTCTTCTGTCAACAGTTTCCTTGCTCTATAACTCTGTTCTTTTTTTTTTCCTAGTAACTCCCAACTTAATAGTGGTTGCTTGCAGCTTTGTTGGGAGTGAATGCAAATAAAAGAAAAAAAAAAAAAAAACAGAGTTTGTTATTGACAGAATGACAATGATGAGCATTAACAGTGGCAAATTCCAGATAAATACATTCAACCTCAATCATTTAATTCTTTAATAAATTCTTTAAAAAAGCTACAATTTTATATATATTAATGTATTTTTTTAAATTACATTTCTTTTAACTATTTGCTTTTTGATTGTGAAAGTTAGATTTTTGAAACTTTTTTTTCTCTAGAACTTTTGATGTTTAAGAGCATCATTCTAAAAAAAAAATTTTTTTGAATTTTTTTATTTTTTATTTTTTAAACATGTTTATTAATTTACTAGCTGTTTATGCTGATACACGAATATTACCTTTTTTATGGGTTCATTCATCCCTGGAATCAATGAAAGAAAAGTTTAATTTGCAAAAAGAAAATCCTAATTATAAAGTAAGTTTTTTGTTATATGTTAAAAATACTATTTGCTCCTTAATTCAATGATGTTGTAACATTTTTTAGATACATAGATGTTGTAATTTTTTTTTTCTCAGTGAGTCTTTTAATTAGCTTTTAACAGAAAAAAAAACGTTTAGTTTGTTAGTAATCTTGCTAACAAATGGAGATGAGATGGAGAGTGCATTCTATCCACAACAAAAAAAATTTCAAAGCTCTTTTGATACCTGTGACACATGCAGACAAAAAAAAAACAGTTCTATAGAATATTATATATATAGGAAATATTCAAAGTTTTATTATTTTTTGTGATATTTATTGTTAAATGAATTTTTCTTGTGATTCCAAGGTGTCTCTTTTTAATGAGTATATATTATATAAGTAATGAAGCATCTGAAGATAAGTTTAGGGTTATTTAAATTTGTCAAAAATGATTATTTATGTATGGACAAATACTTCCTACTTCATAGCCAAATTTGATTTACTATAATTTTTTTCTCTTGCTAAGCTATTCACTCCTTTAGTTAACTCAAATTCATAACTGTCAAATTATCTGATATCGCATATAAAAATTTGATGTATTCATAAATTATCTGATATCGGATATTAAAGTTTAAACTTTGATGTATTCATAAATAACAGTTGTTTACAAAGAAATGGCAAAAATGACAAAACAAATAGTTCTAGTGTATTAGATTTAGAGAATTCACTGATATACATTATTAAATTGATAAAACAAAATTTTCATTTTAATTTAGATATTATTTAATCCTTGAGAACTTTTGAATAATAAAATAACTTCTCAAATTAATATAAAGTTCACCCTCAAAAGGAGCTTTATATTAATGATAAAAAGTTTTACTTTGTACTATATTTTACTGTCAAAAGGCTTAAATACTAATAAAAAATTTTATTTAAACATGTCTTCTGCTTCTTACAATTAATTTTTAAAAGTTATCTAGAAATTTTTATTTGTTTTCGGTAAACTTCTTTACAATATTTTTTTAAACTTTGTCAGGGTTATACTTCTTATTGTCAGGATTTATTTTTAATAAACATTAAGAAGCTTGGCTGCTATGAGCACAAACAAGTTGAGTGCAGTATGAATTATTTTAGGATTTTGAAAAAATGTTTTGAATAAAATTTAAAATTTTTAAAATTTAAAATTTTAAGTTTTAAAAATCTTTAAATAACATACTTTAGAAATATTTAAATAACACATTTCTCAATATTTTAGTTACTGTCAGATGATGGTATTCCTATTATCGGTACATGGGATGATCATGATTATGGTTTAGATGGTGTTGGCAAGGTATTTATTATCATTTATATAATTTTCTGAGTAGAATTTTTAAAATCAAAAATTTGTTTATCAAAATTTCTGTGTAATTTCTTGAATGTAAAATTGAGTTTCAAAGTTAATAAGTACTTGCTCAAATGTTGAGTTTAAACAAGATCTTATGAGCTTTGACAAATTTTACAAAAGTAGTTGTAGTTCATTTTTTTTTTTTAAATATAAAACAACATATAAATAATTATTTTTTTAAAATAAAATATTTAACTACAAGCTACTATGTAGATAAAGAATTTTATAGAGCTTTATTAAAAGGGTTATTATAGGATAATCCGAAAGGTATATTCTTGGCTTTTTTAATTTTGTTAATGTGATTTGTATATACTATACAGAAATATAAACATTTGTTGGAAATTTTAATAGGTTCAATATTTTTTAAGTAGCTTGGTTAGTAGCCAATTATAGTTTAAATTAGTCGTTTAGTAGTTTAGTTAGTAGCTAATCAAAATTCAGGTTAGCAGCCAATTGTAGTTTAGATTATTGAATAGTTTATATATAACTTTATATACACCTTGTTTATATATAAATGTTATATATAAGTTTAAGATTTTACAATAATGTGTGGGAAATATATTTAATATGTTTTTTCAATAAAATGTGTGGAAAATAATTTCTTTTTCAATAAAATAATGTGTGGGAAATTTATTTGGCTTCATGAGATTATAGTTTAAAGTTAGAAAGATTAAGATAGAGTTGAAGCTTGTTTTCCTGCATGCTGAAAAATGGCATTTGGTGGTGGTGGTGTAAAATTTGGTGGTGGTGGTGTAGAGTTTTTAAAAACTCTAAAGATTATTCTGACCCCTCTAACTATCATCGGATCAGTCGTCTTCCTGTTTAGCTTTACTAGCAAAGTTGATCAACAAATTTATAACATCTATTCTTGCATTCAATTACTTACTTTCAGACAATCAATATGGTTTTCCATCTTCTCACTCTATAGCTGACATGCTAACTAGGTTCTGTCCTTGGTCCTGTTTTGTTTCTTGTCTACATAAGTTATTTTCCTAATGTCATTACATCTAAAATGGCTCTATTTGCTGACAAATCAACTTTATACTCCTGTCTTGACAAAAAGTCTTCACTTTTGGATTGTTTAAAACAGGCAGCTGATCTTGAATTTGATCTCACTTCTGTAACAGATTGGGGCTTGCAGTTGCTTGTGAATTTTAACTCTAACAAAACTCAGTTATTTGCAAATAATTATTGCAATTCTGTCAACATTTTTATATTGATGAATAACAACCCTCTCACCGAGTCTACTTCTTTATGTCCTCTTATCATTCACTAATAACCTCTCATGGAAACCATATATACAATTGGTTCCTAAATCAGCATCTACTAACTTAGCAATCATTACTTCTCTTTATCGTGCTCGCCATTATCCTACACCTGATTCTATTCTACAACTGATTCTACTCTACCTCTACAATTCTTTCCTTTATTCTTTCCTTTATGGAATACTTTTATCATATTTGGTCAGATTATTCTAATGATGCTCTTTCTCTTCTTGACAAGGTCTTAAATTGCATTGATTAATGAAAATGTTGTTGGAGCCACTCTATTTGCCAAGTTCAGTCACTATCCCATTGCCTGAGAGTTGCCTTTTTTTCTCTTTTCTTTAAATACTATCATGGTTGCTTCTCAATGCACCTATCATCTCTAGTTTCATCAATCAACCCATTTTTGCTTAACACATCATTCACCTATCTCATCTTTTTACTGTATCTGTCCCTGTATGCTCTAAAAACTTTTATTAGTCTAGTTTTTTTCCTACACTTCAACCATTTGGAACCCTGTCCCATCTTCATATTTTTCTGACTCATACGACCTACAAATTTTCAGGTCTTCTGTTAACCATATCCTTGCTCTTTTACTCTATTTTTTGTATTTTAGTAACTCCCAACTTAATAGTAATTGCTTGCAACCTTGTTGGGAGTGAATCAGAACAAAATTAGAAAAGAATAAATTAAATTTCAGAATACTTTTGAACAATAAAGTATTTCGAATAGAATAGTTTATTTTGCTTTTATAAAAATCTTTGCTTTGATGGTTTTTAGTTTAAAAGGTTTATTTGGTTACAGCATATGCTTTAACAAAAACATTGCTGCTTCAAACTTATGCAAGTAAATATCTTTGATTATATAACCAATCAAGTAAGAAATAATGGAATGAAAACAAATAAAAATTTAAAACTTATAGTATTAGTTATCTACTTAATTTTTTGAGAGAAAACATACACCAAAACCTGATTAGTTTCAAAAGTAGTGAGAATTTAAAAATTTGAAGAACTTGCTCTATGATATAAAGAAGGCAAAGAGTTGTGATAATGTGTGTCCATGGCTTGAGATTTTTAGTGGTGAGCCTCAAGGCTCTGTGCTTGGTCTTTTGTTATTCTTGATATTCGTAAATGATCTACCATTAATTATTAATTAATGGTAGATCATTTACGAATATCAATTGCAAATTATATGCAGATGACAGTAAACTAATCAAAGTTATAAAAAATGTTGAAGATTATGAGTTTTTGCAGAATGACATCAATGAATTTGTAAAATGGACGGATATCTGGTTGAACATTGAAAAGTGCAAGGTAATGCATTTAGGTAAAAAGAATCCACAAATGAGTTATTGTATGACCCACGACGGCAAAGAGCACAAATTAAAAACAACAGTAAGTGAAAGAGATTTAGGAGTGATTATTTCATCTGACCTTAAATGGCATGATTGTGACTTCAGCGACAGCAAAAGCGCAAAGAACTTTGGGTCTAATTAAATGTATGTTTACATACTTTGATGTGGAAATGGTGAAATCACTATATACGACATTTGTGAGACCGCTTCTTGAGTTCGCTATACGTGCATGGTAGCCTTATTTACAATGGGATATTGATGAGTTAGAGAAAGTGCAAAGAAGAGCAAATAAGTTAGTTCCACGACTGGGTTTAACAACATTGGAGAAAAGACGAGCTAGAGGAGATCTTACACAACAATACAGATTCAAGCAAAATATAGACCAAATGAATTGATACAAAAATCCAAAACCAGCATCATCCATGACTAGTTCAGGCCCAGCTTTTTCTGTAAGGGTCAATAAATACAGGTTAGAAAGAGAATACATACCATCATGTTTACCGAGATATAATTTCTTCACAAATCGAGTTTGTAAAAATTGGAATTTGTTACCAAATGAAATCATTGAAGCAAGATCGTTGAATGTTTTTAAAGCGAGAATAGATAAACATTTTTCTTGTGTTTTTTTTTTAATTGTGTAGGCTGTCTTTAACCCGATGCTTGCATTGCGTTCCACAATTTATTTTATTTTTTAAATATTTATATTTAAACAAATTTGTAATTGTTACAGCAATAAATATTACTATTACTATTTATATGATTATGAGAAATCTTTGCACATTTTGATGGAAATTGTGTTCTTGTGTGATTTTGATGGAAATTTTTTTTTTGTGTGTGATAGGAACACAAGAACTAGTTTAAGCAACATTTAAGATTTTTTTGTTAAATTACTTTAAATAATATTTAGGCATTTAAGTATCGTTTCCAATCACAGAATTTGTTCCTGGATTTTCTCGACGTGCCTATAAACAGTGCTCTTAGAACAAGAAAAGGGTTGTACTCATCACATACATATGGGACTGGTGATCAAATAGTAAAGGTTATAGAAATTCCAGTATGATTTTTATTAAATTGTTTATGTAATATAATTACAAGTAAAAAATGTTTTTATTTTGCGCTCAGGTAATTTTACTGGATGTAAGAAGTCATCACACTAAAGGTTGGGATTGTGAAGTGTTAGGGGAAGAACAATGGGTCTGGCTTGAAAACCAGTTAAATGACAACACTTCAAGAGTTATTTTTATAGGGTCAGGAAAGCAGGTAAAATTATTTTATTCTGAAAATATGTTTTGTTTTCTGATTTAAAAGTTTTTAAATTTTTAGTAATAATTTGATATTTTGATTTATAACAATGTTTAAAATTGTCTTTCAATTTTTATAAGTTTGTTTAAATTGCAGGATAAAGGGTGTTTTATGAAAGAGCTTCTATTTATTGTCTCAACAACCAAAAATTAATATGTGTATATATATATATATATATATATATATATATATATATATATATATTTTACAAAAATGTGTATATATATATATATATATATATATATATATATATATATTTTACAAAAATGCTGTATGAATTTATACAATATATATATATATATATATATATATATATATATATATATATATATATATATATATATATATATATATATATATATATATATATATATATATTGTATAAATTCATACAGCATTTTTGTAAAATTGGTATTTTAGGTGTGGCCTTTAAAAAAAAAAGTCATTGCATTCTGACATTTAAAAAAGTAGATAAATTTGACATTTTTTAGATACAAATAAATTTCAATCAAAATAATTTTTTTTGCTTGGTATTTTTCATAGCAGGAATATTTTTCTAAAAATGTGTCATTATAATTATTCAACTTGTTTCATTCTCAGCAATCTTCTCAAGTTTTCATTTTTAAATCGCTTCTCTTCTTTGTTTTAAATAGTAGAGAAAAAACAAGAACAAAAGACAATTATTTTTTTAATGCAGTTTTATCAAATTTATTTATTGAAACTTTGATCTACTTTAATTGCGTACATTACTTTTAAACACAGTTTTAAAAGCTTTAAATGGTTTTTTAAACATTGTCTTCTTTAATTTTTATTTTTAAATTTTTTTATTTTTATTTTAAATGTAAAAAAAAAGTGCTAAATAGTAGTTAATTACAAAACATTTTTGACGATTTCTACTTTTCAAATAGCTAAAACAACTTTTTAATTGACGACTGTCAATAAAAAGTTTTTATTAAAACACTATACATTATATGTAACATTGCCAAATGCTTAGCTTTTACAGAGGAGAACACAGTAAAAAAATATATATTTATAGGTTTGGCGCTGCATTCTCCTCCCTAAATGCTGATATATGGCAACCCTTATTATATGGAAAGTTTTTAAATATTTACGTTTTTATTAAGTTAAATACTTTAGTATTTTAAAAATAAAAATTTTAAAATACTTTAATAAAATTTTTAAATTTTTTACATAGATATTAGTATTTTTGTTCATCTAATTTTATATTATAGTTTTTATCATTAAATAAATTTAAAAATAAAAAACTTATTTAAATAAATAGCTCTTAAATTATAAAGTTTTCGAAAGCACAATAACTTTTAATTGAGAAACTTGGACAGGCTTGGTCGGGAAGCAGGAGTGATCGCTCTTGACTACTTACCACGGAAATAATATTTAGTTGCAAAAAATTGGCCAGGTTTTTTAATCGTTTTGAGAACATTCAAGTTTATGTAATTTCAGCAATTGCTTACTTGTTTTGCTTATCTTTATAGCATACTGCTTTTACAGAAAAATAACAACAAAATAACAACAAAAAATAGTGAAAGAAAAGATTGCTACCAAACCCCAAACCCTCAGTCGATGTAGCGGCACTGTTTTGCAGCAGCAGGCTATAAGATAGTTGGTGTATGTACTAATGCTCCCGGCAGCAGACTATTTCAATATGACATCAGACATGTAATCTAAACACACATTTATAGTTGTTATTATTTTTTTTTTTTTTGTTACTATTCATTAAACATTATTAAAAACGTTATTCCTTTTTTCTATTTTTTGTTTTCGACACTATTCATTAAATTCATTTGTGACACTATTCCTTTTTTTTGTTTTTGACACTGTTCATTAAACTCCTTTACTAAATTAAAGTAGCATGTTGCAACAAAAATTCTTTTAACACATATTTGATAAGTCAACCAAGTTTCGAAAACTTTCTAATTTAAGATTTGACAAGTCAACCAAGTTTCAAGCTTTCGAAAACTTTCTAATTTAAGATTTAAATTTTTAGTATAGGTCATTAAATGAAAATATATATTTAAAGACAAAAATTAATTGTTTTTTTTAATTTACAAATATAAAAAATTTACGTAAATTTTGTATTAAAAAAATTATTTTTTGTATTTATAGGTGTTGGTTAATAATTAATAATATTAATACAGTTTTTAATTATCTTCTTTTATGTTTTACACAAATATAACATAAATGATACATTTCATTGCAAGTTTCATTTTTGATTTTTTTTGTTGTTGTTGTTATTTTCGGTTTATTTTACTAGCTAATTTATTTTACTGAAAGTATTATTAATTCTTTTAATAAAAAAACATAAACTTATTTTAAAGTATAATATTTATTAATATGCAAAAATCTTTGTAACATTCCTAACTTAAGATAAACAGTAAAATGTGAATAAAGAGTTTTTGAATAATATGAATAAATTAAAAAAATATTTTATGAAACATATTAAAAAGTCTTAACTAGTGAATAACTGGTGTCAATTAAAAATTAAAAAAAAAAAATGCTTTTTTTAACTTTTGAATGTTTTGCTTGTTAATGACAATACTTTTTTATAAGTTAAAAAAATGGATCATTTTAATTCATTTCATCGTCGTGCCTACTAATTGCGTTTTTTACTTGTCTAGTGAGACACTTTAAAACTGACACTGATTTAATTTTTTTTTTTTTACCATGAACTTATGAAACTTTAGGAATTTCAAACTATTTGGAAATGTTATGTGGTGCCATCAGGCTGGCTAACACCTTGTGTATATATATATATATATATATATATATATATATATATATATATATATATATATATATATATATATACACAAATAATAAGCTATTTGACATAAGTTGCTTAAATAAGACAATAAATAGTAAGCTATTTGACAGGTTGCTAAGTTGAGCATGTTAACAGGATATTTTTATTTGCAGCCAAAATATAATATTTATATTTATTTTTGCAGATTATCATAATTAAGTTTTTCTTCTTAAAGAATAAAAATAAATAGTTCATTTAAGAAAAAAAATTTATACCAAATATTGTGATATTTTCAACACACCTAATCATCTCATCTTAGGAAACCAGTTTTTAAAATGAGCTTTTTTTTAACGGAATTCAAAATAACCAAAAAAATAATCATAAAATTAAAAAAAAAAATTGTATTCTAAGGACTATACTAAATTAAAAAATTATTATCTCAACCATAAAAAAAAAAAACAATAATAAATCTTTCCTATCTCTAAAAACATACTTTTCTTAATAAAAAGCCGCATCTCATCTTGAGCATCTCAAAACATATCATTTTAAGCAACTTTCCCAAATACTATCATTATTTAAATAATATGACAACAGCTTATGTATTATTTCGTATAACCCATGGAATGAGTAGTAGATAAGCATAAAATATTTAGGGTATAATAAACTTTTGATGATGTTGTTTTATTCTGACCTAATTACAAAATATTGATTAATAAAAAATTATAATGGGATGGTAAATTTTTTTAACAATAAAACAATGAAAAGATATTAACTATACAACCAAGAAACTAAAATAAATAACACCGTCAATAACACTGTTGAATAACACCGCCAAATTTGTATGAATATACTTAATCAAAAAAATTCCCAAAAAAATTAGTAGTCTATCCGTAAACGAAGTTATACCATCTTAGGAACCTGCTCATCTTATGCAACCTTCCCCTATTATTTTCAATTGTAGTAAAACAATTTAATGTAGTTTATAATTATAAAAATGTTTTATAAAAATAAATATAGTATTAGTAAAATATAATAATTATATAAATATTAATAAAATAAAGTTGTCACTACTACAGAATAATTATTACCATTACAATAAATAGTGTTAACTATTTAGCTAACAAAAATATATATAATTAATAAAGAGAAAATAGATATAATAAATAAAAAAAATCAAAAGAAAATAGTAATAATAAGAAATAGATAAATAATAATTGATAAGTAATACAATAAAGAATTATTATTATTCTTAAAATAAATACTCAAATTTGTATTAATGTGTTAGTTGAATAATTATATTGTAAATGTACATTATTTTGAATTATTTTTAGGTACTCTCTGATATACCCTTTATTGATAAATGTACATTATTTTGAATTATTTTTAGGTACTCTCTGATATACCCTTTATTGATAAATGTACATTATTTTGAATTATTTTTAGGTACTCTCTGATATACCCTTTATTGATAAATGTACATTATTTTGAATTATTTTTAGGTACTCTCTGATATACCCTTTATTGATAAATGTACATTATTTTGAATTATTTTTAGGTACTCTCTGATATAGGGTAAACTGGGGTAAAGTGAACTGTTTTTGATATTTAAAGGAAATATTTTCAAAATAAAAGCCAAAACATTTTGCAGTTTTCAAAATTTATACCATTTAAAGTATTAGGTACAATATAAAACAAAATACTAAGATTAAAAGCTACTTTTACAATATTAAATATATATTCAAAAAAAACATGTCCACTAGTTCACTTTACCCCCACATTGGGGTAAAGTGAACTACTTCATCTTTAACTCTTTTGTGTTTGTTATTTCTAATAAATTAGTTTTTTTATTTTATATTTTGCCTTGCTGCTTGATCTTTCTTTTAAAGCATTCGTTTTCTTCATCATTTAATCTTTTAAATGCATCTTCTGATGTAAGACACTCACCTCCATAGTGTCTTTTTATTTTTTTTGTAGGTCGTTTGTTGTATGAACGACCATCACCCTTTGTGGCCATTAACTGTTCTTTCACTATTTCTCTAATGATTTTATTTCCAGTAGAACAATCTACATTTGATATTGATAGTTGATTTATTTTTTCATTGTTTAAGTCTTTTCCTACTGATATTATAGTTTTTTGTGAATTGTATTTATTTGTTGATTCAATAGAAAAATTTTCACAAGTATCGTTCTGATCATTGACATTGGTGTCTAAAACGATGTTTTGAGGGACGTTATTATTATAGTTATTTGTTTTCTGAGAAAAAGGGTGTTCATAGATTTCAGAAGGATTTAACTTGTCAGATGCTATAGCAGATGGATCAAAGGGAAAAATTCCAGTTTTGGCAAAGGATTGTACTAAATGAGCTGGCTTAAAGGAGGTATCTTAAAGTTTTTTTAATAAAGATGGAAAAACAGATTTCCCAACCACCTTCAGCCTTGACTCGGTATACCAATTGGCCAGAATTTCACGCCATACATGTTTAACTTGGCGAAAGACTCCTACATCAAGTGGCTGAAGCAAATGCGAACAGTGTGCTGGCAAACACAAAATAGTTATATGATTTTCAACTGCTTTTTTAACAGTTTCTAAAGAAATATGACTAATGTGACTATCAAAGATAAGCAAAACAGGCTTGGGTGTGTCTTTCAACCATAAAACAAGATGGTTAAAGTATTCAGTGAAAACTTCTGTTTCCATCCAACCGTTTTTTGTCACCCCATATAAGGAACCATTTGGTCCACCAGTCATCCACTCTTTATACAAATTCTTCCCAGCAAATAAAATAAATGGAGGAAAATTTCTTCCTGCAGCTGATATTGTTGCTAGTACAGTAAACTGTTCTTTTCCTGATCCAGGAGCAATAGATACAGGGTTTTTAATACCTCTTTTGCAAATAATTTTTTTATTTATTGGGTTAGTGCAAAACCCACTTTCATCGCAGTTTAGTATTTGGGCAGGTCTATTCATAATGTCACATTTTTCCAATGTTGCTTTAAGTAATAAAAACCAAGCATCAATTACAGTTTTATTACAAGCTAAGGCTCTTGTTAATGTCAAAAGCTCTGGAGTTCTTATAGATATTTCTTTCTGCCAACGATTTAAAAAATTACAAAACCACTGATCACCAGCAACACCATTAACAAATTTTTTCTGAAATCCGTTTAATTCAATATACGTTTGAACAAGTTTCATAAATTGTTTTTTATCTAATCCAAATCCAAAATCAGAAAATGCAGATAAAAGTGAAACAAGATCTTTTTCAGCATCAGCAGATAATCGGTTTGGTCGCCCTTCACCAACTTTTGAGCATTTTATGCCTAGAAGATGTCTTGCAATTGTACTTCTTGGAACACCATATTCTTTTGATGCAGCATACGAAGTCATTTCTTTATTTTTAACTTTCGAAATGGCATTTTGCAACAAATTAGGTGCATATGTTTTTCTTCGAGATTCTTTTTTCTTAATGTAGTTTCTTGGCATTATTTCAATATATTATATTTCTGAAAATAATTTTAAGAATATTTAAAAAAAAAACAACTTATTTTAAGAGTAAACAATTTAGTTAAGTAATTACAATTTATATATTCAGTTCTACTAAAAATATTTGATGAAAAAACATAAGAAAAAGACTAGTTCACTTTACCCCCAATAGGCAGAAAAATAAGGGGTAAAGTGAACTAAATTGATTTACAAACTAAAAGCTTAGCTTTTTTATATTATGATAAAAACTACAATTTTTTTTTAACAGCATTATATTATCTTTAAAATGTATATAAATTATATAACTGATGTTCGCATTAATAACAACAAATCATGAATTTACTAAAACCCATAGCAAAGTTTGAGATCGTAATTTTAAAACTTCCGCCAAACTCGCTTTTTAAAATGGCTATTACATCAAAACAAAGGCTATATTTTATTAATTTTTTTATTTAAAAAATTTCAAAATGTTGTATTAAGCAAAAATAATGCTAAATTACTTAACAAAAAGTTTTTTAAACATGATAACTTTTTAGTTTAAAAAAATAGTTCACTTTACCCCTAGTTCACTTTACCCCAGTTTACCCTACCCTTTATTGATAAATGTACATTATTTTGAATTATTTTTAGGTACTCTCTGATATACCCTTTATTGATAAATGTACATTATTTTGAATTATTTTTAGGTACTCTCTGATATACCCTTTATTGATAAATGTACATTATTTTAAATTATTTTTAGGTACTCTCTGATATACCCTTTATTGATAAATGTACATTATTTTGAATTATTTTTAGGTACTCTCTGATATACCCTTTATTGATAAATGTACATTATTTTGAATTATTTTTAGGTACTCTCTGATATACCCTTTATTGATAAATGTACATTATTTTGAATTATTTTTAGGTACTCTCTGATATACCCTTTATTGATAAATGTACATTATTTTGAATTATTTTTAGGTACTCTCTGATATACCCTTTATTGATAAATGTACATTATTTTGAATTATTTTTAGGTACTCTCTGATATACCCTTTATTGATAAATGTACATTATTTTGAATTATTTTTAGGTACTCTCTGATATACCCTTTATTGATAAATGTACATTATTTTGAATTATTTTTAGGTACTCTCTGATATACCCTTTATTGATAAATGTACATTATTTTGAATTATTTTTAGGTACTCTCTGATATACCCTTTATTGATAAATGTACATTATTTTGAATTATTTTTAGGTACTCTCTGATATACCCTTTATTGATAAATGTACATTATTTTGAATTATTTTTAGGTACTCTCTGATATACCCTTTATTGATAAATGTACATTATTTTGAATTATTTTTAGGTACTCTCTGATATACCCTTTATTGATAAATGTACATTATTTTGAATTATTTTTAGGTACTCTCTGATATACCCTTTATTGATAAATGGATGAGTTGTCAATCAGATTTGGACAGATTAATTTGGTTGGTTCAAAAACGATCACAGGTTAGAGTTTTTTTTCTTTCATAAAATTAAAAAATTTTTTATGTTAGAAATTATTATGCATATATAATATATATATGATGTGGCCAAATAGTTTTGCAAAATTTTGATTGTCGCAAGTTTTTATTGTTACAAATTTGATTGTCAAAAATTTTAAAAAGGAATAGTGTCGCAAATTGTGGCATTATTGATTGTTAAATAACAGAATAAGAAGTAATGTCGCAAATGAATTTAATGAATAGTGTCGAAAACAAAAAAAAAGGGATAGTGTCTCAAACGAATTTAATGAATAGTGTCAAAAATAGAAAAAATGAATAGTGTCGCAAATGAATTTAATAAGTAGTGTCAAAAACAAAAAAAAAGAATAGTGTCGCAAATGTTTTTATTGAATTTATTTTTTTATTTATTTAATAATAACTGTGTACATGTACAATGACAATGTACGGAGCCTAAGTAATCTAGGATTTAACAGCCATTTATGTTAAAAATAAGTTCAACGTTGATTTAAATTCTAGTTTTAGAATCTACAATGTTTTGATCTAAGTTATTCAATGTTTTGATCTTATTTGAAGTTATTTTGATTTAAGTTATTATTATATAAAACAAAAAATGTGCCAAAAACAAAAAGTAGAAAAAAGGAATGTTTTAAATGTTTAATGAATAGTAAAATAAATAAATAAAAAAATAACAACTATAAATGTGTGTTTAGATAACATGTCTGATATCATACTGAAATAGTCTGCTGCCGGGAACTTTAGTACATACACCAACTATCTTATAGCCTGCTGCTGCAAAGGAGTGCCGCTACATTGACTAAGGGTTTGGGGTTTTGGTCTGCAAAGTTAGGTTTTAAATTTGCAGTTTGGATTCGGATAGCAACCATAATGTAATAAAATGAATTATAAATAATGTAATAAATTGAATAGAGTAATATTGTTCATTTTAATAATTACTTTAAAATTTATCATTCAAAATAGTTAGCTTAATTAAATTGTTAAAACAGCTTTAAATAGAGATTTTTAAATTGTTTTTGTGTCTAGTTATATCTAGTCTTGCGATAAGAGATTCATGCAATTGTTTTTTAAACAAATTTAAATTTGGTTTAGCATGGCAAGAAACCAACCAAAACGGTTGTATAATTACCTTTTGGTAAATTATGTTTTATGTTTTTTTTTTTGAAACTTTACAACTCTAATACTTTTTCAAAAAAAACGCTTATAGAAAAAGCTTATAAAAAAAAAAAAAAAAAAAAAAAACTTTCCACTATTTAAATTTTTTTTTGATATTATATTTTACAAAATTCATTGTAAGTATGTCAAATTATACTTTTAAGAAAAAACCTAACCCTGGTCTTTCCCCCAAAAAAGGAGAATAAAGATATACTGAACACATGCTAGGATCAGAAATAAGACATGAATTAAGAAGTAAAATGGAAGTGAATTGGATTATCTGGAAATTGAGTCATAAAGTTGACGGATCAGGGTAAGTAAATGGGAATGGCAAATGTTTTGTGCCCTAAATCCTGCAAGGTCATTAGTACCAGGGCACAACTATTTAGAATGATTAGCATTAAAGTAATTAAAAATAGTAATGTATCTAAATGGATAAAAAGAAAGTCCTTAGTTTAAAGTGAACATTTCTTGTAATTCAGTATGACATTATCATTGATATATCATATGGAAGTAAGTTGCTTATGAGTTTAGTTTATAGTTGTATGTTCTTAAAGGTAATGATATTAACCATTATTAAAATGATGGGTCTGGATTATAGAACATTTTTATTGGCTATATATAATATACACACACACGCGCGCGCGCACAAACATATATAAATGTATATATATTCTATGGTCATGCTAAAAAAAATTATTTTATTAGTGTTACACTTCTACTGCACTAATCCATGTATTTTTTTTAAGAGTGGATGAGTAGGTTTGCTAAATTTTTTAGCTTAAAAATGCAAATGAAAGGTAATGAAATCCAATATATTGTTTTATTTTACTGCAATGTTTATTAATTAAGATTATATTATAACACCCTATTTTATTAATGTTAAAAATTGATTCTTAGGTTTTATTTTTAAGCGGTGATGTTCACTT
Source organism: Hydra vulgaris (assembly GCF_022113875.1). Taxonomy (NCBI): domain Eukaryota; kingdom Metazoa; phylum Cnidaria; class Hydrozoa; order Anthoathecata; family Hydridae; genus Hydra; species Hydra vulgaris. Next base: position 63,640,897 of record NC_061157.1, read on the forward strand.
TTCAGAAGTAAACTGTTACAATGCAACTAGTACAGGTAAATTTTAAATAAATTATCAAAAATTGACATAACTAAAATATAAAGCATTTTGTTTCTTGTTTAAATGGTTTATACCATTTAGGCTATCCATTATATGAGGTGACATCAAGTGGAATGACTCATTCTTGTTCTGCTTCTTTATTACCTACTGGTGTGTGTGATTGGACTTTAAAGTATGTGTTTGTTTTTTGTTGATAGGTTATCCTATCTATGAGTTCACATCCAGCGGTATGACTCATACATGCTCATTTCCTAGACCAGAATCGTTTTGCACTTGGACCTTGCAGTAAGTTGATTGACATGGAGGTTTAATAGTTTCTATAAAATTTAATTTTTTTTTTCGCATTTTAACACAGTAAATAACACTTCATTTTTGTGTAATTTTGTTTTCACTAATACTAATTATTTTTCAGCTAAACACTAATAAATATTTTTCATATTGTTATATTACAACTGGAATTGTATTTCAAGGCAAGCAACCAATTGCTTGCTAGGATTTTCCCCTTTTCCTTCCCTCAGCATAAAATGCACTACTTTCTTATATACCTATCACTTTGTTAACGATTCACTCATTCCTCATCACACCTAAATGCAATCAAGTTTTCTCCTTTTTTATTATTTTTTATTTTTTGTTTTTTTATTGACTTCATTAACTCTCAGTTGAAATAAATCTGGTCTGTCTTGGTTTATATACAGTATTAGTTGTTTTAAATTTCTTAAAACTAGTTTTAAACCATTCTATATGCTTTTGTTTTCAAAAAATTTAATTATTTTGATTATTATTTGTTATTATTGTTCACAGTTGTAGTAGTATGTAGATTGGTATATAAATAGTATATAAATAGAATGTTTTGATTAGCCAGTGATGTAATTAATATTTAGTAATAATGCTTTTAAAAGAAAAAGAACAAGTTTTACAAAAAAATTACTTCTTAATAAAATGTTGCTCTACAAAAAAAGGAAAAATGTCAGCCTGTAAAAAAGCCAAGTATAATATTGTACTCAAATATCTTTCTACAAAAATTTTCGAAAAAATATATATTTTTTCAATTTAGTATTACTTTTTTTAAATGATTAAGGTTATTATTTATACAAGTATAATCCTTTATAATTTTTAGTTAACTTAAAAGTTTTGACCGCTGACCGCGTGTAATTAGTAAATTAAAATTTATTATTAGAATGTTGCACGAAGTTACTTCTGTTGTTATAGGAATGTTGTTGCGTCTCGTTATCGAGTTTCAAATGTTGTTACTGATAAAAGTTTTGGAATGATACAAATAGATTGGAGCTCGTCGCCTGTAAGTATGATATTAAGATGGCTGATATGAATTCTTGTATACTTTTTACTTATATGAACTTTTCCAGGTGAAGTTTACTTTCACGTTAATTGGGGAAAATGGGGTAATCTCTCAAATGCTATTATCTTCGGATGACCTCATACGGGTAATATAATCAAAGTTTATTAGCAAATTTTATTTATTTATTTATTATATTTTTGTAAACATGCAGATTAGAAATTAGTTTTTTTTAATTATTTTCTTGAGCGTCGTCATCCTACTGCCTGTCCAGCTGCTCTAGAACAGCCAAATTATTATTGGAAGCGTGTGTTTTGGATAACAGTAGTGTTAATTGGGGTTTCAACTCTTTTAACTTTCTTAAGGCAAGTGACTTTCAAAATGTGCCCGTCTAAATATTAAAAAAAAAAACGTTTCAATTTTTAAAAAGTATTTATTTTAGGGTTCTATTTTTGCTTTGTCGTTGGATTATTCTTCGTTTATTAAAAGATCTCGATATGAAAATTAAAAGACGAATTAAAAAAATTCGCTTGCTACTTCCGAGCTCTGCATCCTGGAAAAGAAACAAAGTTCACGTAGAATAATATTTTATAGTATATATTATATAGTTTTAATATTTTTTAGAGGTACTTATATTTTTGTAGATTTTAGAATATTTTTTATTAATAAAATTGCTATATTTTAAATTGTGAAGATAAATTGATTGACTTAAAACAAAGTCTTTGTCGGAAATATATTTGTGTGTGTGCAGCCCGTTGACTATATATCTATTTACTTTAAAAACTACGGTAGTATTTTCAGGAATTAACCTCCCCCAAAAAAAACGACTCAATAAACTGACTACAAAAGTACTACCACCAAGCATGCATCATAAATGTCTTGCTGTAAAAATGTTTAAACTTGTAAAAGGTTCTAATAATAAAATCATCACGATCTTCTTACAGAAGTCTTGGTTATTTGTTTTTGTAAAATACCAATAATGTAAACAAGTAAAAAAAAAAAACACTTTCGTTCACATTTTCATATTAAAAAAAGAGCTGCGACTTTCTCGCTATTAACTCGCGTGTAATGGCTGCCGTGCATGGCCGTCTATGCTAATAGGCGTAAAACGGTAAATCGGAGCTTGGGGCTGGGGGCTAATAAAAAATAACAACAACTAAGAAAAAGTTAAGTGTAGCACGAACATTTGCTTGTAAAAAGGTGTTTCCATTTAGTGTGAGTGAACTATAGCTAATCTATTTATTTTACTTATTAATTAAAACTTATTTATTCATAACAAGCTTACTACAAAGATAACAAAACATTCCTGAGCTTTTTTGTCTATAACTTTGTCTATAAAAGCAAATCTTTCCTCAGCTATAATATGCAAAATCTTTCACAAAATCACACAATCAGAGGCCACAAGAAAATATAATATATAAAATGCTGAAGTTTCGAAAAAACCATAAATTGAACATATTAAGTAACAACAAAATTTTTAAAATATTTCAGATAAAGATAAGAACACTAATTTTTTTACCAAAATCACAAAGCAAACAGGAAATATTAGTAACTTAGAGTTGTCATAAGTAAAATACACACACAATAGATTTACTTCGAAAGCTTTAAGATCTTTTATTGTGACTCTTTAGATGACCTTGATGCATATAAATAACATAGTTTTTTTTTAAAAAAATGTTTTAAGTGAAATACCATGTTTCTTTTCCATATTAAAATTAAAAGATTCTGATATTAACATTAAAATATTGCAGAGTGACTTTCGGCAGACATTATTAACAACTTCATCAAACAAAATATAAGAAAATATGGTCCACTGACAAACATTATCATTTGGTATTTTCAACCCTAAACGGTTAATTTTAGCAGTATAATCACCGAATTCTTTATAATAAAATTTATCTTCTTCTTGCTTTTTAACTTCCTAAAATATATCAGCTATATATACTAATTTTGTTTTTGTATTTATTTTCACACTCTTTTTTAGCTCACGCAAATTGTCAAATATATCAATAGCATTACTGCTAAGAAATTATCTATTTTTCTGGCAGTTATGTCCATTTTCTACATATAAAAAATCAATATCTATACCGATATGGAGACTTAGTTTTGCTCGTTAAATTCTTACTTTTTCAATGACTTTTTGCACATTGATAAAATAACATTGATGTGCCTCCAGATCTTTGTCGGAGTTTTCCAAACATTTTTTTTAGTAAGTCAGTTGTAAATTTTCCCAGTAAACATACCTAAAAGAATTCTGCAACAAAAATTTTGTAAGGGCTATTAAACCGCGACAGCTATGAGCTAAGGCTGCACCTGTATCTCTCGTGAACTAAAATTGTCTGTTGCTCTTTTTGCTAGTCATTTGTTTTGCCATTGTTGCAAGACTATTTAAAAATGATAGTCTAGCATTATCTGAAGTTGATATAGAGCTAGAACAAACCTAAGATATTAGACCAAGATGCATGTTTAGTTTCCCCATTATATTCATAACACAACTTTTTTGGCTTTAGAATTAAGCTTACAAATAGAAAAAACTCTGCAAAGGTATTGCGGTCATATCAACATAGAGCAGTTATATCGACTTCAGATAATGCTAGACTATCATTTTTACTTAGTCTTGCAACAATGGCAAAACAAATGACTAACAAAAAAAGGCAGTAGACAATATCAGTTCACGAGAGATACAGGTGCAGCCTTAGCTCATAACTGTCGTGGTTTAGTAGCCCTTACAAAATTTTTGTTGCAAAATTCTTTTAGGTATGTTTAACACAGTAGTTGCTAAAGAGCCTAGTTTATTTACTGCTTTTACAAAGATTGAGCCAAGTTAAGTTGATCAATATTATATATGATATGATATTATATATACTTCATCTAGCACAAGAATTTAGATGGAACACCTTTACCAGATAAAGTGCTATATCTTCTAAAATTAGAAACTGCTATGTGAATTTTTTTTTGTATTTGTATTTAATTCTTTAATTTAAGACTACAAGTATGTATTGTAAGATGAATCGTGAACAAAATTGAATAATATATACTTTGATTTTTTAATATTGACTCTTTCTGTTAATTATGTAAATTGTTAACTATCTCAGATAGCAAGCTTACATTGGCTCAACGTTGGGCCACTGCATGTTGATACATTGGCCCAACGTTGAAATTTGATGTTGGCCTAATGCAGGTTTGATCATTGTTTAGGCATTGGCCCAACATTGTATACAACATTGGCCCAATATTAAGCGTAACATTGCTTAACATTGAGCCAAATGTATTGCGTAAGCCTTGCCTATTTTACTTCACAGTTTCTGCCAAAAAAATAGTTGTTTGTTTAATTATGCACCAAAGAAACATAAAAAATTGAAAGTAATTGTGTAATGCAAAATTGAAACTGAAAAAACAACTTTTCTAAAGCACTTACTAATAGCAACATATACAATCAACATTTTTTAATTTAAAAGCTGAGCCATTTTTAAAAACTAATTATTCTAAATAATATTTACGATCGCCTTCGTTTTTAACTCCAATTTGTCCCAAATAGTTAACTTGTAAAAATATACAGGTTAATAATGTAAAATATACTGGCAATAAATAAAGTTACTTTTGGTTAGACTTAATATAAAATCTCAATTACAAAAAAACCTTCAAAGAATATTTTATTTAAAATACATAATTTGTATAAAGATATCAAACGGAATGCATAAAAAGATCATAAAAAAACATTTAGCATATGCTTAAGTATTTTTTCGTCTTTTAATTTTTCTTTTAGATTACTTAAATTCTTTTCTGCTTTTAGCGGCAATGACAATCTGTTAGGGAAATCATTAATTGGCATGTCTTTGTTACTCTTTCTAATTAAAATAACATTAAACTTGATGTTTTTTGTACCTCACCAATTGCCAATCGTGCCATTAATACCTGCATATCTTTAAGGAATACAATTTTATCTCGAAAAAATAAAGTTAATAATATTCTTAAAAAACTATACAACAAATTACATATAACATTTAGAATTTATGAAAGTAAATACAACATTCACTAATAAAGCAAATAAAATTAAAGACATAGGGGCAAATCTTTAATGATAAAATATATACTTGCTAATGGATTCATAATATTTTTATGAATTATGGAATTTGTTGGTGCGCATTTAATTTCTGGCACTTACACAAAACAATTCTCGTTAACGTTTGAGATACAGACTTCACTGTAAAACAAACAAATTCATATTAAAACAATGTATCTCTAATGTTTGTAAATATTTTATTTAAAATATTTTTGATCTGCATATTAATAATAATACAACTTTTAAAAATAATATCATCTATAAAAATATTGTAATATCTTAGTCTATTAAATAAATCTTAATAAACATCTATATAGCATTTGAAATGTTATACAGTAATAAGTATTAAAAGGTATATTTATTTTTTTCTTAATTTATTCATAACAGTTTAATTTTTAGTTCATAAAGGTATTAATAATATCTGCATATTGCTTATGAAGAAGACCAGCGTGCTAAACTTTGTCGAAAACTTTAGATATGTCGAAAGCAATAGCCCTAGCTTCACCGCCTTCATTTAATACACAATAAAATCTTTCAGTTACAGCAGTTAGCAAGTCGGCTGTAGAGCAAGAGGATCGAAAACCGTATTGATTGTCTGACAGTAGCTTATTTGACTCAAGATGAGATGTGAGGAACTTGTTGATCAAAGACTCAAAGACCTTGCTAATAACAGAAAGAAGACTGATCGGACGATAATTGGAGGGATCAGAATTTTCTCCAAAGTTTTTGAATATTGGAACCACAGATGCCATTTTCCAACAAGCAGGATAACAAGACTCAGTCAAACCTTGTTAAGTCTTGTTAAATAGTTTAGAGAGAATCGAAGAAAGTTCTGAAGAACCCTAACCCTGACCCAAGACTGTGACAAGAATGTTGTCTGGACCACAAGCTGTAGACGAGTTTAATTGAGATATATCTTTAGCAACAGAAGCCGGAGTGATTTGAATGTCTAACAATGGGTCAACCTGTTTGACTGGAATGGATGGAAGAGAATGTCCATAAGATTCAAGAGTGGAATTAGAAGAAAAGTTCTTTGCAAATAGTTCTGCCTTATCCTTGGGAGAGGTAATAAGATCAGTCCCATGAATGAGAGATGGAATGTTAGATCTACCCTTGTTAATAATGCTGTTGAAGATTTTCCAAAAGTCTTTGGAGCCCAACTTCTGTGATAAGATGCGAGATTTAGTGAACTGAAAATAATGGAGTTTAGCATCAGAAAGCACCTTTTTACATTGATTTCTTGCAATAATAAATAGCCGTTTGTTCTCAAGAGAGTTGTTCTTTTGAAAAAGATGAAAAAAAATGATTACGATTAGATATAGCAGCCGCAGAAGAAGGAGAAAACCATGGAGTAGAATGAGGCTTGACTTGAAACCGACGAGAAGGAATAAAAGCTTCCATTCCAGCCTGAATCCAGGAGGTTACGTAGAAGGCGCATTTATCAGCTGAGAGAGAAAAAACATCAGCCCAAGGACCATCACAAAGAAAATCACGAAAGGAATCCCAGTCAGCTTTAGGGTAGTAGTAGGTGGTGCGATGATAAGGTGAGCCCAAAAAAGAAGTACGAGAAGAAAGATTTATAGAGATCATTGCATGGTCAGAACCACCTAAGGGAGAAAAGGAACATAAGCTAAGGTCAGAGACAAGACATAAGTCAAGGAGTGAAGGTAAATGATTAGGGTTGTCAGGAAAACGAGTCACAATGTTAACTATCTTAGTAAGAGATTGAGAAACGCAGAAATTAAAGGCTTTAGTGCCAGCAGGATCAGTGGTGTTAGAGCCAAGCCATTCAGTGTGATGGGCATTAAAATCACCAACAACAACAATATTGGCAGAGGGGTAAAGAGAGAGAGCATGGTCAATTTGATCAGAGATAACATCTAAAAGAGCGCAATCATGGGAAGAAGGAGAACAATAAAGAACAAAGAGAAAGGTGATAGAGTGAAGAGGTGCTAGGCGAAAGCACATAAAAGAATGGTCAAAGAATTCGAACTTGATTTCTTGACAAATAGGGGAATTAATGCGTATGTATACCCCTAAACCTAGCATGTGACTATTGGAGTCTTTACGAATTAAAGGATAGTATCCATCAACACTGACATCTAAAAAAAATATTGCAGAATTTAAATTTGTTTCACTGAGTGCAAGCAAGTTTGGTGAATTTTGCAGGAGGTAAGACTCAACTGACGGAAAGTTGCTTTGCAGACCGCAAATATTTGTGAAAGATATATTAAAACATTTAGGTGGTGGGGATGGTTTTTTAGGTTTAAAATTTTTGGTTACTTTGGTCATGGTTTGGGTTTAATGAGAACTTGACTCATTCATAGATAGAGTACAGCCTCCTAATCAATGAGCTATGCAGTTGTCTCAGTCCTGTTAATTAACCCTAAGTCGTTACATAGGGCTTCTTATGTGGTCTTGACAATGCACACCAAAAGCATTAACAGGGACACCATCTATGCGCAACATAGCACTGTTAATACTCTGATATTTTGCAGCTGTTGATGGAATCAGTCTCTCTGAGAGCTACCACAGAGTTCGGGAAACCTTACTACCAGCCGGCCTCAGAACCATTAAACTGAGTTTTAGAGCTGTACCCTCATATGGAGATAACAGGAAGAGTTGCATAGCCATTATCAAGGAGGCATAGGCAAAATTCTATAAGTAGAGTCAAGGAGATCTAGCATTCATCATCCTAGACAGGAAACAATGTAACACAAGTTACATCTACGCCAGCCTAATAGATGAAGAAGGGGTTCGAGGCTGGTTAGCAGAATTTTTCTGCTTACCCTTTTAAAATCTTTGCCTAAGAGGCCTTCTACAAGACAGTAGCTGGATGCAGTTAACATCTGCCCAAGATGAGTAGTTTTATCGAGACATTTATCAGATATTAGTCATGTTGCTTAAGAAAAGTGCTCCTTTTCTGCATTGCACACATGTTTACGGTAGCAACCGGTACGGTTTACCAGATTTATAAATTTAAAAAAAGTCTTTTAAATTTATAAATCTAATTCTAGATAATACAACTTTTAATTTTCTAGACATTACCCCTGCACCACATCTATGATTTCTACAACTTTTTAAATTAAGACAAACGTTATCAATTTAAAAGCTTAGAATTATTTTGTTCTCTTTTTTTAAAAAGTTTAAGTAACTGATTGTGTGATGTACCTGGTAATAATGTTTTTCTACTATATTGAAACCTAACTTATAATTAAAAGAAAATACAAGTAAAAATTTTTTACATTCCATCTCCTAAAGTTTTTATTTTTTAAATCGCTTCATCTCAAAGCTCTAAAATGGGGAGATAAAACAAAATAATTCTAGATCAGTTGTATCTATTTATATCTAATAAATTGCAAAATGCCTTCACTATCTTTCATTATAAGATACATTGATACATATTCAATTTTTCTTATAACAAAATATTCCTGTTCAACATTAGAACAATTAATGGATATTTCATACAATATAAAAAAATAGGCAGAATATAACCTTTTAACCAGAACGATATGGGTGCGTATATATATATAATATAATATAATATAATATATATTTCGCCATAAAGAAAATATTTACAAAATTAGACTTTAAAAACTGTATATACACGGCTGGGACAAGAAGAATACAAATTCAGTCTTATCGCCAAGCCCCTTAAATATATATATATATATATATATATATATATATATATATATATATATATATATATATATATATATATATATATAATATATATATATATATATATATATATATATATATATATATATATATATATATATATATATATATATATATATATATATATATATATATATATATATATCACTAGAGTTATTAATAAGGCCAAAAGTAGCAAGACCAAGGCAAAAAGTTACGAGGCCACGAATTTTAAGGTTAAGGCCAAGATTAAGAGTTTCAAAGCCAAGGCCTAAGCAAAATTTTTCAGAACTAAAGACCTCAATTTTTGCCTTACATTATGGCCAATTATTAATAAAACTGTAAGTTGCAATTGCTGTGACAATAAAACCACATTTTGTAAGAAATGACCAAGGTTATGCGCAGAATTCAACAAAATCAATAAGAAAATATGTATTTTTTTTATTGGCCAATGACTAACTCTAGATACCACCAAGATATGCGCTTGACTTCAACTTTTTATCTTTCATTGTGTTTAAAAATTGCAGTAAAAATGTGATACCTTGAATAGACATCTTGCCACTGTGGATGTTATTTTGTCTTTTGTGGGTTTTACCTCAACCCACTTTAAAAAATAGCCACTAATGATTAAAATATATTTGCTACTTTCTTCACTAACTGGACTGAGTGGGACAATAAAATCTATGCCAACCATATACCAAGGAGCCTTAACTTTTATTGGGTGCATCTCTGGTATTCCACAATTTAACTTTTGATTCATTCTCTGGCACACATCACAAGATGTAAGCTGAAACATAATTTAGAAAGGTGTATTAACATTTTATTGTAATTAGTAGTAAAAAACTAACTTTATACATTCATCTTATAAAACATAATTTATCTAAATTATCAATTCTTGTGCATTTTCAACCATTCCATGCTACATAAAACGTTCTTTAAACTTGCACAATGTCCGTGTTCTCCCCATATGACCAGAAGTAGGATGAAAATGGCTAGGGTTGCAAGACATCCGGCTTTTAAGGAGGAGAACACAGCGCCAAACTTGTAAAAACAAAAAATTTAATGTGTTCTTCATTGTAAAATATGGACATCTGGCAAACCTAAACAAGGCAAGCTACTAATATTTTCTTCTTTTATCATGAATTATGATATATTGCAGAAAATGTTCCTATTAATAAAAACATCACATGTTTTATACTACAAGAGTGTAGCCCAGTGATTCCCAAAGTGGTCTATATAGACCCCCAGGGGTCTATGACAATCTGCAAGGGGTGTACGTCAGTGGAATAAATATTTAGGGGTCTATGAAATGAAAATGGGAGTTCACGATAGTGAACCCCCATTTCTCAACATACACTGATACGACGTTTGAACCTACGTTCAACACTTAAATGCCCTCTATTCAGGTTTCGAAACTAGGTTTGAGGATGTTTTGACTATGGTAATACCACCGTGGGTAATTAACCCATGTGGTGAGATAGAAGAAACAAATGTCATAATACAATAGGAACTGATAGCACTAAGTACAAACGAAGAACTTAAGGTTCAGTTTAAAAACGGATATCATCAATTCTGGATGCAAAACATCATACCCTTTATGTATGGTATCTTATGTTATAGTACCCTTTACTTATCCCGTACTATGAAATATAGCGAGAAAATCTTTTATTTCCTTTCCATCCTCATACCTAGTGGAAAGAGGCTTCAGCGTTGTTACCGATCTCCTAGCGAAAAAAAGAAACAGACTGGACATCATTAGCCGAGGAGATTTAAGATTAAACCTTACGAAGTTGACGCCAAATGTTGATAATTTATTAATAAAGCATCAGGTTCATCCTTCTCACTAAAAAAAGTGACTTATTGCGTAGTTTATTTTTTGTGTTATTTTATGTTACGTATACAGATACACAATTTTATTTTAAGTATTTTTGATTTAAATGCAATTAATAAATGTATAAAACTTAGCATGTATTTTTACTTGACATTTTTAAAACTAAACTTCACTACAGTTAGAAATTAACGAAAAATCGATATCAGGTAAGTTGGGGGTCTATCCAAAACCGAAAAACATAGCAAGAGGTCTACGACACAAAAGAAGTTTGGGAATCACTGGTGTAGCCCAATATCATTAGTAATATATATTATTATCATATATATATTTTAGAGTATCAGCCAAATCATTTAAATTTGATTTTTTTGTAAATAACTTTTTTTATAATCATCATTAAGTTATTAAAAAAATGTCATCAATATATAAGTTAAAAAGTTTGAAATTGATGTTTTTGTATCTGCTTTGCAATTTAATTAACAAATATTTGGTATTTATGTTGTCATTAAATGAGCATAAATACCAAAACTTTAATGATAATATAAGTGCAGTAGCTACGGGTACGTCCATAGCCACTGCGTAATATAAGTTGACAAAGCAGATACAAAAACAATTATTATAAAAGCATTAATTTTCTACTCTTGACGTTTTTTCAATTATATTATGTTACACTAATATTACTTTAAATACTATTTTTAATACAATGTGTTATTTAAAAGTTTAGCTTAAATGTGTTAGTTAAAATTTTTGTTAATTAATGTGTTAATGTGTTAATTGAAAGTTTAGCAGATTATAACAATCACTATTTGAATTTGCTATTTAAATTTTAAATATCTATTTCATTTCTATAGAACTCCGGTTATATAGAAATCCGGTTGCAGAGACAAAAAACTTTGAGGCTTTTTTTCTAATTACTACTTTTTTGCCAACCAAAGCTCCATCAGGATATTTTTTTTAGTTAAATAATTAAAAACGTTTTGTTTCCATGATAGTATTAAAAAATGATAGTTCGTCTTCCATGATAGTATTAAAAAACGCACATGTAAATTAAATTAACTAAAATATTTTTTCGGACCAATTTTATCTTGCTCAAATGGTAAAATTAAAACTGGGTCAGTTTTAATTTTACCATTTCTAGGTCAGTTTTAGTTTGTTTTTTTTTTATTATTATTTTGAAGACCTGAAAAAATTTTTTTTATATTATTTGATAGGCTGCCTACCCTAACCAAACCCTCAGTCGATTTAGTGGCACTCTGTTGCAAGTCAGCCTATAAAATAGTTGATGTAGCAGCACTCCCTTGTAGCAGCAGGCTATAAGATAGTCGATATAGCAGCACTTCCTTTAGCAGCAGGCTATATGATAGTCAATGTAGCAACACTCTGCGCACGTTTTACAGTAAGAAAATAAAAATAAAAACATTCAGTATGTTTTTATTTTTAAAAAATAAAATAAAAACATTCAGAATGTTTTAAAAAACATTCTAGTCTTTTAATTTGCGTTTTTGTGGTTTTAAGGCATTAAATATACAGTTTTTAGTAAAAAAAATTGCTTGTATCTTGTCTATGATTTTTAAACTGACAAAATTAAGGTTAGATTACAACAAAACGCATCGATTATCTAATAGCTTGCTGCTACATGTGAGTGCTGCTGCATCAACTATCATATAACCTAACTATCTTATAGCCTGACTTGCAACGGAGTGCTGCTACATTGACTGAGGGTTTGGTTTGGGCAAATCATTTAAGAAAAGTAAAATTTATTTAAGTTTTTAAACTTTTTGTGGTCTGATTTATTAATGCTCTCTTTAAAACTACAGTTTATGGGAAAAACTTTCTGACTACCATGCAAGACTATATATATATATATATATATATATATATATATATATATATATATATATATATATATATATATATATATATATATATATATATATATATATATATATATATATATATATATATATATATAAATATATATATATAAAAATATATAAAAATATATATATATAAAAAAAAATTTTATTTCAAGTTTTTCAACATTTTCTGATCAGGTTTATTAACGCGCTCTTTAAAACAGTTTATGGGAAAAACTTTGTGACTACCATGCAAAACTATATATATATATATATATATATATATATATATATATATATATATATATATATATATATATATATATATATATATATATATATATATATATATATATATTCAATTTGCCGACTAAGGGTCCAATTTGCCGACTAAAAATCATTGATAGGGGGGTGTCACACACCCCCACACCCTCCTATCGCGCCAGCCTTGTATATATATATATATATATATATATATATATATATATATATATATATATATATATATATATATATATATATATATATAGTTTTGCATGGTAGTCCACAAGTTTTTCCCATAAACTGTTTTAAAGAGCGCGTTAATAAACCTGACCAGAAAATGTTGAAAAGTTTGAAATAAATTTTTTTTTTTTTTTAAATGATAGAGTACCTGCCCAAACCAAACCCTCAGTCGATGTAGCAGCACTCCCTTGCGAGTCAGGCTATTTGTCAGTTGATGTAGCAGCACTCCCTTGCAAGTCAGGCTATTTGCCAGTCGTTGTAGCAGCACTCCGTTGCGAGTCAAGCTATAAGATAGTCAATGTAGCAACACTCTCTTGTAGCAGCAGGCTATAATGTAGTCGATGTAGCAACACTTACGCATGTTTTAAAAATGTTTTTTAATAAAACAAAAACACCACTAATTAAAAAAAACTTTCTAGTCATTATTATTGCGGTTTTTTTTAAAAAACAATAAAATTTAATGTACTTCCGCATTATTTTAATTGCTTTGACATTTTGATGACAATAAAATGCAGCTTAAGAGACAAGGTAAAAAAATTGTAGTCGAAAGAGACTTTTTTTTTACCATTAAAGTCTCTTTCGACTACACTATAAGGATATATATATATATATATATATATATATATATATATATATATATATATATATATATATATATATATATATATATATATATATATATATATATATATATATATACATATATATATATATATATATATATATATATATATATATATATATATATATATATATATATATATATATATATATATATATATATATGTATTTATATATTTATATATTTATATATATTTATATATATATATGTATATATATTTATATATATATATATATATATATATATATATATATATATATGTGTGTGTGTATATATATATATATATATATATATATATATATATATATATATATATATATATATATATATATATATATATATATATATATATATTATATGTATAATATAGCTATAAAAAATTTGCTGACATATGCAATTAGTAATGTGGCAAACAATCAAACGATTTAATGCATATCTTGAGGTTCCACAATTGACCTGAATTATAGGCTTATTTCAAATAAAAAACAATAGTTTTTGAAATTTCAAGTTTAGATATGACAACATATTTGTGTAGCAGTATACATTTTTAACAGTCTATACGAAAGTTACAAGTGAATAGAACTAAATATTTGAAAAGAAAAGCACATGAAAACTCTAGTCAAACATGTTTTTATAGCTACAAATGATGTTGTGCTTTAGTGTCCAGTTTCAGCATTTTTGATGGGTAAGCATCGCAAGCAACAGGTTTTCTGGATGAGTAAAAAATGCGTTGCGTTGAATTACTGGATCAACAACTTTCTTCAGCTTGTCTGCAAGGTAGCGTGATTTCAGTATTGTATTATGGACATGTCGAGCGCCATCTTTACATGAAGAAGTATTTTTTATTTCAAACCATGCTAGTGCATAAACTGTTATGATGAAGGTAACCATTGTCATCAGTTCATCCGATGGGCATCTTGTGGCTATATACAGGCGTAGTATTCGATTAGCCGTTGTTAACCATCTTGAATGATTGATAACACCAGGATTGCGAAGTGAAAGGCCTACAGGACAAACGCCAACACTGACAGCGGTGGACAAGTCAAACAGGTATTTTTGATCTGTACTTAAATCGTCAGAATTTAAACCTGTCGGTAGAACACAGTTTATGGGTGTGTATTTGACAACGGGAAGCTTCTCACATGCCACCAATGATTTTCCGATTGGACCAGAAAATCCTTCTGGACCATTGGTAGGTCCATCTAGATGTTCGAACAAATGCCTTAACGGTAATTCGTTAGCATGTAGCTGACATACGAACCATTGCAGCAGTTTGTTCAACGCCACTTCAAGTAATCGAATGATACCTCCTCGATTGCGTGTATTAGCAACGGTTCCGTCACAATCTACAGCTTTTATACCACCCAGGTCAACATTCTTTTTACTCAAATATGCAATCAACTCAGCCGCAATAACTTTGCTTGACCCTGCAATTTGTGTAATGTGGCCAAAATAGAGGATCCTGGTTCGGATATAATGGATATATGTTCTTCAGTTGTTAGTTTTCGATGAAATTTCCCATCACATTCTTTAATAAGGGTTATTGTACTGTCTTTTCTTCCATCAAAATATAGCCCAGTGATTACTGACATTGGCACATAATGTTCCACGTTTTTTCCAACGCTCTCGTCGCACTTTACTTCTGTCAATCACTTTAGAAACATCCCTTTCATGAATTATTCCAACATCTTGAAGAACAGCACTGGCGATTCCTGCTACACATGCTAACGCCAGAGATGGTAACTTAACTCTCATCTGCTTGTCACTCAACTTTCTAAATTGTTCATTAGGATCCGGCATACAATTGTCATCAGATTCGTCATCGCTAGCATCAGTTTTCTCTTCCGTAGAAGAAAACTCCTCACAAACATCTGACTGTTTCTCACTGATGTCATCAATGTCAGATTTGCTGCACATCTGCCTCTGCGTCAACTCTTTACGAATATATCGTTTTTGCAATTTGATGGATTCGGCCTCATCAACTTTAGCAATGATCATACCTTGTGGACCCCACTGATCTTCTAGAAAATCACGTTCAATTGCGGGTATCTTTCTTGACTTTTCACACTGACGCTGAGATATGAAAGAACACTTGCAGGAGCAAATGTCAAAGAGTTTTTTGGATTCATTTTCAAACTGAGATGTTTTCTCTCGGTATGGTCGGGAGTCTTTTCTAGACTTATATGGCTTCAGCAAATTCATGAACTTCTTGTGGTACTTGTTCAACATTTCTTGGACACGGCGGTGGCTTACATGTGGTATAGAAGCTTTGTCCCATATTTGTTCCACTTTTGTTGTCACTATTTCTGCCACATTGTGATGTGGTGGATCTTTATTGTTCAATTCATATTTAAGTTTCTGTTTTGTCAGATTGTAAAACTTCATAACATCTGCATAAGTAGGTAGTTGATTGTCAGGCATTTCAGAGGGAGCATCAAAAATGACACAAGATTAAATATGAATTGTTATTATAAATGAATTAAAGTATTATCTTATATGAATAAAATATTTTGCAATAAACGCTGTTTGTTTACTCTAGACAGGAAAAACGCATGCGAATACGTATAAAAGTGAACTACAATAAAAAAATACCGGATAGTAAATGCTTATAAATGGTTAAATTTTGAAGTTGGTTGTGGAAAAAAAATTAATTTAGGTAACGTTCAAGACGTTACCTAAATTAATTTTTTTTTTACGGAGTAATTGATTGTATCACAGAACAAGTTTTAATAACTATCCAAAGTCAAGCAAATCAAAAAAAAAATTTTTTCACGGTTTTACTCCACCCTAATATATATATATATATATATATATATATATATATATATATATATATATATATATATATATATATATATATATATATATTATATATATATATATATATATATATATATATATATATATATATATATATATATATATATATATATATATATATATATATATATATATATATATATATATATATATATATATATATATATATATATATATATATATATATATATATATATATATATATATATATATATATATATATATATATATATATATATATATATATATATATATATATATATATATATATATATATATATATATATATATATATATATATATATATATATATATATATATATATATATATATATATATATATATATATATATATATATATATATATATATATATATATATATATATATATATATATATATATATATATATATATATATATATATATATATATATATATATATATATATATATATATATATTATATATATATATATATATATATATATATATATATATATATATATATATATATATTATATATATATATATATATATATATATATATATATATATATATATATATATATATATATATATATATATATATATATATATATATATATATATATATATATATATATATATATATATATATATATATATATATATATATATATATATATATATATATATATATATATATATATATATATATATATATATATATATATATATATATATATATATATATATATATATATATATATATATATATATATATATATATATATATATATATATATATATATATATATATATATATATATATATATATATATATATATATATATATAGGAGTACTGCTTTCTCAACCAATGGTTTGAGTTGCATCAGCAATCATTTTTTTCATTATTCTTTGTTAGTTTTTTTTTTTAATCAAGGCGCACATTTTAAGAACTAAAATACATTGGGAAATTGCACTAAAAACATTAAGAAATTGCATCCTTTGATACATATTTTCCATTGTGTATGTTTATATATATCCTTCCAGTTTTTCAAATTTTTAAATTCTCTTTTTTAAAGTTATTAAAATGACTGATGAGCCTGTATTGAAAAGGAAAGCTATTCAAGTGGATATAAAGAGCAGTTTAGATTTTGAAAGTTTTACTGTAATAAAAGTTCTTTCAAATGATGCAAAGTCAAAAAAAATACATGTTCATGGTAAGTTATCTAATTTTTTTTTTTTTTTTTTTTTTAATATTAAGGTGTTATTTTTTTTTGTGCATAAAAATAACAATTAAAGGTATTGATTTTTTTTTTTTTATTATTTTATAAAAGATAGTTAGTCAGTATAAAGAACAGATCTTTTACAGTTACTAAAGGACCATAAAAAGGTTATGCTACTTTGTATTACTAGTGCTATAAATACTAATTTTATGCACTCTATTATACCAGGTTTAATAAATAAAGAAATACAATCAGTATATGCATAACAAATAATTTATTGGATTAATACTTTTAATATACTTAAAAAATAAAATCCTTAAATATATTTGCTACATAAAATATTTATTCACTTTTCAAGAAAAAATATTTTTTCACTTTTAATAATTTTAAGATTTAAAAAACCAAAACTTTACAAAAATAACCTTAGGAGCATCTTCTGAAAAGCCACTACAAAACGAAGCTTGACTTTAGCATGTTGGCTTCATTATTTGGGCTTCCTTTTCTCTATCGCTCTTAGTAATTTGGTAGGTAGGTCTACTAAAACCTAAAGTTGCCATCCCT
Source organism: Hydra vulgaris (assembly GCF_022113875.1). Classification (NCBI taxonomy): domain Eukaryota; kingdom Metazoa; phylum Cnidaria; class Hydrozoa; order Anthoathecata; family Hydridae; genus Hydra; species Hydra vulgaris. Next base: position 63,659,356 of record NC_061157.1, read on the forward strand.
AACATCCTTAATTTTTTGTTATTATTTTCTTTCTACAGACTTGGATCTTCTCATCTTTTGTGGTTTTCCAATATCATTCACGTCAACATCTTAATTGGAGGATTCATCATCCCTCACTGTTGTCCCCTCTTCATTGGCCAGTCCCCATTGGTTATCAATAGGTCTACCTGTATTATTAGTTAGGCCAATATAAATTGCTGATATGCCAACCCCCTGTGAAAGGTCCACCTCTGTTGTTGTTTCTCTGTACTGCCACTACCAGCAAATACAATCTTTGCATCATTTATATCTTACATTGTTTATTATCAGTAGCAAATAATACGGGTTTCAGGTGTAGAAGTTTCACTAGGCCTACTACTAGCCCCAGGCTTTGTAAAAGCTTCTTTCAATTTTTCGGAAAAATATTTTTCTATATATATTTTGGAAAAATAATTTTTTATATCAACCTTTTGCACAGATTTATTTGCATTTGTATTTGTTTGTTGTAAGGCATTGAAATGTTAAATAAAAACAATGCATCGCATTGCTTGAGGTGCACTCTATGTCAGATGAAAGGTAGTACCTGAAACTAGATTTTAAATTTAGATACAAGGTAATGCTGCATATCACTTTTCACACACTTTTTTAAATATATATGATACAAGGTATTGCCGGAAAAATGTTTTTGCTTAATACAGCAAAATTCAAATCTCATTTTTGCAGAAAATGCCAGATACAAGGTATTGCCTTTTAACCCTTGGTATCTTGGATTTTACAATTTAATAATGCTTTTGTTTTAATTACTTTATCTCAATTTTTATTTTTTATTCTAAGACTTTCATGTTTTCCAATTATTGGTTGCCATCAAAAACTAAATATTCTATTTAACTTTTATTTTAGTAATTTTAGAATTTTTTTTATTAAATTTTTTAGTTTAATTTTTTTTTTTTATAAAATTTTTTTTATAAAACCTTTTATAGTTTTATAAATTCAATTAGTTTTAGTTATTATATTATAATAATTTTATATTATAATATATTATAATTAGTTTTGTTTTTAACAGCTAGTTTTTATTAACTAATTTAGTTATTTAGTATTTTGATAATTAGTATTTTAGTTGTATATATACATATATATATATATATATATATTTTTAATTAACTAGGTCGGTTTAAGAATTCTGAGGATGATACCATTGTATCATTTGAAAAAACACCTTTTTCTGAAGACTCTATCCAAAATATATTAACTTCTGAAACTGTAACTAATGAAGTGTTTTCAAATGATATATACAGTCAGCATACAGCTATGCCACAGCCTTATCACAACACATTAACCACTCAGGTTATAAAACCTGCAACATTACATCATATAAAGAAATATACTTACCAAAAGTTAAAAGTTGTTGAAGAAACTCCTGATAGTTACAAAAAAATCACTCTTCCATATATTATGGAAAATTCTATGCGAGTTGAAGTATGTTGAATATTTTGTTTCAGTGTTTAAATTTTTTTTTAAATATAGACATAAAAAATTATTAAGCAAAAAGCAATAATGAATAAAATCAAATGGTTAAATAATTCATTGATTTTAGCCATTGTCAAATATGTTATGAGTTGGTGTCTGTTTTGATTCGCAAACCCTGATCTAACTCATGAGTTCTTCATGCAGTTGATCTAAAACTTAACAAAAATTGAAGTTGTTTTGTAGACCCAAATACTGTTTCTACATTTTTGATGGGTGGAGGTAGTGGTTTTTATTTGATGAATGTATATAGTGGTTTTTATTTGATGGATGGAGGTAGTGGTTTTTATTTGGCACAAAGTGGTTGTAGCTGTTTGTCTAAAGTAATATTATAGACAAATATATTTAAAATAATTTTGAATCATATTTTTATTAGAATAAATGTTTTAGAAAGTCCAGTGTGTGTATCAATTTAAATGTGATCTGATTTTAATGGTTTCACATTACTGTAGTTCTCAAAATCATAAAGAAAATAATTTTGTTGCCATTTATTTTTACACTATTATTTAAGGAGTTTCTAAACAAAGAAAATTTTTTTATACTTTAACAAATACAGTAATTAAAGGTTTGTTTTTTTAATTAAATTAATCTTACAAAGCTAGAAGAGGCCGCTACACCAAGGAGGCTAATTAAGAAATCCTAAGCATAAACTTTGTTAAACAAGCCGAAGTTTTAAATTTTTGGTTTCAAGATAAGATTGTCTAGAAAAAAAGTTATATTATGGCTAGAAAGTTTTTTATTGATTGAAAGTAAAGATGGTGAAAATATTTATGTGATATCTGTTTGTATTTTAATTCTGAATTTATATCGATATTTTTTTATTTCCACTTTTGTTTTATTTTTTAGTGGGTGTATAATATCCTTGATCATAAATCTGAAACTGAACGTATTATTTATGAGGACTCCGATCCTGAAAACGGTTTTGTTCTTTTACCTGATATAAAATGGGATGGAAAACAAGTTGAAAATTTATATGTGTGTGCTATCATTCGTAATCGTAACATTAAGTCTATACGTGATTTAAATGAAAAGCATTTACCTTTGTTAAAAAACTTGCTTAGGAAGGGTTTGGTATGATTTAGTTGGTTCTTTGATTTGTTTTAAAAGTTTAAATAATAATATATTATTATGTAATAATAGTTATTGCTTGCATCGGGATAATTTGTATATGTGTGTATATTATTTGTTTGATTTCAGGATGAAATTGTTAAAAAATATGGTATATCTTCCGATGAGATTCGTTCGTATTTTCACTACTATCCATCTTATTATCATCTTCACGTTCATTATAACCACTTGCAAGCTGATGTTGGAGGAACATCTGCTGAAAAAGCACATCTTTTAAGTGATGTCATTGATAACATTGAAAATATTTCTAATGATTACTACCAAAAGAAAACTTTAACTGTACTTTTAAGAGAACAAGATCCATTGTATTCTTTATTATCAGAGAAAGTGTAATATTAAACATTTTTAAATCAAACACGTTTGAATTATCGTAACTTTTTTTTATTTGAAAATATATTGAAATATAAATAAATAAAAAAGATAAAAAATTGCATCGCAAACAAAAGAAACTATGGAAACTTTGTTCTGACAACAGAATTTGAATAAAATTTTATTTAAATTTGATTTAAATAAAAATAGTCTTCAAGAAATTACTTTTAATGAAGAAGTACTTTTAATGAAGATTCTTTGTTCTTGGAGTTTTGTACAAAAAGTATTTTTTTCTTATTTCCAGTATCCACTAAAAACAAAAAAGTTATCAGTTCTATATTTCATATCACGGCTTCTATTTATATAACAAATTAATAACAAAGTACCTTAAATTAGGGGGGGTCTAAAATTCTATATTTCTTGTTTAACCAATTATTTTTAATTAATTTTTTTAGAAAAATTTAAAAAACAAATCAGGTTTTGCTAATTTTTTATGGTTGACCTTCAAATTATAAAAAAGTCTTAGCAAAAGTTTCTTTGCGTATAAAATTACGCAACTTTTCTATCAAATTTATGCTATTCAAATTTTGATTGGATGAATTTGATTTATAATCGTTGCGTTTTAAAAAAAAAAAGTTTTATCTGAAGTCTCTTTCTAAACAAAACGTTTTAAGTAATCAAAAAGACAGATTGCTTCAAAAAATCTTAATTTCCTTTTTTTATTTATTTTTAATCGTTATTCAAGCAATCAAGAAGGCTATTCAAGATTTCATTTTTTTTTTCACTTTTCTTTAATGAAGTCAAGAATAAATCTTCTTTTAAAGTGCCAGTCAGTAGAAGTTCAGTTAAATTCTAAAGTTTTAACAATTCTAAAGATAAACAGTTAGTATAAAGGAACACCGCTACCTAAAAGGCTTTATAAAAAACAAACTAGGTGATCAAATTTTGAAATTTTCTGCTTTACTCTAAAACGCAGTGAATAGCTAGTTTAAAAAAATTCTAGAAGCAGTTAATAAGGCTTGATATTGTATCATTCTTGCTAGAGTATTTTGGCAGAAGTTAGCCTCAGGACTTCATAAAAGAGAAAAGTATTACGTGTTTGGTTGATGATGGAATATGATTAGTATTAACTTTCTAATTAAGTTGTTGTAGTTGGAAAGATTTGGAAAAAACCCATTTAATTTCAACAGTAAATGTATTCTTAATTATTTAAACCATATAAAAAATGAAGGTTCGCGCAGTTTAAAAATATTTTGGAGAATTATTGTCCAGTTATTTGTCCAAAAAGTTGAAACTAGGGTATATAGTTGAAACCAGCTGCAAAAACAAATGGATAACAATGGAAGAGTAGCAAACTTTACATCAGGTGTGCAAGATGAGTTCTGTTTTAGCTTGATTAAAGTTACAAGGCAGCCCATTTAGCTATGAACTAGACATTATTGAAGTAGATAAAGATATGTTAAAATGAAAAAAAAGTTCGAAAAATGAGGGTCTTTATTTTAGGGATACAATGTAGGTCATTGTCGCAGAGGTCTATTCTGTTTAAATACATGATTGTTAATATACAAATACAAACCTCCATCTAATGTCTACCAAAGAACACGCTCATAATCTAGATGTTCTATAAGGAAAGTTCACGCAGCAATCTCTATCACATATGATGACTTTTATAGTTATTTTCCATTTTTAAATAAACTGTATGAATTATTTTCATATATAATGCTTAATTTTTTTTGTTACTTATAAATGATAAGGTATATTATTGATAAATTAAACAGAAAAAGATTTCTAGTTTTCTACTTTTCTTATATTTAATGATAATAATAAATTCATCTATTTTTAACAATGCCTTTTTTTGTCAATATAATCACTTTGATTAAAATCGAAGCAGAAGGCTAAATAATTAAAATGAAAAAAAATGATTATGATTTTCAAAATCAGCATAAAAAACTAAATAAGATATATTGGTTAAACTATAAATAAATCTAAAAAAAGACGATTATGGACCCCCCTCCCTACTTAAATACTCTTCCAGACAATAAATTTTTAAAAGACTTTCAACGAAAACTGATAATTGATAGCTTTTGGTGAAATCATCTCTTTTTTGTGTGGTTCTCAAAAGTATTTACGGTCTTATCACAGAGCACCGCGAAAGTGCATTTAACTAGGAAGTTTACGCCTCCCTTCTTACAAATGTCGCTAATTGTGCTGGAGTCGGCGTCAAACCTCGGACCACTTTGTTCTGAGCCAGAACTCTAACCACTGCGCCATGGCTGTGTCCTTAACTTCCCCGTTAATGTTTTTGGTTAAAAAATAAATAATTTTTAAAGGTTTTACTTCAAAAGCAAGGATATTGCTTTAGGTACGCCAGGAAAACCTAACGATTACAGAGTATCGCTGAAGAGTATTTAACTAGAAAGTTAACACCTACTTCCTTACCAATGACACAAATATCCCCAGAGCTCGTGTTGAACCTGGGATCTTTTGCTTCTAAAGCAAGCGCTCTAACCACTGCACCACAATAAGTATATGGCAATGCAGCTACGCCTAATATTTAAATGCCATTTGCTAATTTTTAAGTCTACTGCTAGTGTAAATTTAACCCTTTAAAGGAATTTTTTTTATATATTTGCTCCAACTTCTCATAAGTTTCTTACAGAAACATAACGAACAATTGCCAGAATTATTAGTTGCATTGTATGTAAATTAAAAAGTGTACTTTTTTGTGCAAATTTTTGACTGTAATTTTGAGTAGTGATTTGAATGTGGTATTTTTTGACCAAATGGTTGCCAACAGCGCTAAGGCATTTTAAATGAGTCCCGAGACTTTTTTTTTTGCCGCTCCTAAAGGTCTTTGTATTCGGAGTTAGCCTTAGCTATTCGTTGGTTTATTATGATTGTATTGAAACAAGCAACTTCACAAATAAGACAACTGCTTTGTTAGTCTTTTGTGATAACAAACTTAGGCACCTAATATTAATCAGTTACTGCAATTATAGATTTTTGTGTAAATGTAAACAATCGGAAAAAAAAATCACAGTACCTTATAGTAAAGTTTATAACCTTTATTGTTAGAAAAAAAAACTGTTCCGGTTCCGATAATTTAAAATGTGTAAGAAATACAGTCCAGTGAGCTCGTAATTTATTAAAATGTTTTAATACGTGCTTAAAAAATATATTTTTTGTTTTAGGTGCCCCAAAACGAGCAACGAGTCATAGAGTACCGCGTAAAACATTTAACGAAGAAGTTCACGCCTCCTTCGTTACTATAGCGCGAAATATGGCCAGAGCTCGCTACGAACCCTGGATCTTCTGCTTCGAAAGCAAACGCTCTAACCGCATTGCCATAGCCGAAAAAAATGTCTCAAACACGTCTTGTGCATGCTGGGTAAAATGGGCAATATACAAATTAGCTCCTCTAACTCCATTACTTTCGTTATCTCCATTTTTATAAAATTATCCACATTTATAAAAAAACTTTATAAAAATATTAGAACTTTCTCCATTATCCTTATTTGAGATTATTATTATTAATATTTTATTAATCACCCTCTGTAAAATAAATTTACAAGGTAAAAACACAAACTAAGAAAAAGAGATAAAAAAAAAAGTATTATTTAGGAATGTTTTCTTCAAGTGTCTTTTTAAAAACTGTTCGCTGTTCTTTTACATTCCAACATTGAACCGCGTGTACCAAAATATGAAGAGTAGCTTCAGGAATTACATTCTCTAAGACTTTAAGTTTTACTTTTTTTTTTAGCCAGCATTAAGGTTTTCATATTCAGTTTATGACTATCACATAATTCTTTTATATCATCTAAAAAAGAAGATTTAGCTGAAAGTAGTTAAGTTGGGAGTTAATAATTTCAAAGGTTACTTTATTGTTTAAAAGGCGGATAAATAGATTTATTTTGTTTTGGTGTATATAATTTGACATCTCCTTAACTTTAAATAGAGAGTGTATATAGTTTTTACTATACTTGGAGACATTAAAAATTGATTTAACTGCGTTCCTTCCAAATGTGTCGAGTCTTTTCATTGTTGCATCTTTATTTTCACAGAGCTCTAGACCGTGGGTTAACGTTGGAACTGCTAATGATTTATATAATTGGATAATAGAACTTGGATGTGCAAACCGGATTCCAGATTGAATAAGAGTTTGCACTGTTGCCCGGAAATTTGATACCCTACCATCAATATTCATTCTATTTAGTGAAGCAAAAATTAATCATCTCGGCTTTACTTGGGATACAAAATATTTTTTGTAAAGTAAAGCCGAGATGATTAAGTTTCTCACGAAGTATAATTTGATGGTTGTCTAGAGATATTGTGCAGTTCATTATTTGTCTTTTTCCAGAGAGCAAAAGTTCCGTTTTGAAAGCATTTAGTTTTATCCCGTTTAAATTGTTGTATATGTTACACGTTGAAATAAGTTTTTTTAGGCCCGAGAGAGTAGAGCTGAAAAGAATGATGTCGTCAGCATAAGCTACAACACAAGTCAAGTTTATATATAGTAGTACCAACAATTTCATCATTTTTTATAGTTTCGAGTAGCTTCTCAGTGTATATGTTATATAGGTAGGGTGAGAGAATCGATCCTTGTCTTACTTCTTGCTTAAGATCAAATGAGACTGATTTGCAACCTAGGTATGAGACAGTTACACTGCCGCTACGGTATAAAGAAGATATAGTGTTAACTATTTGGAGAGGTAGATTTTTATCAAAATAAAGTTTATTAAAAAGAACATCCCAGTTGCAGCTGTCAAAAGCCTTTTCAGCATCTAGTGAACATAAATAAACAGGCGAATTGTTGCGATTATAATGCTTAATTATTTCGCTTACAACAAATTCAGCATGGAGGGTTGAGCTCTTATTATTAAAATCAAATTGAAGTTGATGAGTTTCTTTTATCTCTAGGATAAAATGATGAGTTTTATTTATCTAGGCATATGAGTAAGATAAGAGTTTATTTTATTCTAAGAGTTTAGTAAATATTGGAATAATGCTGATACCGCGGTAATTATTTGGATCGGTAAGTGATTTTTTATAGAATTTAACTAAAGGTATGATAGTTAATGTTGACATTGATGTAGGGGTCCATCCGTGATTAATTGAAAAGTGAAGAAACTTTTTTAACCATTGTGTTAGTGCTTCACATTGGGCATGTTTTAAATGTTCTGCAGAGATATTGTAATGACCCTTGCACTTATTTGATTTTAGACATGAAATAGCTGTTTTAATATCATCAGGATTTTTGCAAGGTGGAATTCGAAGATTAGTAACTTGATCAGTTATTCTCTCAGTGTTTAACCGTTTTTCAAAAATAGTAGCAAACTCTGCGGTGATGGATTCTTTTTCTATTTTATTATTTATAGTAAAAAGTTTTGAATTTGAATCCTTTTTCATACTTCTAAAAGTATTCTAGAAGTTTTTTGGGTTAGATTTTTAAAGTTTTTCAATTTTTATTTATTGTTGATATAGCCTATTGTTTTGAGCTGCTTTGACGGCTTTGCGGAAATTCTTTCGAGCAAATAGGTAGCGATTAAAGATAGAAGAAGTAGTGTCTTTTACAAATCCCACTTCACTCCATTTTTGAAAATGAAAGGAAAGAACTTTTTTACTTTGAGTTAATTCAGGAGTCCACCAAGATTTTGAATGTATAGATCGTTTCTTTAACTTTAGGTGTTCTCTAAGAGCTGATGTTGCACTGTTAGTTATAGTTGTATAAATTTGGGTATGTTCATTCTCAAAATTACCACTAGAGTTAAAATTAATGAAACTCGAATTTAAATGAACATTATATAAGTTTATAAAGTCGTAATTATTCCAGATATAACTTGGAATGCTATAGTCCTCTGTTAAATTTTTTACATTTTCTTGATGATGTTGACCTTCAATTCCAAATGAAATCGATATTGGTAAATGATCGCTAACATTTTGAAAAAAAGGAGAAATAACAATGCATTTATAAAAGAAAAGAGATGTATACTTTAAAATAGCTATATGATCAATGTAAGAAGAGTTTGGCAATGTGAGATGTCGATATGTGATTGCAGGACTAGAATCTTTAGTTACGTCGACTAATTCTAATTCATTTGAACCAATAAATTCCGATAAAAACTTAGACAAATTGTTTCTCTTGGGGGTAGATCTTTCTAGTAGATCGTATATTCCGTAAGGAAACGATTGGAAATCTCCAAGTATAATTATCTCACCAGTATCCGCATGACTATTCATAATTCCTTTTAGTATGTCTAATTGACTTGTGTATTTCTCCAATGACGACTGATTGTTTTGTGATGAGGTTAGATATATGCCAATTACAATAATATTAACTTTTTTTTTTGTAACTTTATTGCAAATATATTATCATCTTCGTACAGAGGTATGATATTTTGAAATTTATTTTTTCGTATAAAAAATGCATTTCCACCAAAAGGTCGACCCTGTTTGTGTTTATTTGCCTGGCTGAAAAGTAATGAGTGCGAGTTTTTACAAATATTTTTGATTATATAATATTCGAGTTTTGATACCCAGTGTTTGCATAGAAACGTTATATCATGAGAAGTTATTAAGGTCTCAGTATATTGAATATTTGATTTAAGTCCCTGACAATTAAAAGTACACATACTAAACGGTTTTGCATCATTCTTTCTTTAATATATTGTTTGAAGCCATTTTGATTAATATAATTTTCTACGGTCTGCGTTAGTTTCGAAATGTTGGTCATCGATGGATTATATACACTTTTTCCGGAACAGTTTAATAATTATATTATTATCCCAAATAGACGGGTTAAATATTTTTCCTTTTTCCGAATTATATACAGAGACTCTATATGATCTATTGTATTCGTTTTCTCTATTTAAAGTAATAAATATAGGCGTAATGCCTAGCTCAGTTTCCATATGCAGTTTAAGCTGTTCTTTGTTAATTTGGTTGCTTTTGATGTCTTTATAGTTGGTGTACCTATAAAGACCTCAAATTTACGAATTATTCTATTAACAGCAATAGTTTTATTTTCGTGAATTTTTATTCCAAATATAGGTTCCGACAATTTTTATTTATTTTCTAAAGGTAAAATTTTTGTTTGGCGGACAGGCTTACTATTTTCAACTAAAATAAAAGTATTTGGATTATTATCGATTTTTGATGGTTTTTCTTTAATTTCAAAATTTGGTTGTTTAGTTTTATCAGTTGTAATTATGGTCTGTTATTTTTGAGCCACAACATTTGCAAATGTTTTGACCTTTTGAGAATGGCTTTCTGTATAATCCTTTGCAATCTGTTTGCCACAAGATTGTTGAAAGCTACTATTTATAACATTTGCGGTGACTTCAGAACTTTTATTTTCATTTTGCTTGTCTTAGTTGAATAGTTTATTTTCACATTGTGCAAAATAATCGTATTTTACGTTTTGGGTATTTTCGTTTGATACTTAAAGGTTTTCAATAAGTTTACTTTGATGAAATAATTTTTCTCGCATCAGACTAAGCTCCATTTTTATTTCTTTGTTTTCTTTTTGAATCGATTTTGTAATAGTAATTTACTCTTTAACTGACGAGATTCAAAACTTGTCACTAATAATTTCAACATTTTTGTTTGAGATTAAGGCCTAAACTATATCTTTATGAAATTGCTTTTCGCATATTGTGATCAAAAATAGATAAATATCCTCCAAACATAATGATGTTTTATATCTTTTGCAAAGATTCTTTTCAGCTGGATTTTCAAAGTCTAACGTTATATTAATATCACTGAATTGTTCTGTGTCAAATATATCCAAAATTTCAGTAAATTAGCGTTCGCGAAGAATTCGAATCAAGCTTTCAGAGTGTTAAACATTTCAACAATTGTTTTTGTAAAATTTTAACTATGTAGAATCTTTAGTACGAAAAGAGAGTAAACAAACAAAAATACCGATTTAAAGAATTTTTTTTGAAAGTATTAAATATAATTTAATACTTTCTCCGATTCTCCAAATTTTTTGCGACGTTGCAAAATGCTTTTAAGAACTTGTGAAAGTCATATTCATATAAAAACTAAAAAGCCAATACGGATGTTTTTTAAAAAACACGTCTTTGATTTAAATTTTTTTATAAAAAAAAAAAAAAAATTACCAATAGGTAATTTTTTTTTTTTTTTTTTAAGTTGATTAAGGTGCCCCAAGAAGTCCTTACGTTCTTATCACAGAGCACCGCGGAAGAGCATTTAATAGGAAGTTCACGCCTCCTTCCCAACCGATGTCGCAAAACTTGCCCTGAGGTGGGGTTTGAACCACGGATCTTACGTTTCTGAAGCAAGTATCTATTTGGTGCCTATGTTCATTAAGTTTACGTCATTTGTGTTAATAACTTTACCTGTAAAGGTAAAGTCATTAAGGGATCGTCCATAAATTACGTAACGCAAAATTAAACTTATAGACGAAAGACAAAGAATTAAAAGTTTTCCCTTGTAGAGTCTAATTAAACCAAGTAGATAAATCCAGCGAAAACTGCCGCGCAAAAGAATAAAATGATCTCCTACTTATAGGCCGGCGTCTGTGGCATAAGAATCGTTCTAAAAAAAGACATCCGTTATACCCAATAAGTAACTAAACTTTGAAAAAAGTATTTTGAAGAGTTAAAAAAACTAATTCAATTCCCAAAAGATCCCAGATTTTTACAGTCCCAAAGACCGGGTAAATTAAGGTCAAAGTTATGGTGTATATAGAAACCATCGAATAGTTTTAACCAGGACGGTTTCTACTAACAAAAAAAAACTGATTTTTTTTTTAATTAATTACGCCCAAATAATTAATTTTTTTTTATTTCAAATTTAGTAAGTATATTTTTCAACAAATTGCCTAAAGTAAAAAAAATAATTGGATGCTTTATGTTACAAATAACCTAGGTTTCAGACCTTTTTATTTTTGATCTGTTTCCAAGGGAGCTTAACTGTTGATATTTTTATGTTATGCTTCAATGAAGAACAGTAACTAAATTGGTGATTTTTAATTACAACCAATTTTAAAGGGTGGTTTCAGTTACAATTATTGTTAACCGAATTTTTAATTTATCTTTCTAGTGATTATATTGAGTTAATGAGAGGTAATAGTTTTCTGATCATTGAATCTGATTACGATAATAATGATATGGGCGAGATTAAATTAATAATCTAGCCCATATCATTATTGTAATCAGACTCAGATTTATTTGTTTCGTCTGGATATTTGTCTTCATCCTCTTCTGGATGGTTAACACCATGATTGTTGCAACCATTACATTTGCAAAGGTCTGAGCAAATTACATCAGCTTTATTACAAAAACATCTTTTTGTAGAGCATTCAAGGCGGCAATACTAATGAACAAAATTAAACATCGAAGCTGGCGCAGCAGACAATTCTATCCAATATATAGCAATAGAACCTTGATCATTAAACCAAACATTTTCAAAAGGACTTGTAGGGCTAATTTCAACTATATGTGAACGCTTTCTGATGAAAGTTTTCCTTTAGTTCAGTGGTCCTTAACCTTTTTTAGTCATGGACTACTTTCAAAATTTGGCGGAACCTTTCCAAAGTTAATTCAATTAGGTTGTTTATAAATCTATATAGGAATATTTTTAAAATAAAAATATTTTTTTAAATAAAATATTTTTTTAAGAAAACGAATAAAATCGAATTCACACGATAGTCACGATAAGGGAAACTTTGGGGGTCTATACTGGCCGCTCGGGACATTTTTAGAGTGGGATCTTTTTTTTTTAGATTCTAGGATACTTAAAACGCAAATTGGTCAATTCAGAACTTAGTTACTCGATGGGTATAACGAAAGTGATTGAATTTCATGCCACAGACGCCGGCCTGTTATATTTTTTAAATAAGTTTTGCGTTACGTAATTTATGGGCGATCCCTAATGCAAAAAATAAAATGATATTTATTTATACGCCAAATTAACGTTGAAATCAACGCAAACCAGGTTTTTTTTAAAAATTGTAGATATCTAAAAAAATCTAAAACAAAATCTGTAAAACTTTTTATTTCGTTTATAGACTGTCTGTTGTAGCTAAAACTCAGGCGACATATTAACACTGTCGTCGCCTATTCCTAAATAGTAGTAGGTTCAGTATGCTTTAGTAATATACTTTGCTGAGCTTTGTAAAATAAGGTATTAAATCTTAAAATTTAACGTCTAATTAAAAACTAAGAACTTGCGATTTTATTTTAATAGCATTGTTAACTACAGATAAAATACATACTTACGTAGAGACATTTGTTGGTGATTTTTTACTTTTTTATTATATTATTTGCATATTATTTTTTATAACTTTCTGAGGCTAGTAAAAAAAAGTAAAATTAAAAAAAATAATTTGTTTATAAAAATGAAAGAGAAACAAAAACAAGTTTACAAAATCAGTAACTCTATGATTCCTCAGCGGCTCCAGACATGAAAAACTTTAAATACGTCCATTTTATCATTAATTGTATTAGTTTATAAATTGTATTGTTGTAAAGTGTATTTTTGAACAATATTTTAAGTCACTCACTCTGTGTGTGTATGTGTGTATGCTCACTTTAACTAAAACTTCATTGAAACAAAAAATATCGTAATGTGATCAAAACATGTAAACAATATATAATTTTTAATGACATTTTGATAGCATCTTTTAATCTTTAGGTATGGTGAAGGTTTTTTGATTTTATATATATATATATATATATATATATATATATATATATATATATATATATATATATATATATATATATATATATATATATATATTCTTTGAATGTCATTTTCTTGTTATACGTTAAAATATGGTTAGAATTCAATAAATACGGCTGCATATAAACTTTTTTTAAATATATATATATATATATATATATATATATATATATATATATATATATATATATATATATATATATATATATATATATGTATATATATATATATATATATATATTTAAAAAAAAAAAAAAATAATAATAATTATATATTAAAGAAAAAAAGTATATATATATTCAAAAAAAGTTTATACGCAGCCGTATTTATTGAACTCTAACCATATATATATATATATATATATATAATATATATATATATATATATATATATATATATATATATATATATATATATATATATATATATATATATATATATATATATATATATATATATATATATATATATATATATATATATATATATATATATATATGTATATATATTCTAACCATATATATATATATATATCTATATATATATATATATATAGAACTCTAACCATATATATATATATATATATATATATATATATATATATATATATATATATATATATATATATATATATATATATATATATATATATATATATATATATATATATATATATGTATATATATTCTAACCATATATATATATATATATCTATATATATATATATATATAGAACTCTAACCATATATATATATATATATATATATATATATATATATATATATATATATATATATATATATATATATATATATTATATATATATATATATGTATATATATATCTATATATATATATATATATATATATATATATATATATATATATATATATATATATATATATATATATATATATATATATATATATATATATATATATTTATATATATATATATATATATATATATATATATATAATATATATATATATATATATATGTCAAGTGGTGTGTATTCTGACTGGGCAAATGTAATGAGTGGGGTACCACAAGGATCGGTTATTGGTCCACTACTGTTTTTGATATATATAAATGACATGCCAGAAATAGTCAAGAACTTTTGTAAGCTTTTTGCAGATGATAGCCAGCTCGTCGCTACAATCAAAAACAATATGAAAAATCAACATTTCCAAAAAATCTTCAAAAAGAATTGTGTCTTTACCCTGGATCCCTGGAATCAGTCCTAAGTTAAGAAGAGCTTTTAAAAAAGCAGGATACGCACCAGTGTTTAAGTCTCCAAAAAATCTCCTAATTTCCAAAAATAAACCTACACTACCAGTTAATTTTTTTCCCGGTGTTTACAAATTAAAGTGTTCTTGTGGCAAATGTTATGTTGGTGAAACTGGACTAAAGATATCGTCTCGGATATGCCAGCATCAAACAAGTGCACAACAAGGTAAAGGGGAAAATTCAGCTGTAGCCGAACATTCCAAAATTTGCCAAGGAAAATTCAACTGGAATGGTCGCAATACGTTAAAAATCGAAACAAATAGTTTTAATAGGAAAGTTAGGGAAGCCTTGGAAATACAACTCAACGAAAGTACCTTTCGCGACAATGGTCTTAATCGAGATGATGGCGATTATGTAACGACGTCATTTTCAAATCCCATGTTTAAATTCTTACGACACAAAAAACTCACTTAAATAACTCTCTTAAAAAGAAGCTCTTACAAAGAACATTGTTTCGTTAATTTAAACAATTTTTATATATATAGCGGTTTTGTTTTTTTATAACGGTTTTTATATACTTGATAACGAGGGTATCCATATTCCCTCGAAATATCGTAAAAATAAATATAATTTTTGCAAATAGAAATCAATCCATAAAAAGAAGTTTTGTTTTAATATATATATATATATATATATATATATATATATATATATATATATATATATATATATATATATATATATATATATATATATATATATATATATATATATATATATATATATATATATATATATATATATATATATATATATACAGGGGCGGGTTTAGCTTTTTAAAGAGGTTAGTCAAAAAAGTCGGTTGCGGATTTTACTGCCCCCTCTCCACGAAAGGACAGGGGGGGGATGAAGATGAAATACAAAAAAAAGCACCTACCCCATTTGTTTGATAAATAAGTAATTTGCAAAGCCTTCAAAAAAGCGGCTCAAATGGGGTTGCATATTTAATATATATATATTATATATATATATATATATATATATATATATATATATATATATATATATATATATATATATATATATATATATATATATATATATATATATATATAATATATATATATATATATATATATATATATATATAGATATATATATAGATATATATATAGATATATAGTATTAAAACTAGCAAGGATCCATTAAATCTACAAAAATAAAATATTGTCTGTGGTATTAAAATATTTTGTGGGCATCATTATTGTGTATAATTGTAACATATATAAATAATACACCTGTATGGAGTATAACAAATCATTAATTAAATAGGCAAGGTTTGCATAGTTAGGTGACTTGCAAATAGAATAAAAACTATGTAAAAGTAAACAACTACAATAACATTAATACCATAATTATAAAAAAACTATAATGTAATTGATTAGTATGACTATCATACTATGAGAAATGCAATAACACAAAAGCAATAATATGATAACTAACCATAAAAACCCATTTTGTTATTTTATTTCATTGATAGATATGCTATATAATGTTAAACAATTGTAATATTAATGTTCGTAAACAAAGTTATGCTTACATTTAATGTGTTGCATGTGTTTATTTTCTCTAAACTGTTGAATAATGATCAATAAGGTAAACTTCAAATAATGAAAGCTTACTAAATTAAAACCATATTTCAACTCAAATAACCACACAAGATAGAATCTCAAGGTAGAGTTGAAAAAAAGGAGAAAAAGTATATAATAGACAATGAATATAATGCTCCTAATTAAAATACCAAAGATACAGTACATAACGGTACCAGTTTCGATTAACAATTGACAGGTAAAACTAAAGATAAATATAGAAAAAAAGAATACAATAAAAATTAGACATGTTTAAATTTATAAAGATAATAAAACTTCATGAAAAAAATAAAATAACAACTAAAATAAAATAAATAATCCTTTTAAATAAATAAAACTGTAAAAAATAAAATAACTATATTTTTTAATTTAAAAATTATACAAACTTCTATTTGAAGAAGATCTTAAAGATACTGAATAAAGATTTGTATATACAGTGTATATACAAACCTTTATTCAGTATCTAATTTACAATGTAAAAAACACATAAATTCTTCCCTAACATCATAGGAATTGTCTATTAATCTAATTATTAAAGACAATTATTCCTGATTGGAGCAGTCAGAAGCTTCATCAGCAATAACTGAAAAAATTCGATTTTCTTTTATTTCAGAAACCAAAATATTCTGGATGTCCTTTCCCCAACAACTTATTAATTCATTCTGTGAGGAATTAGAAATATAAGATGCATTCTTTGCACAGCTGTTAAGATAAAGCTCAAGAATTTTATCCCCACCTCTGATTCTGTAGTTTAAAAGTTCAATAAAATTACCTACTCCACCCACTAAAGAATATTTGCCAATGACCATCACAATGACCTCTGAAAGCTATATTAAGTTGACCTAAGAAAATGATTTTCTCACAAAACAACTTTTTACAATTTAAAGCTATCTCCATTTCACATTCTTTATTAAAATATCTATATTTTAAATATTTCTATTCATAGTATTTAAAACTGTGGAAAATATGGTCAAGGCATTATAATGTAGAATTTGTACTGCGTGATGATGTTCATAAATATTTCAGCTGAGTGATATTCATAATTATTCCCGTTTTTCCCATGGTAATGTCTATTAAAAGTGCTCACAGCATCTGGCCTATATTTGAATGACTGAGAACAAATTTTTAAATCTAGAAGTTTTTGAAAGGTATTTATATCTAAACAAAAGGCAACACAAACAAAATGCTCCATCTTCAGAAGGTAAATATCTAAGCCATGAAAATTGTTTTAATGATAAAAGTTTTTAAAGATTGCCCATTTGTTTTTAAAAAAGAAGTTTCATCAGGAACAAAAACATTTTGAATCAAATTTTATATTTGTAAATCTTTCAAAGTAGAAGCCTTCGAACGAAACAACAAATTAACAATATCTGATGATGAACATAGAATAAGGTTCAATATTAAGATTAAACATAACTTTATATTTTAGGAAAAAACTGTTCTATAGTAACACTTAAGCCTTGTAGAACACACAGTTAAAAGAGCAAGAACACAAAGAAACACAGACCATAAAAATTCTTTACACATATGAAATGTTTCTTCCTTAACAAAATCATTTTTTAATTTTCCTGAGTCTATAAAATGTGTGGATACAGACACTGCTAACAAATTATCAATTGATAAAAACTCATTTGGATACATTGAGCACAAGCTTACAAACAATGGATGATTACTGTAAAAAGAGGCATTTAAATTTAAATCAATTGCTGTCAGTATTTTTAAACCCATTGCCAGACTATTATCACCACACAGATAAATCCAAAATGAGCTAAATAAGCAATTGTCAGTTGATTCAGCTGAATCAGATCTGATCAGATCTGTAACAGAGCTGTAACTGATCAGAGCTGTAACTGATCACTGTAACTGATCACTGTAACTGATCACTGTAGCTGATCACTGTAACTGATCACTGTAACTGATCACTGTAACTGATCACTGTGACTGATCACTGTAACTGATCACTGTAACTGATCACTGTAACTGATCACTGTAACTGATCACTGTAACTGATCACTGTAACTGATCACTGTAACTGATCACTGTAACTGATCACTGTAACTGATCACTGTAACTGATCACTGTAACTGATCACTGTAACTGATCACTGTAACTGATCACTGTAACTAATCAGAGCTGAAACAGATCTGATCAGATCTGTAAAAAGGGCAATTAAAAAATTTTTAAAGTAAAAAAAAATTCTACAATAAGCTCAATGGAAAATAAACTTGGATTTAATCATTTATTTACAATAAATCAGTTTGGTAAAAAGTTGAACCAATTAGATCAAGGCAAAAAATGTATTTTATAATATTATTACTATATAAATTTACATCCCCAAATGAACGAACGCAGGGATAATATGTTTACAAATTTTAAATGTAATTTTTTATTTTACTTGTTGGGATAAATAACTTAGGCGGTGAAGTAAGATTTACTTTATCCCAACAAATAAAATAAAATAATTTTTATTTTACTTGTTGGGATAAAGTAAATCTTACTTCACCGCCTAGTTGTTCTTGACTCCTGAGGAATGTCGTGCTCTACTCTTTATTGACTTATGAACAGTCAACAACTGATAAAAATCTGACTTATGAAGGAGATTAATCTTTACTGACAATTCTGAATAAAGAGTTTGTAAACTTTCAATAAATCCATTTTCAAGCAAATACCTTACAGATTGTAAATGCATGCCAAATCAAAAATTATTTAAAATTTAAAACATTCAAAGAATTATTGTTAGAAAAGGCTTCTTTTAAATTAGTCAGGGGGCAATCATCATATATTTAAATTCGACTAACTTGGCCTGAAGTTACGCTACCGAACGACAAAAATAAAACAATTTAAAGTGCTTTAAAAAGTTTTTAAAATCTCGTCAGCCGAATAAAAGGGCCAGATAAGTCGCAAGATTTCTTGACTAACTTGGTCCGAAGTTACGCTACCGAAAAAAAAAATTACAAGACGGGGCTATTGCGTGCGCATATACTTATCATAATTTAATTGGTATTGCTGTTTAGACCAAAAAAATAGAGATTTTATTTAATTTCAAAAATCTCAAAAATATATAACCTATTTCATTAGCCTGATCGTTGTTTAGTTTAGTAAAAAAGATGTTAGTCAATGCGCCTAACAAGACTAACCCTAAACCCGCCCCTGTATATATAATATATATATATATATATATATATATATATATATATATATATATATATATATATATATATATATATATATATATATATATATATATATATATATATATATATATATATATATATATATATATATATATATATATATGTGTGTGTGTGTGTGTGTGTGTGTGTGTGTGTGTGTGCGTATGTGTGTGCGTGTGTGTACAGAGAGAGAGAGGGAGAGAGATATTTATAATAAAATTGACATTTTTTGCAATATGATAATATATAAGTACCGCGTAATATGAACTAATATAATAGTAAAACTAATAATAGTAACACTAATTTTATATAAATATAAAACTTGTGTTCTAGTAGTTCACTTTAATCAAATCATTTTGAACCCTCCTTTAACTACTTATTTGGGCTATCATTTTGAATCCTCCCTTAGTTAGCTCTCATTCAAAATGATTTTTGTCTTTTCTCGGTATACCGAGAAAAGACAAAAATTATTGAATTAGAAGATAATAGGACGAGGAAAAAAATTGCTAATACTAACTATATATATAATAATAAATATAAATATTTATTTATAGTTACAGTAATATAATAATATACTAATAAATATAAATATAATAATAAATGCTAAATATAGAAATAATAATTTAACAAAGTGTTGAAATTAGGTATGGTAATGATACTACTTTATTTCATGAGTACTGTCAGGATAGCTTTGTTTAATTTTACTTATAAAAATCTTGAATTAAAGTTTTCAGTTTTTATGGAGTGGGGGATTGTTCCACTCATTGGTGCATTGATGCTTTATGAGTTTTTGCTATATTTTATTGTGCGGCTGTGCTCAACAAATATAAATTTTTTGGATGATGAGGATCTAAGGTGATAGAAGTGTTTGCTACTGATTTGGAAGAAGAAAGTGCTTTCCCTCTCTTGTTGAGTCTAACATGAAAATTTCAATTTTTCAACAACAAAAGCTTCAATTAAGTCTACCATGCAAATAAATCCCATGTAGTCACGTAGTTTTAAAACCTGTGATAATATAAAAAAACAACATTGTTAAAACAATCATTCTGAAAGTGGGTAATTTTATTGACATTGTTCTATAGTATTCCGAAAGATGGAAAGGCAATTAAATTTAGCAGATCTAATGGAATGCTCGCCAAAGTCCACCTATATGTATATTTAACAACTTTTTCTAAATATATAACCAAGTTAGTTTTGGGTCAAATTTAAGATATGCATGTCAAATATGGGAATAATTCCATAAACTAATAATTCCATATACTAGTTAATATTTTTCGAAAATTTAGGATAACTTTTTTCTGCGTTGGCACCCAGTGGGCACACGTTGTCCGGAAGTCGTCCGCTGGATGTCTCAAGGACGTCCTGACATTCATAATATGTCTGACAGACACCTTACAGACGTCTGGACGATGTATCGTCCCCCGGACGACGCACGCCATAGGGCATCAGCTTTAAAATCAGCTGATATTTTCTTTACGAGATAAAGAGTTTCTTGCAAAGTATCTAAAAACATTACATGAGTTTTAATTCTTTTCTATCAAATCTCTCCTTATTTGGATAGCATTCGTTACTGATTGGTATAGATTGGATAGGTATGCTTTTATCGAGCAGATTTATAAATTCGTTAAAAAGAATAGAAGGCGCTTTACTATTTTGTTTTGTTAAATTTAAAGAATACTTTGATGTTTGCATCTTTGAGATTTTTATTTTTAAAGCATCTTTGAGATTTTTTAGCTCAAATCGTACATGAAAATGTTTATTTTCTTAAATGTTTAAAATAACAATTAAAATATTTTTTAGCTGTTTTATAAAAATTAGAAAACTTTTAATCATTATCTGTTTCGTATGACAATGATTAGAAATGTTTTTCTGTCTGATGAAATTATTTCAAAATTATATGCTTTGAAAAGTTTTCAATAGAAATTGCAATTTTTTGACTTTACAGTCGTCTGGAAATCGTGGAAAGAATGTTAGTTTGATTTGTGCTGTTTCAAAAATGGGAGTGCTAGCTTATGAAATAAAAAATGGAGGCTGGAATGCAAGTTCATTTTGTACTTTCATTACTACGATGTTGGCACCAGCGAATAGGAATGCAGATATGGAAGCGCCGGTGTTTTTTAAGGACAGTTGTAAATTCCACCGAGGTCTTACTGTTAAGCAAACAAACACGAATGTTGAACAAACACGCATATAAGAATGAATAAACACGCATATAAGAATGAATAAATGCGCATATAAGAATGAATAGACGCACATAAAAATGAATAACCCTGTAAGTTTGAGGATTATTTTTACTGTCTATGAACACAAAGTATACTGTCCGATAGGAATATAAAAATTATGCTAAAGCTTAGTCAACAAATTACGTAAAGGTTTGGTACCGTTAATTAAAACAATTATGCTTTGTGTTAAAGTTACCGATGATAAAATTGTCAGTTTTGTAAATTATGGTTTTTACAGATGGAAACATAAAAGCACTGTTGGAATATATCGACTCTATGCTGGATACAAAATTTTGAACAATATTTTAAATTGCTAGGAAAGAATCTCATATACATTTCCAAAATGAATTATGAGATATTTGTGCTCAAGTTATAACAGAAAAATCAATTAAATAGGTTAAAATTTTTGAATTTTCTTTTTGGTTATTACTAAGGCAATAATTGACATTTCTCATTGCAAGCAGTTGAGTGTATGTATCCGATTTGTGTGTTTAATAGATAATATTAAGAAGAAATTTTAAATTTAAAGAAAACAAATGATCTTAGTGACGAAGAACTAGGTGAAATAATTATTCACACTCTTAAAAAGCATAACGTTGGCCAATTTTATTTAGTTGGTCATGGTTATAATAGTACATCAGCTATATCTAGCTGTTAATTGTTTCCAAAAGACACCTATCTCTACTTGCAGATATTTTTTATTGTAGCAGCCGCAGATATTCTTCATTGTAGCAGCACGTTCTCAATTTAGTTTTAGATTCTACTTGCTCTTAACCAAAAAATAAAAGAGATTTTCAGTACAATGAAGTTTACAAATTTTGTAAATATATCAAGAGAATGGAGATATTCTGTTTAGAGAATGCAGATATTTGAAAAGTTACTGCGAGAGTCTGATAGAACCGTTTTGCAGTTGACGAGTTTTCGTGAAACACGTTTAGTTGAGAGGCATTATTGCTTATTTATTTTTCATCGAAATGTTTAGGAAAATATTATTGTCTGATTTTTAGAGAAATCGTCCTTAAACATGACATCAAAACTGCTGACAATAGCACTATAGTGAAGTTTTTATAATCATTGTCATTATTGTAGCTTTTTGTTGCGCCAAAACGTCATGGTAATAATTGTAACATTGTCAGTTACAAGCATCCAATAATGATCTTACTTGTGCCTTAAATGCTATAAACTTTGTTAAAAAAACATTTTTAATCGCAGCTGTGTGATGAGAATTAGTCATGGGTAGATGCTATTTCCGATACTTTCAACACTTTTAAGTATTTGACAAATGCTCTAGATATTATTTAAAAGAACTTTATTTTAAAAAGAAACATTTTTGACGTCGATATGCCTTGACCTCCCCCGTCCCCCTTGTCAACAATTATTTAAAAATACAGACCCCCCTCCGCCTATTTTATTGACAAATAATGAACAGCCTCTTTAAAAAACAAACATTCTGAGTTCAAAACAAACATTTCATTTGTAATTTTTTGAAAAATAACACTGTCAACTTATGGTATCAACAACCCCACACCTATCGAAAACTTAAAAAATGCTATTTCGTAAACTGCAATTTTTTTTTTTGCAATTTTTAAATAATTATTTTAATGCTTAAATACTGATTTAACAAAACTTTAACTGCGGTTTTGATAAAGGAAATGGGCAAATATCTTAAGATTAAGATAATCTTAAGATAATCTCGTTTACCAAAGTTAAAGCTTAAAATTCTGCAATTAGCAGAACTTGAGTTTTAACTTTGGTAAGCAAATTTTAATTGCGGTTTCGATAGAGTTGATAGAATTAAGCCGGAAAGTCGAAACCTAACTTAATCGTGACATAAATTTTTGATTTCCTAAACAATTATTAAACGTATATAAGAGTTTTAACCTGAATTTATGTAATCAAGAAAAAAAAAAAACAACCTAAAAGCTAATTAAGGTTTCAAATAAAACGACAACTTTTTAATCAAGATTTTAATATTTTTTCGTAGTATCAATTTAAAGACAAAAAAAAAAGGTTTTTAATAAAACAACCATATATAATAGTATTTTAATTAATTCGTATCATTTTCTTTTTTTATAAAAATTTTTTTTTTTTTACTTTATTATCTACAAAAACAACCTAAAAAAACAGTTTTATTGCTCAAAAGTTTTATTGATCAAATAAAACATCAATAAAAACGATGTAATCATAGCATATGGCCATTGTGATCCCAAACATCTGTCTTTATGCAAATAATAACTCAACAGTACAAATTTTTTACCCAGTCTTTTTTCTTCAATATGAAGCTTAACAAATGAGCCTGGTATGGTTTCTGAATAAATTTATAAAAATTTTAAAACAAAAAATAAAAACAACATGCAAAATATAAAAAAAATAAAAATACTTTTATTTATTTAAAAAAATTAAAACTACCAAAGATTTAAATATAAACTCTTCAAAATAAATATGAAATCTGTTGTTCATCCCAACACAAAAAATAGGAAATTTATTCATCATACTCTAACACAAACAAATAGAAAATCTCTTCATTAAGTTCCAACCAAAAAAAATATTATCTTCATTGTATTTTAATTTATATGATCAGGATCTGCTGCTGATAGTAAATGCTAAGACAAAATTTCTTTTGACTCTGTTTGTGATGTTGCATGCACATACATTTAGTTGCTATTTATTGCTTGAACATGTATTTTTACTCACGCAATATAAAAAAAATTAGAATTTGATTCTATACAAATATTTATGAAAGATGCTGACTTTTGGTTATAGACTTTTTTTTTTCATTTTGTTTATTTTTTATACCGGATACATGTAAAAACATACAAGGCAGTGAAATTTCTTCTTTGTGAAGCCTACGCAATGAAAATGTTCTTTTTTCAATGTGCTTTTCATGAAGTTCGTGTACAGTAAATTTTGGTATACTATTTAAAACATCTTGCAAAAAATTATTAGCTACTTCTGTGATCGGAAACTTTAAACCTCCCATTGAACATTGTCCGGTTGAATAAAGCTTAAAACTATGAAAATTTTTTTGAACAGCTCTATACTCAGAATTCTCATTTAAAATTTCTCTCCAAACAGCAAAGCCTGATGCTGGGTCTGCTAAACAAAGTTCAGTTGAAGTAACTTCCTTATTTTTATTGTGAATTAAAATTACACCAGGAACACCTTTTCTTAAGTAACTCCATGTCTCATCATCATTAAGGGCTTGAGTATATAATGTAGCTACTGTTGGGCATATTATGACAGTGTTTGTAAGAGAGGATAATGCTAATTTTATTTTAAAAAGTTCGTTATCTTTCAATCTGAAATCATTACCAAATGACTCTTCATCCATAACTGAATTATTTTCTACTGAATGTAAACTAATAACAATATAAAAACAATATAATAAAATTTAAACAATATTCTTTATATTTACTAAAGCTAAATTTATGTATGTGTGTGTGTCAACAATATATTAATGCTTATTATTTAACTTATATAATAAAACAAACATCTACACAAATATATATATATATATATATATATATATATAAAATATATATATATATATAATATATATATATATATATATATATATATATATATATATATATATATATATATATATATATATATATATACATATATAATATATATATATATATATATATATATATATATATATATATATATATATATATATTATATATATATAATATATATATATATATATATATATATATAAATATATATATATATATATATATATATATATATATATATATATATATATATATATATATATATATATATATATATATATATATCTATATATAATATATATATTAAAAGCACTGTATGTACACAAATAGACTTTTGTTAAAATACATCAAATGTGTTACAAAAAAAAAAATACTTTTTTGAGCTTTGTTAATCGAATTAACATTTTTTGTATATAAATAAATCAAGATAGTAAAATTAAATCCTTTTGAACAAACTCGAGCCGAAAAACTTTGATTTCGTTAGTGATCGCTTTTCAGTGCGTTGTTAAGTGAACAGTTTTTTTAAACCTTTTTTATTAACATCAAAGTCCGTTTCATGATTCAATGGTCACACGACTTAAACCTATCAAATTAAAAAGTCGAGACTGAAATTAAAAAAGAAAAAAGGCAGAATTAAAATTATGTCTGTTCAATAAGTTCAATAAGTAGAGCTAGCAATTAAGTAAATACAAATATAAAAATTGCAACTTTATTCAGCAATCATTAATCTCATTAAAAAAAAAAGTCATTAAAAATATATAACTTCCAAATACGTTTTTTGTTGGCATAACTACAATTGTCTCTACTAAGTTCTATTCGTGACAACCGCTAATTGTAACCGCTAGCAAATGACAAAAACGGAAACTGCTGATTGACAAATAATTGAAGTTAATTAAGAAAAAAAAAATTCTAAATAAACAAAAACTCTTTAAAAATGTATATATTATATATATATGTATGTATATATATATATATATATATATATATATATATATATATATATATATATATATATATATATATATATATATATATATATATATATATATATATATATATATATATATATATATATATATATATATATATATATATATATATATATATATATATATATATATATATATATATATATATATATAATGACCAGAAGAAGAGTAAGTCAAGCCTTACTCTTCGGCGGTTACAATTAATCGCATGTGATCGTTAAATTTGGAACGATGAAAACTTCAAAATTTAAAATAATTGAACTAATAAAAAAACTTCAATATTTATTTTAATCTAAGAAACTTGAAGATTGTTCAAATGCTTTTAATTTAATATTTTTTATTATTTCGAATAATTAAGCGAAAATTTATGCTAATTAACGACATTAACTTTTGCACAGTGTCTTTGGCAGTTTTTTTTCCCAACTAATGTTCACTCTCTAATCAAATCTTTAGGTGGACTTATTGTTTTGCGACTTTTACACAAATATCCTTGCTAATTCCCCAAAATTTCTCAGTGGGACGGAACTGTGGGCAGTTTTATGGTACGAATTTGATGTCTCTCAAATTGTACCACTCTATGGTCTTCTTAGAATAATGAAAAAAAGCAAGATCAGGCGAGAACCAATAGAGAACATTGTGACTTCGAACTAATAAAGGACATTGTGACTTCGAACCAATAGAGGACATTGTTACTTCGAACCAATAGAGGACATTGTGACTTCGAACCAATAGAGGACATTGTGACTTCGATAAAATAGCAAAAGTCTAACTTGCAAGTATTCCTTAATGTAAACACCTGAGTTTAAAGTTGAAAATGTGACAAAAGCTTGAGTTCTCAAACCAGAGCTGCATATTGCTTGCCACAAGAGAAGTTTCTTACCAAATTTATCCAATGATTTATACTTGAACTTGTTGCTAACACGTCCACGAACAATTGAAGTGTAAAATTTTGGACCTGGGAGCTGTTTAAAGTCAAATTTGATGAACATTTTGTCATCCATAGTTATGAAGATTTTAAATTTTGTATGCACTTTGTCATAAAGTTTTCAAGCTCGAGTTTTAGCAGTCAGCGATTGGTTATCTGGTCAATTTGGATATTTAATGGCTCGATAAGACTTGAAATTATTAAACTTTTTATCTTCCTGACAAAAAAATTCTAAAACTTTATACCTTTTCTCTGTTCTGACTCGTTCTCTGTTCAAATAAGCCAGGATTTTGCGTGAATGATTGTCGAATAGTAATTGCTCATTAAAGCCACTCTTTCTTCCAGACCCTTTTGATCGTTAGATAGATAGAGAGCTCTTGTATCGTTGTATGACCATATAAACAGTAGTTTTGCTATATTTAGATGCTTTAGCAAATAAAAGTAACAATGCAGATGAATTTTGAGATAGTTGTGCAAAATTTTTTTCCGTTTTTCTAACTGTTTTGATGACATTTTAATTAAGAGAAATGTTTTTAATCGTTTGGTAATTTTTTAATTAATACTATCATTACTTAATGTAATTACGCAAAAAATATATATATATTTTGTATTTCATTTTAAAAATTAAATTAATTTTGAAAAAAAATGTGCCTAAAAAGGTTTATGAAATTTATGAAGGAGAATCTTTAACAGTATCAATAATAAGGGCAAATCTGTTATTCCACCTCTCTTGTGCGGTTCACATTGTGTCACCTTGCCTAAAGACAAAGCTAAGTTGTTTGCTAAGAACCTTTCATCAATATCATCTCTTGATTTCACTAGTTGCGTTCTACCTAATATAGCCAAAAACAGGTTGATACATTTCTTGGCATTTGTATCACTCCAGCTTCTGTATCTAAAGTGATTTCCTGCTTAGACTCTTCTACAGCTTGGTTTGGACAACATACCTGCTGTAGTCTTGCACAAGTGTTCTTTGGAACGGTCGTTTATACTTTTAAAACTATATAACAAGTGTTTATATGAGCCTTGTTTTCCGGCATACCGAAAAACGGCTTTTTTAATCCTTATATTCAGAAATTCTGGAGAGCAATCTGACTCGTCTAACTATTATCCGGTTAGTCTTTTTCCTATCATAAACAAGGTTTCCGAGTCTTTAATTAACAAACACTTAATTAACAAAATCTTGAATCTAATAACTTACTTTCTTATCATCAATACGCGTTTTGATCTTTTTGTTCTACAACTGATTTGCTAACAGTTGTAACCGATAAGTCTTATTGTGGGGTCCTCAGGTCAGAGGTCTTATTGTGGGGTTCTATATCCTTGGCCATACACTCTTTTTAATTTACATTAACAATCTTCCAGATATTTTCACATCTAAGATGGCATTGTTCACTTATTTACTATTATCTTACTTTTACTAATTTATTCTTGTCTTGATTTGATTTTATTTTGACTAATTTTATTTTATTTTGATTTTATTATATTTTGAGTTAACTTTATCTTATTTTTACTTTATCTTATTCATTCTTATCTTGATAAGAAGCCAACACTCTCTGATTGCTTGGGGAGGGGGGGCATTTGAGCTTGAAAAGGATCTTACTTTTGCTACTGCATGGAGCTTGCAGTGGCTGGTGAACTTTAATTCAGATAAGATCAAATACTTCCCGCAATAAAATTTAGATCTTCCTATACTTATGAACTGTAATGTACTTGATCAGTCATTTGCCTTTTCTTCTAGGATTAACTCTTACTTCTAATCTTTCTTGGAAACAGTGTATTAAATCCATTGTAATATTAGCATCTGCTAAGGTTGCATCTCTTTATCGTACTCGCCACTTTCGTACTTAGGATTCTATTTTCGTAATCAGGATCTCTATAAATGATAAATCTATAAATCTATAAATCCGTTCTTGTATGGAATACTATTGCCATATCTTTGAACAATGCCCTTTCTCTTGAAGACAAGGTGCAAAAACGCATTGTAAACATAGTTGGACCTGCTCTTGCAGCCAATCTCCAACCATTATCACATCGTCGTAATTTTGCTTCTTTTTTTCTTTTCTACAAATACTTTTATTTTTTTTAACGGGCACAGCTCTTAAGAGCTAGTTTTTTCTTTAGTCACTAAAATTCATTTTCGTGTTACTCGTCATTCAATTAGGTCTCATATTTTTTCTGTAACGATTCTTATGTGCTTCAAAAACTCTTATTCGTCTAGTTTTTTTCCTCGAACAAATTTTTTTTTTAATTTAGCTTTCTTCATCTTGCTTTCCTCATTGATATAATTTGCAATCTTTTAAGTCGTCTGTCAATACTTATCTGTCACTACAAACTTCGTCTTTTCTTTCTTTTTACTCAAACAAAGATGTTGAATATATATATATATATATATATATATATATATATATATATATATATATATATATATATATATATATATATATATATATATATATATATATATATATATATATATATATATATATATATATATATATATATATATATATATATATATATATATATATATACTCGACGTTTTCAATGGTTTTACATACGTTAATTAATGTGTGCTAGATAGGTAGGACGCCAATCAAGTTTATCAATTAAGTTTAGATAGAATCGATTTTAGATAAAAAAAATTAAGTGTATGTGACAAAATAATCGAATCTTTTAACAGTTCTACTACTATGGCGTTTGTGGCAAAGAAAGAAAAAATATTAACAAAAAGATAAAAAAGTAAAAAAACTCAGCACTATTATGTTTATGTAAAGTAACTGATAATGTTGTGCCAACGCAACTTGTAACATCGTTCTAACATTTTACCAACGTATGTGTGCTAGCTGGGAATCCTTGTTCGACAAAAAGTTTTATGAGTGTGTTTCAAAGAAAACCACATGTAGATTAAAATTTACTAGTTCTTTTTTTATACCAAGTTTGCGTTAATATGTTAATATGCAGAGTCTCAAATTGATATATTTTGGCCTAATACACAAGTTAATTGCCAAAAAAAAATTAAAATAGTTTTTTTAGACTAAAAAAACATGTATGGAGAATAATATTCTCATAGCATATATGTGAACACGTAAACATGCGAACACGCAAAACGAGAACATTCGAATCCTTTTACGATAGATGTTTGAAATAAATATCTATCAGAGTCTAATTTTTATGTAAAGATTTTAATACAAACTCTCACCAACAAACTTTAATAACATGTTTCAAGAAAACTTAAATGAAAAGTATAACCTAAAATTAAATGTAAAAAACACTTATAAATTGTCTCTGAAATGCATCAAATTACTAAAATATAGAATGCCAGTCAAAAAGAATGCAAATATATGAAGTCTTTAAATTCATTTAGATTTCAAACAGGAGGTTATATGTTCTGTTCTAGCTGATGGCAGTAAATAAAAGTTTCTAATTTCTAAGAATTTTGACATTACAGTTAGAGATTCGGAAAAATTAGTTCTGAAGCCATTTAGCGCATTTACACTTTTTTTTTTTTTGCCATTACTTAGAAAAATATTTTAAATTACTAGTCAGAAACAAATTGATTCTTTTTTAAGCAATTATTTGACAAAAAAGAGTTGTTTTTTTATCATTGTAAGAATAACCTTCAACTGCAAGTAATTTGGAACACTAGCCACTGCTTATACCTTGAAAAATACTTTTTTATTACAAATAAACTATTATTTGTAATAAAAAACATCTTTTTTATTATAAATAATGATTTATAATAAAAAGATATTTTTGAATCATATCGCTTTTTTAAATGAGGTACTAGTCTTCATCCAACCTTACTAAATATATTTTAAAAAACAACAAACAAACAAAAAAATAATAATAAATGAATTATTTTTGGCTTAAAAAAGTTCTGCACAATTTATTAAAGGCATGCTCAAATGAAGGATGGTTTATTTACCTGGAAATTTATTAGCTATAAGAACAGCAAATAAATACTTTAAGTTGAACAAAGCAAGGTTTTCTATTGCAGGGACATTAGGAAGACTAAAAATAATGACCTCGAAAGGAGTAAAAATTGACAAAAACGGCAAATAACGGTTCTTAGCTGTGTATTCGGAGAAAAACGCTTGAATCAAGTGTGTTTTTAAAATTTGTTCGCTGTTGTATTACTTTCCAACATTGAACCGTCTGTACCAAAATATGAAGAGTGGCTTCAGGAATTAAATTCTCTGAGTCTCTAAGTTTTACTTTTTTTTTAACCAGCATTAAGGTTATCAAATTTATTTTATGAATATCACATAACTCTTTTATATCATCTAAAAAAGAAGATTTAACTGAACAGTAGTTAAGATGTGCGGCCGTGGTGCAGTGGTTAGAGTGGTTAGAATCAGGAGATCCAGGTTCGAAACGAGCTTTGGAAATATTTCTCGTCACAGTAAGGAAGGAGGCGTGAACTTTTTGATTAAATACACTTTCGCGGTGCTCTGTGACAAGACCGTTAGGTCTTCTTGGGGCACCTAAAATAACCAACAAACAAACAAAGTTGGGAATTGATGACTTAAAAGGCGGATAAATAGATTTATTTTGTTTTGGTGTATGTAATATGACATCTCCTAAATTTTAAATAGAGAGTGTATATAGTTTTTACTATACTTAGAAACATTAAAAAGCGATTTTACTGTGTGTGTATATATATGTAAATATGTGCGTATAAAAAGCGATTTTACTCTGTGTGTGTGCGATTTTATATGTGTGTATATATATATTTATATTATAATTTAATATTCAAAGTTTAATTAACAATAATAATAACAACTTGTTATATAAAACATAATATATATATATATATATATATATATATATATATATATATATATATATATATATATATATATATATATATATATTATGTTTTATATAATAAGTATTGTGAGTATATATACTCACAAGAGATAATTAATTTGTTGATTTTTGAAGCTTTTTATTTAGTTAAAAACAGCTTTTTTCACTAATTTTTATTAAATAACAGAGTTTCAAAAATTTTAAAATTCACTGTAAAATCAACATAAAATGAAAAACATAAAAACGTGGACTGCAAAAATATAGCACATGCAAATACATTTTTACTTGTGAAAATATGCCTTGAAAATGCATTACGAAAATTTCAATAGGGTAACATTGAGGGAACTATGATTATCTGCTTTCCTAACTACAATTTTTTCTTTAGTTTTGTAACATTGCAAAGACTTTTTAACATTTAAATTTTTTCTTATTTAGGTATGTGGTGATTGTTTCTGCATAAATGTTATGCTAAACCTAGCGAGAACACATATGCATTTGAATGATACTAAATGGTGTCGGACTCGCTCATTTTTGTGTCATTTTTTAAAAGAAAAGTGGGATATGTAGAGTAGCCAAGTTTATAAAAAAAAAAATACTTTTTGACGTTTTGACAAAAAAAAACTTCGAAGTTATAACTCAAAGACCCTAGTCTTTAAGTTATTTATTTTATATTTTATGCTTATTAACTAACCAGCTTAAGCGGAAATAATTGGAAAACCGAAAATCAATAAATCTTTCTTTCCGAAAATCTTACATATTAAAAATAAAACTATTGCCAATGAAAACGATATAGCAAATGAATTTAACAATTTTTTTGTAAATATAGGACCTAAACTTGCGGCAAAAATTCCAAATGTAAATAAATCATTTAAGGAATACCTTCATTACAATAAAAATTCATTTAAAAATGAGAATTTAACCTTTAAAGAATACGAAACAGCTTTTAAAAGTTTGAAACGTAATAAATTTTCTGGAATTGATGGTATAAACAGCAACATTGTTATTGACTGTTATAATGAGCTAAAAGTGCCTTTATTTAAAATTTGTAAACGTTCTCTGAATGAGGGTATCTTTCCTGATATACTTAAATCAGCAAAAGTTGAACCTATATATAAATCACGTGATAAAACGGATATTGGAAACTATTGACCAATATCTATAATTTCCATTTTTTCTAAGATTTTTGAGCGAATTATGTTCAATAAGTTATATTCATTTTTTAAAGATAATGACTTATTCTATTCAAAACAGTTTGGATTCCAGAAAAGAACTTCAACTGAACATGCAATACTTCACTTAATTAATGAAATAAAAAACTCTTTTGCAAACGGAGAATTTACTTTAGGCGTGTTTATTGACCTCTCCAAGCCCTTTGACACAGTGGATCATAAAATAATGATAAAAAAGCTTAAGATGTACGGCATAAGAGGCGTATCCTGCAGGTGGATAGCAGATTACCTGAGTAAACGTACACAGTCCATATATTACGAAAATAAAAAACTTACAAATTCATCTTTTATTTCTTGTGGAGTGCCCCAAGGATCTATTCTTGGGCCTCTACTTTCCTAATATACGTGAATAATCTCTGGAGAGCGTCAAATATATCAACAATAATGTTTGCTGACGACCGTAACTTTTTTATTTCAGGAAAAGATATACCTCAACTCTTCGTACAAATGAACAACGAGTTAGATAAAATATTACTATGGTTCAATGCAAATAAACTTTCTATTAATTCAAATAAAACAAAGTTCTCATTATTCCACCCTTTAAAAAAAAAAAAAATCCTATTTCTTTTCCAAAACTAGTTATTGAAAACACAGAAGTCGCGAAAGAGTCACAAAATTTCTTGGTGTTCTCATTGACGAAAATATTACCTGGAATAAACATATTGCATATATTGGCAGCAAAATATCAAAAAGTATTGGCGTTCCATATCAGTCACGGGATTTACTTAATAAGCATCATCTAAAACAAATCTATTTCAGTTTTATACAAAGTTACTTGAAATACGCAAATATTGCGTGGTGTAGTACATCTAAAAGCAAGCAACACTCTATCGAAAACAAAAACATGCCTTAAGAATAATGAATTTTAAAAATAAAAACGAACATGCAAAACCACTGTTCAAAATTATGGCTTCTAATAAAATCCACTACAATAAATTGATATTATACCATGTTACTACAGAGGTAGCCAGAATATTATTTGACTTCTTAAAAGTCTATTTATCTCAGAAAATTTATAATAAATAAAAAACTGGTTACCTCTATTGTAACATGTCTAATCAATCAATCTTTACGGAGACAAAAAAAGCAATAATCCAAATTTTTTTCTCATCTTGGTTTTTAATTTTAAAAATGTATCATTTATTCAATAATATGCAAAAAATTTGAGGAAATTTGGGTATTATTGTATGTAATATAAAGGTTTAGTGAAATTCGGGGTTTTTAAACCTCTGAAAATCCCGCACTTAAAAAGGCAACATTTTTTTATTAGTTAATGCTAACTTGTTTCGGTTAAAAAATATTAAAAATAATAAAGTTGAAAATTTTTTTTAGAAAAGTTTGTAAAATCCTATTTCCGCTTCGCGATGCATAGTCATCAGTACGTAAGCAAATCATGAGTACGCACGCAGCTGCGTACGTACTAATAGGTTTATTACAAAATCAACCCCCTTCCTCGACGCATAAAATTTTTAAAACATTAAAAACAAAACTTCATTTTTTGATTCGACATATCTCTGTTACATAACATAATATTATTTTAACTCGTAAAATTTGATGCTTTTGTTTAAAAAAAGAAATAAAGTTTAATGCGAGATACATAATAGGAGATTGTCAAACCGCGTACGAACTCATTATCTTAACCCTCTCTCTCTTATTTACGAATTAGTAGATTTTGGGGGTACTCTCCCTCCACCATACCTGTGTACGTACTTTATGCAAAACCCCTAATAACAAATTTGCTCTAAGAATCTTTATGAACCTATCAAAAGCATTCGACACTATCGATTATGCTACATTGTTTAATAAAATAAAAAAAATATGGCATTAAAAAGGTTATTTTACACTGGTTTAAATGCATTTTTATAAACAAATAATATTACGGATGAAAATATTACAGATGAAAATATCCATTCAAAATTCCTTAAAATTAAATGTGGAGTTCCTGAAGGTTTCATTTTAGCTTCATACTCTTCTTGATATATAACGATGATCTTCTGAAAGCCTCAAACAAACTCGATGCTATAATGTTTGCAGATGGTACTAACATATTTTATTTATCTACTGTTATCACTGAACTTTTGAAACTACAAGTATTGAACTTAAAAAAATTAAAACTTTGAGCAATCTCAACTCGGTCAATAAAAATATCAGGTATCGCTGGAGGTAAACAACGTTTTTTAGTTATTAGACGAAAAAGAATTCATTTTGTTTTTTTTTAATACTTATTGCATTTGAACGAGCTAGAAATATTTTTGAGTTCTTCATTCATAGTAATAAAGAGTTTATTAATATTGTTATCAGATAAAAAAAAAAATTAGTATCATCCACAAACTTAAAAGATAAGAATATCTATGCAAATCATCAATAAATTAGTATCATCCACAATACTTAAAAGATTAGAATTTCTATGCAAATCATTAATTTAGATAAAAAAAAGAAGCGGCCCCAAATTTAATCCTTGCGGAACACAATATCAAAAACATTTCTTTTTTAAGGATCGTTGTTTGAAATTTCAGATTTCCACTTATGGAAATATGAATACGCCCCTGTAAAAAAAGCATGGTTGTTTTTTTACAGGGACGACGACACCGGGTGGACCAGGGGCACGTGTCCCCAATTTTTTTTCTAGAGGACCTTTTTATTAAAAAAAAAAAAAAATTTGAAATAGAGGACTTTTTTCGCAAATTGATGACTGTGCCACCCACGTCAAAACCCGTATCATCGCACAGTGGGCCAGCAGTGAGCAAAAATTAAAAAAATTAGCAAAACCAACCTTTAACAATTCAAAAATTTTTAATCTTTTTTGAAAGTGAGTAACCTGAAGAAAATTTAAATGGTTGTAATATTATGTTTTAGTAAATAGAATTATTGTTAAATTGATTTTATAATGCATTGTCTTTAGAATCAAAATTTTGCTTTTTAAATATTATATACATCCGATTTATAAAACTTTATGATAACATAGTAAATTGAAGTTATTATCTACATATATATGTAAATGTATTGTAGTTTTGTAATTTAATAATACATGGTAACATATAACTAATTATTTTGCAAAGTTATTTATTTATTAACGAAAGCAGTAACAAATGGGGTCATAAGGAGCTACGTAGCCGAGTAACTAAACGTGTTATTAAAAAACATGTAAAAACATGTTGCCAATATTTTTTTTAATTACTTATGGGATGATAACAAAATTTTTTTTACTAAAATTATCTGCCCCTGTGTGCCCCATAATAAGCTGCATGGTAATTTGCGAGCTTCACGTGCTATTTCAAATGTGCTTTTTAACATGGTAGTTTTAATTGCATTTGTATAATAATTCATATAGTATGTCCAGATGCTAAATTTATTTAACACGTATTATTTTATTACACTCTGAATGAAATGTACATGAATAAAAACTATAATTAAAGTTTATTTTGATTAGCTTTATCACTCACAAATGCGTATGATACATGCATGTACGTAAAATGCCAGAGTATGTTCTATACCATTTGTGAATGGTATAATAAGCAGCTGTATCAGAAATTTAGAAAGTTATGTAACGTCTTATTGATAACAAATTTATAAAGTAAAGCAGATTGTAAAAGTTGTGCGTATACTGTAATTATTTTTATGACAAAGAGATTTTGAAAATTACATAATTGCTTGCGGTCCATCTTATTGTTAATGTGTGCAATACTCAATGATGTAATCGTTGTTGTAAGCTCTTGAAAGATGAATGATTAAATAATTTTTATTGTTTATTACGTAAATTTTGAAAAAATTGAAAATAATTGAAAAAATGACTTTGCCAATTGGTATGCTCTCCGAAGAGGCACTAGAAGCCCGACATAAAGACTTTAAATAATTTCGACAAAGTTTTACACGTAAGTGCTCCCGTTTGAAGACCAATGAAGACTTGATGCAAAGACTTCTCTGCACATCTGATCCAATTAATTGGTATAAATGCAACATTTGATAATGGTAGCTTTAATGCAACTTTACTTTTTGAATTTTATTATTAACCTTTCATTTTTACAGAAGAGCCTCATACTTCAGCACACCCTGTACGTGATTTTTAGATTTTTGATAAATTTTGATAAGTTATTCAAAATTTGCATTGCCAATTTAGTGGATAGAATTTTTAAATCTTTTTTCTCTTTGTAGTTAATAATTTTGATCACTTTTTCATGTTTCTGGCCCACTGTGCGTCGACCTTGTTTTAGGACTATCGAATGAATTTTTAAGTTTTAAACGTTTTAAACGTTTTAATCGCTTAAAAGTTTTTAAAGTAGATGAGTCTATATTTTTTAAACGTTTTAAAACTATAGTGTAAAATATAAATAGTATTTATAAAAGTATATATATTTAAAGTTTATAAACTTATTTTTTTTTGTTGTAATTTGACAAAACTATTAGCAGATATTTTTTTAATAACTTTTACAATATCTAATTATTAAAAATAAATATTTAACGTTACGGCAAATGATAAAATAGATTAAAATTTTAGCATGTCGACTTGTTCTAAAAAACTTAGACCAAAATCAGTCAATTTAATTACTTATTATAATTTTTTTTATTTTATTTCAAAAAGATTTATTCGCCAATGGCGCAGAAGTAAATTTTTTTTTAACTTTTAACTTTTGTTTTGAATAAGGAAACTATTAATTTATTCTATTTAATTTATAAGTTTAAAAAAAAAAAAAAAAAACTTTTCAAAAATCAAAACTTTTGCAAATAATCATATAAAATGAAACATGATGTCGAAATAACATTTATATTTAATTGCTTTAAAGCAAACGAACAATAAATCCGCCGCAGGGCCGACGACACAGGCTTCGAAGTGGAGGGTGGGGGTGGGAAGGGGAGGGCACAATTGTCAATTATTAAAGAAAATCGTCTAAATCTAGAATTTTCTTATATCTAAAAAAAAAAAAAGTAGGTCCTTCAGAAAAAAAGGGGGGAAGGGGCACGTGCCGGGCGTGAGGCAAATATTTCCGCCTCCGATTTTGCGGCCACAGCCAGTTAGAAGACAGAAGCCGTTGGAGGCGGCCTCCAAATGATTCTGCCTCCACAATATTTTCTAGAGGCAGCCACCAATGGCTTCCACCTCCCTAATGGCGTCGGTCTGCAAAATATTTTCCCTCCAAAAAATAACTCTAGCTGCGGCCACAAATAGAAGGGCTGGAGGCGGAAGAAAAAACATTATACACAAAACTGAGCTAACCGTTAAAAAAAAGATCAAAATTAAAACAAATCAGTAAAAGAAATATAGTATTTAGTTGTTTCAAGTTATTACTATTATGTAGATAAAATAATTGACATCCTAATTCTCAAGAAAACCGTTTGTTAATGTTTGCGGCATAATGAGTGAATAGTGAATTAGTTTATTTATTAATTATAATTTATTAATAAACTAATGAGTGAATATTTTTAATAAAGCAATATAAACAAAAATTAGATATAAACTATGTATAAATTGAATATCTCCGCTAAAATGGTAAAAATTTTATAGGGCATACGAAATATAAATGATCAGTGACTAGGATTTCCTCCTCTTCACTCGATGCTTCTATACCGTGCATCTATCCAACTTTATGCAAATACTTTATAAAAATATGCAGCGTTTTAGTAAAAATATTTGTTTTACAATTCTTGTGCAGTGGAGTATAGTTTGTTCAGATTTGATGTTTGCGGCAAATGTTTATCAAACTATTCGAAATTCGCCAACTTACCCAAGATCTAATATTTTTGTTTGTATAGCTGATGTGAAAGCAGTAACACACAAATAAAAAAATAGAACAATAATGTTTGGTTAAAAAGAGCACATAAGGATCCATAAAAGAAAGAAGTTTTAGATCTCCAAAAAAAATAAAATTAACTTTGAAAACTGCCCACCTATGTAAATGAAAAAAATAAATAGGAATAATAACGACCCAGTGGGCACCCGACGTCAATCCGACGTCGGATTTACGTTTGATTTTCATCAGCGATGTCAAAAGACCTATTCCGACGTTGTTCCGATGTCAGTAAAATGACGTCGGGCGATGTCTTTATCTCAACATCCCCCGACGTCGTTTCGATGTATTTTGACGTTGTTCCGACATCTTATAAAAGACGTCCAAAAAACGTCGCAGTACTGACATCGATCCAACGTCGATAAAAAGACGTCGGGCAACGTCATAATATTAACGTACTCCGATGTCTTTTGACGTCTTCCGACGTCAATCCAACGTCCTTATAACGACGTCGGAACAACGTCGTAAGACATCGCTGATGAAAATTTAATCCAAACCCAACAATATGTGTGCAATTGCGCTCTTCAATAATTATGTGAACTAAGCGTGTTTTTTTATTAATGGAAAAAAGTTTGAATAAAGGTTGATAAAACATCATGAGGTTTTGTATGATGCACTAGCATAGTTTTTTAACTATTAACATTTTCGAGTATACATTTTTTATAATATATACCTATTCGTTTTAATATTTATATAATATTTAAACAAAATTATTTCTTATCAAAGTAATAATTCCCAAATAGCTACAAGTATAAATTACTAAATAAACTTATTAATTAATATGTCCTTGTGGTGTGGTGGTAAGCGCATAGGATTTTGTGTCTAATAGATCGAGGTTCGATTCCTGCCTAAGGCAGTGTTTTTTAGTTTTCAAAAAACACGTTGGATTTACATCGAAATGCCGACGTCGCGCGATGTCAGTTTATCCGACGTCAAATAACATTTCCATTTCCAACGTAAACCCAACGTCGATCCGACGTCGAGATCCGACGTCGCTCGACGTTCGTTCGACGTCGAAATGCCCACTGGGGAGTGATACATATGTTATAGGACTATATAAGTTATAATTTTAAAATAAGTTATAACTCGTCCTATAACTTATGTTTTTTTAACTAAATTTAACTAAAATAGTGGTTCGACCCACATTTATAAATAATCTATAATATGTTTGTTTCTTATTTAAAACAAACTTATTAAAAATGCAGCAGAACGAGAATCTTTTTCAGTTTTTTTTTGTAAAAAACCATTATATAAAAAAGAAGTGAAAATCGTAAATCATTTAAAAAAATAAAGAATAGCATGAAATATTACCCATGATAACTTGACGGCTTGAAATCGGTCGTTTATTTTCTGTTAAAAAGCGTTCTGGTCGTCTCACATCCTGGACTAGAGAAAAGAAAACCAAAAGAAAAAGGGTCAGTCAGAGAAAATTGAATCCTAAATTCAGTATAAAAATGTATATTCAATATAGAAAACGAAAAATAACTCCCATTACATAATTAAACAACAAATAAAAACAAAAAACAAAAAAAATTAAAAATGCTTTTGTTTTGCAAGTGATAACATGAATGTAAATTTTGGATACTACACAGACAATAAAAAAATATGACCAGAAGGTGTTCCCCTTTTGTGAAATGAGAAATATTGAAGAAAAGTTATGTATTGCCGTATCTAACAGAGATATGAGCCATTGTTTCGTTCTTCCAAGGCTGCCCTATGCGTTGCAAAGCAGAAATACGACTTTAATTACTTTTCTGAAAAAAAAATTATTCTTAATATTTTAATTGTTTATTAACCGAAACGGTGTTTATTTTAATTTTTTTTTTTAATTTGCTTTTTTAGGTGCGTTATTTTTAGGGATAAAAAAGCCCGGGTTTTCACTAAATCTTTTTATGACATAATATAGTTTCTAAATTTCTTCAATTTT
The DNA here is from genome assembly GCF_022113875.1 of Hydra vulgaris. Taxonomy (NCBI): domain Eukaryota; kingdom Metazoa; phylum Cnidaria; class Hydrozoa; order Anthoathecata; family Hydridae; genus Hydra; species Hydra vulgaris. The sequence goes on from NC_061157.1 coordinate 63,700,467, forward strand.
TTTGCATATTATCAAATAAATGAAAACCAAGATAAGAAAAAATATATATATTTGAATCATTGTTTTTGTGTGTTTGTAAAGATTGATTGAACCATGTTAGTACAGAGGTAGCTAGTTTTTTTATTTGTAATAAATTTTCTGCAATAATTTGACTTTTTGTAAGTGAAAAAACATTAAAATTAACTGTGTAGTAAAATGGTATAAAATAAACTTAGCTGTAGTGGGTTTTATCAAAATCGGTAAGTTAACAGGTATAAAAACAAAACTGGATGTCAAGCGATACATTCGTTTTAAGTCTTTAAGTTATAACTTCTAAGTTAAACGTGGTTTAATGTTCTAAAATGGTTACTTTCAATTTTAGCAAACTTTTCACAAGTAAAAACGTGTATGCATGTTGCATGTGCTTAGGGTTCGGACTATTGTAATTGTAATTGTAAAAATTAAATACAATAACAGTTACAATACAGTAATATTGTATTGTAAAACATTATTTACGGTTATTGTATTGCTGTGAATAATAACAATTATAACTATTGTATTTTTTTTTCTAACAATACATTGAAACTCTAAAACTGTTGTATTGTATTGCTGTGATGCAAAACAATTACAATGGCTATTCTATTGTATTAGTGGAATAAAAAATAATTACAATAAGTAGTGTGGTGTATTGTATTACTAGTTCTAAGTCTAATAGCTATCGTATTTTATAGTATTTAGATTTTTTTTTTCACACATTTATTATTATTTGGGCACTAGAAAATTTAGAGGTTTCCGTGACGCTCGTTTTCAGCAGTCATTTATATATATAAATTTTATTTATTTTGAGCAGTGAAGTGAAGTCAGGAAAGCCATAGATGTATTTATATTACGTATACTTAATAAATATTAAGTTCAGGGGCGCTCATGGCACCCGTATCTAGCAACCATTTGGATATATAAATTTTATTTATTTTGAGTTCAATAATATAACTGTTTAAATAATAATGTATTTAGAATTAACATTAATATTCATTTTTTTTTTAAGCATATTCAATTATTTTTTTTAAGAAGTGAAATTTTTTATTTTTTTTATAATTTTGTCTAAGGCTGATATTGACATGTTTCACAGGATGATGACGTCTAAACTAATTGATTAACTACATTAAGCGCGTAAATATACTTTTTTTTTCAATATATATAACCGCTAATGTGTAATTAATTACAGCGTTATGGAATCAGAGTACCATTGACCTGATAATTATCGATTAGATTGTCTAAAAACGCGAACTACTTTTGTTTTGTAAAAAAATTTTCTACATGTTCAGATTGTTCATCACCTATCAGACAGTACCAGTAAATTTTGTGTGGATCATTTATTAAAAATGAGGCAGTTTAAATAAATATTGTTCTTGATTTATGTAACAAAGTTCTTGTATAACTTTACAACTAGATGTCCAGTTATTTTATGAAACAAATTTAGACTTAAAGCCTAAGGAAAACAAAAGACAAAGTTATATTAGAGTAAGTGAGAGTTGAGTAAGTTTCAAAACAATTGGATAGGTGCCTAATGTAAAAGTAAATAGCTAAGTGGAAGAAATGGTAGAAATTGATCATGTCTATCTCCAGCAGTAAAAGAAATACAGGCCCGATTAAATTTACTTTTATAGAGCTATATCAAAGTTTGCAACAAAGACAAGTGATATTTAGTAAATAAAATAGAAACAGAATCAATACTTATATATTAGTTGTACCCTATTTCAAAGTCACATATCTCGGAGACTGGACTGTTAAAGCATTAAATTTTGACCTTAAAATAATTTTTTTATTACAATAACAATATATTGTTATTGTATTATAACGACGAATTACAATGCAATATTTATTGTTATTATAGTGAGTCATTACAATACATTTTTTTTTCAAATATTGTTATTGTTTTATAAAGACGAATTGCAATACAATATTTATTGTTATTGTATTACATTATTACAATAGTTATAAATCACAAGCATTGTTATTGTTTCTAAATTAAGTTAATACAATAACAATAGCTATTGTTACTGTTATTGTTTTTATTACAATTACAATAGTCCTAACCCTACATGTGCTATATTTTTGCAGTCCACGTATTTATCACTTTATGCTGGTATACTTTTTTAATAATAGCCATTAATATATAAAAGATTATATATTTATCGACAGATTTCAAATTTTATGTTTAAAGTATCCAGTGTTCAGTTTTTATGAACATGAAAAGTTTGTGGCCCCTTCAAATTGAGGAAGGGGGGTATGCTTGGCATGGTCATTAGTTTATATTTATGAAAAAATAAATAATTTAATTTATTGCCGTCACGTTTAGGGTAGGGAGGAAGGAGGATAAGAACTTAGGGTTTTTTGTTCCCATTCTTCTATCACTGTAAACTTTTTTTGTGAAGAATCTTTTTGTTATAGGGTCATGACACCCCCAAACGTGAAGAAGCACCTACCGTGGTTTTTGAAAGAATCAGTAATTTTTTTTTTTTTTTAATTTATCTTTTAACATTATTTTATACAAAACTAACTTATTTCAGTAATAATAGATTTTTAAAAAGATATATTTTTAAAGATTTGAGATGTTTTTTTACCTGCAAATGATTTTTTGTTGTTTTCTTAAGAAAATCTTTAACAGTAAAAAAAAGTTTGTCTAGTTTTTTTTCTGGCTTAAAATTTATGTATTTTTTTCGATAATAGTTTTAAATAGTTGTAAATACATTGAATACCCTAAATTTTATCAGAAAATATTAGTCTTTTTTGTATAACATTGTTTAATACTTTACACGGTAGGGAATTACGAAAATTTTATTAGTTTGCACTTATCGTTTATGGAAATATTTTTTCGGATGTGTTTTGTTTTGTAAAGTTTTCTCTCTACAAAACCATTTAAGTTAAGCTAAATTACAATTAAGGGTAATTTAGCCCTAAGGAGTATTTATTTGATATGTTTTTATACTTTATTTATTATGTGAAATGAATTCGATGAGAAAGATGCAAGGTTCAAAACAGAAAAAAAAATATTCGAAAAAAGCTATTGTATTCCGAAGAACAACTGCATGCAGCATTTAGAGCTTTAAATAAAGGTGAAAAATTTTTATGTGTCAACAAAAAGTTTAATGTTCCTGAAAATCTTACGCGACAAATTATCTGGTAAAAGCCAATCCAAACGGCAAAACTCTGGAATTAAATTATATCTTGGAGAAGAAATAGAGAATGAATTGGTTGCTTGGTTAATGCAGTGCGCTAACATGGGTTTAAATAATAAAAAAACTTATCGATAACAAAGTTAATTATCAATTAAGAAAGAACAAAAAATAGTTAAAGGGCGAGGTATAAAAGCACCATTTAAAGATGATATCCCATGTAAAAACTGGTTTTATAAATTTATGCGCCATCATAAGGAATCATCGCAAACACGAGCATATTAGTAAAGCCATAGGTCCTATAACTGAAGCATCGATAAGAAAATGGTTTAATGATGTGTATGATTTATTAGGCGAAAATGCGCAATACCTTAATGATCCATCTTGTGTTTTTAATTTAGAGGAAACTGGTATTGAGTTAGCACCAAAAACTGGAAAAGTAATCGGCATTAGAGGAAGAAATGTTTATGAAGAATGCAACAACAGCAATAAGGAAAACCTTGCATTTCTATTTTGCGTAAATGAAAATGGTGAATTTGCACCATCATCAACATTGTACAAGTATGCTCGAATGCCAAAAAATATTGCTGCACCACCAGGTTGGGGTCTTGGTAAAAGTGACAGCAGCTGGATGACCGGCGAATGCTTTTATGAGTACCACACAAATGTCTTAGTACCATATTTGAAATCTATTAATACACAATTACCAATATATATGTTCATGGATGGAAATTACTTGCATCTGTCTAAAGAGTGTCAGTGTGTATTGGTCTTCGGAAAGAATTCATTTGATTTTGTTGTTTCCGAATGATTCACACATCTTACAACCATCAGATGTGTCAGTTTTCGGACCAATGAAAAGAAAATTGACACATCTGATGGTTGAATTTATAGTTGGCAGTCGGCAAATGTCGGAACACAAGGACCTTTTTTTTTTTTTTTTTCAAGTAAGTTAGAGGGTAAAAAATTTTTTTTTGGCTTTTGTCGGAAAAAAACAGACACGTCTTCCCCCCCCCCTCCCCACTTCTTTGAAATCTCTTCGGCCCTGTTGATGATAATGAAACTAATCTTAAATAATAAATAATACTATGGAAACATATTTGAAAACAACTTTGCACCTGAAGTTTCTTTGTTACTTATTTATCTTCCAAATGCCTCTAATATCTTTAAAACTATAATGTTTGCCGACGACACAAACTTATTTTACTCATCAAAGACAATCGAAGACATCTTTTGAAAAACAAATGCTGAATTAAAAAAAAATAATATATGGTTTAAATCAAATAAACTGTCACTCAATATAGAAAAAACTAAGTATAAACTAATCCACTCTAATCAATATATTAAAAGAATACCCCTGAACCTACCAATAATTAATACAGAAAATATAACCATCAAAAGAGCCCTGAGTACAAAGTTTTTAGGAGTTCTAATTGATGAACACATCTCTAAAAATATGTAAAGTAAACCTATTTTCTTTTATATTAAAAATACAAAAGAAAATAGGTTTACTTTACAAGGCAAGACCATTTTTGTTACAAAAAAAGTCTAAAACTTGTTTACTTTTCATCCATACATGTATGCCAATATAGCATGTATGCCAATATAGCATGGGGCAGTACCTATAAATCTAAATTAGAACCACTTTACTTACGTCAAAAATACTCTGCAAGACTAGTATATAACAAAAACAAATTTACTCATGCTCAACCCTTACTGGAACAAATGAACGTACTAAATATATTTCAAATAAATATTCATCATACTCAAATTTACTCATGTTTAAATCTAATAATATGAATACGCTAATTTAATATTAGTCGAGTTACGTTATTTTCTAGGCTTTTCTATTTTAAAGTAGTTTCTAGGCTTTTCTATACGCGTTTTTTTTTTTTAATTTTATTTACTAACAACGTGTATTACGGGTTGCTTACTGCTAGTATAAACTAAGTCTGCATTCAGAATATTTTACAGCACACATTTTTAAAAACAATATAAATAAATACAATACAAGTGCAACAGGACTTTAAGACACCGTTTGAAACAACAAGACTCTCAAAATTCTCAATTACACATCGTGGTCCTTATTTATTTAACTAATTAGTTTCCAGAACCGAATCACTATTAATCTTAAACAACGAACACTCTCTGAAAATAAAGCTAAAATCTACAACAATCAAGTTAAACAACTATAAGGAATTTTTTTAAAATCAAATAAAAAATTAATAAATGTAACTTAACTTTTAATACAAATCGATTAAAAAAAAATAAGATAATATTAATAAAAGGTATATATGTAACACATACATATATTATATATGTATGTGTTACATATATACCTTTTATTAATATTATCTTATTTTTTTTTTGCCGTCCTAAGAAAAAACGCAGTAATCGCAAAAATTGAAAAATCGAGATTATTGCACCAAACGTTTTAACATCGTTTTCTGTGTAATAACGCTCTATATAAAAATATTGTGGTATATTCCGAAGTCATCAAACCCATAGTTCATTTTGCCGTAAGTTAAAAAAATATATGCACACAAAATTTAAAAGCGGCTTTTTCTCAGAATGTCATTTTTGTTGTTTACTGCGTTTTTACTTAGGGCGGCAGTATACTACGTATGTAACCGGTTTTTTATGTGTATTACACGTCTAGAAAAAGGTACTCGATGACAAGACTGACTTAAGTCTTCGAGCTTCCTATAACTACAAAAAAGTAGTTCTTTTTATCAATCTAACACAAATTTTGTTTTTGTCATATTTATACACAAATATTATTTTGAAATGTGGTAAATAAACTTATAGTGAAACATCTAAATACTCCTCTGAAAAATCTGCAGATTAATTTTTATTTATTATATTTTTTATTTTAATTGGAGGAATATAGAATAAAAGGTACATTTCTCAAATTATATTTCTTACACGCTATTATATTGTGGTAATTGGTATTTATTTTAATCATATCTCGGAGTTGTACGCAACAATATTTTCATTTACTTCGTATATTTCGAACAATATGTTTATGATATTTATATTTGTATATCTTTACCGCCAATCTGTGATTGGTTACTTGTAAATACTTTGTAGTTTTAAAATAAATATGTGTAAAAAAAAAGTATTGTTCCAGTTTGAAAAAACTGAAAATAAAGAATGGGGAGGAAAAACTAGCTTCAGAGAATTATTTAATTTTTGGAAAAAACTGAAATTTAACGATAGCTCCAAACAAACTAATAATTTAATAGAAGCCAACAATAATGTATCGAACAATCAAAATGATAAAGAATCGTATTTAGATATTAGCAGTACCCAAAATGAAAATGTATCTAGTAATGTTAGCGAATTCGGAAAAAGCGTAATAACTGATGATTCCGGTGAAAGTAAATCAGCAACAGATCCACCTCATTGAAATAAATAAATAATAAAAAATGTAAGTCCATTACACGACTTTCTTTTATAACGAAAACAACCAATCACGAAAAAAAGACTGAAACAAGTTGAACGATTACCGAGCGTTGTTGTTCGAGAGAAATCTAACGAAACGGGGAATATAGATGAAACACAAATTCCAACAAATGTTGTTTGAGATATTTTCCATGAAATGTTTTCAAAACAGCAGAAAGATATCTTTAAGCTTATAAGTGGTAACCTAAAAATAACTAACGATAAAATAAACGAGCTACTTGATAAAATACATAAATCAAAACAAATTTGCGACTCATTAAAAAAGGAAAACGAAAAGGTAAACATTAAACTTAAAGAAATTACAGAGAAAGTAAGAATCTTAGAAAAGACAAATAAAGATATCGAAGAAAGCTTAACAGTTACACAAGACATCCAAGAAAAAAAGGTATGCGAATTAGAAAAGAAAATTAAAAACAAAAATATTATAGGCGAGGAAGAAAAGAATAAACTACGACAGCCAGAAGATAGATTCAGAAGGAATAATCTTCGCATCGACGGGCTACCCGAAAACAATCAAGAAACCTGGTATAAAACTGAAAAAAAAATTATTAATTTTATTTGAAACAAATTAAATATTAGGAATGTTGATATCGAGAGGGCTCACAGAGTTGGAAAAAAAGAAGAAAATAAAACTAGAACAATTGTTGTTAAAATACCACATTACAAAGACAAAATAAAAGTACTAAATTCATCTAATCGACTTAAAGGAACAGGAATATACATCAACGAAGACTTCTCTTTTGAAACAACGGTCATAAGAAAAAAACTCTTAGAAGAATTGTAGATGCACAGAAAAAATGGTAAATATTCTTCTATAAAATATGATAAACTTATAGTTAGAGAATTTAGGAAAATAAAAGCAAGTGCTTAATTACTTTATCATTTATATTAAGATTTTTTTTTTTTTTTTTTTTTTTTTTTTCTTATCATTATTATTATTATTATTTCTTTTTCAGTAAAATAATAATTGAACAGTTTATAAAAAATACCCTACTCATGAATGAAGATAACGTTACATTTAACTCAGAATTTAATTCATTATAAAATAAAAGTAATATACTTCTAGATAATAATTCTGATCCGGATATTAATTTTTATAGTAATAACAAAGTATTTCAAAATATTAATACTTTATATTATGACCCTGCATCTGAAATCATAATACAAGGACTAGATGTAAATTTATTTTCAATGTTACATTTAAATATTAGGAGTTTTTCAAAAAATTTTGAATTATTTAAACAATTTTTATGCGAGGTTTAAAATTATTAGTCTCAGCGAGACATGGTGTAATGATGAACATATAGAGACAAATACAAATTTTCAGCTACCAAATTATAAAGTCATTCATCAATTTAGAGGATCTGGGAAGAAAGGAGGAGGTTTGTGTGTATTTATAAGTAATTCTTTATTATACAAGCTAAAAAACGATTTTTGCTCCACCGCTAATGATTGTGAATCACTATGTGTGGAAATAATAAATAAAACCACAAAAAACATTATCCACGTTTTATACAGACCACCTTCCGGCTCAATAAAACAATTCAAAAAGCACATTAAAAACAATTAAAAATAAATTAAGCGAAAATAAAAGCATTTATTTTATAGGTGATTTTAACCTTGACCTGAACATGAGTCATTTACAGGGTTATGCAAAATTATAAAGTGCTTTATGCAAAATTATAAAGTGCTTTATGCAAAATTATAATTTTTTTTTTTTTTTTTCTTTATAAGTTGATTAAGGTGCCCCAAGAAGTCCTTACGGTCTTATCACAGAGCACCGCGGAAGAGCATTTAATGGGAAGTTCACGCCTCCTTCCCAACCGATGTCGCAAAACTTGCCCAGAGGTGGGGTTTGAACCACGGATCTTACGTTCCTGAGGCAAGTGCGCTACCACTACGCCACGGCTTTATAAGCATTAAATTGCTTTTTTTATATTTATAAAATTATTTTTAAAATTATAATTTAAAATTATATAAAATTATATTTTAAATAAATTAAATTTTTTTATATTTATAAAATTATAAGCATTAAATTGCTTTATGCAAAATTATAAATTCCTTTATTTAACAATAAATAAATGCCATTATAATAGTAAAGGTCATTTTCATAATCATCTAAGAATGCATAGGAATTAAAATACAATATTAAATTGTAATTAAAAATTAAACGACTAACTGGCTGAAAAACATAAACCAAATCAGTAACGTTTTTATCTAATTAATGCAAGTTTTTTAAATTAATGTTAAAAAATAAAAATTTAAAACCTTACATGGTAAGAAAAAGTCGAATAACGATAACTAAGGAAATTCATGAAACAATTATAAACATGTCTAATTCAATAAATAATCATTCAACCAAATACATTGCCGAAACTTTAAACATTAGCCAAAGTGCTGTAAGGAACTGCATAAGAAATCATCAAGAAGACAAATTTGCTACTAAGGGAGAACGCCACAAGCAAACAATCAAAAACAAAAATTTGTTGTTCAGTGAAATCGAAAATACTTTATTTAATACGATAGCAATAAATAATGAACTGACACAAAATGAAATGACACAAAATGAAGTTGACACAAAATGAACTGACACAAAATAAAACTGACACAAAATGAAGTTAATGCAGCAACCGGTATGAGAATATCTTAATCAACAGTATCAAGGAAATTGCGGAAAATAAATATAACGCGAAAAAGGCTTTCATTGGTTCCCGAAGAACGAAATTCCCCAGCAAATATTGAAAAAAAGGCCATATATGCCCGCCGTATCTCGCGTATTTCTAGTGATAAATTTGTCTTTTTAGACGAATCAGGATTTAATCAGCATTTGAGAAGGCGATATGGGTATTCCCAAAAAAATGAAAAGGCATATTCCATTGTTTCTGGAAACAGAAATACAAATCGAAGTTTGATGTGTGCAATAAATATTTCTGGTGTGGTTGCTTATGAATTAAGAACTAGAGCTTATAGTGCTGAAAGCTTTGAAAGATTTATAAGAAATAACCTGTGTAATTATTTCCGACAAAACCCAGACCATATACTGATAATGGATAATGTTCCATTTCACAGATCAAGAAGTATTATAGAAGTTTTAAATGAATTAAGAATAAATAGAGAATATTTACCGGCATGGACTCCTCAATTAAATCCCATTGAGGAATTTTTAAGCATGATAAAGGCAAGATATCGCGGAATAAAAGCTTTAAATAATGAAATTAATATTAGAGATGCATTGGAAATAATTTTTAATCGAATGCGTGAAATTAACAAAGAATTAAGTGGATTTTGGAGATCAATGGAACGATGGTTGGAAAAAGCTAAACAAAACATGATTTTTGAATAAAGTAGTTGCTTAAATTAATATAATTTTTTTGAAGCCTAAATGTTAAATGACATGAGCTTATATATAAATAAATCATATATTCCAACTTTTTAATGCTTTAAATGGATTTATTAAACGATTCAAAATTTTGCATAAAGCACTTTATAATTTTGCATAAAGCACTTTATAATTTTGCATAAAGCAATTTATAATTTTGCATAAAGCACTTTATAATTTTGCATAACCCTGTAAATACAAATATAAATAATTTTTTTAACGTCATATATTAGAAAGAATATCTTTAACGTCATATATCAGAAAGGCTTTATTCCACTAATTAATAAACCCACAAGAATAACTAGAGAAAGCGCAACTATCATAGTTCAAATAGTCACCAATGAATTAAAATCAAAAATAAAAACAGGAATATTTAAATGCGACATTTCAGATCATTTACCTGTATTTCTTATCTCACAAAAATGTGATAACATTTATGCACAAAAAATTAAAAAAAATACACGAAATATAAATGAAAAATCCATGAAAAATTTTAATACTCTTTTATCAGATTTCAATTGGAATGACCTTCTTCATATTGAACACGTGACCTTCTTCATATTGAACACGCAGATAAGGCATACGATAAGTTTATTGATAAATGACAACACTTTTACAATTCGGATTTTCCTGTAGTTACAAAATGTGTGAAAAAAAAAACATTAAATTCATGAATAACGCCTGGAATTATAAAGCCGTCGAAAAAAAAGCAACGACTTTATAATAAGTTTCTAAAAAAAAAAACTTTCAATAATGAAACTAATTAGGGGAGATGGGGGCGCATTGATCGCCGTTGCAGTATTTTGACAACTGCAAACAACCCGATCTAGATAAAAAAACTTATTAATTACTAAACTAAATTAGAACAATCTGTCTTAAAGTAAAAATAAATGTTTTAACAAAAAACATTAATGAACGTGGTATTTTTCAACATTACAACAACCCTTGCAAAAGATCAATGTACCCCATGCAATGGGGTACTATGATCTCCGATATGGGGCGCTTTGATCTTATATGAGTAACATTATTTACATGTTTAGTACTGCTATATATATAAGTGCTACAAATGCATTAGTTGAAGGGTATTAGTGTATATTATATAATACATCTAAAAAAAAAGTAAAGTTTAAAACATTTATATATATATATATATATATATATATATATATATATATATATATATATATATATATATATATATATATATATATATATATATATATATATATATATATATATATCATTACAACCTAATACACAATAATGTACAAAGTTTATATTAGAAGAATAACCACAATTCTATCTATGAAAATAAGACCGTTATATACTACTAACATATATATGTGTTAAGTTTTACAAAACTTGAAGCTTATAAAGTCTATAAGAATACAGTATTTTAATTTTACAAAGAAAATACAAGATTCATACAAGACTTTTATTAGAACTAAAGTTTACAAGATTATTTTTTTATATTATCATCCTTTGTCAAAGTCAAGTCATGATGCTGCTTTTACATTACATTGTTTTTTGTTCCTAAGCAAGTATTTTTTAACTTTTCCCCTTTTTTTATCTTTTGCGATGAGTTTCTTTTGTTGGTTGATTTGTTTTAGGGTTTTCTTTTCTTCTGACAAACGAATTTCATTTCTGATTCTGATTGACAAACGAATTTCATTTTCAAATCCTCTCTGTATATTAGATGGAGAGAAAGCTTTTGTATATGGTTCGCGAACTATTGAAACAATATCATAAATGGTCATAGGTCTTGGATTTGTGACCATCCAATTATCACACGCAGCATTGTAAAACCTTTTCAATGGTCCAAAAACAGTTCTATCCAATGGTTGCAATTAATGGGTACAATGGGGAGGAAAACTTAGCATTGTAATTCCATGTTGAATTGCAAGATCCAAAGCTCTAACAGAAATATGACTTTTATGGCTGTCCAGAAGTAACAAAACAGGAGATTCATGAGGATAGTTTGAATACCTCACAAAATGTTTTATCCATTCTATAAAAGTGTCTGAATTCATCCAACCAGAAGGATTTGAAAATCCCACGCATCCAGGAGGACCTTCCTTTATAATGTAATCATGAAATTTGGAAACCCTAGGAAAAACAAATAGCGGAGGAATAGAGTTTCCAATTGCATTTGAAGCACAACATACAGTTACTAATGTTCCTCGTTCTGCAGATGTGATTCTTCCTACTTGTTTACTTCCTTTACCTGCTAACACTTTTACTGGCTTTTGTACTGTTGTTAAACCAGTTTCATCAACATTATATATGCAATAAGGATCGAACTTATATTGATTTCTTACTGTTTTTAGATTTTGGAAAAATTCTCCAACAGTGTGTCGGTTAAAGGCAGTTGATCGAGCAAAGCTAGTTGCTTCAGGTGTTCGTAAAGACAACTCTGGTTGTCTTTTCATAAAACCTTGCAACCAATCAATCCCTGCAATTTTATTCTTGATCCATGATGAAGGGCAACTCTTATTATTTTTTACAGCAAACTCGTATGCCAATAATTGTGTTGACTTAGTTGAAAGTCCAAAGTTCATTTTTGATGCAAGTAGTAAATAACTTGACAAACTTTTTTCATCTTCTGCAGTTAAAACTTGTTTATTGTTGTAATTAGGCTTAAAAGATTCATTTGGGTTGAGCTTCTTTTTATTACAATATCTTTTTAAGGTCATTCGATTTATGCTAAACATGCAAGCTACAACATTCACTGGTCTGCCCTCTAAAACTTCATTAACAGCTGATTTCATTGTATCACATGATATAGCAACTCTGTCTGTTTTTTGTTTTTCTATACCTAACCATTTAAAGATCTAACAATTTAAAAAAAAGTAAAATAAAATGATTGTTTAAAAAAAATATTTTATATAATAATATTATGTAAACTAATTGTAAAACTTATGTAAAACTAAAAACTAATGTTATTAATATTAGTTTTTAACACTACTACATTTTAAAAATGAAATTTTAAAAGTTTATATAAAGATTTTTTATTCGTCATAAGTTTAAATGTATAAAATTTAAAAAAAAATTTAAGTCTTATAATATAAGTTATATGGGGCACTTTGATCCTCCGATCAATGAGCCCCGCATAGTCAACGATCAATGTGCCCCATTAGGTACAGTTGATATATTGATGTCAATAACTTCTATAAATACAGTAACCAACTTAAAAAAACAAATTTATTATAAACTTAACACATATGAGTTTACAATAAATTGGTTGTAAAGTCATACGGAAATTTAATTAAAAATTTATTTGAATTTGTTTACAACTTTCAAAAATCACTTTTTATGATGAAAAACAGTCTTTTCAATTTTCTTAACGCTGATCAAAAATTATTACGATTAAGCAATGAAGTGTAGTATAATGGTTAATTAAATTGCAATCTCTGTTAAATTAAGGCAAAAGTAAACAAGTAAAAACTAAAAGATCATACTGCCCCGGCGATCAATGCGTCCCCATCTCCCCTACAAAAATTATAAACGTATTTTTGAGATGGTTATCAAAAAGTCAAAGAAATATTACTATACTGAGCATTTAATAAAACATAAAAATGATCCAAAAAAAATTTGGGACACAATTAAGGAAGTAATTGGCACGAAACAAAATGACGGAAATAGTCTTCCTATAAAACTAAACATTAAAAATAAAACTATTACAAATAAATCTTTAATTGCTGAAACACTTAATCAATATTTTGTCAGTGTTGGTTCCACTTTAGCGTCGAAAATAGAAACTACTGAAGTAAACTTTGAGTCATATCTTACTCCTAATAAGACCTCTAAGATGGATAATTATGAAATTACTGAAAAGGAACTCTTAGATTCAGTATATTTTTTAAAAGTGTGGGGTTTGATAATATTAGTAGTAATGTAATTAAAAAATTAATAAAGTACTTAACAATCCCTCTTTTACATATTTTTAATTTCTCTTTAAAACTAAGCATTTATCCGGAGAAACTAAAAATTGCGTGGGTCATACCTATTTTCAAGTCAGGAGACATATTTAATCCTGAAAACTACAGACCAATTTCAATTCTTCCTTGCTTCTCCAAAATCTTAGAGCGAATTATGTATAACAGAATTTTGACTTTTCTAAATATAAATAATATTCTATATAACAAACAATTTAGATTTTAACCAGGGTATTCAAATGACCATGCCATTATTAATATTGCTCACTTTATATTTAAAGCATTTGATGAAAGTAAGTTTACCCTAGGAGTTTTTATAGATCTTAGCAAAGCCTTTGATACAGTAGACCATAGCATTCTTATAAAAAAATTCGAAAGTTATGGTATTAAAAGTACATATTTAGAATGACTCAAAAGTTATCTAAACAATAGAAAACAATACATAGCACACGAAGAAATAAAAACTGAATACTTGACAATTACTTGCGGTGTTCCCCAAGGCTCAATTCTGGGTCAACTTTTATTTCTTATTTATGTAAACGATTTCCATAAGTTTTCAAACATTTTAAACTCAGTTTTATTTGCAGATGATACAAATTTATTTTATTCTAATGGAGATATCAACCTCTTATTTAAAATAGTAAACAAGGAATTTTTAAATCTAGCGGAATGGTTTAAGGCAAACAAATTGTCCTTAAATTTAAATAAAACTAAGTATACTTTTTTTCATAGACTTCACGATAAAGAAAATATTCCATTAAAACTTTCTGATCTTTACATTGGCAACTCTAAAATAGTTAGAAAGTCACCATTAAAGTATTTAGGAGTGATACTTGACGAAAACATGACATGGAGAGAACACATAAGAACAATTGAAAATAAAACTTCAAAAAATATTGGCATACTATACAAAGCTAAGCAAATCTTAAACCAAAACTGCTTAAAAATTTTATTTTTCTTCCTCATACGTTGTTATATAAACTATGCAAATATTGCATGGTGCAGCTCTAATGCAAGTAAAGTTAAAAAATTGCTTACTAGACAAAAACACGCTGTCAGGATTATTTCAAATGCAGGTTGATTTGCACATTCTAAAGAACTATTCAAAAATCATCACATACTCAATGTTCTTCAGTTAAACCTTTATCAAATTCTTATATTTATGTACAAACTACATAATAAATTAACTCCTATAATTTTTAATACATTTTTCAATAAAATTAGTCACGTGTACCCTACAAGATTTTCAAATTACAATTGCGAGCAACCTAAAATACACTATTTGGCTACTAAATTTTGTATTGCCATCAGAGGTCCTAAATTATGGAACACTTTATTAAATAACCAGCTGAAAAATTGTTCTTCACTTTCTCTATTTAAACAAAAACTCAAACAAAAACTTCTTAACGATGTTAGTGAATTAAATTTTTTTAAGATTCTTTTATCTACTTTTTTAACAACTATCTTATTAACTAGTCTAACCAATTTAAATTTTCTTTAATTATCCTATTAACTTAACCTCAGTTTTTAAGTGTGATTGCTTTTTTTTTTTTTTTTTTGATTTTCTTTTGATTATAGATTAGTAACTGATCTTAACATATTTGTATATATTTGTATATAATTTTTAAATGGTACAAAGTAATTTTATATTTTTATTTACATTTTAATGTTTATACACGCTTGCTGATAAAAGCTCATCGGGGTGTAGTGATAAGGCAAATATTGTCTTCTTTTAGCCCCGGTCATGTAGATTTTATTTATGTAACACGGCATTGTATTCTTTTTATTTAATGACAAATAAAAAAAAAAAAATAAAATAAAAACTTAATCCAAATGGTTAGAGATTCAAATAACTAAAGTAAATGCAAAGGAAGAAGAAGCTATCAAAATCATTTGTAATCATATTAAACTTATGTAGATGTTTCTTGATTTAAATAAATAAAACTAAAATTAAAATATGCGATTTTTTTTATACACGGTAGGTGGAGAATCGATTACGGTAGGTGTTGCATTATCACGGATGGCGAAGAAACGTACTAGATCTTACAAAAAATTAAAAATAACATTAAAATAATAATTTTACTCAAATTTTAATAATATAAACAGTTAATAACTGAGTATAAAATATTAATTCGAAAACCCTAAATAAAAATCTGTCATGGTTTTGGAGTTTGAAGTTAAAAGTTTTCTTAAAGTCGCGGTAGGGGAAGCCATGACCCTACATATGAAGGTAAAAAAATTTGGAATAATTTTTTTATTTAAAAATTGGTTATTTCAAAGATTTAAAAACCTTGCTACGCCACTGGCAAGACCGGATGTGTATTGATTATCAATCAGAAATCTGAACATAAGTTTGCGCTCATTACTAATAATGCATTAAAAAAAAATCCAAGTCTTTGTCACAATTATGCATAAAAAGTTAATTTATGGTGCTTCTTTTATTAAATATTTGAAGTATCCTCCGATAGGTTTTTTTTGTCTGAGAGTGCTATTGAAGCCAAAAAGTAGGAAAACAAAACTACACGAGTTAAAACTTTCTTGATAGAAAGCATTAGGGATACAGCTAATTATTTGTTAATGACATATTATATGTACCTCTCTGTTGCAAAAAAAAAATAAAAAACAAAATGAATATAAAAGAGTTAAGGCAAAACAGTTTAAAAAAGCAAAGTGACAGTTTTTCTGATAACTGTTTAAAATTAAGGTAAAATAAACAGAATGCTATTTTTTTGAATGTTATAGTTTTTTTTTTGAATGTTTTACTTTTGTTAATAGGTTTGACTATTTTTGTTAATTTTTTTATTTTTTGATAAAGAAGTCTCAATATTGTTTATAATAACCATTTAAAGTTTTTTTTTTTTTTTTTTTTTTTTTAAATTGAAGAAATAATTTAATAAATTTTAACTAGTAATTAACTAAGAATTATATCATGAAAATGTTTTACTGATGAGCTGTTCTGCGTTTTACTGATGAGCTGTTCTGCGTTATACTGATGAGCTGTTCTGCGTTGAATCTTTTAAAAAACGGCTGAAGTTATTAAAAGCATCTATTAGAATAGAATGTTTAGAAACTTTGTAAAAAACCTTAGAAAAAAACCCAGATGATAGCAGACTTGATTTATAACTTTAATAAATTTTTATTCAATGATATTTTTTATTATTAAGTTGTGTTTATAATGTAATTGTAGAATTCGGCCGATGTTATTCGCACGGCCGCCGTGTTCCCATTCTAAAAAGGCTATTCGCACGGCCGCAAAACCAAATCTTGCAATCAGTTTTTGAGTCACTTCCTGATGATAGATTTTCTTCAAATTTTGCATACATACTCTTACTTGATAACAATACAATATTCAACAATTAGTTATGCAATAAGTTAACTAATTTAGTTAATTTTAATCAAATTTATTTTTTATATGGAAAGAAGAATTTAAAATTTATAAATAAGTATAGTAATTGTTTAAATACTTAAACGCGCGTTTAGCTTATTTGGTAATGTCGTCGACTTCGTAACGTAAACTGAAGGTCGGAGGTTCGAGTCTTTCGGCTTTCTGAATGTTTTTTGTTATTTTACACAAGCATACAGCGGAATGTTAATAAAATAAAACAGTATTATAAGAAAAAACTTATTGCAAAATTTTGTTTTTAAAACATATAAAAGCACTGGGTTTTAAAAATTATTTCTTCATTTTACTTGTTCTTTTCGCGTTTTTTTACAATTTATTAGAATTCTGTCATTTTCTTTCAAATCTTCTTTTTCAGCTTTTAATTTGTTTTGTTGTACCTATTAATTAATTCTAAAGTTACGGTGTAGTCCTAATTCAAATTTTGCCAATTTGACCGTGCAACACCTTTTCTAAAATGTTTATAAGGCAGCCGTGCCAATAGTCTTTTTTAGAAGTTGTACACGGCGGCCGTGCCAATAGACACTATCGTACAATTCTGTAAAATATCGGCGCTTATTTCTGTTTTTTGAGTAAATTAAAATTATTCGGGCTACGCAGTTTATCGGTTTAGCCCAGATGAACCGAAAAAAATACAATAAACTATTTTCTCATAAAACCCAAGGAGGTTTAATAAACAGGAGACGCCGTAGTATATAATTTATATAAATGGTGAAGCCAGTTTTGAAAGTCAGCCGCCACCTTGGTTAATCCAAAACATTGTTATGTTTTGCGCGAAACTTTATTTTTTTAGTAGAAAAATTTGCTGAAATCAAGTCAAAATATTGATATAAATCATTGAATAATTTACCAGTTGTTTTCGAGATAATATACTACAAAGAATCGTTTGCTAACTGATTATCGTGTTCAGTTTATTCCAAAATATTGGAATACTGAAGTAGACATTCAGATAGTAAACACGCTTTTAGAAGATGTCTTATTTTACACAGTGTGAACATCCTTTGAATAAAAAAAAATCTTTGTGAGTTTTTTATTAAATGTTAACAAAATTAAATGTAAGCATAAATAAAAACAAATATCTTAAATATAGATATTTAATTTTCAATCTCTTATATATATACACACATGTTTGTGTAGATATGTGTGTGTGTGTGTGTGTGTGTATATATATATATATATATATATATATATATATATATATATATATATATATATATATATATATATATATATATATATACATCATTTGTTATAGTTATAATAAAACTAAAATAAACTAATAGTTATATGGAAATGCACATAAAATATAATATAATACATATATTTTTTTTTGTTTTTTCTTTTTGTGCAATTGTCGACTCAGTATGAAATAACAGCTCTATATGATCTTGGCTAAATTGGAGTAAGATAAATATATCAAATGTAAATAATAAAACTAGAAAAAAACTAAGGATGCTATTACTATGGTGTTTCAAAATTTTCCTGGTATGGCAACATACTAAACTCTCACACATGTGTCTAGTTCTATCTATATCAGTTTCTGTACACAAAGCTCATTTAGAACTTCTTCTTCTTTGAACACAACTGCTGATTTATAAGGACCAGTAAAAATTTTTCTACAAAGAGCAATTATTAACTTTCGTCAAACCTTGATGCTTATTTTTTGACGGAATTCTATAAAAATATTGGCTAATAAAACAAAAAAATCACTGTAGTAATTCAATATATATTATTGATACCTTTTATTAGCAATCATAAGAAAACATTAATTTCTTTTTGTTTTATATAATATATAAAACAAAAAGAAATTAATGTTTTCTTATGATTGCTAATAAAAGGTATCAATGCAAAATTTAAATCTATTTCAAATCATAGAACTTTTAATATAAATGATTTTTATTCGCAAAAAAAATTTGCTAATAAATGCAATAATCTTTTAATAAAGTTTGATTTTGCCAATAACTTTTGCATAACCCGATTATCCAATTATCATAAGATCAAAAAATAAAAAATATTTGTTGTTACATTCAAAAGTACTTTTTGTTCAACTAAAAAGAAATTCTTTTAAAAGGACGATTAAATATCGTTTAATTCACCCATTACTTAAGAAAAGCGTAGTAAATATTAATGCAAACTTTATATTTTTAAAATTTATTTTAAAAGCAGTTTATGATTGTTTGATTTAGTTTTTCTGACTTCAATCGTGATTAAAAAGTAGATTTTAGGCAGCCACGCGCAACCAAACCAAGTTGATGTTTAGTCGTAGTGTCGACAAATATTGAACAATTGATCTGCTTCTTTCCCCTCTTAACATAGCACTTAAATATAGCGACGCATATAAAAAACAAAAAACAAAAAAAAACTAAGCAAAAAAAAAAAAAAAAAAAAACTTTTTTAATAATATAATTGTTTATATATGTTTTAAAATAAAAATAATTAACTCAGCGCTTAAGACAAGAGAAACCAAATTTCTTTAGTAATAATTATATTAACGAAACTTTCAAAACAACAAGGTAAATATTAATCAAATTTTTGTAAAATAACATGTCCTTGACAATTTTTAATCGCGATTTTGGAAACATTAGAATATTGATCAACATAATGAAGCAAATATTGAGGCGCACGCATCCCTAAGGCAAACATTTTTGATTTAATAATTATAAATATATCGATTCAATAAAAAAAAATTACATTCACTTTAAATTATTTAATGATTTCCGCTTCCACTATATCTATTCTGTAAACTTCCGATAACACCAGAAGCTAAACTTGAAAGCTAAAAATAAAAAAGTTTTAAGAGATAATAATTATTACTTAAATATTAAATAAAATAACTCGATTTATTAACACAATTGATAAAAACTTGTAACTGTTTTTAAATTAAGAAAATTGAAGTTACCTTTCCAGTAACATTCTGAACACTATCCTTTATATTTTGCATGTCCACCGAAGAACCTGAATTAAAAAACTTGTCAATTTTTAGACTATTTTTAAATGAAAAATATTTGTGTTAAGTTTTTTTAATAAATAAACCTTGTTTCTTTTTTTCGCCAAACAAATCAGCGCTTGAAATTCCACTTGAACCATGATATTGATCTAGTCTTCCACGTGTTGTATCATTCTATTTAATATATTATTAATTATAATAATAATTATTATTGGATCATTACTTTTTTTTTGTTAAATGATTATTTTATTATAAATTCACATAATAAAAATAAAACTTACTTGGTTATTTCCAAAAACTTGATCTGATGAAATTCCTTTAGCGTTTGCGAACTTTTTCTGCATCTCATCTTAAGATGAAAGAGTTTATAAGATGAAAGATTTTTTAAGATAAAAGTTGATCTATTGATACTTGATAATAAGCTACGAACCACTTGTACTGGGCTCTTCAGCCACCAATGGTTTGTTTCTGGAACGACTAAAGTATATAAGCAATAGAGTTAAAAGATAAAACAAGTTTCAGATAATTCTTTTTGAAAAAAAAAGTTGCATTTTGTCAAAAAAAAAATTTAACCAGCTTTTAAAATCAAATAAGTCACGAAAACAACGAGACAAAAATCTCCTGCTCAGTCAATATTTTACAACGTTAACGTCAAAATGATACACACATAATAAACAACTAATTTAAGTACTATAGGCTTCAAAAGGTAAAAATAAAACAATGGATTTCAAAATTATGTAATAAATTTTTTTTTTCAATTAACCATCTTATTAATCTTATACTGTGTACTTAGTTCCTGCTGAAATAAGGATAGGCAGTGGCCTCAGCGCAAGCATTGATTTAAAAGTTTAGGCAGACAAGATTATAATGATCTATTATGGCAAAAGAAAAAACAGGTTTTGCATTATCCTTTTTTATCTAGTATTTATGTCTGGAAAGTAAAATATCAAGTGAAAGCAGAATGAGGATCGGCTTTTTCCAAACCCGACCCTGACCTGGCAAAATTATAACATTTAAGAGGGGTTAATAGCCAGGGCTAGAAAAAAATTTATAATACTTTATATAGTATAAATTTATGCATACATTTACTATTTATTAAATACTGGCATATATATATATATATATATATATATATATATATATATATATATATATATATATATATATATATATATATATATATATATATATATATATATATATAATATATATATAAACTAATACACCTCTAACAAGGTTGAAAGCAAACACTGTTAAGTTATGAGTTACTAGAAAACAAAAGATAGAGTTACAAGGAGAGGAAATGAAATTAACTGAAAATTAACTGAAAACTTAAAAAGTTGCAGTCAGGAAAACATGAAGATGAGTGAGAGTTTTGAGATTTTGTTGATGTGTAAGAAGAAAAACTAGATCTATAAAAATGTTTATAGCATGGAGGGACAGATGCAGTAAAAGGTAGAATGACAGGCTGAGCAGGAATGAGTTTTGGTTGATCAAACTTTTTATTAGACTATAATATGATAGTATTTGTAGAAAAAAGAAAGAGATGCAACCTTACAACAATGGGAGAGTGGCTCAAACTTAGCAGATAAAAGACCTAACTACATTTACAATGTACTTTTGGAACTTGCGTTAGAGTAAGAGGTTGTCTTAAATTCTTCATTATTTGAATGCCAAGAATATTGTGATTGTTGTTAGCAATAAGCAACAATAACCCAACAATAAAAATTTTGCTGGAGTTAAAATCCTCAAGAACTGATTGACCAAGCAGAAGAGAAATCAGATTAAAGATGAGTTCTAGGCAATCAAAAAACGAAAACTTTTGATCGCTTGTTTTAAGGGATCAAAATGTCAAGACAAAAGTAAAAGAGTAAAGCAAAAGCTGAGTTGTCAGCAAATAGAGCCAATTAAAATGTAAGATTGTCAGGCAGATTTGTTATCGTAGGTAAGAAACAATACAGGAGCAAAGATAAAACCTTGCAGTACTCCTAAAGTTACTAGAAATAAAGAAGAGTCTAGGCTTTCAAGAATAAGTTTAATACTAGGGTTAGAAAGAAATGATATAGTAATCTTTAAACTTTTATATGAAGAAACTTATACTAAAGAGAAGATCATAGAATATTTGAGAGATCAGAGTATTTTTTAGAGTTTTTAAATACTGGAAATATTTTCACTAGCACTTCATAATAGTTTAACGAAAACTAAAGAGATTCTGGAGAACACTTTTGTAAGATTATAATGGTCACGTGGTCTGAACCACAAACCATAGAAAATTAAAATTGAGAATTGACTTTTGGAAGCCAGAGTGTTCTAGATGTCTAACAATGGTTTAATCTATTTAACTGGAATGACAGAAAGAGTTTGAACATTACATTCAAGAGTCAAAATAGGGAAAAAGTTCTTTGCAAACAACTCTTATTTTGGGGAAGAGTAATAAGATCAGAACCATGAATTAGAGATAAAAGCTTGACTGTTAAAGATTTTCCAAATGCCTCTGGTAAATCTTGAACAGCAAGATAAGATACAAGAATTAAAAAACGTTGATAGTTTTTGTATTTTTTATCTTCTTGGAGGTAAAACTTATGTTTTTATAAAAATAACAATAAGAATATGTTTATTAACATGAGTTTTTAATATTTTGTTGATCCTCCCTTATATCTTATAACTGTGCAATGACGATTTGGCATGCTATAAATGCCAATTCTTTCAAATTTTATAGCCATTTCTTTCCAATGTGCTAAATAATATTTTCAATCAACTGGGTCCTATTTGTTACCTTTTCTAGAGAAATTCCTCTCTTTAATAGTTCTCATACATTTTTATGGGGTTTAGATCTGGGGAGTTGCCTGGCCAATCCAAAAGTGGAATTTTTAGATATGCCAATAATTTTTTAATGGATTTCGCCATGCGACATGGTGCACCATTTTGCATAAATATTTTTTTCTGCTTATTTGGAAACCACTTCTTCAATTGAGGTAAAAGACGGGTTTAATGACTTTTTCATATTGGTCCTGTTTCAATATTCCATCCACAATGTATAGTTGATCAAGACCTTTTCCAATAATAACTGACCAAAACATGACTTAAGGAAGGTTTTTAATTGTCTGGATTATAAAATCTTCACAAAATTTTCCATTGGAAGCCTTTTTCACATACTGAGTCAGAATTTCTATGGTAGACTCATTGCTGAAGCATATCTGGCGAAAACAAAATAAAAATAATCACTAAATACCAACACTGGAGAATTAGGAAAAAAAATATTTTTGTATTATAATGACTTGCCAATTTCCAGTCATCAAAAGTAAAACTACTGGACTTCTTTGCCCAATCCACGCACATTTTTCTCTAAAATTTGATTAGGTTTGGCTTTTTTCCTGGCCTTCTATTTTTATGCCCAATCTATAAAAACATTGTCGATCAGTGATTGTCGCTACATTTAATTCCAGCTCATTCAACTTGCTAGTAATTGTATATAGCAAATCTACTTTGCTTTCACTATTTTTACTAGCTTCCTCTCATTCCTTGGTGTTATTTTCCTTTTTTGAGCACATTTCCTCTGCTTCTGAATATCTAATGAGAAGCCATTTTTCAATTTGTCTTTATGTTTAAAGTTTGTCTTGATATCTTACATTTACTTAATATTTCACTTATCTAGTAATGCTTATATTTCAGAAGATTTTGAATAGTTGCTTCTTTTATAGAACTGATGTCTTCCTTTTTCCTCATTTTGTTATTTAGAACTTTTAGACAATTTTTTTACTTAAAAATTATTTTAAAACACATAAAAATTGTTTTGTATTAAAAATATTGAAGCAAAGTATACAAAATGTATAAATATTGTTTAAAAATAGTTTAAAATATATTATAATATAAATCTAAAGTAATTAAATCAGAATAGTCAAAAAAAAAAATTACTGCACTTAAAGGAAACAGTAACAGTACGACAGACTAAACACAAACATCATGAATTAAACAAATGTTGTTTGTCCCCCTGAAAGTAATTTTATTTTGCTAATAGCCTAAAAGTTACAAATTAAAAAAATATAAATCAGCAAATAAAGACATTGTGAGCCAATTTTAATGGCACCTAAACCATTAAAAAGTTACAGCTCTACAAAATTTGTAAAGTAGGCTAATAAATTGACCAGGAACTGTGTGTGTGTGTGTGTGTGTGTGTGTGTGTGCGCGCGCGCGTATATATATACATATTTTAACAAAAATTTTAAATTATAAAAATATATTTTCGGATGTATCAATGTTTATGCAACCTCACAACCTGGCCTCTACTATTTTATATCACAAACCTGGCCTCGACTATTTTATATCAAAGTTGGGTCCGGCCCTGGGCCATGTTAATATCAACCCCAATCACTTACTAGTGTGACATGCAGATCAAAATGCATAGTAGTAAATACAATAGACTTTACTCCGCCTTTTAGTAACAAAATTTTTTTAGTAATAAAAATACAAAATTAGCCACATAAATAAATGAGGCATGAAAGTTTTTTCCATAGAGGAAAAAAACCAAGCGTAAAAATATAGTTAATTATAAAAATACAAAAGTAAGCTTGATTAAAATAATGTAGATATTAAAATAATGTAGATATTAAAATAAATTTATTTACTTATTGCAGTTTTCTTCTCTGTCAGATTTATAAGATCTAGTTCTAAATAACAAAAACAAATTTAAAAATATTTATATATATTGTAAACATAACATAACAACTTAGTCAAACCAATGGTAGCATACTTCATTGGTAAAAAATGGTAACATAACATACCCGCTGTCTGACCCCCAAGAAGCCTTTCTAATTGAATGACCGTTGTAACTTTTAAAATGAATAAAAAAAAAGTAAAATTAGAAAAAAAAATTTGAACAAACAAATTAAGTAAAAGATAGCAGGCATTTACTTGTAATGAAATAAAAAAACACCTAGGTGGCTCCTCTATTATATCTTCTTTGTAACTACTAAATCCAGATAATCCATCAAATCCACTGACACTAAACATTTTAATCAAATGTTACAACTCTTTGACAATGGATAATCCACCCCAATTAATTTAAAATTTTTAAATCATAAATATTTTATTATAAGCATATATACACAAGTTTAACACATCATAAACATACACAATAAGCACTTCATAAAAATACACAAGTATAACACTTTACTAATATACACATGTACAACACTTTATTAATATACACAAGTATAACACTTCATAAATATACACAATTATAACACTTTATTAATATACAATATAAAACATAACACTTTATAAATATACACAAGAATAAGACTTCATTAATATATAATATAAAATATAACACATAATAAATATACACAAGTATAACACTTCATTAATATACACAAGTATAACACTTCATAAATATACACAAGTAAATCAACACTACATAAATAAATCTTATACAAATTTAAATTCCTTAAATGCTGTTAAAACTTATTTTGATAAAAAAAGTTGAAGAAATCTTTAGTTAATGTAAAAATATTTTATTTGTGTAAACTCTGTTAAATAAGAACCTGTCAAAAAAGTCAGACTTTCCTGAATCATATCTTTCTTTGCTACTTAATTCAGATGACTTATTTGGCTTCACCTGTTCAACAGTTCTCATGCTTTCTGAAACTGAATGGCTAACTGCACTGAAATATATTAAAAAATCATCCTGATTGTACATGTAATCAAAATATATTAATGCTTTTTTTTTTTAAAATAAGATAACAGCTATAAATATTTTAAAGATGAAAAACAAATTATAAAATATAAATACTGCACATTTACCTTTTATTTCCAAAACCCATGCCTAACCGCTCCATTTGCTCAGCTTTCTTTGGATCCAAATTTTTAATTTTTTCTTCCTCTCTTTTCATTGCAGCAGTTTTGTAAGTAAACGTTGAAGAGAGAGGAAGGTCTTCTGATTTGGATGAAGTACTTTCACCTGAAGCTTGATGCCGCAATTTATCTTGTTCTTGCGTTTCATTTTCAATGGCAGCAAAATCTGCTTTTGACTGAATAATATAAATGTAGTTCCACAGAATATACTTTTCAACCAACCAAATATCAGTAAAATAACAAATTAAAATAAATTGTATTACCTTAGCTGCACCAAGACCACCTTTTTTTACCCCAAGCTAGAAAAATTATATTAAAAAAATAACATTAATGTACATTAAAAAAGTAATAATGGAAATTCTCCACACACAAAAAATAATTTAAATCTAATACTCCTTTTTTCTTAGATGCCACAGGTTTTCGACCACCAATAGTTGATACTCTAACATCTATTAAAATTTTGCAAAAACTTTTTTATTTCAACTAACTTAAAATATAGAAATTATTAAAATTTTCACATTCTATTTATGGGGCAATATTATTTTAATCTTTAATAGAACAGATTTTATTTTTATTTCAAATAATAAAAAACATTAATTTTATGCTTAAAGATAAATGCTGTTTATATATATATATATATATATATATATATATATAACAAAATAAATATATATTATAAAGTTATCAAAAGGATTGTAAAAAAATAAAATTGTTAACCTTTTTTTGGGGGTGAAGTACTTAAATGACCTAAATCAACATCTTGTTGGTCTAAAAAATAATTTGATAAAAGAACTATATATATATATATATATATATATATATATATATATATATATATATATATATATATATATATATATATATATATATATATATATATATGTGTGTAACAAATTGTTACAATATTTTTTTTACATTAATTTATGCAGTGTTTTCAGAAAAAGAAAAAAACAAAGAATAACAAAAGCAAAGATTGCTGCCCCATGTCAAACCCTCAGTAAAAAGAGAAGAATGAGGAAAAAAATATACCAGATTCATCAATAAAACTTGATTTCACAACTAATGCACTTGATTCTGTTGGTGATAAATTTTCCTCAATGTTTTGAAAAAAATCTACTTCTTTTTGCTCAGGAGTAGTAGCTGGTTGGTGTTGATCAATAAGTAACTACAAGAATAAAAACTTGTCAATTAGTTTTTAAAAAAGTTAAAAACTAATTGACAAGTTCCTCACTGCATTTTTGATTTTTAATAAGGTTATTAAATTTATTTAAATGAAAGATAAATGTAAGTTAAAAACTTCTTACCGAAGAAATACCATTTTCGTTTAAATGCTTCAAAGCTAATGAATTAAGTTTATCTCGGTACATTGCAGCAACACGACTTGAAATTTGATTTTAAATAAAAAGAGTTTGTTAAAAAAAAAAAAAAAGAGTAACATCAATATAAACCAAATTTATAAAACTATTTAAATATTGGGGTGTCATAATTTTAAGAATGTAAAAAAGTTAAAACACTTTTTTGGTACCAATTTTAGATACAGAAAACAAAATAAACAATATGTAATCATAAAAATATAAATTAAAATGTTCTATTTGAGTTGATGTACACCTGTACTCAATTGTATATGAGTTGATGTACACCTGTACTCAATTGTATTTGAGTTGATGTACACCTGCACTAATTTATTTGAGCTGACTTAAACACGCAATCATATTTATTCCAGTTGTTTTACATTTGCTTTATATTTACTTGACTGCACTAATAATTAACTTCAATAAAAAAAATTAAATAAAAAATAAAATAGAATAAACTCATTTTTATAATTAAATGTACAAAAGGTAAAAATATTTAGTAAATTGCATTATCTTACAATATTATTTATATTACAAATCAACTCAAGATTTATAACATAACTGATTTTAATAACTGTTTAAAATATATGGCAATATAGGAGCATTGAGTTTGAAATTATATTAGCAGAGGTTTCTTAATTGCAAACCAAGAAGCAAAATTAGGTACAACCTTTAAAGCAACATAATATTTGAGAACTTCAAGTCTAAAAGTGGAATAACTACTCAAAAAATGTATTTTATATCCTTTATTGAAAGAAGAGATTTAATATTATTTTATTAAATGTGTTTTTTATTAAAAACTTAATAAAAAAGTAATTTAAAAGACTCAAAATACTACATGTAATATAATTACAAAAAAAAAATTATTATTTATCATAACTAATTTCTTAAATTAGTTAAAATTCAAACCTGCTACTAACAGGTATTTCCTCAAGTGCATGAAGGCCATTACAGTCGAGAAGGCTACTTTAGATGTAGTTACAACCCTCTCTCAACTCTATGACTCCAAAACACAAACCTTCGCTCGCTTTTCTTCATTCTTCGTGTTATGTATAGTTGTAGTGGTGGGTTGTCAAAAGATTTATTTAAATAAAATGTCAAAACTTGCTAGAAACCCAAAAAACTACTAATCAAATTTGGTTAAAAACAAAATTAAAATTGGTTAAAAAAAAAATTAAAATCACAAAAATAACAGACAAATACAGATTAAAACAAGAAATTATAAAAAAAAGTGTAATGAAACTACATTACTTTTTAACATCTTTTTACTATAACTAAAATGTGGTAGTGGTGTAGTGGTAGAGCGCTGCCCTCATAAGCAAGAAGTTCCGAGTTAAATCCCCACCACGTCCATGCTAGCTGCTAGTTCAACTTGTTTCTCCGCACAGCGGACTTGTTCATCAAGGCTCGTGTTTTGGAGTCATAGAGTTAAGAGAGGGTTGTAACCACATCTAAAGTAGCCTCCTTGACTGTAGTGGCCTTCATGCACTTGGGGAAATGAATTGAAATTAAATAATAATAATAATAATAATAACAGATCCTTAAACATGAATGATTTTTTTCTTAAACATCAATGATTTGGGATTTTCTCTAATCTTTATGTTTTTTTTGACTTATATAATCTTTATGTTTTCTTGACTTATATATTATAACAGTTTATCATGGCTTTTAAAACTCATTTAAACTTTCTAGAAAAATAAACAATATAATTGCATTAAAGGGACTACCAAGTCCCGAGACATGTTGTGTTCATATTAAAGAGAATGTTAAAAAAAAATGTCTGAGCAAATTTTTTTTTGATTAAAACTAATTAATAAATGTATACCAAGAAAAACAAATCTTGTTGTTTTAGTCGAAGCTCGTCTTCTCCATTTTCTCTGGTATTTTGAGTATGTAAAATAAACGCGATTTTCAAATAGCTAACTATAGTTACTTATTTTATTAAAAGTTTATTTTATTAATTGTTCGTTAGCTTTTTACAAATCTAACAAACAATTAATTAAACCTAATAAATTATATAATTTGTAATTAACTTTCAAAATTTTGACAATTTAAAAAATATATATTATAAAACATTTATTTTTGTAAACAAATGATAGTTTATAAGTTTTACGGCTTTACAGATGTGGCTCGGAGAATGAGCCATAATATTAAAGTAATAGTTCATTTGATAATAGATTCTTAAAAAAAATTTATGCTAAATATCTCAAAACGCAACAAATTGTAAATAATACAATTCCTAAAACATTTCAACAGAATACTCTAGAACTTTATTTCGCTTAGTCAGCGCGTTTTTTGAACCAATAGAATTAGTTTGTTTGCAAATTTGGCGGGTTTTTAGTGTTCGCGAATATTCTTTTTATTCTTCCGCAAGATGTTTTAAGAACATTCAAGTTAATTATGTTTCCATGTATGTCTGTAAATTAAAAATTAATATATATTAATTTTTTAATTTTTAAGCCTTCGCCATAATATATATTGGATGTTTTAATGGAAATATAAATAATGAAATAAGATCACCTCAATACCAAAAAATACATTTTTGAAAATCAGAGAAAAAATGCGTTAATAGTTTTTTTTTTAATATTTACAAAGTAAATATTAAAAAGTGCATTATTATTTAGGTTAAAAATTATTTTATCTAATATTTTGAAAGAAAAACTTATAACAAAAGAAATGAAAATACACGTGGTCTAGACGATTATTTAAAAAAAGTTGCACAAATAAAATACTATTTTGTTTTTTATTATATTTTTATTTTTAATTTTATTTATATTTAAAGATATATATTCAGTTTTTAATTTTATTTTGTTTTTAATTTTGTTTTACAAACACATTTTAGAACTTTAAAATATAATGAAAATGAATATGATTTGGAAATTGTATGTAAAAATAACAATCAATTTTTAAACAAACAAAAAAAAAACTATGACGTCATGCACTAAAACACCTATGAATTAAAAGCGCTTGAATAAATTATTAAGTCTGTATAATGCGCCTGGAAAATCACGTTTATTTTACATACTCAAAATACCAGAGAAAACGGAGAGGGCGAGCTTCGACTAAAACAACAAGATTTGTTTTTCTTGGTATACATTTATTAATTAGTTGTAATCAAAAAAAATTTGCTCAGACGTTATTTTTTTAAATTCTCTTTAATATGAACACAACATGTCTCGGCACTTGGTAGTCCCTTTAAAATAAATAGCATAAATACATAAAACGACAAAACTACATTAAAACAACTTGTTTCTCTGCGCAGCAGCTTTTTTGGACAAGGTTCGTGTTTCGGAGTTATAGAGTTGAGAGAGGATTGTAACCACAAAAGTAGCCTCCTCAACTGTTATTAATAATTAAAAAAACAAAACAAAAAAACAACAACAAACATAACATAATTACATTAAATGATGAGATTTCAATAAACAAAAAATGTTTAACACTTGGAAATCCAAACAATATATAACAAAATAGTAATTTCTTATAGTATTTGATAAAAACTTTACCTGTTATATTTTGCTGCAGCATCTTGTGTTAACAAATTGTGTTGGCGAAAAAAAGCATTCTAAAATAAACAACTGTCAACATGACTATATTTCAACTTTTCAATTAACAAAATATATATATATATATATATATATATATATAATATATATATATATATATATATATATCATATATCAATAGCGGCCGATGTTTTGATCTCCCAAAATCAATTCTGGACGATCAAACTTGATCGTCAAGAGTTGCATATCAAACTTTATATTAAAAATTCAAAAATATTTTAAAACAAACGTCACAAAAATCTTCAAAAGACAAAAGTAAAACATTGACACCAAAACGTTTCATATAAAAATTTATATAAACAAAAAGTTTATTACTCTTTAATGAACTATTTTGAATGAAATGAATTTTTTTTTATGAATTTAGTTTGCATTGTTATTTAGAAACAATAAAGTTTCATGAGAAAAATTTTGAAAAATAGTAAATAATGCGAGTTTATGATTGGTAGTAAGAATGTTGACTTCATAAAACATCATAATGCTTTAAGCAAAATAAAATTGTTTTTGTTTAAAATTATTAGAAAATAAGTTTTAGAAGTAAAATTATATAAAAAGTATTAAAATTATCATAAAATAGATGTGAGAAAAAGTAACAGTAAATTATTTCTTTGAAAAGGAAATCAGGATCTGAAACACTTGCTAAGAATAAAGTAAAAGTTTACGAAAAAAAGTTACAATTACAAACAGTATTTCTTTGTTTTAATCAATAAATGTTTTCTTAAAAGTTCCCAATTTTTTTTCGGTCACCAATCGAAACTATAAAAGTTTGACTATTAATATTAGAAAAGCCTTTTTTATTGCATGGAACGCAAGAGAGAAAAACATTTTTTGAATGAATGATATACTTTGATCTAACTTGCGTGTTTTTTTCAATTTTAGAAATAAACTTTGAGTTTGAAAAACTTTGAATGAATGAATTTGCGTATTTTTTTATCAATTTTAAATGTTTTTACTAAACAATCGTTTATAATGTTGCAAATAGTTGTTTAGTTTAAATTATAGTTTTAACTAAATAAATGTAAAAAATTTATTTTATATTATAAATATAATAAAAATATTTATATTATAAATATAACAAAGAATATTTTGTACTATAAATATAAAAAAGATAATCATAAATGGATGAGATTTTCATTACGAACATCTTAAAGTTAATGACAACCTATAATGTGCTATTTATAACGTGACACTTTAAAACAAGGCCCAGTATAAGTTTTATTTTTTTATTGTTTCGGAATTTTAAACAAAGAGGAAATTCTGCGGAATAAGCAGCGTTATCAAGCACAAACGTAAAAAGTGTGACGCAAAAATTACTACACATAAAATGTTAATTCAAACTAGCAAAAATATTTGATTGTCAGGAAAATTACTTGATCGTCTACTTTAATATTTATCTTTAGAGCCAATCAGTGTTGATCGGCAACCTCTAAATAAATATTTCGAGCACTGTATATATCTATATATCTATATATCAGTCGATGTAGCAGCGCTCCACTGCGAGTCAGGCTATTTGTCAGTCGATGTATGTACTGAAGCCCCCGGCAGCAGGCTATTTGATGTTTGGTGAGTATGACATCATCATGCTCACCTAACTCAGCAGTACAAGATATCTCTCTCTCTCTCTCTCTCTCTCTCTCTATATATATATATATATATATATATATATACGTGGGTGCATATATGTAAATATTAAAGATGATTTCTTTATATTATCACGTATAATAATGTATATTTTAA